>JAHLML010000010.1:1200000-1800000 GCA_019915145.1 Strobilurus orientalis
TAGACGGCGAGCCGTTTGAGCGCTTCGCTGGGGCGTTCTTCAAAGCTATTTTGAGCACTTGAGCGAATATGGCGAGGGCCAGGACTATCGCGCTGCGTAGAGCGACATAATCAGCATAGTGGGTGAAGAAGAAAAGGGGAACTCACGTCGAATTAGCAAAGCCCTGGACATATCGAGGACCAGTCGACATGGGCCAGAGAAAGCTTCTGTAGCAACTGGCACAGTTTCCGCGGCCGTTGACGATCGCGACTCGAGGAGACACCACCGATGTCGTCGTATCCCAGGCGCTGGGTAGCAATGAACTTGGAGCAACAGTGAGTTACAAGATTTGGGAGTGGAAAGAAGGTATACGTACGCGCTCTTCGGAAGTGAGCCATGAAGTGGTGGCAGGCCAGTCGGGGAGGAAGTACAAGGTGAAGCAGGCAACGAAGGAGTATCCGACGCCCTTGATGAGGAGCAGCGATTGTTAGCCCTCGATTGCACGAGAAAGCGCGAGCATGTCGGGTATGACACCTGCGGGGAAACCAGAAATCGCGTCCTGTGTACATTCGTTTAAAGTCAAGATGGAAACCAGAGAAAAGACACGTACAGAATGCGAAGCCGGCCTCGATTACACCGAGGCAGAATCGCATAGCCGCGAGCTGGTAATGGTTGGTGACGGTAGCCATGCACGCTGCGACGCCTCCTCATACAAGCCACAACCCCGACAACCAGTACGAAAGTTGGATGCGCGTCAGACGCACTTCGAATGAGACGTCGAAGATGCAGAATACGAGCAGCGCGATAGGATACTGGTCGTCCTTGAGGCCGAGGGCGGTGTCAACGCCGTCGGACTTGGCGTTATCAATGTTGGCGCGGTCGAGGTAGGAGAGGGTGTACTGCACCCCGACGGTGGGGACGACGTGCCGGTCAATATTGCACACGAGACGCCGCTCTGCCTCTGAGGCGGGCTGGTAGGTCGTCCGCGAAAAATCCTCGCGCCATTCCTGGCGGTCAAAGTAGGATAGGCTGTACATCGCCTAGATGCTGGGGACGATGTGCCAGTGAATATTGCGCACGAGACGCCGGGCTCGTAGGTCGGCGTCCTAAGAGCAATTGTTCACCCTATCGTGGCCGCCAGCGCATTTCCTGGAGCGTAAAAAAGAAAAGTTCAACGTTGAGAGAAAGACGCCAAGTAGCGCACTTGGCGCTGGCGGCATAATCGGTAGTTCAATTGCCGGGCCGCCGAGATCCGCTGCCATCTTCCTCTTACAGCCATGTCCTCGAATACCACTTTCCTCCCTCTGCTTCCTGGCTCGTTGAGCATATCGCGTCTACGGTGGTCCAGTCAAGAACTATACCAATTGTCAGTCCTCTCTTTCCCTCAAGCTCGACTCCCATTTCGGATGGATGACTTGCAGGCGCTAATGGGCTATGTACATTGTACGTCCTTTCTCCGCGTACTCTCACCAACTGTACTCAAACGTCTCGAAGATAACTGGACATTACTACAGAAGCCTTGCACGACCCCCGACCCCGCGCCTTAGCGATATACAAACGCCGTTGGCCGTACATGGATGATGGAGGTCGCGTACGAGCGCGACTGGTTGAAGTTGATTGACCGGACTGTCCTCCCCTCCCACCCGATACTTCCGTACATCCAGACGACGTGCTAGCAAGGCTGCTTCGCGTTCGGTTGATTTTGACTTGGCTTCAACACGACTCAATGCCGCACGAAAAGGCCTCGCACGATTATTTTCCGTCAGGATGTCGATATCCGACATGGGAAGTGGCGTTAGCTCTCGGATAGGACGCTCATACAATCTGCGCTTTTGTCGTAAGATCCATACGTCTCTTGTCTTCTCCTCGTCTTATCCTCCGACAGCGTCTCTTCCTGTCGGATCCAAACCGCTAGCAAGACTCGCCTTCCTTCGAAGCCTGACGCCGTCGCGACTTGAGGCTCACAGTGTACGCCGTCAGGCATACAGGATCCAGCGCGTATCCTGATTCCAGAATTCAGTCAATAATTCAATACATCGGAGCCTTGAGGGAACCGACACCACCTTCCACCTCTGCTTCCCTCCACACCGTCATGGGTCCCGAAACACAGTCCAGGTCTCTCGCAGAAACATATGCTCTGACGCCTCCACCCTCCTACCCGTACCTCCGCCATCCATACGTCTGGCCCAAAGTCGTCTCATTCGGTGAGCTCCCACACGGTATCTATCTACACTTCCTGGTATTAAAGTCGCGGCAGTTTGCATTACGCGCTCGAACGGGGCACGTTCAAGCTCGTTGACGAAAGCACCACAGACTCGGAACCGGCTGTACACCGTATCAATCAAAAATTGTGATGAAAGGTATACCATTGAGGTGCGGTTGGTGTTGCACAATGGAATGGTCCGGTGTAAGACGTTGGCGCACTAAGATGTGGGGTGTACGTGGTTTTCCTCCAGCTTTTTGCAAGGACTGATGTGGATTCGAAACAGTTTCGGATGCAACGGCGACACCAGCTCGCCACGGTTCGTATGTCTATCCACTTTGAGATCTAACATGGTCTGATAGTGGACATAGCCGCAGGGCAGGTGCACAATTTTATGAATGTAGTCCTTTACCTGGCCAGTTCAAATCCATCGTTGAAATTCTCGTGCACGGCTTTCTGAACCATGTTTTTGAAGATTCCTTCGACGACGTTCGTTCTCTTTTTTGAGCCTTTTCTGATTCTGATAGCTACTTCAGGTCGCGGGATATACGAGCTCTCCCAAACGCGTGGCTTCATTCACTGCCGCCCACTTACGACCTCAACAAAACACACTCCCAAAACAGGTCGTCCTTGGCACCGAGATGCAATCCTCCTCCCCGCTCTGGTTGGAGAAAGACGGTGTGCCGAAGGTTGACTGGCGACGATATCGAAATATCGGTGACCTGGAACGAGCGCTGGCGAACAAGCCCCAATGAGTCCTCAACCACGCCAGCGTAAAGCCTGGACAGCGTCTTCTGGAACTTGGAAATGGACGGATTATGCGGTGAGTATCGGAAGAATTGTGACGTATCTTGTTTTCGTGGTTGACGATTAAGATAGACTGCGAGGCGAGGATGCACGCTGGAGACGTTGATGCTTTCCGTAGAGCAAAAGTCGTCGGAGGAAGAACGTATCGCATGGGCGGGATTCTCGGGCAAAATCACCGTTCACTTGATGGACTCGGGAGCATGCCGCCTGGTTTTGAGAAACAGTTCGACGCATGTGTTGGGTTAGAAATGATTGAGGTAGTGTCGGTCTGTAGACGGTTGAGGAGCGTATATGATATGCTTATTCATATATCTACAATCGGCTGACGTGTTTTGTGCAATGTGAACTAGCTACAGGCAGTCAGCGTCTCGTACGTGCCCACGTTATTATGCATACTCGACTGGACACTCAAGGACACTGACGCTTCCGTTGTTTGCTCCGCAACGTCCTATTCTGATACCGTGTTCAGCTTCGTGTGGGTGTTTGTCCTACACTAGTTCAGATACACACTTCCACAAAGCAGAGGAATTCATTTACAAACTTGCACCATACCTCCTTCTGCCGCGTGGTTGGCAACTGACAATCAGACGCCTTCTACCGCCTAGCTCATAGAGCAATCCACGTTCACGGGCGTGTGACATTGGTTTGTTCAAGAACCACTCTGATTGTAATTCCTCTATGTTCTTTCTGAGTTTGGTTCTCGTCCTCATATACAATGACATGCAGACTACCTTTTGTTACAATAGTACAAGGTCGATGCGGCAGGGAACTCTAGAGAGGGAACAGGGAGGGTGAGAACGCAAGGCGAGCTTGGACTCAGACACAGACACGGACACGAGATGGTGGTGGTATTGCACACAGTGTAAGTAAGGTAATCTACTCTAGATACGGACTATGACATAATGTAACACCTTTGCTGTCTGACGGAATGGGCTTGGTACATTCTTCCTGTTGTTGTCAAAGGAGCAGGGAGCTAGAGCACGACTGGACAGCAACAATGACGGTAAGATGTTTGGATTAAGGGCTTGCCGCTTGGTAAGGTAAGTACTGACCTGGAGAGCAACAGTGACGGTAAGATGTTAAGAAAGTTCAAAGTCACTGTGCACCTCTGGCTATATGTAAACTACAATGATGTAACTATGTAGGTCCTAATGTATCTAGATGATACCCTAACAGTTGTTGCTGTGCTCTCATGTATTGTACTCAGACATCTCAAAGAGCACTGGACACCAGCTTGATTACCTCACTACATGAGTGCTATTCTGCCTTTCACAATCCCCGTGCTCTGGCGACATACAAACACCATTAGCTGCACATCTACATCCACGTGGAGGTTGCATAACAAGGTGGTTGGCTGAACTTGAACTACTGGACTACTGTTTGATGTGTGACTGTCACGAATCGCCTCTATTCTGCTCCCTCCATCACGTGTTTCCCACTCCCGACATCGGCACATTCTTCCATCTCTTCATTCACCTCGGCCTGGGCCTAGCCCACACTCCCCTGTCATCCATCGTCTTGGCATTGCCTAGACATATCACAGGTTCCATCATGGGACACGCGGACCATAGACTCCGGCCCGCCAAAGACTGCAAGTCAATGATGTCATGGCAGTACAAAGCGAGGAGGCCCTTAATCTGAACCTCCATGACATCATTACCTGGGTCCCCCTGCCAAAATCCTCGCATAGACTTCGCTTATGCTACCTGACTCTTTACTCTGGATTCTATGTATATATTCATGGACTTTCTAGTTAGTTCCTCAGTTTGTCAACTTCGTCTACCCACTGTTCGGTCGCTCCCTGCACTGTACTAGCATTGCTCTCTCACCGCTATCATCTATCTTATCCTCTCTGCTCTCTATCTCGTCCCTGTCTGTGTGACTTGGGTGGTTGTTTGGTTACGCCGGACACCACCTTTGACACTTTGACAAACTCTTCTACACCCACCTCACACCCTTGCTCGTCGCATGCCCGCCGACCGTACAACCCCTGAACCTCCATCTGATTCCCAACCTCGCCCTACTTGCCTTACCTTCAAGAAGACTTTGGTCACTACACCCCGTACGTTAACACACCGCGAAGCTCTCTTTCACAATCTACCGGTTGCTATTAGGGCTCGTCATCGCGGAGATTACCGCAGCTTCTGGCGTGACACCGATACCAGTCCACGCACCCGTACCCCTCCACAATCGCTCGGTACACAGCAGACCAAGCGCCGCCTACACCACCTGCCGGCGCCTACCTTCATCAAGGGAAATACTATCTCTTCGACGAAGACTACACCCCCCAAGAAATCTTCTACGAATCAGAGGACGAAGAAGGCTACCCCGCATCTTGGCACTACATTGTCGCTGACGGAGACAAGTTTTACCTTGAACCACACGAACACGAGGAAGCCCAAAGGCGTTTAGAAGAGCACAATCGAGCTGAGTTACAGCCATCCACCCAGACACCAAGCTCACCAGTACCTTCCTCCTCAGCTCCTCCTGCTCCACAGTCTCCTGTTACACCAGAACAGGCCTACTCTAGCCCTGCCCCTGTTTCCCCAGTTCTACCCTTTGTCCAGGACAATCCATCGCCTACACCCCAGTCTCCTGCCCTAGATCTTGATCCCCCTGAACCATCAGAACCACCGTCTTCCCCGTCTCCTCCTCCCAATCCCTCTCGATCTCCGTCTCCATCTCTTCCAGTTCCTCCTGTTTCTTCTATCATGTCTATCCCCAGTGAACGTGGAGCCAATCTCGACGACTTTGTTGGCGATCGCGCCACATCTACCACATGGCTGGCCCAGTACCGCAATCACATGCGGCTCAATACTGCTCGCTACACCACTGATATCGAGAAGGTCTCGGTCTTCCTGTCCTACTTCAAAGGACCCCTTGCTGGCAAATAGGCTGAGCGGCGCATGAAGGAGTATGACGCTGATCAGGCCGATGCCGACATCGCCGACGCAGATAAGCGTTGGACTACCGAGGCATCCATCATCGACAGGTTCAAATCGGACTATGCGGCTATTGACCCCACTACTGCCGCTCGCACCGCCATCGAGAACATCCGCCAAGAAAAAGACTTAGCCAGCATTGATAAGTTCATCACGACCTTTGATGGATACGCTGACGACTCCGAGTTCGACGACAGTTTGCTCCTTTACTTCTTCAAACGAGGCTTGAACCCCAGTCTCTTGGATCGTATCTCAATGTCCTACCCCATCCCTGACACTCTCAATACATTCAAGACTCGCGCTGTTGAAATGCAGCATGCCTTTGAGGCCCGCAAGGCCGAAAAAGCTAATTGGACGCAGCATACCCATTTGTCGCCCAGCAACTACGCTCCCTGGGCCCAGCCTCAACGCGCTCCTGCCCCTGCTCAGGATATGGGAGTTCCCATGGATGTCGATGCATCCTGCGGCTCAGGTGCATCGTCGAACTACCCTCCTTTGACCACGAGATCCTTCGCAAGAAGGGTGCTTGCTTCAGATGTCGCGGCCCAGGACATATATCCGCAAACTGCCCCAACCGGTCTGGTACAAGTGCTCCAGTCCCAAGCCGCACCATCCGTGCCGCCGATACCTCTGCCGCACCTGCGGCTGTTCCCACTTCCTCCTCCGACACTGCTCCCGCATCGTCTGCCAATGCCATTCAACAAATAAGCAACGCGGCTAACTTGCTCCGTGGTCTCCAGGGAGATGATAAAGCACAGGCCTTGGCCTTCTTGAAGGATGTTGCTGGTCTGGATTTTTAGAGCGCTCCCCTACCCCAACGTTAGGAGGAGTTGTACAACAATCTGTCACAAATTTTACCAATCGATTCTCTGTGTTATCAACCCTTTGTGAGCGTATTCATCCCAAAGAACTTCGAATGTCGGCAGTCACCCAGAACCAACAGACACCCTCGATCACACTGGAACTTGAATTCATTGGCAAAATCACTGGCAGAAAAATCGTCGCACAAGCTCTAATTGATAGCGGCGCTGAAGGTATCATTATCAACGCCCGCTATGCAAACCAGCATCATTTCACCCTCATTCCCCTTTCCTCCCCTTTCCCTGTTCGCAATGTTGACGGCACCGAGAACGTCATGGGCTGGGTTCGACACTATACCACTCAGCGTGTTCGGATCTACAGCCCAGATGGTCACTCCTATCACGAAGAGCTAATTGAGCTTTACGTCACAGACATTGGTGATCACGATGTCATTCTTGGCACCGACTGGCTTGACGAACACAACCCAGAAATAGATTGGGCTGGTGTTCAGGTGGATTTCACTTGATGCCCCGACTCTTGTATCCTCAAGAATCCACCAGTGACTGACGTACGTGCTTACGCTAAACGTATTCCCATCCCCACTAAACGCTCTCCCCATGACCCTCGTCTTCATCATCGAGACTACCAAGTTCAATGGAAGGATCGCGCAGGCAAGCATCCGACCCCGAGTTTACAATCGGGTTCAAATCCCTGTTGTCCTATTCACTGAGGACGACAACAAAGAAGAAGAGGTCCCAAGAGAATGGGAAGAGCAGATGTATCCTGAAGTGTTCTGGGATGATTATCCCCGTCCGGTGCGAGATCCACAACCTCCTGACGGTCCCTCTATTCAAATTCGCGCTGGATTTAGCAAGGCACAGGAACTTGCTGAAGCTAGCCAAAAGCCCAAGGACACTCGTCCTCTCGCTGAGCGTATTCCCTCTCAGTATCATGCATACCTCATTATCTTTGATAAGCACACGTCGGACCGACTTCCCCAACATAGCCTTTGGGATCACGCTATTGATCTCAAACCCGGTTTTCAACCCAAACCATGCAAAACCTAACCATTGTCCCCCAACTGAGCAAGCAGAGCTCGACGCATTTCTTGATGAAAACTTGGCCAAAGGGTACATACGTCCCTCCAAGTCTCCTATGGCAAGTCCCTTCTTCTTCGTTAAAAAGAAAGACGGAAAACTACGCCCTGTCCAGGATTATCGCGAACTCAACAAGGGCACTATCAAGAACGAGTATCCACTCCCGCTCATTGGAGAGTTAGTCGATAAACTCAAGGGCGCTCGCTACTTTTCAAAGGTAGATCTTCGTCAGGGCTACAACAACTGCCGACTCAAGGACGGAGACGAGTGGAAAGGCGCGTTCAAAACCAACCGCGGCCTGTTTGAACCATTGGTGATGTTCTTTGGTCTTATGAATTCCCCTGCCACGTTTCAAGCAATGATGAATACCATTCTCAAGGACCTCATTGACTCTGGCAAAGTCGTCGTATATATGGACGACATCCTAATCTTCACCGAGACCCTAGAGGAACACCGCAAGGTTGTCCTACAAGTTCTTCAGCGCTTGAAGGAGCATGATCTCTATGCTAAGCCTGAGAAATGCACCTTTGAAGCTGAGTCGATCGAATTCCTTGGACTCATCATCTCTCACAATGAACTTCGCATGGACCCAGTCAAGGTGGACGGCGTCGCCAAGTGGCCGTTGCCTCGGAATGTCAAGGACGTGCAGTCATTCCTTGGCTTTGGGAACTTTTACCGCTGCTTCATTGAAGGGTTCTCCAAAGTTGCACGCCCCTTGTTCGATCTGACTAAGAAAGACGAGCCATGGATCTGGAAACCGGAGTGTCAAGAGGCCTTCGAGGCACTTAAAGATGTGTTCACATCGTCCCCCGTTCTCATCATGCCCAACCCTGATAAGCCCTATCGGGTGGAAGTAGATGCTTCCGACTATGCCACAGGCGGAATCCTGTCCCAGACGGGCGACGACGACCAATGGCATCCTGTTGCTTACATCTCTAAGTCTCTCTCTGAACCTCAACACAATTATGACATTCATGACAAGGAACTTCTCGCTATTATCCGTGCTCTAGAAGCCTGGCGCCAATACCTCGAAGGTTCGGCACATCCGGTTGACGTTCTCACCAATCACAAGAACCTTGAATACTTTGCCAACTCGCAAAAGCTCAGCCAACGGCAGGCTTGTTGGGCATTATTCCTCACTCGCTTCGATTTCACTCTCACTCATAAACCTGGTACCCAGAACCGTAGCGACCCACTCTCCCGCCGTGCGGATCACAAAGAGGGGGTCGATGACGACAACACTGATAGGGTACTCCTTGATCCAAAGTTCTTCCGGATCCGCGCCACTCGGCCTGGAGAAGTTGCAGCCGTTGGAGATGCTGACCTGCGACGACGCATTTGGGAATGTCCAAATAAGGACGCCGAAGTCCGTGGTGCGTTAGAAGTCATCCTTCGTAATGGTCCCCGTTCGCTGGTCAAGAATCTACAGGAATGGAATTACGAAGATGGACTAGTCCTTTTCCGAGGCAAGGTCTATGTTCCCAACGACCTGCAGTTACGTTGAGACATTGTCAAGATGCACCATGATTCCCTTGGCCCTGAACACCCTGGACACTTCAAGACTTATGAACTTCTCAGCCGAGAGTTCTGGTGGCCAGGCATGTCCATCTTTGTCCGCGACTACGTTGATGGCTGCGCTACTTGTCAGATGACGAAGCCCAGGAATCATCCGGCACATGTCCCTCTTATACCAAATGAGGTTCCTGAGCGTCCCTTTGGGACCATCACCACCGACTTCATCACAGATCTACCCAAGTGCGATGGGTACAATGCTATCCATTGCGTTGTTGACCGTTTCACCAAGACAGTAATTGTATCCCCGTGCCACAAGACTATTGATGCAGATGGCACCGTTGACATCCTGGTAAACGGTGTTTATCGACGCTATGGTCTCTGGGACAAGATGATTTCCGACCGTGGTCCCCAGTTTGCAAGCAAGGTTATGCAAGCTGTCCACGCTAAGCTAGGAATCACCTCCGCGCTTAGTACAGCTTACCATCCCCAGACAGATGGCGAAACCGAACGCTACAATCAGGAACTCAAACAGTACCTTCGTGTTTTTTGCAATTACCGACAGGACGACTGGGTCAAATACCTTCCCTTTGCGGAATTCTCCCACAATAGTCGTATTCACTCTGCTACGGGCAAGTCTCCCTTCGAACTCCTTCATGGTTTCCAACCCCGCTTATACCCTTCTCTCAATCCCACGTCTAATATCCCTACTGTTGAGCAACGCTTAACCAATCTGGAACGGCTTTGCGAGGAGGTTAAGGCTAGCCTCACTACCGCTGCAGAGATCATGAAGCGGAACAACGGAGATGTCACCAAGAAGGGCATTACGTTCAAGGTTGGCGACAAGGTGTTGCTTGATGGAAAGAACCTCAAGACAACGCGACCCAAAGCTAAGCTCTCAGACAAGCATCATGGACCTTTTGAAGTCACTGACGTACTTGGACCAGTTAACTACCGTCTCAAACTTCCTCCCACTTGGCGTATACACCCTGTCTTCTACGCCGCCCTCCTCCTTCCCTTTGTGGAAACCGAGGCCCATGGGCCCAATTTCCCATCCAACCCGCCAGACCTTATTGACGACAAGGAGGAGTTCGATGTTGAAGCCATACTTGACTCCCGTGCAACACGAAACAAACGCGGAATTCAGTATCTGGTGAAATGGTTGGACTACCCTTCATCGGAGAACACTTGGGAGCCCAGTTCCAGCCTCACAAAGGCCCTCCCATTGATCGAGGAATTCCATCGTACACATCCCACGGCTTACTCTAAACCTCGTCCCCACCTTCGCACTCTCGGTATCACCGTTAACGACATCTGGGTCGGGACTTCCGCGCTCCAGGCGCAAGCGTGTCCTAAAGAGGGGGTATTGTCACGAATCGCCTCTATTCTGCTTCCTCCATCATGTGTTTCCCACTCCCGACATCGGCACATTCTTCCATCTCTTCATTCACCTCGGCCTGGGCCTAGCCCACACTCCCCTGTCATCCATCGTCTTGGCATTGCCTAGACATATCACAGGTTCCATCATGGGACACGCGGACCGTAGACTCCGGCCCGCCAAAGACTGCAAGTCAATGATGTCATGGCAGTACAAAGCGAGGAGGCCCTTAATCTGAACCTCCATGACATCATTACCTGGGTCCCCCTGCCAAAATCCTCGCATAGACTTCGCTTATGCTACCTGACTCTTTACTCTGGATTCTATGTATATATTCATGGACTTTCTAGTTAGTTCCTCAGTTTGTCAACTTCGTCTACCCACTGTTCGGTCGCTCCCTGCACTGTACTAGCATTGCTCTCTCACCGCTATCATCTATCTTATCCTCTCTGCTCTCTATCTCGTCCCTGTCTGTGTGACTTGGGTGGTTGTTTGGTTACGCCGGACACCGCCTTTGACAGTGACTGGTTTGAACCGTCTCACTTGCAATGCTTATGAGGATAGGCAGATCTCAAACATAGCTAGGAATATAGATGGAAGTTATGACTATGACAATATTGAGATTGTAGTGACAAGAATTGAGGAGAATATATTACCATGATATATTTTGTGCAAGAACAATGAATAAGATAAGGAATGGAATGGAATAGTAGATGATACTGACATGTATACAGTAAATTCTTGAACAAGGTATGTACTATGTTGCAAAGCAAAGTCTGAGCACAGCTAAAAGAGAGACTACAAAAAAAAAAAGCATTGAGAGAAGGGTATCATAAATAAGGTATCTCCGGTCCATTCCATTGTGTTATCATATGGTTGGCCAGTTGTTCAAACAGCAAGGCTATTGTCTTGCTTGTGCTTGACTCTGCTAGATTCCTCAATGGAGGAAGGAAATCTGACACTGACAATCTCAGATCCATCACTGTCTTGCATTTCTGCATCACTGATAGTGACAATGTGTGGAACAGACTGGAAGTGCAGTGAGGATTGCACTGTGTGTGAGCCGCTGTGGTGGTTGCTGGCATGGGAGCTGTTTCTCCACAAGTCATTGGGACGTGCCTTTCCTGATGCAACACGGGCAATGATCAAGGCAGGAGCAATGCACTAATTGACAGAAAGTGAGCAAAGCAGTCAACGGATCAATGATAAGTATGACTTACAGTGATAGCACTCAGCATTGCAGATGGATAATAGTATATCTCGGTAATGTAAGGTGCATGGATGTCATGCACATATAGTGCAAGATACACCAAATATGTCACAGAGTAGAGAAGTGATGATTCCACCAAAATTTCAATAGTTCCGGCATATGTTCTGCTGCCAACCCCAGTAACACGCACAATACGGATAAGGACCAGTGCAGTGCCAAGAATGTTTGTGATCAGTGTCAAAGAGATCATTGCCATATTCCAGTTAGCCACTGAAGCACCAAGGTTCTGGCCTGTAGTGAGTGCATAAAACTGCACAATGTATACAATGAAGAAAACTGGACAAATAATGAGTGAGGGATCCGGAGTTAAGTTGATGCTTTTACGCACTGGTCTCAGCGACACAGGAGAGTACAGGGAAGCCAACTGTCCAGGAGTGTGCACACACAATCCAGCATCGCCAAATCTATATAGAATTGTTATGTTTATAATTAGTATCATGAGCAATTAGACTTACCATGACACCCTCAGCAAGAAGAACATTGATTTGGCGTAGAACTATACTTGCAATGCCCAACCTTGCCGGCAATCCACTAAAAATGAAAAATTCCTGAAGCTCATCTTCTTGTGTTGCCCCATGAACAATATATGTGTCATCAACAAAGTACCAGACTATGCCAGCCTTGACTGTAACCAGCATCCACATGAGTGACAGGATAACAACATGTCGAATGCGCTGCCTGAAGTCTTCTTTTGAAGAACCTAGTGTCAGTAATGAGTCAAGATCCAAGAACAGCAATCTGAAGAATGCTTACAATGTGACACAATTGCATGAATTGTGTACAGATACACAGCTGTGTAGAAGAAATAACAGGCAATCTCCAATATATGAGAATGGAGATTGTCTTGCAGGATATGACTGATATCTGCTTCAGAGAGTGCAGATGACATGGCTGGGAAAGAATGAGTAGTGTACAAGCTTGTAGATTGTGGTACTTACTACTTATATAGGCAGAAATAGTGAATGAAGTGAGATACCCTGTACAACAATGTCTTGATCTCGCACTGTTGGGAGAAGAAAGGTTCATCAATCATAGACTTATAAGATGGAATCCATCATCTGTGACAAGGATGGTAACAGATGATCAGTATCAAAAGATATACAGATTGATGTCAATATCTGACTGAAGCTTAAATATGAGTAATCAAATCTGAGTCCCCCCAAAAAAAAGAAGCTGTGGTGAATGAATGTGTCACAATATCACACTGTTGCACACAAAGGAGTTCATCATCTGCAGTATTTGTTGCAAGATGTTGGGATCACATCCAATACATACTTAGCATCTAATTTCAACTTTATGAACAGAAAACCGGGTTGTGATGGTCGACCATCTCTTGATCTACCTGTTATCACAAGGACAGCAACAAGTGATGTTCAGCCTAGTGCAATATGATCAACAAAGCAGGCACTCAGAAGAGTGAATATGAGTGCACCGAACAGAAGGTGGAGTCGTGATGGTCGACTGCAAAAAGCATCTTGTCCGGGCTTGTCGTGGGTGTGTTGATTAATGAAGACTCAAACATATCCAAGTCCGGGAGGACAACGCGAACATGCCCACCGGTGGCCTGTTATCCGACGTGACGGCAAGGGACTGAGATGAGACAGAGACGCCAAGCAGCACATAGGCACTACTCACAGATTGCACCAGAGGAAGTCGCGCGAACACGGCAGCGAAGCTCAGTTCCGATGGGTCTTTAATCATTCTTTGACATACACCATACGTACAGACAACCTGAAATCACAATCGACAAATCGTCATTGAACTGGTGGATCGTTACTAGGTAAGTACAGTAGGGCGGAATATGCAGTAGTAAATCAGACGCTGGAAGTATCCGCCTTGCCGCTATCCTCGACGCGCAGGGCCTCGCTCGGGTACTTCTTCAAAGCCACCTTGAGGACTTGCGCGAGGATCGCGAGGGTCAGGACGAATGCGCTGTGTGGAACAACATAATGAGCATCCGGTACAAGGGTGGGATGAGAAGATGGGGAACATACGTCGTAGTAGCGAAGCCCTGGACATATCGTGGCCCAGTCGACGACGGCCACAGGAAACTTCCGTAGATACTAGCGCTGTTTCCGAGCCCGTTGACGATAGCGATTGCGACCGCGCGCTTCTCCGCTGGGTGGTCAATGATTCCAGATACCCACTAGATAGATGTCAGCAAGTTGATCAAGATTAGGTGACGAAACGGGACTCACGAGGAGGGTCAGAGGGCATAGCGCGTACACGCCGCCGACGGCAAAGCACAGGAAGGCGTACTTTGCGTGCTCGTTGTCCACAGCCACGCAGATGATGAAGCTGATACCCGCAATGAGGCCGGTGATGGTCACGTAGTTCCCGCGCTCCTTCCTGATATCAGAGAGGAAGCAGAAGAACACGATGAAGATGAGGGCAACGGCGTAGATGGGGATGGTCATGTACTGCTTCGAGTAACCTGTATGTCGATTTAGTAGCTGACTGGAAATTTAGCGGATGGATGGAAGGACTGACCTGAGTAACCAAGCTGTCCTACGAGGGTGGGGATGAAGTACTGGATGGTCTGCGCGCCGGTGGCGAGCATGTACATGACGGAAAGGCACCACGTCCTCCAGTCGGTGATGGCCATCTTGAACGCCTCGGCGTGTGTAGGCTCCGCGTGCTGGTCTTTACTTGATGAGACACCACCAATACCATCGTAAGCCAGGCGCTGAACAGCGATGAACTAAGAACAACGCTTTATGAGATAATTTGGCAATGAAATCAGTAAAGCACGCACGCGTTCTTCGGGAGTGAGCCATGAGGTGGTGGCAGGCCAATCCGGGAGGATGTACCAGGTGAAGCAGGCGACAAAGGAAGATCCGACACCCTCAATGAGGAGGAGCCATTGCCAGCCCTCGATGCCCCGAGCAAGCGCGAGCTTGTCGGTTATGACACCGGCGAGGAGACCAGAAAACGCACCCTGTGCATATCCATCAGAAGGTCAAAATAGAAAGAGAAGACAGAAACACGTACAGAAACAGCGGTAGCAGTGTAGTAAATTGCGAAGCGCTTAGCCAACTCATGGCGCTTGTACCACGAGGAGAGATAGAACGCTATACCGGGTGCGAAGCCGGCCTCAACGACCCCGAGGCAGAACCGTATACCCGCGAGCTGCTGGTAGTTGGTGACGGCAGCCATGCACGCTGCGACGCCTCCCCACACAAAACACAACCCCGACAAGAAATACGACGGACGGAGACGCGTCAGGACCATGTTCGCAGGCACTTCGAATAGGACGTAGGAGACGAAAAACACGAGCAGGACGATGGAATACTGGTTGTCCGTTAGCCCGAGCGCGGTCTCCATACCACCGGATTTGGCGTTCCCGATGTTGGCGCGGTCGAGGTAGGATAGGGTGTACAGCACCCATATGGTGGGGACGATGTGCCAGTCGATCTTGCGTAAGAGCCGCCGCTCAGCCTCTGAACCGGGCTCGTATATCGTCTGCGAAAATTCATCGCGCCATTCCTGTTCGGGCTTGGCCACCATAACGAAGGAGCGATCGGACAAAAGGGTAAAGAACGCGAAGAACTTGTTGGTGGAGTAGGCGGGATGGAGAATGTGGGGGATGGGCGAGGGTGGAGAAGGAACAAGTCGGGGAATCGCTGTGGGCGAGTGGGGGTTTATGTACCCCCGTCCTGGATGAGCTGTCGTCGTGATGATCTGGGCCGAATTTCCGACCCCCGCAATGGGGTATTTGCATTTCTCAGCGTGCCCATGCGGGTACATATCATTCCGGTGGGAGGGTTAGGGCTGGATGAAACTCTGGAAGGCTAAAAGCCTTGTCATTGCGTCATAGACGACCGCAAGAACGTCGGCAAAAGTCCAGTTGGTGTCGGTATGCGTGCCAAAAGTCGGTCGGAGGTGGTGGAAGTTGCTCAAGGTCGCGTCGACGTGACCCCACACGACTGGTGCGAAGTGCCTGCCGGCAAGCTCCGCCAGGAACCTGCCAGGAAATATACACTTCCAGGTTATGTAGCCCCTGGCAATCATCCCGAAGAGGTGCGGCTCCTGGCGGAGGATACAAAAAGTAGACAGAAACACGTCTTCCAGCAATAACACACCATGTCCGACTGGTCCAACAACCGCACCCTCCAAATCCTCACCGCCGCCGAGAAGGGTGGATACGGTATCCTCGCGCAGACATGCTACGACGCGCACTCTGTCATCGGCCTCGTCCGCGCGGCCGAGCGCAACAACTCGCCCGCCATCCTGCAGCTCTTCCCCGTCACGCTCGCGTACGGCGGCGGCCCCTTTCTCCAGTTCTGCTTGAACGCGGCACACGGCGCCAAGGTCCCGATATCCGTGCATCTCGACCACGCGACGAGCAGAGAGCAGCTGGAGCTGGCGGTTGGGCTCGCTGAGCAGGGGATCGCGTTCGATTCGATCATGGTGGATGCCAGTCACGCGGAGACGGACGAGGAGAACATCGCGGAGGCGAAGCCGTGGGTGGATCGCGCGAGAAAGGCGGGCGTCGCGGTCGAAGTCGAGCTTGGGCGATTGGAGGGCGGCGAGGCTGGGCTCAGGATGATTAGCGGGGCCAAGCTGACGGATCCCAGGAAGGCTGATGCGTTCATGAAGGGGTAAGCTTTTGTTTGACTTGCAGTCAACCGGTTACTCACCTGTTGAACAGCACTGGCGCCACCATCCTTGCTCCCTCGATTGGCAACCTCCACGGCTCGTACATCAACCCTCCCAACTTCAAGACCGAGATCCTGCGCGACCTCCGGGAAACGTTCAAGGGCCGCGGCATTCCCATCTGTCTGCACGGCACCGACGAGCTGCCCGACGAGCTCTTTGTCGAGTGTGTCAAGAGCGGCGTCAGCAAGGTATGTCGTCGCTGCCGTCGTCCGTTTCTCCCAACTGACATCCCGGCCAGTTCAACGTCAATTCGTGGGGCCGCGATCCATACGTGAAGGCGCTCGTTGCCGGTCTCCAGGAGAAGCCGTTCCCCGACGCCGTCGAGGAGGCAACCGAGGCGTTTGCCAAGGCATGCGACCGCTTTTTGATCCTCTTTGGGAGCGCTGGAAAGGCATGAGAAGTCTGCAGTCGCTGTATAAATTCGAAAATCCAATGTAATATCAATTGCAACGCACCGACGAGACCGCAGGATATCCGTGATGATGATTCGTGTCCAAGGACGCACAGGGCTGTGTGGTCGACCAATAGACCCGATCAGGAAGTCGGGAGGCGGCCATCATCGGCGCCTGGGTCCCTCGATTCTAGTTCACAACGCCACACAAATTGAGATATCTACCTCGTTCGAAGTCCGGGTTGAGAAGTGGCTCATAGTACGATGGACCATACTGCACATACTTAGGTCGATAGTATTGAAGGCAAGAGCAACACTGTGCCAGCCGAGGCGTGCTCAGACAAAAAGATCGTCTAGTCGTAGTACACAAGTACGTACCCCAGGTCTCTTTGCCTCATTCATGAGTACTAGCACAATGTGTTGCGTCTCTTAATATGTCAATGGCCAAATGAAAAATCTCTCTCGAGTCTCGAACTGTGAATACTGCGAAGTGGTGAGTGAGCGTATGGTAGTAGTGTAATCGCGCCCAGGGTGCAGCGGCTGAATTGAATGACGCCATGACCCAATAAAGAATTTGTTTCCCATCACCAGGCTGACCGGCCCTTCCTTCCGACCACGATCGCGCAAGCTGTCAACTTTCAATATGAGCGCGGTGCCACGCTTTCAAGACGCGATAGGCCTCAAAACAATCGACAAACTCATTGCAAAACGTATTCCTCAATGGTCTGGTGGTTTGCGCACTACACAGCGCGAAACTATTCCCACTATCTTGGACTGCCAGAACTTGGGCGCGATCTTTCAGACCGGCGGCGGAAAATCTGCGCTCTACGCCATTCAATACTACATCCTTGCGATCGTCAGTATTATCTGTTTGTAAGAGACTAAGCGTATGGGGCCAAGCTACGACTCCGAGACTTTTATAAAGACAGGTATCCCAGATTCGTACAAAGTGCGGTAGGGATCCGTATTCAAGTTAGCGGCATGGGAGCGGAGATGACAAGACACGAGAAACGGTGAACTTGGATGTTTCGAATGTCTTTAATTGGGTAGCAACACCTTCTGATACATTCCATCATATAGATATACCTACTCACCGTCAGCCGCTGCATATCCCGGCGGCGGTTCGTCCGATAACCCTTGTGCCCATGCACTCCCCAAATGTGATTGCAGCGCCTCCATCTGACCACGCATCGTAGCGATCTGCGTTCGGATCTCAAACATCTCTTCGTCTCGAGCAGCTCTTGTTTCACCACACTCCCCTGCCAGTGAAGACATCTCATCCTCGATGGCGCGCATCTGGCGCCTGAGGGTCTGCTGGCGCGTTTGTCGGAGGTATGCAGTTGCTGATGCCTCAGATGCGTCGGAGGTATTCGCGACTCTGGGCGTCGTCGCGTAGGTACTGGATACATCGATGTCGATGAGAGCTGCTTTGCGACGTGACGATGATGTGTTGTAACCATGAGTTGGCAATGTGGCAGTGAACGGTGACAGTGGCTCAGGCCGATATGTCGACATCTGTGGAGGGGCGTCGCCGTGGTTCAAAATGGGAGGGAGCTCCTTTTCACGATGACGCTGGCGCCGTCGACGGCGGCGTAAAACAAAGAGGGCAGTCAACACGGCTATCAGAAGTGCAACTCCTCCGACTGTCGTGGCAGCCGCAATGACTGCCGTGTTAGTAGGACCAGAGTCGTCTGACCTATGATGACTAGCGGATGTAGCAGGTGATACAGTGCTAGAACTATGATTGCTAGCGGATGCAGTCGGGAATTGAGTGCTAGAGCTAGAGGAAATTGTGGGACTGGAGGACGAGGATGTTGTTTCTGGATCAAACCTAGAGACAGCCGTGAGCCGGTGTAAGTACGCGCACAAAGGTGAAGGATAGGCGTACGTGTATATGGCATAATCAAAGTTAACCCAAACGTTGTAGCTGAGGCCAGATGTGCTGATCACCATGCTGTGTTCCTTCTGCTCAAGCCCAGTCCTCGAGTACGCGAGGGCGTTGTATTGCAAGTCGGTGCTTGATGTGGGAATGTGGTCGAATGAACCGTCGGGCTGACCGTCCAATGTAAAGTTGCACTGTGTTCGAGTGGTAATCCCGTCACCCTGGTCGTTCGCGAGGATGAAGAAAACGTAGAGAGCCACACCTTTGCGCAGAAAATCAGCGATGTTTGCTTACTGCTCGAGGAATAGACAGACCCTCAAACGAAAAGGAGACGCTTGAAGTGTTCAGAATGGTGGGGTTAAAAATCACTGCCATCCATGTCCCGTCAAACGCCGAAGTTGTCGAGGGTTTAATGGCGCATGAACAATTGATCCCATGCCAGGCAAAATTCTCCCCCGGAAAATAGACAGGGAGCTGACCTGTCACCGAATCTCCCAAGGTGTCGTCGATTGTGCGATTCGTCGGCTTGGCCATTGCTAGAATGATAAAGATGACCATCAGCCTGAGAGCTATAGGAGGAAGTATTGAGGACATAGATGGGCTGGCTGCGTGTGGGCTTGTAAGTTGTGAGTAAGATGCGGGAACATCAGGCCACAACGACACCGTACCTACCTACAGTGAGAGAATCCTGGTAGACATCTTCAACTAAATGAAGTACCAATCATCAGTGGCGGAGGATTTGAATGCATCCATTTTCGGGAAGGAACAGCCTTCAGAAAGTCCTTATGGCCAGAGCAGACCCAAAAAAAGACCCTATGAGTGCATCAGGTCAGGAGAGGTGCAGGGTGTTGCCATCGTCGTAACTCGGATGATCCTTCTTCATAAGGAGGAGAGGTGCACATCGACAGTGACAGAAAAATACCGGAACGAGGGACTTAGAGTCAATCACAGCGTTGAGCCATTGTAGCAGGGGATCGGGGGGATGTGGCGTACTTGTGCCACAACTTGAGTCGTTGACGCTTGAAAGTTGTGGCGTGAATCTCACCTGCGATGTGGTTGTGTCTAGTCCCTAATTTTTCAATTTGAGTCGACTCAGAAAACTGACAGTCCTGGTCCACGATTCCGCCGTTTGGAGGGCTTGAAGAAAGTCTCACAGACAGCGGAGGATACACTTGAAGAGTTCACGTTATCGATACAAGATACGCCTTGATCGTCACACGCCTAATTTCAGGTGCAGATCCAGGCGACGATCAAGCAATATCTCGGCTCAACCTGAGATCCCAGGCGGTCTTGTGCATCGTTTTGAATGAAAGCATACTTGGGTCACACGATTCTGCCAAGCGTCCTCGCAAGTGTATAGACAAAAGACACTGTTTATTATTCGTTATTGGCTGCGTAAGATAGAATGATTGTCGACCCGAAATACGAAAGTATGAAGCACGAATCTTATCATGCCTGTATACCAAAAACACTTCCCAAGCCACGCACAAAGGCGACCGTGCTCATTGCACCTGGATCAGGAGGCAGAGGACCACGATCTGAGCCGACGTAGGTCGCACGCCCCAACTTGGCGACGAGATTTGTCGTGCCCTCACCTCCAGCCGCACATCGTTTGATGGCTTCTGTCAGACCTGCGACATCAGAAGATGCTGGTGCTGAAAGACCATCGACGAAGGGGATAAGGGCATCCATGACTGTACGATGGCCGACCCGCGCTTTGGTGCTATGCCCCAGAGTCTCTATCGCCTTTGCTGCTGCTTCGCCCCAAAACCCTACATCGACCGGACGACTTGCGCCTAGTGACCGTACTTCCGCAGTGAGAGCAGCGAGGAATATGCTGTAAATGGCACCCAGAGTTCCACCACAGTTGTCTGAAGATGTGTTAGAAACACGCGGAACGACAGAGTTCGAGACTGTACACACCATCGATGATTTCAGTAATATCACGAAGGGTGGCGACCAAGTCGCCATCCTCACCAAGACCCTTATCGAGGGCGGCCATGACAGACTTCGCACCAATCGCACAAGTCTCGCCACAATCGCCGTCACCGACTATCTAGAATCGACTTGAGAAAGAGATGGATGAAAGTAGCTCGAGTTGGTGCTTACAGTATCCCATTTTGTCAAATCAGGCTCGGCGTCATATACTGCTTGTGCACCCGTCCTTATAGCGCGTCGAAGAAGTTCGGGGTCAACTACAAGCACTCGTTTAGGGGAGGAAGGGATGATACCGATATTACTCACCAGACACTTTTGGACCATTAGATCCTTCAGTCTCTGCAATGGGTTCGTCCTTGACCTCAAGGAACTTTTCTTCTCGTGTCCTCTTTTGCAGTGCCTCGGGTACGGGATAGATGTTCCCTCCTGGCCAGGCAGCACTAGCGTGTGGTGCATCGTAGAGATCCAGAACTTCTTGCTCTCCTTTACCACTGTTAAATGTGCGAGTTGTATGGGAGATATTGAGGAGTGTTATAGAGAAACCAGGCGCGTTGAGAGACGTCATGAAGGAACCGCACTGGGTGCGTTCAATGCGAATTCTAAGGGGGTGCGATTCTGGGGCAGGAACGAATGAGACATCGTCCGCGGAATCAAAATAGATCTACACACGGATTTGGCGCGTCACTTCATCTACAACAGCGTACATCTCCAAGACACTCATTCCGCCCATGTTGTTCACGAAGAGAATGACACCATCACCCTCCTGAAATGGAACAAAGGAACGCTCCCTGTCCTCCTGGTTCAACAGAAGATCGAGCATTCGCGCGATGAGCTCGTCTGGGGGAGGCTGAGGGGTGACGACAAAGACACCGGGCTCATTGTGCAATCCAAGGCCAATCTCAATGGTGTCCTCGCCAATGACTCCGTACTGAGCGTTGTCGCGCCCAGGGACGTGACAGTGTCCGAGGGTGCATCCAATGGAAAGAAGACCATCGGTGACGGCTTTACCGAGGGAGAGTGTGTCGGAGAAGGAGAAGTCGGCTTCGGATGCGGCACCGAGAAGTTTGCAAACGAGGATAGTACCCGCCATGGCGCGGCGTCCGACCAAGGCACCCTTTGTGCGACCGACACTGACATCGTCGCAAACGGGGAGGATGGCAATATTGTCGATGCCGTTGGCACGCGCCTGCTGACACGCCAGACCAAAGTGTAGGTTGTCGCCGGTGTAATTGGTGATGATGAGGATGGTTCCGGCCTTCGAGGGGACGGCCTTAACGGCGGTATAGACCTGCTTCGCGGATGGACTGGCAAAGGTATCGCCACTCACTGACGCGGAAAGGAAACCGCGCCCGACAAAACCAGTTGAACCCGGTTCATGGCCGGCTCCTCCTCCGCAAATCAAAGAGACCTTGCTAGTGTCATGAGCAGCGTTGATGACCGTCCTTGTCGCGGAAAGTAATGAAAGAGTTGGATGTGAAGCGACAAGTCCCCTCAGAGCGCGAAGGACGAGCGTAGCGTGGTCAGGGAAAATATGGCGGTCCATTGAGCGTCAACGGGAGATAAGACCACATCCTGGGGTTATATTGGAACGAGCAGAGACTCGGATTTATATGTATCCGTGCGGTTGGAAGCTTGTCTACGAGTCTCCGTGTGGCTGTGCGGAGATTGAGGCCCCGCATGTCCCACTGCCGGAACGGGTCTCAAGGTATCGGTCCGCTGAGATTGTCAGAGGGCGCTACTCTGCGCAACTTGGCTGCCCCAAGGACCAGATGATCTTGAGATGATCATGGAGGTGTGGAGGAAGAACATGCGGCAGTTGCCGAATCGATCCCATGACACAACTTATTTGAATGATCTTGGTTCGCAACAAAGATTGATCTTGTACCAAGAATTGCCGAACAAGTAAAGACTATTCCAATTTCCGAGGCACGCCGCGAACCTCTACTATAAGTGCATATGCAATTATCACTCACGGAGTGATTATCACTTCGCCATTTCTCGCTCGTTTCTCCCCGCAATTGTCTCGATGTTTTACTATGTATTTACACCTTTCATGTATTGATCATTCAATAGAATGTATAGGCAAGAGACGCGGAAACGCGCACAGAATTGACGGTCCAAGAGCAATTATCACTTCAGGGTCCGATGATCTCATCAGGGTTCAACAGCGACACTCTCGTTCATCTCGTTCAACGAATATAGCTTGTATCATCCCCAGAACTGCTGAGAGTATAGGTCTCATATAATGCCTTTGATGTGCCAAAACAATTGTCGGAGAAGGGCACGAATCCAACCGGAAATGGCGAAGTGATAATCACTCCGTGAGTGATAATTGCCTATGCACTTATAGTACTCAGTCTAAATCTTCAGAAAGTGGTCATTTCATCGTTCGGATGAAAAATGCTGTGGCCAGCGCTCAGGCCAGAACATTCATCCGGTATGGTGTAACGGCTAACATTGCCGCCTTTCACGCGGCAGCTCGGGGTTCGATTCCCCGTACCGGAATGTTTTGGATTCCTTTTCTTTATACGTATCATCTGAGATAGGGTGGCGCAGTAAACCTCCGGGGGGTGTTAGTAACGGTATCGATACCGACCCCCATTTTTCCCCAGGTTTCGAAACCGTTACTAACGGTTTCGGTACCGACACGTGACTGATCCACGTGATGGGCGCGCCGCCCTCCCGCCTCGATCCCGCCCATCTCCCGCTTGCCCCGTGGTGCTGCAGACAGCACGTGAATCCATCACGTGCCGGTATCGAAACCTACCTCCTGTGTCAAGACTCAACCGCTTAGTATCTACGCCTGGACCGTAGCGGGTGAGCCTTGATTGAGGTAAGGCATGGACTGTGGCGCAATAGATACTGCATCCGAAAAATCATAATAGTAACTCGTTAACTTGTCAAACCTGCTGTCCAAGTAATGTCAGTAGCGAGGCCTGGCTTAGACACACTGTCGCACCATCTATATGCATCACTTTCATACATGTCCACCATCGCAATTACACAAAGCCCCCCACCCAAATGTCGCGTGGAACTCCGGTGTAAGAAGAAGCCAGACAGAAACCTTTGATGTAAGAGCAGGCCGGACAGAGACTGGATCGACGGAAGGGCTTCAATGGCTGTTGGGCTGTCGGCTCATGTTAAATAAATTGATTCTCAATCCGACGTAATACTACATTACCAGAGAACGCGTATATACCCCCGAAGAATCAATTGCCAGTATCGCAATAGTATGTGCTTCTCTGACTAATCGAGTGACCCGTATATGCTCAAACGTGAACCCGTATCGATTCAGCGCTTACGAGGTCCGAATTCGATTCACCGTCTTAAGCTTTATCTGTGGAAAAGTGAAATGAGTGCGAGAGACCCAAATCGTGACTGGGTCTGACCTGTCTGTATATGGAGAACCCCCCTCCGCGCTAACTCGTACCAAGGGCTTGCTTTGTCGGAAACGTTCTCAACCACCTTGTGCTTCAGGCGCATTCCAGTCTCGGAACTTTCTGGGAAGCGCAACATGACTGTGCGCAAATTCCGCATTACGGGCTGGGTAAGGACCAAGCCGCAGTCCGTCCAAATGTTTATACTCTGTCGGTCAGGATGTAAGATGACGTTGTGCATGTTGAACACAAAGTTGACGATGCTGTTTGGGGTGACGGTCTGATTGACCATCGTGGAAGTATGAAAGATGGGAGTACCGGCTCGCTCTTTGAACGTGATGGTAAGAGTCTGGAGGCGGAATAGCTTCCCCGGGACAGATGAGAAGAAATCCTCGATATACCGCAGCGGACTGTGCGATATCTGGCCATGGTCTAGAATATTTTGCATGTTGTAACAGAACAAATTCAGTGATTCGAGTCGAGAGAAGGACGATGCACAGCGTCTGACGGTGCAAGGGCAGGACTAAGCAGTTGTTGATTGCGGTGAAATGAACTTGGCTTACATTTTGTTGCGCATTTCATAAAACTGGAGACCCCCTATGTACCTCGAGTCAATGGCAAGGGTTTTCACAGTAGGGAGTGCATCGAGCAGGGCGGGTAGGATGTGATGACGCAGACGGCAATCTTCAGTCCACACCAAGGATGTGATACTCTTCAAAGAAAGTGGCCATGGTCTCTCGATGAGACCGTAGACTTCGTCGACGTCCGTAATCTCGATCTCGAGCCGCGTCGGCTGGAGGAGAAGCTGCATAGACCCCTCATCGTCATCAGTATCGGTCTCGGGGTTCAATTGGAAAGTTGGACTGTATTGCTGTATGGGAGAGTGTACGGCGCGGAAGGTTTGGATCCCGGGGAACATGAGCAGGAATTGGGAGAGGTATCTGCGGTCGGAGACCCAGAGGCCCTCGAGAGTGAGCTGTTCCACCGCTCTGAAGACAGTGTATCGGGAGTTGGGCTCGACCGGAATGGTGATGTCGATCAGGCGAAATCGCAGGCGCTTCAAAGCAGTGAGTTGCTCGAAAACCGGATAGAGAAATTCGATAGCCAACCAGTCGGATAGCTCAACGCTTCCGGACTCGCGGCAGGGATCGGTCCCGCCGCTGATGACTATAGAATGTATGTGTTCGGCGATCCCAGTGCTCGTGTGCAAGAGTTTGTGAAAGGATTTGAGAAAGAGATGATTGCGCTTTGGGGTGCGATCATATGCAATTGGCGATGCAACTCGGGCAAATTTGGGAACTTTTTTGTGTGGGTACAGTGTCATCTCCTCAAAGAGATATTTACGCGCACGATGGGAGAAAGACCTCGAGGTGAGGTTGCACGCGAGGAGTGTGAGCAGGGCAGTTGCGGACGGATCGTGACCTTCGTAGGGTTGAGCAATCTCATCGACAATGAGATAGATGATATCGGCTGGCACTTGGCCTTGGAAAGTGGACATCGTAGGAGGCACGCGGCGAAATCCGTGTTTCGTCGCTTCGAATTGAGTCTGGGGATAGTGAGCCAAAGGATTCCAGATACTAGTCAAGCTACGCGTAGTTACAAGCGGTCGCCCATCCAACAGTGGGCGCGTCGATGTGTCCTTGATGACGGTCAAAGAGCAAAGGCGGTAATTCCAATTCGGGTTCGAGACCGGCTCCCGACTTGTCTCGTTGCATCCCGATTTACTGTGTCAACAGCGACTGCACGAAAGCATCCAATTATTGCCCGAAATACGAATACAATGACAACATGCCTGGATAGAAATAGAACTACACAATAAAACAGGATTGCAAAATACAGTAACATCCACCAGTGTCTTTCACGTAGACGGCGGCCCCACCTGCGACCCATCGCTAGCACTCCCGGGCGTTCCCAACAGGCTCTGCAAATCAAACGAATCCACAGGCTGCACATAGAACCCTTCCACCGAATATGAACTGAGGAGCTCGTCCAGTGAGCAAGTATCTGACGAATACACAATTGTTATTAGTATCTTTCCTTCCAAAGGAATGTGTTGCAAGAACTCACTTGACTCAGCCGCCTCCTTCGCAATCGATGCCCTCAGAGACGTTTCCGTCGGAGGTGCAGTTTTCAGATCCATATCTAAATCGCGCCACGATTACCCTTTCATGAACAAGAGTGAAGTAGAGCACTCACTCGTAAACCGCCTCAAGAGCCCCTTATCCGGTAGCGATATATACGTCTTGACGTTTGTCTGGTTCTGTATACCAAGCTCCGCCCTCGAGAACCCTAGCCCAGCAGCCTTCTCATCTAGTACCCCGCTCACATATGCGATGCCCGCCCAATAGTGCTCCATATGATGTATGGCCTTGATGAGGGCGCTCAGATTCTGCTTAGCGAGCGATGTGAGGAGGAGATCCGCCGTGCGCGACTGCGACTTGTCTTCGGCGTTCATGCCCATTGCGCTCATCTTCATATCGTGGATGAACGCCAGACATGCGACGTATATCGGTTGTACGGTGAACGGACTGGACAACTTCACGGAAGTGTGAGTACAAGCCTGGTCAGAATATAATGAGAGTGAACATACGTAGCTCTGACTCGAAAAGAGGTCGGCGAACACAAGACATTCGCTGATAGTCCTCGAACTCGACAGCGACAGCTTGATAGACCGATCCATGTTTTGCGAAAGCGGCGTCTCCATCCCCGACGGACTCGAAAGTAACTCTGGGTGATACACCAGCGCCATAACAGCATTCGCCCAGAGGTGCAGCGTCAGATACGTCCCACCGTGCCCCCTCCCCTCCTGCACTCGAAAGTTCTCCACGCCCCACTTCATCGCCGGAGGTAAATCGGCATAGAATGCGACCAACTGACTTTGCAGCCCGCCAAGCCCACCACCTCCGTCCACCGCCGTAGCGACCAGCGTTCTTATTCGTCCTCTTCGGCCATTCAGTACTCCCGCTATCCGACCGCAGAGGACCATTAGTCGAACCCAATACTGGAAGGGCACCTCCGTGGGCATATCAAGACGCCCTGCGGGGTCAGGAATGAAGTCTTCGTCCGTTGGGAGGGGTATTTCGATCATATCTTCCAATATTGAAGGCGGCCGGCCTGTCGAAAAGGCTAGGATGCGGTCCGTGACAAAGAGACTCCAGAAGAGGAGACGCGTGCGGACGACATGGGCTGCGGATTCGTATATTTCGGATATCTGTCGAAATCGTTAGCCACGGGCAAGCTGAGAGGCATGTAACTATATTGGTACTGACCTCGTGAAGGCCGAGGTCTAAAGCCATTCGAATGGCCATGCTAGTGAACTAGTGAGTATGTTCTACGTCGTAGTCAGTAGAGAGGAGTATACCCTGAATATTGCTACAAGGACATTAGTTCAACACGCGTATGAAGGAGGAAGCTGGCTGACCCATAAACCACTTTCAGAATTTTGACCATAATTCGCCCAAGAAAGAAGCAGTAAACCTGTGACCACGTCGTGCGTAGGCAAATGGAGAAGGGGTATGATCAATTCTTGCGCTTGTGTTATGAAAGGCGCGCAAGCCTGTGAGGGATTCGTTAGAGGACAATCGAGGCATTGCGACAGGATAGACAAACCTTGGCAGGAGCCTCACTCCCGGATGGATGAAAACGTGCACTAATCGCGCAAATGCCTGCTCGAGGAGTAAGATTTCGTCAGTGTTCTGAGCAGCCAAGTGAGCGTACAGTTGAGGAGAAAAGCAGACATGGTACCCGTCTCGAGGCGCTCTTCCATCCGTTTGCGACTGATACTGGGAAAGTAGGGACTCATGGTATTGAAGAAGTTGTCAAGGAGCGGTATATGGATGTGGGGTAGGGGGAGTCCCGCATCGTCAAACATGACTCCGGGGGGCTCGGGAGAGCCAGGTTTGGAATTTATTGTCGGGACAGGAGCACTGGCGCCAGCGGTCATTCTAGGCTGCAACTTCAGGGATATGCGATTGATGCCGGGGCTTAAAACCAAGTCAACGGAAAGGTTTAACAATAATCTTGAACGTACTGGATGGCCGTCGATCCAGACTAGTCAAAAGTCAACAAATCAATCGCAGAGTGACCCAAGATATACCCACAAATCTGTAGTAATAGAGCTCAAGGGCGTGGGGCTTTGATGGATCGCTGTCGATGAACGCAACCTGCGATTCCATAGCGCGCAAAAGGTTGGCTGAATGCTTTTCGGGATGTCGAACCGGTAGTGGGACGCTGCTCGACGCCTCGGGAGAGTGCTTGATCTGGAGCGACATCTGCGACGTGGCCGTCGCCGGCCAGATGTACGAGCTCGACGTCGCAGGCATCGGAAAGTTCCACATGTTGGCGGCGTGCAGTGGATCCATTTGACCCTAGGGATACCGTGTCAAAGAACACACGGCGGCGTCAGCAAGCGCACACACCCATAGAGCGCCGTCGTGGGCGTTGAGCCCCGCCTGCGCGCCGTTTGTCTGGGCGGCACTGTATTCTTCAGCCGCTCGTCTCGCACGCTCTCTTTGCTCCTCCTCCTCCATCTCCCGCCGCGTGCGCTTCCGTTTGCGCCCTGTCGGCCATATGCACTCCTCGCCCACTTTGGCACACGTCTTGCAGACCGGCTTTTCGCCCGAGCATCGGGCCCGTTTTGCTCGACATCGATGGCAGGCTAGCGACACCCGCTTCTCAGAGTTTTTGCCGTCGTTGTCGTGAGCGTTGTCGGGAGAGGCGTCGGCGTCGGGCGATGCGTAGTTGACGTACGCTGAAGAGCGCGAGGCCATCATGTGTGTATGGGGAAGAAAGTGGGGCCCGGCCGTTCGGGGTTTGTGGCTGACCTGATCGAGTCGGGCTCCTTTTCCGGATCCAATACTCAAAAAGTGCAATCAGTGATGCTTACGACTTGTGGGCTCTTGTGTGCGGAATAACTGCATTGGCTTAGCTACCAGTAGGGGGAGTAGTATCAAGACAATAACATTCAAATCGGTACACAAGTAGTAACTAGAAGATATTGAACAACAGACGTGGAAAGATCACTTTGAGACCTTTCCGGAAAAGTAGAAAGTAAGAAACAGAGGGTGTGCTACTATCTACAAAACGATGGGGATGCAACCGATCGAGATGAGGCTTCCCTATAAAGAGCATAAGAACATAGGAGCCAAGCCGGATGTATTCAACTTACGACACTGTTGTTCTCGCAGCAGACTGGGTGAGCGTTGCATCCACCAGTGACACCGCCGATGACGGTAATGGGGGAGCAGGTCAGGCCCCTGTAACATCATTCAGTCAATCGTCTTCAGTGTAAGTCAACAATCTTACACGAGGACGTCAAGGCTAGAGAGGACGATGCCGAGGAGACCAAGAATGGTGGTGGCAGCGGGGTTGGAAGCCTACAATTTACAACAAGTGGTCAACATCAGGATCGCGAATTTTGGGAGATGACACCCACCTCGGTGACGGTGTTGCAGCACTGGAGGTTGCCGACGTTGCAGCTGCCAGCGGGAGCCGTGACGGTCGTACCCGGCTAGAACAGCAGCGTCAGAACACATCAAACGAGGACACAAGAAAGCGATGTACAGCAGTGGCGGTAACGGTGACAGTGGTCGTGCTGGAGGTCTACGGGTTAGTCTGGACCGCGGTGGCGACTGAAAGACGCGACGTACACTCCTCCTCCTCCTCCTCCACCGCGAACATCGAGAGGCGTGGCGGCCGCAAGGAGGGTCATGGTAAAGAACAAGTAGGCCAGGATGGCAAAAGCACGGCGAGCGAACATCTTGAGAGAGCAAAAAGCTGGCGAGGCTGTTTAGAGTAGAGAAGGATGCAGGAATCGATGCGCAATGCTCGAATGGTCTTTGCCTCTCGTCTACCCTATGTCTTTTATACCTTTTGCCTCAGGTCCTCTTTACCAAAGAGGAAAGAGGGCTCACCCATACGCGCGATGATCATTCAACCACTCGGCGGTGAAGACGACTTTACCATTCTGCCTGTCCGGATTTCCTGATCTTGGTGACGCGGGCCCAGCTGATCTTGCCTTTCTTGTTCGCCGCCGTCCCATCCGGAGCAGGATAGTCCCCAGAACAGGGTTTGACATCAGTCTTGATGGAAACATACGCCCAGCTTTTGATTCGAAGTTCAATAGGCATACAGCTTACCCCGCTAAGAGACATCAGTTTTTCCATGTCGAAGTGGAGCCCTTTGACACGCCACAGGCCCGTAAATGCAACGAAGTCCATCCAGTTATTCACCCCCTCGCAATGAGCAGTCCCTCCGAGCTCCCCGTTCGGCACGTGAAGTCTGGGTGAAGTCATCCATGACACTGAGGCAGAGAGAGACTGGAGAAGAACGTTGCAGCTGTCCAGGTAGGCGCGCATTAGCATGAAAACCTTGGCGAAAACGTTGGGAACAAATCGATTGGGTGCGATGCGATGAGCACTCACACGGAGGTCTTCTCCTCCTCGGGCCCCGACCACGAGAAGTAACGAAGTCTTCGAGTCGTTCACAGATTTCTGATTTCCGTACACCAAACGTTTCATTCCAGAGAATTCACAGAAAAAGGGTTATCCTGTCTTGTCTGACTTGTTGAAAAGCGGGCCGGAACACAAACTGACACAAAAGTCAGGCTAGGCATCAGCGCGTCAGCGCTGAGCTCAGACGTTGTAGAATGACTCGGAGATCACCCGACGTAAAAGAAAATGCCAGTGCCTGCTAATGAAGAGGTGACTCGGAGACAGGAAGACAAGACTTGACAGAACAAAAGACAGGAAGGCATCCAGATAATCCCCGGCGTGTCTTCGTAGAGAGTACAAATCGCCTCGTCGACAGCGGGTTACTCCCTTCAAGGCTCGTACATGGTACTCGCCCTCGAGATCATGATCCTCAACATCGTGAAAATTCAATTAAAAAGCCGATGTCGCGGAGAAGAGACTTACTCACCATCCTAGCATTGCAGGTACTCAGCATGTTCGGGAATCATTTGTTCGGCGAACTTGGCGAACATTCTTTATTCAATCGAACTGCGATGGTTTCGATTGTGCGAGAAGAACACGCATGCATGCAACACGGGTGAACGGACGTTGGCGTGTACATTGGTCCCGGATGCACGAAACAATCAAGGCCTGGTCAAGGAGTGAATGATTTCGTCAACGTTCTTGGCAGCGAAGTGAGAAGCAGACACTGTACTCAGACGGCGCCCGTCTTGAGGCGCTTTCCCAGACATTTGCTACTGATACTTACCGCTATTATCGCCGTAGTCATCCCAAGTCTTCGAATACGACGAGGTCCTACGCAGCTTTGTGTGATTCAAGAGGCAAACCCGGATGGTTTACTCGGAGGGTTTACAGCTGAGAAAGAGGGTTGTGGATCCGGGCTAGTCCGATTCAAGAGTCAATCCAATAATTCGAAAGAGAAAGAGACACTTACAGATCTATGGTAATGAAGCTCGATCCGCGCCGATTGGAATCATTGGACGCATCGCCGTCAGTGAACGCGACCTGCAACTCCACAACTCCACGGCGCGCACAAGGTCAGCAGTGTGCTTTTCGAGATGGCAGACCGGCAGTGGGACGATGCTCGACGCTTGGAGAGGAGAGTAGATCTGCGATGACATTTGCGGGCACTCATTGCGCATAATTTGGGACATGTAGTGCAGACCGGCTTCAATCGCCCGAGTATCAGCGAAACCCGTGTTTGTCACTCTTCTCAGTCATCGTCGGGACAGGCGTTGCCGTCGCGCAATGTATAGTCGAGAGCGCGAGTTCATCATGAGTGTACGGAAAGAACGTGGAGCCGGCTGTTCGGATAGAGAGACTGCTCGGGGTCTGTGCGTCGAGGCTGCCTTTCTGGTTTCCGGGCCCAATAACGCCACTTTCATTGAACAGCGGAAGCGCAATCAACGATCCTGACACCTGTTAATGAATTGTGGACTCTTGGGTGCGCAATAACGGTTCTTATGGGGCGGACAGTTCTGTGTGTATATACTAAACAACGAGTGGTATTTCAAAAGCATACTAGACACTACGACTAGTAGAGTTGAAAAACAGATCGCAAGACATGCCTTTGAGACCGTGAAAAAAAAACCGCGTGAGAGCCTGGAAAGAGTGATGGAAAGTATCTACAGAGAGATCGGGATGCAACCAATCGAGATGAGACCACCCTATGAAAAGAATAAGGACATCTGAATCAAGTCGAATGTGTTCAACTTACGTGGCTGTTATCCTGGCAGCAGACCGGGTTAGCGCTGCATCCACCAGTGACCCCGCCAATCACGGTGATTGGGGTGCAAGTCAGGCCACTGCGTGATTAATTAGTCTATCGTTTTCAGTGTAGGTCAGCGATCTTACACGCCGACGTTGAGGTTAGAAAGGACAATGCCGAGGAGACCAAGCAGGAGGCTGGCAGCGGGGTTGGAAGCCTGCGATTCACGACAAGTGGTGAACATTGGGATCACAACTTTTGAGAAACGACACTCACGGTAGTGACGGTGTTGCAGCACTGGAGGTCGCCAACGGAGCAGCTTCCAGCAGGTGCAGTCGTGGTCGTACCCGGCTAGAGCAGAAGTATTAAAACACAGCGGACAATGACCAAAAAAGCGATGTACAGCAGTAACAGTGACGGTTGTCGTGCTAGAAAAGGTGTGGTGGTCAGTCTAGAACCACGGCGGCAACTGAAGAGGCGACGTACGGGGGTGTAGTGGTGGTGGTAGTGACGAAAGTGCTTGACGGGGATCCACGGCGGATCGCGCGGGGGTCGTACTGCACGATGGACCTGGAGATGAGGTGTGGCGGTCAGTCTACAACTACGACGGTAACTAGAAGACGCGAGGTACCGTTTAGCACCGGCTCCACCACGAGCATTGAGAGGTGTGGCGGCAGCAAGGAGGGACATAGTAAAGAACAAGGAGGCCAAGAGGACAAAAGCACGACGAGCGAACATCTGGAGAGAGAAGAAGGATGCCGGGGCTGGTTGAGAGTAGGAGAGGCAGGGATTGGTGCGCAGTGCTCGAACGATCTTTCCTCTCCTCTGCCTCAAGGCTTATATACCTTCGTTATCAGGCCTTCTTCACACTGACAAAGAACATCGCAAAAAAAAACTTTACGCCGGCAAAGCTAACGTTACCATTTTTCCTGACCAGATTTTCTGATCTGATGGGAGGTCCAGCTGATCATGCGAAACAGTCAATTTCGCTTCCCCCGATTCCTCAACTGGGGAAGATCGTCTCAGGAACGGGCGTGGCATCACTGCAATTGAAGCAAACGCACGGCAGCCTACGGCAGCGCATCAAGCATGCCATATCTTCCCAGTGTTTCGCCGCCCGGAGAACAAACTCTGTGTTGAAGTCTGTTGAAGTTTACCCTATCCCCGCTGGACGATGTCCCTTGTTCCATGTCAAAGTGGAGTAATCCGTCATCACTGTACATCCCACAGGCCCGCAGATGCAACGAAGTCATTCCAAAAATTCACCCCGTGCGATGACCAGTCGCTCGTCGCTCGTCAGACTCGTCAGAGTGAGTCATATTGACACAGAGAAGAATTGGTATGCGCGGATTTGCATACAAACCTTCGCAAAAATATTACGAGCCGAATTGATTGAATGCAATGCGACAACTCACACGACGGCCTTCCTCCTGGGTCCTCCTCGAGAAGCATCGAAGTCTTCCGCATATTTTCAATTTCCGTTCGAACGCTTCATCTCAGACAATGGACCAAGAAGAGCCATCTAGCCTGTCTGGACTTGGCGAAGACAAAGGTTGGGCTAGCGCCAGCGTCGAGCTCAGATGTTGCCAAACGTATCACCCGACCCCAAAAAGACGCTGTATCTTGGAGGCAGTACATGACAGAAGGTGAGATAGACAGCTACTTATCCAGAGCGTACCCAGTAGGTAGGTCCGTGAGTGCAAATTACTCTTCGTCGACGGGGGCGACTCCTCCTCCTACCCATGCATGTAAAATGGATGAACGAACCTAGCAGCTAAGTGAGGTTACAGTTGAGAAGAAAGCAGACATACTACCCATCTCAAGGTACTTTTGCATCGTTTGTGATTGACACTAGGAGATTAGGGACCCACGATGTTGGGCAATCTGGCGAAGAGCGATGAATGAATGGAAACCCCCACGGTGGAATATGACCACGACTTGCGGGGGTTCGAGCGAGTCGGCTTCGGAATGTTACATGTATCGTGGGGACGGGAACGCCTGCGTCACCGGCAATTTGACGCTGCAACTTGAGGAATATGCAATATAGATCCCTCAAGTCAATAGAAAGGCATAGGTTAGGCGGGTCGTCGTATACTGTAGTCGTCTCATGTCTTCAAACAGAACGAGGTTCGATGCAGCTTTGAATGGTTCAAGAAGCAGAGGTCTTACAGCTTAACAAGGAGGATTGAAGACGTACCGGAGGGCTGTGGATGGACTACTTGGTCAAGTATCAACCGAATGATCACAGGGCAAGTGAAAAAGAAAGAGCCACATGAAGCTAAAAGGCAGTGCAAATTGGATGCATCACTGCCGATGGACGCGAACTGCAATTACAGGGCGTGCACAAGTTTGGCAGTGGGTTTTTTCGAGGCGTCGGACCGGCAGTGTTACGAACGCTACTTGATGCTTCGAGAGGTGGCTAGATATGTAGCAGCAACATGTGAGGGCATTCAGCACAAAATTTGAGACTCGTCTTGCAAACTGGCCTCTTGCCCTGGGCCCGAACTTAGGCAACACCGTTTTTGCCGTCCTTCTTGGAGGCAATTGTCACGACAGTCTGCGTCGGGCAAACTTCGCGGGAGAGGGCGAGCCCATCATGTGTGTATGGGAAGTGGGGCCGGCTTTTCGGAAAGATCGTCGGGGTTTGTGCTGGTCTGTGCCAACCCGACGTCGACAGAGCGATCGCGAAGCCCTTTTCGGATTCCGGACCCAATAGAAAAGCGGCAATCAGCGATCCTGGCACGCCGTTCACTCCTTGTGGGCTCTTGTGTGCGCACTAACTGCTCTTACGGCGCGGCCAAGTTAAGGGGCGCATACAAAACAACGAATAGTATTTCAAAAGCATACTAGTCCCTACGACTAGTAGAGTTGAAAAACAGACTTGGAGACCATTTGAAAAAGTAGAAAAGATCTGGGCGTAAAAAGCGTAAAAAGAAGGTCTGAGAGTATTTACAAGGAGACGGGGACGCATCCAATCGAGATGAGAGTTCCCTATGAGAGTATGAGTTCATCTGAATCCAAAGTCAAATGTAAAACAGCGTACGTGGCTGTTGTCCTCGCAGCAAACCGGGCTGGCGCTGCATCCACCAGAAGCACCGCCGATGACGGTAATGGGGTCGCAGGTCAGGCCACTGAGGTATCATTCAGTCAGTCAACTGTTTAAAGTGCCGGTCAACAATCTTACACAAGCACATCAACACCGGAAATAACGATGCCGAGGAGACCAAGCAAAGCGGTGGCAGCGGGGTCGGTAGCCTACGATTTACAGTGAGTGATCAGCATCAGAATTGCGAAGTTTGGAGAAAGACACTCACGCTAGTGACGGTGTTGCAGCACTGGAGGTTGCTGACGGAGCAGTCGCCAGCAGGCTCGGTCGCGGTCGAACCCGGCTAGAACAGAAACGTCAGAAACACGACAGAAGATTCTCAACAGAGCTATGGGCGGCCTACAGCAGTGACGGTGACAGTCGTCGTGCTGAAGGTGTGGTGGTCAGTCTACAGCCATGACGGCAACTAGAAGGCGCGACGTACGGAGGAGTAGCAGTGACGGTGGTGACGGTTGTCGTGCTGTAGGTGTGATGGTCAGTCTTAACCACGATGGCAAGTGAAAGACGCGACTTACGGGTTTCCTCCGCCTCCTCCGCCTCCACCACGGGCATCGAGGGGTGTGGCGGCCGCAAGGAGGGACATGGTCATAAACAAGGAGGTCAGGAGGGCACGGCGAGCAAACATCTTGAGTGAAAAAGGAGCTGGTGAGGCTGGTTAAGAGTCAGGAAAGATGCAGGAATCGATGCGGTGCTCGAATGATCTTTCCTCTCGTCTCCCCCTAGGCTTATATACCTTTCTCCTCTGGCCCTCTTCACACCGAAAGGAGAATATCCCATAACACAAGAAGAACATTCACTCACTCTCCAGCGAGAATAACGTTACCATTTTCTCTGACCAGATCTCCTGATCCTGACGCGGGGTCCACCTGATCATACAAAAGACGGGGGAAGATGGTCCCCAGGGAATGGTTTGACATCATTCTAATTGAAACAAATGCACGGCAGCGAGTCGAGCATACCGTACCTTGCCAGTGTTTTGCCGCTCGGAAAACAAACTCTATGTCGTAGTTTAGACATACCATCCTACCCCCGCTGGAAGTGTCTCTTCTTCCACGTCAAAGTGGAGTACTTCGTCATGGCTGTACATCCCACAGGCCCGCAAATGCAACGAAGTCATTCCAAAAATCACCCCGTGCGATGACCAGTCGGTCGTTGTTCGTCAGACCCGTCAGATGTAGTCATTTGTGACACAGAGAAGAGTGCCAGGTCTGCAGCCGTTCAGGTCCTGGTCTGCGCGCATTTGCATGCAAACCTTCGCAAAAATATCACGAACGGAAATGATTGACTACGTACGCTACGACAACTCACACGGCGGCCTTCCTCCTCCTCGAGAAGTAACGAAGTCTTCCACACATTTCTGATCCCCATAAACCAAACCCATCCTTCCTGAAAGTTCACACAAAGAACGGCTATCTAGTCTTGTTGGTAGTTGATGCAAAGCGGAGACAAAGGTTTGGCTAGGCATAAGCGCGTTAGCTTTGATCCCAGATCTTGAGCGCTTAGCGAAATCTCCCGACATCAGAAAGGCGCATGCTGATGTAGGGTTATCACGAAGGCGAGAAGGCGAGAAGGCAAAACTCGAAAGGATCGTCACGGTACTCGTGTTTTCGTAGAGAGCGGAAATCTACTGTTCGTCAAAGGGCTCCTCCTCGTAATCGCCTTTTGCTCGCCGCCATTTTCAACATTGCGAATGGTTTTATCAAAAGGCTGATAGCCGATGCCGCGAGAAGAGACCCACGTAGCATCCTGGAACTTAAGAAATGATGTTACTGAAACAGAATGAGCTTTCGTTAAGAAAGGGGCGCAAACCTGCAGGAGTTTCGCGAGATAACGATGAGCTTGTCAACCAAATGAGAGAAGAGAAGCAGGCATGCCATTGGTAGCATCAGCAAGTCGGGAGGCGTGTAATCGGTGTAATCCTACGCCGATTACACCGATTACACCTTTTTAGGAAGGTGTAATCTCAAAAGGTACATACGTAATTTTTGCCCTCGAGGTGTAATTTAGTGTCCAGGCGCTGGCAGGCGGATTACACCCAGATTACACCAGATTACACCCAAATTAAAGACAGTTTTTCCATGGATATCAGGTTCGAACAGTGGATGGAATGAAAAAGAAATCACATTGCTAAATGCTAAGTACACCACTACCGTCTAACTACAAATACTACGATACATTCCATGCGTCGTCTTTCCCGCAATCGAGATACTAGAAAACAAAGCAGATGTGAGTAGTCAAATCAAACAGCTAACAAAGCGAACATACCATTTGTCTGCATCATCCAAGGAACACCACTTGCCCTCGGCGTGATCCCGCCGTCAACGTGCATCCTGGCCGAAACACGCAAGGTGCTAGCTGTCCAGTCACGCCAGAAGGCGTCGCAGTCCTCGTCCTCGGGCACGGCAACGTAGTTGTGGTCGTACGGCTAGGGAATGTTCTCGTCCGTGGCTGGGATATGTCCTCCGTCGTCGTCGTTTACGGTCCTCGTCCAAGGTCATCCAGGGCCAACGATATATCCTCGTCCACGATGAGAAATGTCCTCGTCCGCGGCTGGCAATCCCCGTCATCCAAATAGTGGCCTCGTCCAAAGAATAGCCTCGTCCACAAAGGTATCGTCCTCGTCCGTGAGCGTGAGGTCCTCGTCCGTGAGACTGTCTGTCCTGGTCCGTGGGCATAAAGCGTTGCGGTTTGTCGTTCTCCGCCGCTATAGGTCGCATTGCCAGCGGGGCAAATGAGTCGTGGGCAGAGGCCTTGCAGCGGAGATGATGGAAGGGAACGAAAATAATCATCGCGGAGTTTGAAAGCGATGTGTGTATACACGTGGTGCTCCCTCGCGGCTTGCGTCACCATTTTCGGACTTGTCAAATTTTGTTCAACCGGCTGCAAGGCAGCCAGCCAAGGCTTACAGTACAATAGTAGTAGTAGCGTGCGCAAGCCGCAAAGCGCTCAGTGCAGTGCATAAAAATGTGTCCCTTATTCACATGGAACCATCTCAATGACCAGATTTAACTTGCTAGCAAATTTACCAGCAATTCATTGTTTCTGTGCTAAGACAGGTGTAAAGAGTGTAAGGGTGTAAAGGTGTAATCAGAGCGTATTCGCGTAGAGAGTGTAAATTTGGACCCTGATTTACACCGATTTAGACGATTACGCCGATTACGCCGAATTACACACCTCCGAACTTACTGATGTACCCGCCCGATGTGCTTTTGCATTCTTTGAGACTGACACTGGGAAATTGGAGACTCGCGGTGTTAACAGATTTTTTCCAAGGAGCAGTAGATGAATGAGGCGTAAGCGGAGCACCAAATCGTCGAACATGATTTGCGGGGCTTAGGCGAATCGGGTTCCAAATGTATCATCGGAGCGAGAGCACTAGACCAGCCTGCCAGCCGAGGAAGGATATGCGGATCTAGACCAGTGGTAAACATTGAAGTCAATAGAAAATCATAGGTAGGGCGGTTCCTCGTACGATGAATTGTGGCGGAAGCGCTTGAATGATCGAGTTCTGAATAGACTGTGAGAGACTTTTTATCGGCTACCTACGCCGTAGTCGTCCCACTTCTTCGAAGAGAACGTGGTCCTACGCGATTCGAAGGGTGGAGAGTTTACACTGGCAATGTAGCCGACATTATTGAAAACCTACCGAATGGCTGTGAATATGGACTAGTGAAGACTCAGATGATCACGAAGTAGGATTGAGAGACACAGCGCAGTTTGGCTGGATCGGCGTCGATGAACGAGCGCGACTTGCAATTCCATGGCGAGCACAAGGTCGGTGGCGGGCGAGATGTCAGACGGGCAGTGGAACACTACTCAACGCCTCGAAAGGGAACTTGATCTGCAGTGAATCTGCGGTGTCTGCGAGCAATCCGAGCACGCCTGCTTTTTGGAAAGCGGCTTCTCCTACGAGCATCAGCGAGACCGTTCCAGAGTACTTGTCGCCGTCCTCAGAATCACTTCGGCGTCGGGCAGTCCATCATGTGTGTATGGGAAGCAGGTGGGGCCGGCACAAGTTCGGGGTCTGTGCCAACCCAACCTGGCCTGATCGAGAGTCGAGGCTCTCTTTTCCGGACCCAATGACCTTCATTGAACAACGGAAGCACAATCAGTGATCCCTTACGTCCTATGGGCCCTTGTGTGTGCAATGATTATTCTCAGGGTGCGACCAATTCGGGTGTTCAAACAACATCAAGTAGCATTTCAAAAGCAAACTAGCCACTACGACTCGGACTAGGAGAGTTGAAAGACAAACTAAGAGACATCACTTCGAGACCTTCCTAGGAAGTAGAAAACAGCCGGTCGTAAAAAGAGTGTTCAAAGAAAGTATCTACAAAGAGACGGGGACGCAGCCAATCGAGATGAGACCACCCTATAAGGAGGATAAGGACATCTGAATCAAGTCGAATGTATTCAACTTACGTGGCTGTTATCCTGGCAGCAAACCGGACTAGCGCTGCATGAACCAGAGACTCCGCCAATGACGGTGATTGGGGTGCAGGTCAGACCACTGCGTTATCAATCAGTCTATCATTTTCAATGCAGGTCAACCATCTTACACGAGGACGTCGAGACCAGAGAGGACGATGCCGAGGAGACCAAGCAGGGCGGTAGCGGAGGGGCTGGAAGCCTGCGATTTATGACAAGTAGTTAACATCGAGATCGCGAAATTGAGAAATGTCACCCACGCTAGTGACGGTGTTGCAGCACTGGAGGTCGCTGACAGAACAGGCCCCAGCGGGCTCGGTCGCGGTCGAACCCGGCTAGAACAAAAGCGTCAGAACATGACAAACGATTTCAACAAAGCAATGTACAGCAGTAACGGTGACAGTCGTCGCGCTAAAGGTGTGGCGGTCAGTCCATGGCCTCGACGACAACTGAAAGGCGCGACGTACGGAGGAGTAGCAGTGACGGTGGTGACGGTTGTCGTGCTATAGATGTGATGGTTAGTCTAGATCGCGAAGGCAAGTGAAAGACGCGACGTACGGTTTACCTCCACCTCCTCCACCGCGAGCATCGAGAGGCGTGGCGGCCGCAAGAAGGGTCATGGTGAAGAACAAGTAGGTGAAGAGAGCAAAAGCACGGCGAGCGAACATCTTGAGAGAGCAAACAAACTGGTGAGGCTGGTTAAGAGTAGGGAAGGATGCGGGAATCGATGCGCAGTGATCGAATGGTCTTTCCTCTCCTCCCCCCAAGGCTTATATACTTTCGTCCTCAGGCCCTCTTCACACTGTAAGAGGACATCCCGTAACGCGAAACAAAAAGTTGGCCACCCACCACGGCGAAGACAACGTTACCATTTTTCCTGTCCAGATCTCCTGATCCTGATGTGGGGTTCACCTGATCATACAAAACAGCCCGTCTTGTTCTCCCCGCCTCCTCATCCGGGGAAGAAGGCCCCCCAAGAAGAGGTTCGACATCACTCTAATTGAAACAAACGCACGGCAGCAAGTCGAGCATGCCGTACCCTTGCCAGGGTTTTGCCGCTCGGAGAACAAACTTTAGACATACCACCCTACCCCCGCTGGAAGATATCAGTCCTTCGACGTCAAAGTGGAGTTCTTCGTCATCACAATACATCCCACAGGCCCGCAGATGCAACGAAGTCGTTCCAAAAATTCACCTCGTGCGATGACCAGTCGCTCGCCGTCAGAGTCAGAGTGACTCATACTGACACAGAGAATGACAACTCTGTAGCCGTTCATGTATGCGCCAAGGCCCTTTGGGAAAATATCACGAATGGTAAGTATCGACCAGGTATCGACGCAACAAGAAGTACTCACGCAGCGGCCATCACGTCCTCCTCGAGAACTAAACAAGTCTTCCAATTATTGACACATTTTTTGGTTCCGTAAACCGAACCTTTCATTTCGGAAAATCCACAAATAAGAGCTATGAAAGACGTAAAAAAAAACAACGCATGCTAATGTAGGGGTAACTTGGAGAGGGAAAGCAATACTCGTAAGAAAGGTAAGACAGGCTGGTATCCAAACAATACCCGTGTTTTCGTAAAGAATGCGTATCTACTCGTCATCAGCGGGCAACTCCTCCTCGTACTCGCCCTCATCCTCAACACTGCGAAGGGTTCAATCAATACACCGTTAGCCATGCCGCGGGAAGAAGACTTACGTGGCGTCCTGGTATTGCTGGTACTCAGCAACCAGATCCTGCATGTTCGACTCGGCTTCCGTGAACTAGAAGAAGGAAGTTAATTCGATGCACAGGTCGAATGAAGACCAGGGTCGTACCTCCATCTCGTCCATACCCTCCTGGGTGTACCAATGCAAGAAGGCCTTGCGCTTGAACATGGCGGTGAACTGGTCGCTGACACGCTTGAACAGCTCCTGGATGGCGGTGGAGTTGCCCAGGAAAGTGACGGCCATCTTGAGACCACGAGGAGGAATGTCGCACTGTGCGGTCTGGACGTTGTTGGGAATCCACTCCACGAAGTATGCAGAGTTCTTGTTCTGCACGTTCTGCATTTGCTCCTCGACCTCCTTCATCGAAACCTTGCCGCGGAAAATAGCAGACACCTAAGAATAGAAAATAATTAATTAACAATCAGCGTGGAAAAGGAACAGGCAGGTTGAACATACAGTCAGGTAGCGACCGTGCCTTGGGTCAGAAGCAGCCATCATGTTCTTGGCATCGAACATCTGTTGGGTCAACTCAGGGACAGTAACGGCGCGGTACTGTTGGCTGCCGCGGGCGGTTAATGGGGCGAAGCCGGTCATGAAGAAGTGGAGACGGGGGAAGGGGACTGCGTAGATGATGAGCGACAGGTAGGGCGACCAAGGGAACAGACAAACCCATGTTGACGGCAAGCTTGCGCAGGTCAGAGTTTAATTGACCAGGGAAACGCAGGCAAGTCGTGATACCAGACATGACGATGGAGACCAAGTGGTTGAGGTCGCCGTAGGTGGGGGTGGAGAGCTTGAGCGTCCTGAAGCAGATGTCGTACAGGGCCTCATTGTCGATACAGAAGGTCTCGTCGGAGTTCTCGACAAGCTGGTGGACGGAGAGGGTTGCGTTGTAGGGCTGAGAGAGAGATATGTTTAGCCACGACGCGTAATCCTGGGATAAATGACCATGTATGTACCTCGACAACGGTATCCGAGACCTTGGGACTGGGCACGACGGAGTATGTGCACATCATGCGGTCGGGGTACTCTTCACGAATCTTCGAGATGAGAAGCGTACCCATACCAGCACCGGTACCACCACCCAGGGAGTGGGTGATCTGGAAGCCTGGGATAGGGACATGAGGGGCGGTCAAATCGCGGTGGAAAAAGAGGACACACCTTGCAGAGCATCGGTTCCCTCAGCTTCCTTGCGAACGACATCCAACACCGAGTCAACGAGCTCAGCACCTTCTGTGTAGTCTGGAAGAACACGTGTCAGCATCGGCAAAACACGCGATCACCGCGCTCAAACAGCGAGCAGAAAGGGTCGGGCGAGTAATGGCGCGAAGAAGGGAAGCCAAAGGCGAAAAAACAGCGGGAAACTCACGTCCTTTCGCCCAGTTGTTACCAGCACCGCTCTGGCCGAAGACAAAGTTGTCGGGGCGGAAAAGGCCACCGAGCGGGCCCGACCGCACCGAGTCCATCGTACCGGGCTCGAGGTCGACGAGAACGGCGCGGGGGACGTACTTGCCGGCGCCAATCTCGTTGTAGTAGACGGAGATCCGCTCGAGCTGGAGGTCGTTGGTTCCCTTGTAGAGACCGTCCCGCTCGATGCCGTGCTCATCGGACACAACCTCCCAGAACTTGGCACCTGAGTCGCCGCGGGCGAGTCAGCGGGTGGCGGGGCGGGCAGGAGCCGAAAGGACACGCACCAATCTGGTTACCACACTATTATCGACAAAGACATCAGCAGCCGCACAACGCACAGAGCACGGGCAAAACGCACCTGGCCGGTTTGAATGTGAACGATTTCACGCATGCTGTAAGAGAACAGGTCAAATCGCGGTCGAGAACAGGAAATGCAGCGCATGATACGACACCCAACACGCGATTTCCGACCGCGTTGATGGGCCCGGCGGCGGCCACGGCGGCGCGCACTCGCCGCCGCCGTGCGCGACAGCATGGAGAAGGCCACTCACGTTGAGGATTCGTAAGGTGAAGGAGAAAGAGGTTGGGTTCAAAGGGACACAACGACAAGAGAGGCAGAGGGCAAACCTGGAAAAATGGGCTACAACCGTGGGAAGCCGCACTTTGAAACTCCGCTGCCGCCGCCGCCTTAGGGCCAGCCGCCAGTCTCGCCTCATGTCGGGCTGCCCGCTCTCCAGCGCATATATTCCTGCTACAGAGTACACTAGGGATGGAGGAAATACCACAGAATGCGCGAAGTTTGCCCGGGGTCTCCGCGTCACGTCCTGAACGACACAATCATCACCACCTGACTCTACAGCATGCAACTGACGGGGCTGGGATGTTTCAATGAATGGCAATCAGAGAGCCACGATGGGCAGGAAGCTTAGATTTGGAAACAAGACCAAAAGTATCGCGTAACAAGATTCCCCAGGGGCCAATGTCGAAACCAGAAGCAGATTCAGCCGGGAGGCGGGCGCAGAACCGAAAGCAATCGCGTCCAAGAGAGAAAGAGGGAGGATCATAGGCATTCAGAAAAAAGCGTTTAAGCAACTGTCACGGAGGAGCATTTCCACTGAAGATCGATGGTAAGATGGAACAGGGTCAAGGTGTATGTATATGTCTGTTCCCAGCCGAGGACATAGAAAAGACCGCAAAATTCAAGAGAGGAGGAAAGCTTCCGAGCCGATGGAGACGTACCACTCGTACGTGAAGCTGACCGTCTTCCCACCAGTCGTACGTGAAGCAGAACGTCTTCCCACCAGTGCGAGGCTTGGACCAGAACCTAAAGGCAAAGAGTACACCCGAACGGCCCATGAAAGAGCCTGCGACGGCAGCGGGAAAGAGACGCTTTCAGATCACGTTTGGCACAGGATCGATGGTCTTCTTGATATCCCACAGACAGACAGCCCATCCAGATTACAAGGAAGATGTGGCGGCAGTTTCCATGTGGTAAGAGTCCAGATCGTAGCCAGAACGAGACAATAACTCGCAAGTTACGAAAGACTGCAGATGGGAGCGTTGTTGAAGGTTCACAGCAAGTATTTAGTGCCAGGCAGTGGCGGTTGGAATCAAAGCCACAAATCCTCGCCGACGGCACCAATGGATGTCGATCATGCGGAGTTAATAACCCTTTTCCTCACTCAACGCTTGACGCGTGTTGGTAAAATTCCTCAATATCGGCGGTGTAGTTTAGCAGCTACTCTGAGAACCATTATAATTACGAACATCGGATCATTTAATGACTTAAGTGGCGTGGGCGATCCAGCGTGCTGCTCATGTTGAGCGCATGATTTATGCTAAGGGGTCTTGACTGATGTAAGTAAGTGATTGTCTTCGCTCGAATTGGAACCGGGTTAACCAGGCTTTTACTGGTGCATATGGGATTTGGGACTCCGAGGTGGTCAGCGTCCTCGACATGGGACGGGGACCTGGCTAACACGTTCGATTCTCTAACATCATGGGGAAATCGGGAATCGGATAAATCCATCGTAATGTCAATGAACTACCGCGGGTGAACTACTTTCGTCATTGGAAGGTCATTTCCTGTTTCTTGAGGGGAAAGAGGCTCTTCGTTAAGGCCTAGCCTAAGCTCTAATTACAACGGGCACGTACATCTATCCTCTAGATCTCAGCCGAACACGTACACCTTCATCTGAGGGCCCCAAGGGCCAAATCTCATTCTTGACTTGACATGACCGACTCGCAGGACTACTGTAGTATTCAGTGACGCGTTGACCACGCTCGTGCGTTTTCACTATGCCAAGCACTGCATCACAAGTCGGAAACTTGGCAAGCGACACGCGCGGACAGCGCTTTGATCTCATCTCTTCACCCCGCATGTTTGCTGTCCCTTGAGTGTTCAATACCCGAATCCACGTCGTTTGAATGCGAATGGTGGACCCTAACAGTCGTCTATTGCATTCAAGCACCTCACTCCGCATTCCTGCCATCAACAGTCAACGTCAAGAATGTCTGACCAGCCCATCTCATCAACGCCACAACAGAACAGTCTCACAAGAACAGAAGCAAAACTTAAACTCTACCGTCCATGAGAATCAATTCTGAAGCGATGATACAACTGATGCAGTACATACAATGACAATAATCAAGTCCGGATCCCTTCCCCAACGAAATAGACAATACATTCATAGTGGGTCGTACGGCGTTCTCAGTGGCGACACAGGCGCGCTGCCCCTCCAAGGCGGATACCCAGCGGCAGACTGCAGCGCAAGCTGCGACGACGATTCAGAAAAGGACGCCATCTTCGTCACATCCTTCGACCCCTTCCTACTCGAATGACCCAACAGCGACTCCAGCGCGTCATCCCGTCCACCTGCCCTTCCATCCTCCACCACCGCATCCTCGTCATCAGCCACGATTGCTCCCGTTCGCTGATCCAGCCTGAACGTCAGGCCATCCAGCTTCTTCTCTATACTCTCGACCGTATCATACGGCACCAGCAGCTGCCCAAAGCCCGAGTGTGAGGTCATGGCAATGATACTGCCGATGCTTCCTGGCGGACAGGAAAGGAAGAGTTTCTTGCGCTGGCTGCGGCTGATGAGGTGCAAGATGAACCCCAGGAGGCCGACTAGGAACATCAGAATGGCGAGGGTATGCCCAGGAAGCCCACTGCGAACGTTACATTAGCAAAGAGACCCCCCAGAACTGCGAGCTTACGCGATGACCAGCCTGGGCATGTAGGTCTCGACCTGGCCAGGAAGGGTGCTATTTTCGTTGACGAAGTAGATGTTCTTAGCCGTTAGTGATAGATGTTGCCTCTACGAATGAAGATCAGACCCCATAGACGGACAAAGACAAGGAAGAAGAACCGTACATAAACGTTTGAAGTTATATCCAAGAACCCGTTTGGTAAGTTGAAGATGGACTGGGGACCGCCTTCTTGCTGTGTCGCAAATCGGAAAATAGCGCCAGGAACCCCGTTGTTTGTAGAAGTAGCTCTGGCTTGAATGAACGGATCCGGATTTGGGGGAAATACGACACTGTTAGATGTATAAGTCCGACAAGGTTTCGAGAGTGCCACAGAGGTACGGACCCATTGAAAGCCTTCCCGTTTAACGGACTTCCCGTGACATTGTTGTCCTTCGAATAGTCCGATTTCTTAGTACAAGAAGCAATCGTATGCGACTGAAGCCATGCTTCGGCATGTACATCAGCTAATAAGATTGTTGGTTCGCAGAATACGCTTCTCGCTTCGAGTACATTATTGTCCACTCGACGATGGAAGTACCTAGAACCATTGTTCAACCGAATTCGCGCACTCGCTGGGGATATCTCACCAGAACATCACAGGCTGCAGTGTAACGTTTAGACTGGCAGTATCACCACAATCCGTGTTGATAACCCCGTACTGTGTCTCCGTAAACTGTTGAATACGATGAGTATACAAGTTACGCCACTTGATATCTATACACACAGTGGTGTTGACGGGAACAGAGACATTGCATCCGTCGATACTTTCGGTCTCGATGGTGATGACCCCTTGCACAGTGGCGACAGAGATATTCTTAGGATTTTGGCAGTTCGGTGCCGTCTGAATGCCCGTGGTGTCTAAGCTGACCGTCCCATTCACTCCGAAATTGTCGGGGATAACAAATTCAGCAGTCGCCCAGCCCGCCGTGACGAATGGCGGGTCGGCCAAGTTGTTGAAGACGGCCGCATCGGCAAAGCCAGCTGCTGCCACAAACGCAGTCAAGTCGTCAACGTCTGGGACGAGACCGATGGACCGAATGCTCGTAATGTTCGCGTCTGGAATGATTATCAGAGCGTACTGTGCCTTGCCCTCCAAATAACATACCTGTGAAAACGGCTTTCTGTTGGATGGAGAATATAGATCCAGCTAACATTGGCATGAGCATCGAATTTCCGCAGCAAAGTCAATGAATAGCATACCAAGAGGTTGGAATACATTGGTAACCATCGCTGTCAGCGCAGACCAGAACACAACGCGGTGTTTATATTTGCTGGAGTAGAATAGAGCGTAGAAGGGTCCCAGAGAAATGTAGTCCGTCAGAAGTCCTTCTTCGGCGTTGACGTTACCCCGTTGTAAGACTACGTAGGCCTGTCGAGAGGTTTAAGCGCCGAGCACAAGATCGAACAAGCCGGGCGCCATACGTGGTACCATCGAATATACCAATCCAATTCTCGATACTGGAGGGCGAAAGGTATAATGAATCTGGAAAACTCTTGTTGGAACGTGATTTCATGGGAGAGGCCATGGTCCTTACAATGTCGGCACAAATGACTAGCACACGATATCGATCAGTAAGTAGAATGACGGGCATGAGGGGAGCACGGACGAGCAGAAAGTAGCTGGACGTAAACGAGAGGATGTTTCTCTCCGGCACCTTGAAGCCTGGGACCAGTGAGCAAAATGGCACAAAAAGCGCGTTGGCACAGACCGTCGCCCCTATTGGATAGATATATCCCAATTTCTAGCCCTATGCCAAGCGCCAGCATGAACAGTGGCACGCCGATCGCGAACGGCGTCCATAACGCCACTGGGGTCTACACAGTTGAGTGCTACAACAAGAGATAATGAAAGTCACGCACATATCGTTTGTCTTCGGATATTCGGTTGGGTATAACATGTGTTGATTCTCGGAATTTGGCGATGGAAGATGCCTGACTAGACCGGGACCGGAAGGAGTTCGAGTCCACAAACGTAGGTGAACTGGACATAGACGTGGCGTTAAAAATGTAGCGGAGGGAACGAGACGATGGTGGTCATAAAGCAAGGAGCGGGATGTTACCAAGGCTGTCCCTGTGCTGTTCCGCCTGCAGTGCTGTCGCCGTGCCGTGCCCCATTCACGACCGAGATCACCATCAGCGCCGGATACAGGCCGGATATGAACAATACATTTGCCACGCGGTCGACACAAGATCGGCGCCAGTCTGGCGTTAGTCAGGCCCATTAGCACCTGATGAGTACCTATTAGCGCTCTTTCGAATACTTGCTTGATCCATACTGCAGAATATACCGGCCGCGAGACCTGAACACTTTGAGCCGTCCACGAACGACTATTCCCAGAGTTACGGCTGGTACAAAGACTTTCTCATACTCTGCTCGCCCCTGTTCGGATCATTCACATCGGCGAGCACCCACAACTACAATCAACACCCGGATTCGAGCACTGACATCTCAGTTCGAACAGGAACATTCTTCTTTTGCGTGGATGGTCATGACATTCTTTTCATGAGGGATATTACTCGGGACTCAGAGCTTTCTCGAACAACGCCACAAATGAAAGATTATCATCTCGTGCTGGTGCGCAGCCTCTCGGGCTTCGAACGTGGTGAAACAAACATGACTACGTATGGGCAGTACTTGCCATAGGAATGTATAGACTCATAACAAAATGGTTCCGTAACGTGGCGCACGATGCAGTAATCGTACGCAGGTATCGAGTCTCCTTGGGTGACGAAGCTGCATCGGACTGTGGCCGCCTCGTAACCTTTCAATGCTGAGGGACAGTCGCAAGCAGTGGACCACCGGAGACATCAGATCGTCCTTTACTCCTCGTAGGCCCAGACCAGTTAAATTGACGGATGCGATTACTAGTAGGGCATTCGAATAATTAATAAGTTGTACAACCACAGCCGGTATATGTCGGAACACATTACGTAGCTTGACAGTCCGTAGACAATCTTGAACCGCAACCGAGCAAAGGGACTACCGTACAGACGCAGAGAGAGTAACACAGGTCGTTGCCAGTGGCGTGTGCGAAGGTCAGCATTCATCTCTTTCAGGCACCGGAATGGGCAGCCATATGCGCGATATGAAAGAATTCGGAGGTCGCTATATCCAAATTATCATGGGGCGCTTCAGAACAAAGAAGGCCAGATAAATTGTCCATGCCTGACGAGCCTCACGGTTGACCGGATGATGATCAGCATCAGTGCGGCGACGGCAGATACACCAGAAAGTTGAGTGATGTAAAGTTGCCAGCAGAGTATCCGGGTAGGGATGGAATCTATCATTTAGCACTGAGGGGCGTCGAGGATCTATGAGAATTACAAGCTGCGATTCAGACAAAAGTAGTCGATATTGTCGAATAAGTTTAGCATTCGGTGTGGCGCCGCTTGGGAACGGGTGATAGTGAAGAGAGATTTCAGACATCCAGATGAGGTGGGTATAGGTAGGTGTAGCGGCTGAGGGTAAGGAGGTAGGATCATGTCAATGATGGGAAAATGTGAAGGCGCATGATCTACCGGGATTTGATCCGATATCCGAGTCGGGAATGGGAGGCGGGCCGCCCTGTGGGCGGGGTTTCAATTATCAGGTTGCTCTTTGACCATGTCCTTCACGGTGCACCGTCGGCCGATTGCTGAATAGCTCTCCAACTCAAGAATGTCAGACTTTGGCCTCAAAATCCGTCCGTAATGGGACTCGAGCTTGAAGGAGACAGAGGACTGACAATTGGTGTGGTTCTCAATTGAACCACCGTAGACGCGAAATGCTGAACGAGCCAGGAAGCAGAAAAAGGAAAGTTAGGTATCCTTTGCACACGAAATTGCGACACGAAGGGGAAAACAACCGCCGTCAGTACGCCGATACACTCGACCGCATCGATTGACCGCCAAGCTCTAACAGCAATGGCGCAAGGAGTTCTCCCAGACGATGTACGAGCCCGGCGCAGAGGCGGAGCGGCGTATCATGCGCAATGTTCACTGGAACATCCTCCCAACCATCTACTGTAGGCTCTGTACGCCCTATCCTAACCTGACCGCGCCGACATCGGGAACGCCAAATCCGGCGGCACAGAAAACCAGTACTCTATCGTTCAACTCGTGCTCGTGGTTGTGTTTCATATGAGGAGGCGTTGCCTATACTTCTCTGGGCGGCTTCGTTGTTGCTGTGGGTCCCAATTTCCTCAAAACTGGGAGGTGAATTCTGACATCGGCGGGCGTCTAGCTCTCTTTACGCTCTCTACCTTTTGAGGAAAAGGTGAGCAACGAATACAAGGTGGATGACATCCGACTGATTCTCATATCACCAGTCATAACACTATGCAATGTATCAGCCAAACTGACTCTAACGAATTCGTTTTCGGGACCGCCTTTGGAGTGCTCACGGGGCCAGATGCCGCTGGCATCTTCAATCCTAGGACTGGGGCGCAACGATACAGACCGTAACCCATAGTGTAGCTTGTTACTGAACTTTTCGTCATCGCAGTCGATCTCCCTCTGTCTTACCTGGCGAAGCATCTCAAGAGCCTCTTAGTCACGGTCGTTCCCATCATGGCTATTGGCTGAATTTGTGTTGCTGGTGCGTTTCAGCAATATGACGTTAGATGGAGCGCTCATGCAATGTACATAGGTATCCTCAAATGTTCACGACCTGGACTTCGACTCATGCCTTGCAGTTGCTGCACGACGGAACCCATCATATACGCAACGGTTTTAGGTCAGTACCTAAGCGTCTGCTCGATTCTGTCTGTAGCTCACAGCCATGTCGACGTTCAATCAGGAGGAAAGTTCGCCACAAAACATGTCCCCATCGCCAAATCATGTCCGCAGAATCTGCTGCCAATGATGGATCTCCAGAACATCGACTTCACCGTGATCAGAATCGCCTTCAGCTGCATAGGGATCCCTTTTTGGGGAGAGTGGCGGCAGCTCCTGTCGGTCTCCTCCACGCACCTATCGAGTCTTTCCAGGACACGGATCACATACTCGAGTTCTGCCGAGTCTCCTGTAGCATTCCCGGCCGCACGTCTTGCACGGTGGAGGAGGTCGTCCGTCTAATCATCATCGCTGCAACGTGCATGGCCGCCGACTCCAATACAGCAGCTAGCGGCTTCACGGTATCATTGAGGCCGGCTTCGCACCCGGTATCGCGTTCTATCTCTCCTCGTGGTACGAACGCCGCGAGTTGGCCAAACGGTTCGCCATTCATCAGACCGCTCCTGCTGTTTCTGTAGGTGTCTTTTTTTTTCTTTCTGTCTTAATTTGCTAACAGTACAGGGCGCGTTCTTTGGTCTCCTCGCCGATGTTGTCACCGACAAGCTCGCGCTTGCTTGTGGTATCGAGGGCTGGCAACGATCTTATAGACCACCCAGCAGAGAAGCGCACGTTGGCCATCACACGGCCTCGGAAACAGTGCTAGGATATACGGAAGTTCTCTCTGGCCGTCGTCGCCTGGGTCACGATATGTTCAGGGCTTTGCTTCTACGACGTGAGTTCCCTTTTACTCTCATTCTACCACTATGCTGAGTACGTCGTTCCACGCAGCGCGTTCGTGCCGACCCTCGCGATCCTCGCGCAAGCTTTCAAGGTGGCTTCGAAGAAGTACCCGAGCAAGGCGCTGCAGTAGAGGATAGCGGCAAGGCCGACACCTCCAGCGTCTGATGCGATGGGAAATCTCACTACTGCATATTCCGGCCTTACTGTACTACGCACCTGGTAACGATCCCCCAGTCAGTTTAATGACATTATGATCATAAGTTGTCTGTACGTATGGTGTATGTCGAAAAAGACGATAGCATAGTTAACGACCAATCGGAAGCGAGATGCGCACAGCAACGAGACGTTTCGGGGTCGTGTTCGTTTGCATGGATTTTTCTGTATCATCTCGCAGTGCCTTGCCATCATGTTGGGCTGTAATCTACGTTCGCGTCCGATTCGTCGTGGGTTTCGATGGATAACACTCTCGAAACTTGATCTGACAAGTCACCTGTGTCGAGCAATGCCGTTCGCATTCGACCATCGCGACCCCCGAGTTTTGTTTCACTAGAGTTGAATGCATAGATCGTTGATATCCGCGCCTATTTTGCTGATTGCCGCTTCTTGCCTCTCGTCACAGATAAATTCCTTCATCGCGATATCAAGAGACATCTGATTATCTCTGTTCACTGAGTCAAAATCGAATGTGCTTCTATCGATTGATGTGATCCCCACATCTCACCACTGATCATGTGTATAACAAACTCCATCGCCCTCAACAGCACCCATACAGCACAGTCATTCAATAGACTCGAATTCTAAGTATGTGCATGATGAACTCCTTTGTCTTCAACAGCGCAATATTGAGACATGTCGGACCATCACAACCTTTTCTTTCCTTTGGGGCGTCATTGAAATAGGTTACTCATAATAATGCTTCAGTCAGATACTGACATCTTCAATCCATATGTCTTATGACATTGGTCATTTGTTGCTGTCCTTGTTACAGATCATGGATTCTGTCCCCAACAGTGTAATATATATTCAGTGATCATCAATCGATGGTCTTCTCTGCTCTTGATGGTGACGTCTGATTCAGGTACAACATGTATTCTTCTGCACATCACCCATGAGGACAAAGATAAACTAGTGTGTTGATGATGACATGTATAGCTCTGTTTCAGCATATAATAAGCTGCCTGATGCATGAGCTTATCCGCTACTCACTTCTGCCAAGCCATGTCCACATCTACATCTCCTAGCGACATCATGCATTCTCTGTATGACAATCTCCAATCTCATATATTGGAGATTTCTTGTTATTTTTTCTGCACAGCAGTATATCTGTATACAATTCACACAATTGCCACACACTGTGAGCATTTTTCAAATAGCAATTAATTCAGATACTGACTCATCACTGATACTAGGTTCTTCTAAAGAAGACATCAGGCGACGCATTGGACATGTCATTGTCTTGATACTCATGTGGACGCTGGTCACCATCAGGACTGGTTTAATCTGGTATACAATTGACCTCGGTTACATCAAACATGGCGCAACACAAGAGGATGTGTTTCAGGAACTCACTACTTTTCATGGAGTTCTTCTAAAAATAGGCATTACAACTGTAGTCCTACGCCAACTCAATATCCTTCTTGCTGAAGGTGTAATGGTAATTCTAATTGCTGATAATGCTAATTTACTTCTGACAATCTATCATAGATCTGGAGATGCTGGATTGTATGTGCACACTCCTGGACAATTGCCCTTCCTGTACTTTCCTGTATTGCTGAAATAGGTGCGTAAGAACTTCACAACTCAAGTTGACTCCAGACCTCTCATTCAGTACTGGTTTAGTTTCATTCATTGTATACTATGTGCAGTACTACACCTTCACAGGCCAAGAGTTTTGGGCTTCGACTATGGCTAACTGGAGTATGGCATTGATCTCCCTTACACTTGTGACCAATATTCTAGGCACTGCACTGGTCATTATCCATATTGTGCGTGTTACTGGAGTTGGTAGCAGAACATATGCTGGAGTTATTGAAATTCTGGTGGAATCATCACTCCTCTTCTCTGTCACACATTTGGTGTATCTTGCACTATATGTGTATGACACCTATGTACCATTTAACAGTAACATTGATTTCTATCCACTAGCAATGATTCCTGCTGTTACTGTGAGTTATACTTGATATCAATGCTTTAGCATATATACTCATGTCATACTGCTTAGTGTATTGCTCCTGCCTTGATTATTGCACGGGTTGCTTCAGGAAAGACACGGCCCAACATCTCTTGGAGACACAGCTCCCATGCCGGCAACCATCACAGTGACTCTCACGCTGTTCAATCCTCACTGCACTTCCAGTCTGTCTCACACACTACCACCTTTAGCAATGTGGAAAGGCAGGACACTGATAAAATTGGAAGTAACAGTGTCAGGTCTCCTCTGTCCATCAAAGATTCTGGTGGAATCAAACACAAACAAGACAATGACCTTGTTGTTTGAACGGCTGGCAGAGACTCGCACAAGTATAACACCCTAGCACTATTGCATTGACTGAAACCTTATTTACTTTTCCCTCCTCCTCCCCAGTGCACACCAAAAATGTACTACCATGATATGGACGTGGGTATTGTATGGGTATTGTATGGGTACTACTGTATTCTAAAAAGCAACGGCATACCTTACGATTTACATGAATATCTCCTCACCTAAACACTGCCCACCTCTGTTCTGCCAGTGGGCAAGCACGACTCAATGTGCGACGTTGCCACTGCAACTGATCAAATCAAGATTGATATCATATATGCACCTTCTCCATCCCAACATAAGCTCAATAATTTCCAGACTATTACACGCGTCAAACTGCTTCTCGAAGCTTGGCGGCATGCCTCTGTACTCCATCGAGCGAACGGTGATTTTGTCCGAGAATCCCGCCCATGCGATAACTTTTGCTCTATCATACGAAAAGTGTCAGCGTCTCCAGCGTGCATCCTTGCCTCGCAGCCTCTCTTCGAATTGTCAACCACAAATTCCCCTTGACGTAAGTTTCGGTACGTACATCGATGGCCAGACTACCTCAACCACTCCCAATTTCCGACAGACGATGTCCAGGATTTACCCTGGCGTGATTGATGACGACTCATTGGGGCTTGTTCGCCAGCGCTCGTTACAGGTCACATATATCTCGACATCCTCGCAAGTCAACCTGAGGTCTCCCGTCGAGTGGACATTGAGTATAGCATTTCAGTGCTGAGGAAAGTCTGTTTTGGCGGGAGTGTTTCGCTTAGATCGTGCTTTAGATTGAGCGAAGGAAGCGACGCGCCTGGTAGAGCTAATTCGAGGCATCATATCCCGCGACCTGAAAGCGCCATCAGACAAGACTCGGCGGCGAAAAAAGGAAACCAACGTTGTCGACAGATTAATTCACCATGGCTCAGAAAGCGGTGGATGATGATGTCCACGAAGAATTTGAGCTATTTCGTTCGTACAATCAGACTGTGTTAGATCCGAGTCAGTAGAGAAACTTACAGTTGACACGTCCTGGAGGTATGGCTAGCTTATGCATCCGTTGATGTTCGCCTCCGAAACTGTTTTGAATCCACATCAGTCTTTGCAAAAAGCTGGAGGAAAAACACGTACACCCCGCATAGTTGTTCACCCACGACCTAACCAGGGCATTTCACAGTGTACCACAAGCCGCGCCTCAATGCCATGCTTCTTCGTTTCGCACTACGACCGGTTCGGAGTCTGAGGTGGTTTCGTGGACGAGTTCGAACGCGCTCTGCTTGACGCCCTGTTCGAGCGCGTATAGCATGGTCTTGTGAGCTGCCGCGACATGAATAACAGGACATCCCGAGGTCGTGTGACAGCTCACCGAATGAGATGACTTTGTGAGCCAGATATATATGGATGGCGGAGATGCGGGTTAGAGTTTGAAGGCGTCAGAGCATGTGCATCGACCTGGGTCAAGTCTCGGAGTCCATGACGGTGTGGAGGGAAATGGGGGAAAGGTGGATCACTCGGAGGTGGTCATTTCTGACAGGTTTCTGATGTGTTGGGCTCTTCAATGGGATAAGAACACGCGCTAGGTTCTGTATGCATGTCGGCGTAGACCTTGAGGCTCGAGTCGCGACGGCGTAAGGCACGAGAGGAAAAAGGCGAGTCTTGCCAGCGAAATGAGGTCGATTATGCTGGGGGAGGATAAGGCGGGGAAAGACGAGGAGGATATGTATCTTACGACAGATGAAAACGTGACAGATAGCGCAGATTGTCTAACCGTTTTCTCCCCGAGAGCTAACGCCACTTCCCACAACGGATATCGACATCCCAACGGAACATAAACGTGCGAGGCCTTTTCGTGCGGCATGGGGTCGTGTTGAGGCCAAGTACAAATCAACCGGACGCGAAACAGCCTTGATATCATGTCGTCTGGATGTACGGAAGTATCGGCTGGGAGGGGAGGATAGTCCGGTAAATCAACTTCAACCAGCCGCGCTCGTACGTGACCTCCATCATCCATGTACGGCCAACGGCGTCTGTATATCGCTAACGCGCGGGGGTGGCGGCTCGTGCAAGACTCATGTAAGAATGTCCAGTTATCTTCGAGACATTTGAGTACGGTTGGTGAGAGTACGCGGAGAAAGGACGTACATAGCCCGTTAGCGCCTGCAAGTTAGCCATCCGGAATGGGAGTCGAGTTTGAAGGAGACGGAGGACTGACAATGAGTGTGGTTCTCAATTGAACCACCGTAGACGCGAAATACTTAACGAGCCAGGAAGCACAGGGAGGAAAGTGTCTTTTGAGGACATGACTGTAAGAGGATAGTAGCGGACCTCGGCGGCCCGGAAATCGAAGCTGCCGATTATGCCGTCAGTGCCAAAAGCGCTACTTAGTACTTGGCCTCTTTCTCTCAACTCCTTCTGAGGCTCCAGGAAATGCGCCGGCGGCCACGATAGGGAAAGCAATCACTCTCAGGTCGCCGATACACTCGACCGCATCGATACGCCGCCAAGCTCGAACAGCAATGGCGCGAGGAGTCCTCCCAGACGACCTTCGAGCCCGGCATCTCGTGCGCATCATTCGCTGGCACATCGTCCCAGCATCTAGGCGCTGTACACCATATTCCACCTCGACCGCGCCGACCTCGGGAAATTCAATTCCGGCGGCATAGAGACCGCGCTCGACCTCACCGACTACCAGTACCCCATCGCGCTGCTCGTTCTGCAACTCCAACGTCTCATTGAAGTGCGTCTGACGCGCATCCAACCGTCGTACTTTCTGTCGTGGTTGTGCCTCGTATGGGGAGGCGTCGTGGCGTGCATGGCCGCCATTAGCAACTACCAGCAGCTCGCGGCTATGCGATTCTGCCTCAGTATCATCGAGGCGCTACGCATTCTGTGCGTGTCTTTTCTCTGCTTTCAGTCTTGACTTGCTGACGAGTATACACAGGGCGCGTTCCCTGGTCTTTTCGCCGTCGTCATAACCCACAAGCTCGCGCTTTCTCGTGCAATCGACGGCTTGCAACCGCTGCTCCTCATCGAGGTCCCGGATCTTCCTTCATTGCTTGCTTCACCTGGTACATCCTCCCCGACTGGGCTACCACCACATCATGGCTTACTCGCGAAGAACGCGCACGTGCTTTCCTGGTTTCATTGCCAAACCATCTTATAACTCGCTGTTCTTAGCTCATCGCTGTCCAACGTCTGGCGTACGGCGGTGTCGGCGGTGTCTCCTCAAGCAAAGACCAGCACGCGGAGCCTACGCACGCTGAAGCGTTCAAGATGGGCATCACGGACTGGAGGACGTGGTGTCTCTCCGTCATGTACATGCTCGCCACCGGCGCACAGACCATCCAGTACCTCAGTCCATCCCCACCCTCGTAGGACAGCCTGTTTATTCCGGTCAGTCCTTCCATCTTCATCTTGCTAATACCCAGTCAGCTGGTATCAACATACAGGTTACTCAAAGCAGTACATGACCATCCCATCTACGGCGTCGCCCTCATCTTCATCGTGTTCTTCTGCTTCCTTTCTGATATCAGGAAGGAGCGGGGCAACTACGTGACCATCACTGGCCTCATCGCGGGTATCAGCTTCATCATCTGCATGGCCGTGGACAACGAGCACGCAAAGTATGCCTTCCTGTGCTTCGCTGTCGGTGGCGTGTACGAGCTATGCCCTCTGACCCTCCTCGTGAGTCCCGTTTTGTCACCTAATCATGATCAACTTCCCAACATCTATCTAGTGGGTATCCAGCATCATTCGGTCGCAATCGCGAACGTCAACGGCCTGGGGAAAAGTCCTAGTATCTACGGAAGTTTTCTCTGGCCCTCGTCGACTGGGCCTCGATATGTCCAGGGCTTCGCTACTACGATGTGAGCTCTCCCTTTTTTCATTTCTCCCTTGTACTGGATGCTGATTATGTTGTTCCATGCAGCGCGTTCGTCCTGACCCTCGCGATCATCGCCCAAATCCTCAAGGTGGCTTTGAAGAAGTACCCCAGCGAGGCGCTGCGCGTCGAGGATAGCGGCGCCGGCAAGGCGGTCGTTTGATGCGATGGGATATTCTACTACTGCATATTCCGGCTTTACTGTACTTACTGAGTAACGATCCCCCAGTACGTATAGTTGAATGTCGAAGAAAACGATAGCATAGTTAAGTAACGACCAATTGGACACGAGATGCGCACAGCAACGAGACGTTTCGGGGCCGTGTTCGTTTGCATGGATTGTTCTGGTGCTGTAGCGTCTCTGTTTCATCTCGCAGTGCCTTGCCATCTTGTTGGGCTGTAATTTAAGTTTGCGTCGGAGTCGTGGGTTTCGATGGGTAACAGTCTCGCATTCTCATTGGACAAGTCACCTGTGTCAAGCAATGCCGTTCGCATTCGACCATTGCGACCCTCATTTTTGTTTCAGTGAGTCCAATGCATAGATCATTGATATCCGCCCCTGTTTTGCTGATTACCACTCGTCGCTTGAAGCGCTTCTCGGCACAGGTTGTGATATCAAGAGACATTTGACCATCACAACCCTTCTTCTGTTCACTGAGTTGACATTGTACGTGCTTCTATCTATTGAAATTTGAATGGCCATGGGATTTCCAAATATTGCCACTGATCCTGCGGATGATGAACCCCTTTGTTCTCAGTAGCATGATATCAAAATACATCTGAAACCCTCACAGCATCTTCTTCTTGAGTTGAATCCAGGTGCTTATATCCATGCTTGTGCCGAGGTATTCCATTTGATCCATACATTTGATGATGCCAATCACTTTGTCTCTGCCTATAATAGGCATCCCTGGTGCACAAGCTGATTCACTGCTCACTTTCCCCAACCCATGTCTTCAACTACAGTAACTGCAGATGATATTCAACTTCTGCGGGATGATCTCCATGCCAACATATTGGAGATTGCTTGTTACTTCTTCTACACTGCTGTGTATTTTTACACAATACACGCAATTGCCACACATTGTATGCATTTTTCAGATGGTCATTGACTCAGAGAGTGACTCATTACTGATACTAGGTTCCTCAAGGGAGAACTTCAGACGATACATTGGACATGTTGTCATCCTATCACTCATGTGGATACTGACCACAGCTCGGACTGGTATACTGTGGTACTTCATTGATGATACATATATTACTCATGGTGCAACAAGAGAAGATGAGTTACAAGACTCCTTCTCTACAAGTGCATTGGTTGGAAGGTTGAGCATTGCAACTGTAGTTCTACGCCAACTCAATGTCCTCCTTGCTGAGAGTGTGATGGTAAGCCTGATTCCTCATGATGCAAAATTTGTACTCAATTATTTGATACAGATTTGGCGATGTTGGATTGTATGTACACACTCTTGGACAGTTGCTCTTCCTATCCTCTGCTGTGTTGCTGAGACAGGTGAGTAGAAGCCTCAAGTTGACTATAGACCTCTCAATCAACACTGGTCCAGTTTCATTCATTGCATTCTATGTGCAGTACTATACCTTCACAGGGGAGGGTCTTAGTGTTTCAGTGTCTCACTGGAACATGGCATATATATCTCTTACACTCATCACAAACATTCTCAGCACCGCACTGGTCATTAACCGTGTTGTGCGTGTTACTGGGGTAGGCAGCAGAACATATGCTGGGATTATTGAAATTCTGGTGGAATCATCGCTCCTCTACTCTGTCACACATTTGGTATACCTTATACTATATGTGTATGACACATATGTGCCATATCTCAGTGACACAAACTTTTATCCAAAGGCAATACTGGGTGCTGTCATTGTGAGTCATCTGAACTATCAATAGCCGGTCTTCTTGCTTACACCTCAAAATCAGTGCATTGCTCCTGCCTTGATCATGACACGTGTTGCATCAGGAAAGGCACGCCCCAATGACTCATGGAGAAACAGTTCTCATGCCGGCAACCACCAAAGCGGCTCTCATGTCGTGCCATCCTCACTGCACTTCCAGTCTGCTGCATACACTGTCACTATCAGCAATACAGAAAGGCAGGGCACAGACAAATCCGAGATTGACAGTGTCAGATCTCCACTCTCCACCAAGGAGTCTGGCAGTGTCAAATACGAGCATGACAATGGTGCCATTGTCTGAACAACTGTACAGAAGAAGTATAACACACCCTAGCACAGCTGAATTGACTCAATCCTTATTTACAATCTCCTCCTCAGTATGCACCAAAAATTTACTACGATAATATGAATAGTAAAAGGCAACGGCATATCCGTGCAAGTGACTATGACTATCTCCTCACTGAAATCACTGCCCACCTCTGTTCTGAATTGCGACTCGTGCGACGTCGTTCCTGCGACCGAGTATATCAAAACTCTCGCTACTCGTTTGGAGTGTAGTCATACTTGGGGTGGCCGACTCGAGATCTAGACGGTTTACCAAAACATAGCCTGGGCATACTCATCGCGATCGACATTATGCTTACTGCGACAACTTCGTCACTACCGACGGCAGCGTACAGGACACGCCCCCTTGCAAGAGCAGGCTCAAACGTCAAGGTATAAGATCTGGTGCGTTTGTTCGATGCGCTGTGGCCAGAACACAAGAAGAAAATGCCCTCGGTCGGCGAGAACTGGTTGGCGAGAACTGCCTAGTCTCCTCACGGAAAGCTGACGGAGACCTGCGAGGCTCGAAGGAAGATATTGAAATTCAGCACCCTACCGGGTCGCAAAGTTAGATTTGGTGACTGACGGAGGCGCTGGGTTGTTGCCGTGTCGGTCATTCCGTTCCAACGTTTTACCTATAGCGTTTTACCAGTGGTGTGGATGGTTCGAAGACATGAGGCGACCATTTCGCATGAACTTGTCATGGGTGACAGAAATCAGTATATTCTCAATGTAAGAACACGTCTCCGGGCACGAAAATACTACAAACGCGAGTCAAACGCGCCACACCTACTTTGAAGGAATCCATGGCTTCACCGACTCCCTTATAATCTTGTAAGACCAGTCAGTAATCGTCTGGAAATCCAAGTAATGATTTGACACTGACCTTGCCTCGAGATTCCAGCGAGTCATGCCCACACGCTGGGTCCGATGTCGCTGCCAGCCTAACCCAGACGCCAAGTAGAGCCCGAAGCGTGACATTGTCAGGAACTGCCCGCCAGGACCGAGACGCAAAAGTCTGCACATGCGCGCCCTTGCGCGGATGTGATCAAATCGGGCGCGCAGAAAACAACCGACCCCAGTGCCGACCTAGAACATGCCACTCGTACCGGGCATCCATCGATAGCCAATCGTCACACCCATGTATGGCTCGCCATCGCGTCGTACCGCATCTGCTGTGTTGTCCCGCTGTCAAGCGGGATCCTCGACGACGCGATCGCGCGTCACAGACCCGATCTCACCGTTCAACAACTCCTGCAAACCCTTCTCGGATGCCTGCTTGTTGAACTTCGTGTGCTCCTCTGGCGAAAGATTGCCTTGCGCGCCTTTGAAACTTGCCCGAAATCGGTCAGCTTGATGGCTAATCGTAGGGAGTTATGCTAACACCCCAGATGAGCAAGTAGAGGGCACAAAGAAGAAAAGGACGGCGTACGTTTGTCTGCCCGAATGGGATGTTGTCGAGCCAGCCGCCTACACCAATGAAAGACTGGAGGTACGTTGTGCAGGACAATGTCATCGAGGAAGCTGCCGCTGTTCGTGGGCATGAGGCCGGCAGAGGACATGGGTCAGGAATCGAAAGACATGGCCGGTGCTACGAAGAGCGGTCTAGCGTTTGGGTGCAGCAGGTGATGGGTCGCGAGATGGTGTTTTGCTGTGCCGAGTAGACGAATTCGCCGGGAGGACGTCCTTGGCATATGGACGTCGCCGACTCTGTGAGTATGCCCAGCTTGCGTTTGAGGGTGGGTACGAGCTGATCGAGGTGTTCCATTCTATCTGCTGCTTCTGTTAGACGGAGTTGGTGTGAGATTGGATCGAGAAGAAAGCACGCACCGCCGCCATTTTTGATTTGTTCTTCTATTGCTCGCTCATCAATCCTTTGACATCCCTTGGCCGCTTTTCGTCTTGCTTCCGTCATCGATCTGTAAAAGCGCCGTCTTGATGTCGCGCGCCGAGCTTATGCGTCTCCTCCCCGCCAAAGATCGCGCCAGACACCTCCCTATCGACGAACTGCCCTCGGGCGCGCTCTCCTCCAGCCCAAACGCGTTGCACGCTTTTGCGTAGCGTGTCGTCGGGGAGAACTTGGTACGCAACTGCAATCGTGTCAAAGCACTGCGCGTGGTGCGGATCGTCGAAATTCTTGTCGGTGTGTTGCTTGGGAAACGGCGGTACGCCTGTTTGATCTCATTCGTCGTCGCCTTCAATGAAACGCCCACGATGCTGTAGTCGCCCGTCTCTGGAGGGTATATGGAAGAGGATATCTGTCGAACGCATGGCAGAAAAGCACCGTGTAAAGCGTTGTCGAGGGCTCAGAATGAGGAGTGGAAGGCGGCCTTGCAGTAGTCCGGACGTGCGAAAATAATGGGCGGGAGGCGACTTCATTCGAGGAGATGACGGTAAGAGGTCGAGATGATGGTGGCCCTCTCGGCGTTGCTGATGGGTCGCCCGTGTGGCTGTGCTCAGTCCACTGTGTCGTTTCCTTCGTACTTTCATGCTCCCTGCGTCGCTCTGCGACCCATATAACGAGTCATACCTCTCGGCCCGTACCTTGCAATTCTCGTCAAGCATGCTTTCCACTCGCCCCAATCGGCTCATCTGTCGCTGTGATACCACTTTCTTTTCTCAACTGCCCAGCATCCAACTTATCTGCTGTCTACCGAGGGATGCTGTCGTTGCAGGAATACTGTCGTCGCGAGAATGAATTCCAGAACCATACATCGCTCACCTCCTCTAGCCCGTTGGATTCGTCTACAGGTCAAAGGTCAAGCACCATCTCGCGTCCAACCAGTCTTTCCTCGGTGTCAGCGGTTGGCTACACCATGCGCAACACTAATACCCCTTCTCTAGCGAAACGTACGCCGTTTTTTTCCCTCGCACCCTCCATTGAACTAACAGTTTAGCATGCTGCATATCTACACTCTCATCGAAGTATAAGGTACCTGTTGGAATTCCGTGACCTTCCTCGCGACATCCTCGGCGTCGCTTAGGGCAAGAGAGATGGTATCGAAGGCGGCATTCTTTCGCCAGAAGAAGAGCAGACGGAAGAGACAGGTCTGCAGGTGCTGGGAAGCTCGCGGTCGACTTCGGGTCCGTCTCACACGAGACGTGCGCTCGCGTTCTCGAAGATCATAAGATCACGCGGGAGAAGGCCAGATGCCCGCCGTCGCGATACAGATCCTGGGCGAGGCGTGGATGTGCGTGAAGAAGGACCAACACGCCGTGGCTGATGATGAATACATCAGGGTGGATTCGAAGAGTAGCCGGGAGCGCGACCGGAGAGGAGGCCGTGGTGATAAATTGTGTACATGTATATACGTAGTGCATGCATTTATATTTCTACTCTAGATGGCATTACGGTGATCCAAGCTAGGCTCTGACATTCTTGCCTTTACGAGCCTCGGATAGATTTGTACGTTTGTGGTGTGGACACCCGTGAAACAGCGGTGATCGTGCTCCCGCTCAAGCCAGAGCATTCATCGTCTCAGTACGTTCGGTTGCCTTGCTTTGTCCGGCGTGGCCCGCAAATGATACTTCCCTGCTGTTCAAAATTTCCGTCTCATCTGGCAGTTCCTCACCATTGTCTCGGGTACTTTGTACATTTGCATTGTCTCCGTGGCTTCGGACAGGTAAGTCGTCTCACAAACCTTCATTAATCAAGTCCACTACTTGGGCCGAGCCCGGACACAATCATACTAACGGTGTTCAACCACAATGTAACGATGTTCGACCACAATGCTGCTTCCGAGTCAAACATGTCATCTGTATCCATGTTCCTAAGATGCTTGAATTCATACACCCCCCACCACTTTTGGCTCTACTTGTCTGATGAACTGCTCCGCTCTCAACAACATGTTATCAAGCAGTTGGTTGCCATTGGACTAGATAGATTCTTCCTGCTCACCTCTCTTGAGTCCGGAGATGTACCAGTCGTTGATGATGATAATGACATGTCTTGTTCCATTCCGGCATATAATAAGCTCCCCAGTGCATGAGCTTATTCACTACTCACTCCTTCTCACCAATGTCTGCACCTGGACTCACAGACACAGACATCATTCATTTTCTGCGAGACAATCTCCATTCTGACATCTTGGAGATTGCCTGTTATTTCTTCTACACAGCTGTGTACCTGTACACAATTCATGCAATTGCCACACATTGTAAGCACTTCTTAGATGGCCATTGACTCAAAAACTCACTCATCACTGATATTAGGTTCTTCAAAAGAGGACTTCAGACGGCGCATTGGACATGTTGTTATCCTATCACTCATGTGGATGCTGACCACAATTTGGACTGGTATAATGTGGCATTTCATTGATGACACTTATATTATTTGTGGTGCAACAAGAGGAGATGAGTTACAGGATGCTCTCTCTGTTAGTGGATTGTCCAGAAGGCTGGGCATTGCAGCTAAAATTCTACGCCAACTCAATGTTCTTCTTGCTGAGGGTGTAATGGTAAGCTTCATTGCTCATGATGCTAATTGTAAAACTTGACAATTATATATAGATCTGGCGATGCTGGATTATATGTGAACACTCCTGGACAGTTGTCCTCCCTGTACTTTGCTGTGTTGCTGAGATAGGTGCGTAGAAGCCTCAGGTTGACTTCAGGTCTGTTAATCAGCACTGGTCCAGTTTCATTCATTGCATATGCCGTGCAATACTACACCGCTACAGGTTCGGAATTTGGTGCTTCAGCCGTGGCTAACTGGACTATGGCATTTATCTCCCTGACACTTGTCACAAATATCCTTGGCACTGCACTGGTCATTATCCGTATTGTGCGTGTTACTGGGGTTGGCAGTAGAACATATGCAGGGATCATTGAAATTCTGGTGGAATCATCACTCCTCTATTCTGTTACACACTTGGTGTTTCTGGTACTATATGTGTATGACATCTATGTGCCATTTCTCAGTGACATAGATTTGTATCCAGACACAATGCTTCCTGCAGTGACTGTAAGTCATACTTATCATTGATGTATGCTCTGCTGAATTTCTTTGACACAGTGTATTGCTCCGGCCTTGATCATTGCTCGTGTTGCATCAGGAAAGGCACGACCCAACGACTCCTGGAGAAACAGCTCTCATGCTGGCAACCATCACAATGGCTCACATGCAGTACAATCCTTGCTGCGCTTCCAGTCTGCTGCACACACTGTCATTATCAGTGATGCAGAAATGCAGGATATTGATGGATTTGGAGTTGACAGTGTCAGATCTCCTCTGTCCATTGAGGAATCTGGTGGAGTCAAGCATGAGCAAGACAATAGTCTCACTGTCTAAATAATGGGCCAACATTATAGAGACACAAGTTACAACTAAATTGGCTGGAATACCTTATTTATGATATCTTTCTTAGCCTTTTTTCTTTCTTTTTTCAGATTATTTATTTGAGCTGAGCTTAGATTTGTTATTTATTCAAGCTGGACTTGGACTTTGCTTAACAATATATTACATACCTTTTCTGAGAATATACTGTCATTACATGTTACTATCATCCACTATCCCCTTCTCTTACCCTCTGCGCTACCATCTTTTTCCAGCTAGAGTGAACATGATTATTGTATCTCAGTACTGAAAAGGGCCTTTTTTGAGAAAGTCACTTCAACTGTGATCTATAGAGAGCAATTAAAGCAACATGTTATGAGGAGATCTTTGGTGGCAGCAAAGGACAACCAACAAAGCAACACATCTAGTGAATAGCCTAGGTGCGGGTAACCCGCACCGGGTACGGCTTGAGTATGTTGTCAGGTCGGGGTCGGGATCTGATCCGTCAACCCGGCACTCACCTGGTCACCCATTTTGGACCTGATCGTGAATGATCAGTATCCTTTCTCTCTGCCGCCACTCATTTGGGGGTCGACAACAGTCAACTCCGCCAGCGTGACAATTTTGTCAGCTGGTATTGGCTCTGGGATGCTCCACCGCAGGACAAGGAAACTATCAAGTAAACCTCGGCCGACATCCACAATGCTAGCGGAATGATGAATCATAATGCCAAGCCGATCGTAGTCCAAGCTCATTGTGGGTCCCGAGGGAAATAAGCCCTACCATAGAAACTGGCTAAGTAACATATGCGCAACATATGTCGGTGTAATTTGAGTGGGCTCACGCCTATACAAAGCATCGGACTAGTTAAAGACGGCGTTCTAAGTTGGAACGCCAAGGCTAGGATTGCTTATCTGAAGGCGTGCAGTTGTGCGTGCCGGAGCTTCACGAGTAATCTATGCAACATCTGTTAGCGCAGTTACGTTGAGTTGACTGTAGAACGGGGTGAGCGTCTGAACTGATCACGCGTGTTTGAGGATGATACGAGAATGAAGCACTATATCGATATGTGCTGTGTAGTTGTAATCATAGAAAGAGGATAATATTAGAATACGGAATACATGTGGTTTATATACAGAAGAGAAAGTGTTCGTGAGTCATACAGACTCATACAAAGTCTGTGCTAGGCTATGCAAGGCTATACGCGCAGCACTAGCGGGTTGTACGCGTGGCCGTCAAGGGCCTCGCTCCGACACTCCCCCTCAAGCCGCTAGTAGCCCCATCTCGGTTGTGAATTGTTCATGCTTCGGACGGGGTAAAGCCTTGGTGAAAATGTCAGCTAGCATTTCGTTAGTAGGACAGTACTCAACGCTGATGGTACCAGATTCGATCTTTTCACGGATGAAGTGATTTTCGATGTCGAAGTGTTTAGATCTTGCGTGGTACTGCGGGTCTCGTGCGATAGTGATGGCGGACTGATTGTCCGAGTAGAGAAGTGTTGGATGCTTAGGATTTCCAAATCCCAGTGCGTTGAATAGATGTCTTAGCCAGATGGCTTGTCGTGTTGCGCTCGTTAGCGCCGAGTATTCCGCTTCCGCGGGGCTAAGTGCCACGGTGGGCTGACGTTTGGAATGCCATGCAATCGGTCCGTGGACAAGGAGATAGACGTGTCCAGAGATTGATTTCCGGTCATCTGGATTGGCCGCAAAGTCGGCGTTGCTATGCGCGCCATAGTAGTCAAAGACAGAGAATGATTCTTTCCGTTCCGAGTTCATATTGCCGTAAGTGATCCAATGACCACGTGTACCTTTCAGGTACCTGAAAACCCGTTTCAAGGCTGTCCAATGACTGTCATCTGGACTCGCACTGTATGCACGGACTCTGGACACAGCGAATGCAATATCCGGACGACTTACCGTGGCCGCCCAAATTAGTGAGCCAACATACTCTGAATAGCTATGGCCATTTCCATCCGTCATCCGTTCGGATTCTTTCTCGGATTTTTGCAGGACAACGTTTGGATCCATCGGTGTTGTTACGGTCGACATACCTCCGTAGCCGAATCTCTGCAGGATGCCATCGATGTAGTGCTCCTGCGAAATTTGGATCTGACGTTTCTGGCGGTCGCGATAGATCTTGATCCCGATTATCTTTTTGGGCTCTCCAAGATCATGGATCTCGACTTCCCTTTTCAAGGCAAGCTCGACGGCGGACATCATTGTAGGACTGCTGCTGAATAACAGTAAGTCATCGACCCAGACTGTTATAATGACAAACTGATCTTTGATTCGGCGTATGTAAACGCCATGGTCAACCTCGATGCAGTGGAACCCAATATCGGTGAGTATTTGATGTAACTTTCGGTTCCATTCACGGCCTGACTGTTTCAGGCCATAGAGCGCTCTGTGGAGGCGACACACGCGTCCGCTTCCGTCATCGAATCCTGGTGGCTGAGCCATGAATACCTCTTCTTCGAGGTCTCCATTCAGGTACGCACCTTTCACGTCTAGTTGTCTTATCTCGAGATCCTCAACAGCGGCAATAGCAAGTAGCGCGCGGAGTGATTCGAGTCGAACAACGGGCGAGAATGTCTCCGAGTAATCCATACCGGGTATCTGTGAGTACCCTTTCGCAACTAATCTGGCTTTATACTTAGTGACTCTACCTTGCTGATCTGTTTTCAGGTTAAATACCCATCTACAGCCTACAGGCTTACGGTCCTTGGGACACTCTTCGAGTTGCCAAGTACCCATCTTCTGCAAGGTTTCAAGTTCGGTCTCAATCGCCTCTTTCCATTTTGACCAATTTGCTGATGCGCGTGCTTCCTCAATGCTGTGAAGTAAGTCCTGATCTCCGTCTTCCAGCTCTCCAACTGACACACGAAATGCATAGTGTGCAATGTTTTCGCTATCAATTGCTTCCAAAGCTTGATGGTCACCACTACGATTTGGTCTGGAGCCTTTTGGTAAGCGCGCGTCGGGATTCCCGAGTTGGCGATAATTAACGTCTTGGATAGGTCGCGTCAACCGTCGCAGAGGGATAGGGTTCAGTGGATTTGGCTTAGGACTGTACTCTGTCTGCAGTTTTGGCGCGGATGGATTTGCTTTCGGCGTAGCTGGTGCTTGTGGTGGATAAGTATGGTGTGATGGTCCTGGAGTTGGCAAGTGTTTCTCCGACTTGATTGGTTCTGATTCTGATTCTGAATCAGATGGAGGTACCAGTGATGTTGACGATGAACGCGATGAGGATTGTGACGAGGACGATGATGACGGGGTGGACTCTGTATCCGACTCCCCCTCAACCCGTCTCTCGTACTGTTCTTCTGTTGCCTGTACATTTTTGGGATCAACAAATCGATAGTTTCTGGAAATTTTGACTCGGTGTGTCTTCCGGTCGTAGTAGCGGACCGCTTTTGGCCCATCTTCATATCCGACGAAGATCTGTTTCTGGGCTCGCGCCTCAAGCTTTGACAGTTTCTTGACGTCTTCGCGGAAGATCCAGACATCACATCCAAACTCTCTGAAGTGTGCGACGTTCGGTTTCTCCCCTGTAAAGGCTTCGTGTGGTGTGATTCCGGCTGACAGTGCTTTTGTAGAAGATCGGTTTCGGATGTATGCAGCATGGGTTACGGCGTGTTCCCATAAACTCCCGGGGAGACCTTTTGCAAGCAACATCGCCCTGCCAAGTTCAAGAAGCGTTCGATTCAGGCGTTCAGACACGCCGTTCTGGGAAGGGGAAGATGGTGCGGTCATATGAAGTTCGATGCCGCATTTTGCTAACTCGTCCTTTAGGGCTTGATTGAGGTACTCTTTACCTTCGTCGACACGGATCCATTTCAACTTAAATCTGCGCTGACGTTCGAGCCATTCAATGTGCTCAACAACACGTTTCTTAGCCTGATCCTTTGATCTCAGAAATAAGACTGTGATTCGCTGGCTTGCATCGTCCGTGAACGAGATATAGTAATGATTACCCTCTGTAGATCGGACACGCGCTGGTCCCCAGAGATCGCTGTGGGTCCCTTCTCCGGGACTATCTGCTTTCCGTGTCGCTTCATGTGGGAAGGAGGTGTGGTGTGCCTTTGCCTGGATACACGCCTCGCAGTTGCTGAATGGTGCACTGTTGGGATCGAGTTCGAGACCCTCAACAGCGCCATCTTTGACTAGCATTTCTAGCGTGGATTTAGAGACGTGTCCGTACTTTCGGTGCCAAGCATCCCAGGTATGCTCTTCCACAGACTCGGATGCGACATGAGCCATGTGCGCCGCTTTCTGAGCGCGCGCGTTCAGCCAATACAGTCGGTACTTCTTCTTTCCTTTTATCATAACGTGCCCTGACGCGGATTTTACCAGTACCTTTCCATTCTCAAAATTAACGGATCCGGATGCATCGTCAACTCAGGAAATGGACAGCAGATTGTTCACAGCATCTGGTGCGTACAGTGTGTTATGTAAATCAGCAGTTACTCTTTGACCGTTAACACAGTCTTCTAGAACAACTGTACCACGACCAATAGCCTGTATCTTACTGTCTCCGAGTCCTGTAATCGATTCACCGGTAATTGGTTCAAACGTTTCAAAGAAGTCTCTGTTGTTGGCAATATGTGTCGTGGTTCCCGAATCGGCTAACCATGCATTGCGAGATAGGCGCGCGTCGAAGTGGGGTCCATTGGAGGCTGTGAAAGCGGAGTGTTGGTGATCTTTGTCATCACTGGATTGGTGAGTGCTCACATTTGCTGAATGTTTGTCGTCCTTCTGACCCTTTCCTTTCCCTTTCCCTCTCGGCCCTTTTCCTTCCATTCCGCCACCTTTAGCCCAACAATCCTTAGCCATATGACCTCGCTTGCCGCAGTTGTAGCAGCTCAGGTCCGCTTCACTATGCTTGTGAGTATGCTTGTTGTTCCGGGCAAACATTGCTGATGATCCTCCTGCGGCCTCACCAGACTTCTCTTTCCTCCGGCGGTCTTCATCCAGGATCAAAGCGATGAGCTCAAATGATGAAATCACGTTCGGGGCTGTGGTTGTCGAGGTACCTGATGTACTCGATATGCTTGGTGCTGCAATTGCACTCAAGTTATGGCTACCCAGGTGGGCACTTGTGAAACTGTCCCAGGACTCAGGCAGCGATGAAATCAAGACGACCATGAACTCAAGGTCCGTGATATTGTTGCCCATAATGGCTAACTGATCTTTGACTTCACGTAGCTCTGTGATGTGTGTAGGGATGTCCGCAGAGTCGTCCGCAATTGTGCGGTACAGACGTCGACGGTATGACATGACTCCAAGATATCCTCTCATTTCCTTGACCGTTCGCAGCTGACTCCACATTTCGGCAGCATTCTTGGCGCCTGAGATATGCACCATCTGTGCGTCTCCCAGCGCGAGCTCTATCTGGCTCTGTGCCTTGCCATCCTTCTTCTCCCATGCCTTGATGGCAGTTGTCTCAGTTGTGGTCACCGTTTTTGGGTCTGCCGGGACTGGACATGTGGTAGTTCCGTCGACATACTCTAGAAGATCTTTGTCACGGAGGATTGCGGTCATACGCCGCTTCCACGGGATGTAGTTGGTGTCGTTGAGGTGTTCGATTCGGTAGGTTGATGTACTTGAGTCTGCCATTGTGTCTGACTTGTAGTGTGTAGTTAACGTAGTTGTTTACGTCTCGATGTATGTGTGTGTTATGTAGATGTACGAGTGATCAGTATTAAAGGCCGGGGGCCATAACCTGTTAGCGCAGTTACGTTGAGTTGAGTGTAGAACGGGGTGAGCGTCTGAACTGATCACGCATGTTTGAGGATGATAAGAGAATGAAGCACTATATCGATATGTGCTGTGTAGTTGTAATCATAGAAAGAGGATAATATTAGAATACGGAATACATGTGGTTTATATACAGAAGAGAAAGTGTTCGTGAGTCATACAGACTCATACAAAGTCTGTGCTAGGCTATGCGAGGCTATACGCGCAGCACTAGCGGGTTGTACGCGTGGCCGTCAAGGGCCTCGCTCCGACAACATCTATACAGAGAGTAAACTGGCTTATACGCAGAACGAGGCTAGTCCTGTGACTTTTCTCGTGTGTGCTGATTAACCACGACGGTCCGAATGGACCGACCAATAACCGTGTAGTAGTAATGTAGCTTACCTAGCCGTATTCGTAGCAGTATATAAGTAGGACGAAGACGGTGTAATAAGTTAGTTTAGTGCCCCGCAGTAAAAAGCCCACAAAGGGTTTATCTGTACCTAGCCGTAACTTGGGTTTTATAGCCCAATTAAGAAGTTCAATTAAAGATTGCAAAGGATTTCAAGTCACCAAGAACCCAAGTAACCAAGCAGAGTAAAGAGTCCTAAGAAGCCTAAGTGACTAGATACCTAAGACCTAAGAACTTCGAAGACGCACAGAACCTTAGCGTTTCAGTACCCAGTAACTTTCGTGAGTATGGACTTCTCCCCAGAGATACCGCACGAATCCAATTAGCAGCAATCGTCTCCCCAGAGACAACCGCCTGTGAAAAGGAAGCTTAGTTAGCCTAACTGGTGCGACGTTAAGTAGCCAATTCCGTTTCTTGTAGGCACAGTATCTGATAGACCCTGAAGCCGATCGAGTTGTACTAAAGTAGAGGATTTAGTTGGGTGTTGAAGGACTCTACGTGTGATAGCTTGTTAGTAACAGTTGTCCGTCAAAGCAGACCAAACACATAAGATACCTATCTGTGAGCGTTCCCGACCTAGTCGCGCGTCTTACTGTTTAGCTCTATCTGGCTACGAACCTTTATTCGACTAAGTGCAACGCGGAGATCCTATTCGCTCATAACCCCCTTCAAACTTGCATTCATGCATATAAAACGGACGTATAGTCCTGCTAAGCCTTAACCAGCCAGTTATCCGTGAACCAATCTCCAACCCCTTATCTCGACCAATTCGTTTCCTACCTAAGTACAAGTAGATTTGTTGTTGGTTTAGTAGTGGTTATTTCATGCCGCTTTATCACACTGCACATCAGCGCGTAACATATGTGTGGTCTCGCAAGCTGGTGCAACAGGAATGACAGGAAGTGGCAATGTTTTGTGAGAGCTTACTAAATGAATTAGCCAGATATATGGATGGCAAAGGTTGGGGCAAGACGGTAAATGCTGGAGGCATAGGTATCTGTGAAAGACGTGTGCTCTTTTTTGGGGCCCATGATGGTATGAAGATAAGCGGGGGAGAAAGATGGACAACTTAAAGGGAAACCAACACCTCAATGAGGAGAAGTCACTTCCAGCCCTCGATGCCACAAGCAAGCACAAGTTAGTCAGTTATAGCACCGGTAAAGAGACCAGAAACTCCATTGCGCATATCCGTCAGGAAGTCAAGACAGAAAGAAGGAAAAAGACATACAGAGAAACATATAAACGGACGTCTCAATGAGAAGAAGTCACTTCCAGCCCTCGATGCCACAAGGAAGCGCGAGTTTGTCGGCCATAAACCCCAGAAAACGCGCCCTGCTGATATCCGTCAGAAAGTCAAGACAGAAAGTCAAGACAGAAAGAAGAGAGTAGACACGCACAGAAACAGAGAACCGAGGCTTACATTTCCAGCTCTCGCATACCACAGGCAAGTGTGAGTTTGTCGTTCATTCATAACACCAGCAAAGAGACCAGAAAACTGCGCCCTGCGTATATCCATTAGACAGTCCAAGATATCCAAGGTAGAACAATAACGAAAACACATACAGAGACAGCCGTGGTAGTATAGTAGATGGCGTACGTTTGGCGCACTCGTGGCACCTGTACCACAAGGAGAGATAGAACGTGATTGCGGGTGCGAAGCCGGCCTCGATACCGAGGCAGAATCGTATACGCGCGAGTTGTTGGTAGTATCCATGCACGCTGCGACGCATCACCATACAAAACGCGACCATGACAGAGAAAAAGACGAGCAGAGGCGCATGTTCGCGGGCATTTTGAATACTGGGACGTAGTAGATGAGGAACGCGAGCCTGTAGTACTGGTTTTCCGGGAGGCCGAGCGCGTTATCCATGCCGCAGAATTGAGCATTATCGATGTTGGCGCGGCCGAGGTAGAGTAGGGCGTATAACACTCAGATGGTGGGAGCGATGGGCCAGTCAATTGCGCGCGAGACGCCGCTCCGGCTCTGAGCCGGGCTCGTAGGTCGTCTGAGAAAGATCCACGCGCCATTCTTGCTCGGGCTTAGCGAGGAACTGACGCCCTAGGATGCCAGTTGAGAGGAGGAAGTTTAGAGGAAGACAAGGTCGCGCATCTCGCGCCAGTCTCGCGCTAACGATCATGATCGGCATGATCGGCAACTTCATTCTGCGGCCCGCCGAGTTCCGCTACCATTTTCCTCTTACACTGTTGCAGCCATGTCCTCGAATGTCCTCTCCTCCCGCAGGATATTGGCGTACATCCAGACACCGTGGCTGCGCGGATGTTTGCACCAGTTGAACTCGGTTTGGTCTCAACACTCGTGTTACCGACAACACCTCGCACAATTATGTTCCGCTAGCATGTCGATATCCAGGCGCAGGCAGTGGCTTTCGCTCTCATGGAGTCCGCGCTATTTGGCACTGGTTGATCTGGCGTGAGATCCTCATGTTCCTTGTCTTTTCTACGTCTTATTCTCCCTCAGCCTGCAGGGCCTCGTCGGATACAAACCGCTAGCAACAATCGCCTTCCCTCTCGAGGCTTACGCCGTCACGGCTCGGGGCGCAATTTGTCTGCCGTGATGCATACACAACCTAGCGTGTGTCCCGTTTGGAGGCACAACAAATCGGATCGTCCTTCGTCGCCTGTTTCACCTGGTGCATCCTCTCGGACTGTCCTGCCGCCATTTCATGGCTCAATCCCGAGGGACGCGTACGTATATGCACGAATTCCTTTGTAACTCATCGTTGCTTTCAGCGCATCGCCGTGCAGCGCCTGGCATACGACGGACTTTGGGGTGTCTCCTCGAATAAAGATCAACCGCGGTGCCCACGCACGCCGAGGCGGTCAAGGTGACCATCGCGGACTAGAGGACGTGGTGTGTCTCAGTCATGTACGTGCTCGCCACCGGCACGCAGAAACCACATATGTAGTGGGTATCCGGAGTCATAGACCACCCAGCGACGAAGCGTCCGCTGTCCATGTAATCCACGACGTGAGTTGCCTCTCTTTTCCTTCTCCTGCCATGCTGATTATGATTTTCTAGGCAGCGCGTTCGTCCTGACGCTCTCCATTCCTGCGGAAGACTTCAAGGTGGTTTTGAAGCAGCGACTCCTTCTACGACGTCGTCATCAAGGGCATATCCTGAACAATGAACTTGAAGTCAATGCTGACGGTCGAAACAAGGCACCTCACTACTCAAACACCATCTGGCAGCACTGTGAAACGGCTAGCTGATGCCGAACGCCGCCTTGGGCAGCACATTGACACAAAGTCTTCTCACCTTCATGCAGGCGGCAGGCATGAGCGTCAAGGTAGCCGATGGATGCATCGTGACCGAGAGCACAAGGCGGATTTTTCTCGGTCGATGAAACTTACCGGGAAACCTCCAGTGCATACAAGCACTGGCACTGGTTCGCAAAGCTGTAGTTGGTGACCAATGGAAGCACTGGATCATCGAAGCATCGCACTTCGTTACGACTCCCTCATGCTCAAGTTGCCCCGTTCCGTCGATGTATTCAGGTTACCTACAACGGCGTGCGTAGTTCAAAGACATGAGGTGACTGATAACATAGACTTGCAGTGGTGAGAAGAATCATTGCATTTCAATGTAAAAACGGGTCGGTCCCGTCTCCGAAATACTTCGAGAACAGATAACTTACACGAATAAAACCGCGCCACATCTTGTTTAGGGTAAGTTCGTAGCCGCCCTGGCTCCCATGCATTTTCTAAATCAATCAGTATATGTATGAAAATTCAAGTAGCAATGCGAGACTAACCGTGCGTTGAAAATCCGGTGTGCCGTGCTGACACGCTCGCACCAACGGTGCTGAGAGCTGAAACGGAGACTGCCCGCTAGGAACCGGAACGCAAAACTTGAAGATGCTCGACCTTACGCGCGTATGTGTTCAGATGGGGTACGCAGAATGCAACCGACCCCAGTCCCGACGGTGTAGTGACTGAGGGGAGGGAGGATTGCAACATGTGAGGGCGGCATGATTTATCGGGAATTGATCCGATATCCGAATCGGGAATGAGAGGCGGGCGTGTGCGGGCTTTCAATTACCAGGTTGCTCTTTGACCACGTCCTCCACCGTGCACCGTCGAATGATTGCTCAATAACTCTTCAACTCAAGAATGCCAAATTTTGGCCTGAAAATTATGGGCCTCTCCCACTCAAATTTGGCCCTATCAAACGGACAATGCTTAGGCCCGGGGCCGTATCCGAATCGTCGCCAGGTCGCGACGATGTTGTGCAGTGAGCACGGGCACAGAACGGACATGAGTATACACATGAGTATATCTCATTCGTTTCTTGCTCGCGCGTATCTGCCATCCTTAGGCTGCGTAAGTCATCCCATACCTTTTCTGTCGTCATCAGACCAACATGCATCCCAGCGCCGCGCTTGGGATCACCTCGCTTTCTAGGGCTGCGCAGCCCTCGTGTGGATAACATCCGCACCCTATTGTTCTCTGTGTTATTGTCTGTCCCAGTCGTGACGCGGGCGCAGATAGCAACCCTCGACAGACAATAAGCGCTATTGTGATGGTATACCGAGAGAGGTAAGGGACTCGTAGTAATGCATGGCATTTGTGTTGACGTTATATATCAGACATTCGAAGCGGCGATCCATCGTTCCCTCGTACACCTCCCCTCGGCTAGACGACTCATCTGCTCATGTCTCATCCTCGTCCTAGATCGCCAATTCCGCCCCATCCTCCTCCCAGTTATGAAACTGCGATTCAACCCCCAGCTGGTCATCCCTTCATTCACCTTGAAAACAAATTTCACCGTGATCCCTTTGTGATCAGAGGACAGCGTGTTATACGCTTACTCGACGCAAACGATGCCAATGCGGTACGGCTCGTGCTGGCTCTCGTGCACGACTGCTTCATCACTCTAAATCAACTACATTTGGGGATCATTCCCGAAGACGCATTCACACTTCGTTGGCGCCTTCTTTCGCTATACATTGTTGAGGAGGATATCGCGGAATACAAGGAGGCGCTCAGTGCCGATGGCCTGCAATATCGATACCAGGTCATCGAGAACCTCATTGCTCTTCGGAATCGCACTCTATTCGCGGACGATCTCCAGCACGACGATCGCCGTGGTATGGACAAGCGACATGAACTTTCGACAATCATCGGTCGCGCGCTCATAGAGCCTCCACGAGGTCTCAAAGACGAGCAGGCGTCGTCTTTCATTCACCTTCTTCGGCGGATTCGAGATTCCATGGAATCCAGTCCAGCCCAACCTGCCGAAGCGTTGGAACTTTGCAACGACATTCGCGCCTTCTACAAATTAGCCCCATGCATCCCTCACACCCGCGAAGGGACTGAACTCACCCCCACGCGCGAATTGGAGCTCATATACGACATATACCTTGCACTCTACGTCATGCTCAAGACTCGTCCGCACGGCGTTGACTGCAATACTATATTCATATCCTTTGGTAACGACCCACCAGATGCCCTCTACTCTACCTCCTGCCGCCTCACACGGAAGTTTCTGCTTGCTCGTGATGTCCTGTGTCACCTCATTCCTGGTCCGTGCACCCTACAAGGCGATGGTGCATATGCTCAGTACATACAGCCTCTGGTGCAGCAGCGACAGGAGTGGCTTCTCTCTCGTAAGTGAAGTTCCCCCAATTCCTTCCACTATCTCTCACTTTAATCCTGTAGGCACGCGAGATGCTCGATGGGAGATCTTGGACATTCTCAACCCCTTTCGCGAAATAGCGAAGTCGTTTGGCCGACCAGATGATTTCACGAAATATGGCTCTACACGACTCTGGGAAGTTACAAGCTTTGTTAAACACTGTCTACGCGAGGTACTCCCAGAACACTATCTGCAGCCAGAGGACGATCCTCTCACGACAAGCTAGTCCTTCTATGGTATCGAGTGGAGAGCGGAAACCGAGCGGATATCAAAGACTTCTTGTAGAGCAGCGTCTTGTAGAATCTCTACCATAGCTTGATACGTGCCACTGCATCAGTGCAATGTTTCTACTTCACATCGAGAACCTGCTTACCATCAATCATGCCTTCACAACTTCTGAGATAATACTCGTTCTCGTACTGTTCAATGCGACTTCGAAAGGCAAGCGCCAAAAAATGCAGAGGGTCTTTTCCCGTGTGCTCGAGCATCGGAATTGTCTTCCATTTCTCCCAGGCATCGCAGATAGTAAACTGCTGCACACCGTAGCCCGGTAAGCATACATGTAGCGAGGAGACGGGCGATGTCCTGTTCAACGCGATGAATCTTTCCACTACGTACACAGTCAACTTCGTTATCATGCGCAGGTCACGGCAGCGGACTAGGTCCAGGAAACTCACTCCAAGTCCTGTATCGAGCGAGTGCCTTGACAGAAGCGCTGGCAAGAAATAAGACTAGCGATTGTGTCAACCAGCGTCGAGTAGCAAAGTTACAAACGGGTACCAGCTTTGAGATGTCCCCATCTCATTTCCCCGTGGAGCTGTATACATTTGACCCACACAGTGACGGACGGTGTCTTGCCAAAAAGTCGATTATATGCGAGCACGACAGGGCCCTGGTCACCGGAGGGCCATATAACCCTTACAGAATCATCAGGCCTTCCAATGTTGACGTTCAACCAGAGATCCACTAAGACAGAGACAGTTAGGTCAGGCACACCGTCGAACCTTGCGAGGAGACTTTGCACCGTAAGTGTCGATTAATTCTTCAGTTTTCTTGTGATGAGACAGTGAATTCATGTATGCGGCGCAAGCTTCCAGCCGCTTGCTCCTTTCCAGTTCTTCTTGCTGTCTACAGGACCCCTGGTAAGTGGCTGTACCCTCGTGAACGCAAGTGTCACTGACCGATCTAGATCTGCCGAAGACGACTCGGATTCGCGTTCCATTGGAGTGAGTATTGCAACGGAAAGTGTGAAGCGACAATATTAATCTGTGAGCTTTTCATCGTGTATATTCCAATCCTTGTGTCAAAGAGAGAACAAAGGTGCGAGTCGGTGCAATGGTAACCTTGTTCCGGTTCAGGAAACGTTCTTCCCCAATTCGCCACAATGACTTCCTTCGTCAATTGCGTAGATCTCCGGTGCCCGTCAGAGGTTTTGCTCTTGTTTTCTACTTGGGAACAAGGGCATCACCTTATTGTCCTTTTTGATGGCAAGCACAAACGACAACAACTGGGTTACGGTGATCAAACGATATCACTGGCTGCCGAGTCCTGGCCGACTCAGGCCGAGTCCCAAGCACTTCTTTCTTTTGTCTTTCTTCGAGTTTTGTGGGTCCTCACTCTCAGTCAGAGGCGTCATATTTGGAACAAGATCATCTCTTATTGTGTGCTCCCGATGCTTCTCCACCCCAGGACAAGGATTGCCATCCTCGTACTTTGTGGGTCCCAGTCTCCAAACTATAAAGAGGGCGCGCACTACGACAACTCTTCGGCACCTTCCCTTCCATGGCAAAATCCTTCAAACGCACCCCCAACCGTCCGGCTGCGAAGCAGGGTACATCTTCGAGCTCGAAACCCAGCGAAACAGACTGGAATGCTGGCCATAGCCAGTTCATTGGCACGATGATGTCCCTTCTAGCAGTTCCAGAGCCACTTTCACGTCGCATGGGTTTTGTGGCCCTTGCCTTCGCAAATGTCTCCAATCAAATGGGCTACAGCATCTCCATTCTACATGCGCTGTTCTCTCTCACCCTGTTCTCTGATATGTTCCTCGACGTTAACCGACTCTCTGAAGCCACACCAGATTCCTCTTCCTTGTTGGGGGTGGGCCCTGCAGTCGATGTCCTGGCTTCATGGCTCAAATTCGTGTATAAACCTTTGAAAAACAGTGATCGTACATATCAAGGCGTTGGAAAGACCATCACTTCCGATGTTATGGAGGCCTTGTACGGCCGTCTTGCCAAGAACTCGAACATGCAGAAGTTCATAGTACGTGCCAAGGTCGACTCAACGACTTCCGAGCTGATTCATGTCACCAACAGAAACAAGGCGATCGTCACGGTGATTCAGTCCCAGAGCTGCATGATGCAGTAGACTTCCTTCAAGCACTTTTACTTGGGCTACAGACCGAGTTAGAGACCTTCATCGCGCCATTTTTCGGAACGACTTCTCTCCAGTCCAGCGAAACCTCACTGTGGAAGATGTTTCGCGTCGAATATGTCACCATCGAAGCTCTCGCTCACAAGCGGAGCCCGAGCGCAGCGGCTTTGGCTGCCAACAAGCCACACGCAGTGAAGAGGTCGGATTGGATCCTCGATTTACCAGTCAAGGTGGGCTTGGTCGTACCCGTCTCGAGCATCATAGTACTGACTATGATGTTCACCAAGGACGGCGTAACTAGCGTCTTCGAGGCCCTAAAACAGTTCACGAAAGGCAGTCAGGCGGTGGGCAGCGACATCTTCTCCCGTTCTCGTTTCGCGACCCTCCCTCCCATTCTCATCGTGGGCCTCGAACGCGACGATGTGGAGTACAAGAATCGCAAGATGGCGGCGAAATTCACCATCTCTCGGCGACTTACTTTCTCACCCAGTGAGTACTATCCCTCTCGAGCCTTGTATCGATCCTTACTAAGGCGATTCCAGGTGACCAAATGACCACTGCCTGCAAAACAGTAGAGTACAGGCTCACTGCGCGTACGTGTTCGTTAATCCGACGAGAGGTTCCGCGAAGCTGATCACAATCCTAACGCAGTTGTGTGCCATGCAGGAACTTTCACAAACAAAGGCAGCTATCACACTTACACTCTCCATCCGGACGACGTACATCGCTTCATCAACGACACCGTCGTCAATGGAAACGACGATAGAGTCCTCGAGTACACCGGAAATGCTGTCAAAGAACACAACGCGAGTGATATCTTCGCCAGTGATTCGCGTGACCGGAAGGGAACGCCGTACCTATTTTTCTACCAGCGAATGGAGTATGAACCCAAGCAATAGGACGTCGGATAGTTTACTGTAGAATACCTCTTATTTATCCCAGTAGTTCGCTCCACATGTTTGAAGTGAAAGGTCGGACCTTGATACACACCTGTAGTGGCGCTAACAAGCCTCCGGTACGTCCGATTCTGACATGACAGTATTCTTCGCATAACAGAAACGGATCGGAGATGTATTGGTGTAAAGAACGACCTAGAGTTCCACCCTTAGAAGTCGAAATCGTTGTCGCTGACTTGCCTACCGGGGACGACTTGAATTCGAGTTCCTTTGATTTGATAGTCTCCTTGTTGTATTTCTCGACGTCTTGGTCTCGAATAGAGCCTTGGACAGTAGCCGATTATCAAAAGCCAAGTGACAAGTGCAGAGCGGCATCTCCGGCTGCTAACTCCCGATTTGGAGTTACCGCTAAATCCCGAGACCCGAATTAGGTAAGTACCAATCCCCTTGCCCGCATTCCCCCATAACGCTCGCTGCAATCATGGTGCGCCGTCTTGCCCGCCGCTGCCCGCCCGCCGACTAACATTGCTGTAGGGTGGTGGCGACCGTTACCCTTATCCCAAGCACGTCTGGTCGCCTGCTGGAGGCTGGTGGGTCCAGCCCAAGAACTGGAAATCGAACACTGCTGTCGTCGCTCTTGGCATAGGCGCACTGTCATTTGCCATCTTCAGTGCGACAGTCAACAAAGAGGTTGGTGGGCCTACCGCTGCTGAACATAGCACTGACGTCGGCGCAGGAGCGGTACCTAAAACCGAAAAAGACAATACCAAGCGAGCTGGTGCGTTCCCCTCATATCATCATGGACATTACACTCAATCGTCTCACTTTTCTCAGTGGTCAGACGTTAAGATTGGGAGCAGAGACGCATCATAAATACACGTTGTGAGTGTCAACCGCCGTCTCGGACTTCCCTCCTTACATCCTCCAGGTCGTCGAAATATAGATTCGCTTTTTGTACTTTTCCAATCCACATCCTCTGAAACTACTGCGCGAAACATCGTCAAGTCATTGCTCACTTCAATACCCATCATGTTGTTCGAGGGCACGCGCTTATCTTTTCTAGAATCAGAAGGCGCCAAGATCAGCTCAACTACCACTCGTTGCCCATAAAACCCCGACTGCTCGTCATCGCCCACACCAGAGACGACGCCACTTGTGCTATTCCTCGTTATCGCGAGGAGATCATGCCCGCCAAGCACCCTCAAGCCCTTTAGTCGGGCAGCATCTGTGACCCCAGACTCTTCGTAGGCCGGCGCGAAGCATCCCGACCATTGGGGCTGAGAGGCTGGTGACGATTTGATGTGCAGGTAGACGACGGATGTGTATATGCCTACTTACGCGACTGCTACAACGTGAGGCGCGACTGATAGTACGTGTTCTTCCATTGTCTCTTCTCATCATCCTCTTTCACCGGTGTACCACTGCACCTTCTATTGGTCAAACTCTGACAAGGTGAATCCCTATCGCAGGGTCTTTACCATTTCCCTGCAGATAAGTCTCCAGAATATGCTCTGAGGTCCTCCTCAATCTCTTTCGCGGATTATCCGGTCACTGTCAAGCTGCACACCGCACATACAACCTATCAGCACTGCTGAGTTGCTTTAATGGGCCCGCTTCGCTGCGCAGAGCAGCGGTCCAGTCGCCGGCGACTCAAATTTCCGTACCTCTTTGGCCTACTTCGGATAATCCCGAGTCTCAACCCAAAGCAGGCTCGCGCCCATTTTTCTCGATGGAGAGCGGCCCCACTTCCAGGTGCTCCTTCATACCCGCCACACTACTGTAATATAGGAACTGCTTCTCTCTCACCGGCCATGCCCATGAATAGATGGGCCCAGGTGAGTGCTATTTTCACGGAACTCAATGCTGTCTAGAATCACTGCCATATGCCGGTCAATCACATTGAGGACGTAGGTGCTCACTCTACATAGATTCGTACCTCACAGTCCTCGTGATACGCAGTGGGTAACCAACCCAACCGCTCGTCCACCTTCCGAGTAATCATGGTCATCTCCGAAAGACCCAAATCCCACCCCTTGCCCTCCATGGACCCAGTATGGGCCCGTGCTTCGTCCGCTGACATCCAACGCTCGTCCTGACTCACAATGACACGGCGTAATCCTACAACCGCCTCCATTTCTCCTCGGTAGCAATAAGCATAGCCAACTTAATCCTTTCCCTTCGAAGTAAGTCGAAGTACCGCATTTGATCTGCGCCATCAAAAACGTGCCCTGGCGCACTTGCTTTTTGTCCAATTTCCGATGGGGATCTGGGCGATGCACCGAACTTTTTCTCCTCGTATGTACGTACATGTGGACATGTACTTTCTGTTTAAATAAGTACGACCGTGACCCTGCCCTAGTAGGCTTTCCTTTCCTCCGCCCCCAACTATGGCTCCCCTTAGCCTCGCAGAGCCCAACGTGCACAACACTGTCGGCGCGGTCTTCCTCGGGATCCTTGGCGCGTGTGGACTATATGGCGTCACGCTTATCCAGACATACATGTACTATCACAACTACCCGGGCGATGGGCTTACGCACAAATATGGGGTTGCAGCACTATGGTGCGTATCACTTTGTCTTCCTGTGATACGTTCTGAACGCGTGTTTACTCCAGGATCCTCGATTCGCTGCACCTCTCACTAACGATTCACGCGATGTACACCTACATCATCAATGGTTTTGAAAGCCATAGCCCAATCACGAAGATTCTATGGTGCGTCCTTTCTCGAACCCACCAATTCGAAATAGAGACTCACACTGCCTAGGTCGATAAAGGTACATAGCATCTGACTCAAACCACCGCCCGCTGACATTTACTAACAGCTTCAAGTTGTCATAATGGTATTAATTATCGTCCTCGTGCAAAGGTGCGTGTCTTGACTCGTTAATATCCGTCCTATGCTGACTGGATTCTCAGTCTTTATGCTGTACGAATATGGCTATGTACGGTTTACGTTCCGCGCCTTCATCACCGCTCATGATCATTCTGACATCTCTTTTACATAGTGAGCGGGTACCACCGCGGCCATCTCCGCTACCTCGTCCCTTTCGCTGTGGCGGCCGGCTTCAGTATCGGTATCATCTTTGCCTACGAGACGTACGTACCGCATGCACTTTCACCGACTCCGTGTACCAACGGTCGCATGCCTCCAGATACCGACAACAGACATTTGATGATCTTACGACCATCGCTGTAAATAACTTTCCCTTTGATGATTCCTAACACTGACTTGAATACACTCACAGTGGGCGCTGGATTCATCACTTGCATCAGCGACATTCATCGATTTCTTCCTCGCGCTGTGTATGTGCTACTACCTCCGGAAGAGCAGGACCTCCGAGTCACAGCACGTCATCCCTTCCTCCTCCTGTGGCGCCAATTGACCCTGCGAATCTTTACAGTCTCAACTCCCGTATCTCCACTGTAATGCAATACAGCTTGTCTTCCGGGCTCATCACAAGTGCCTGTTCCTTATCGGCCTTGTTCACTGTACGTCTGCCATCTCCATCTCCCTCTTGCTTGGCACTGACGAAAGGCATCAGTACATCCTCCTCCCGTATACCCTCATATTCATCGCCCTCGAGTTTCTTCTCACGCGCCTCTACGTCGGTTCTTTCCTCGCCATGCTCAATTCGCGCGAACACCGTCCCGAAGGCGGCAGCAGGGGGAGCAGGAGTGGGAACGGGACGAGCGTGCATCTCAACGAACTCCACTTCCGCGTCAGTGGCAGCACCAATCTTTCCGGGTCGGGATCGGACGTGTCGGAGAAGCTCACTCCAGCGCCTTTGAGGAAGGCTGGGGTCCATGCGAAGAAGATCATTCAGGCGCGCTGAGGGGAAAGGGACCTCGATGGAAGAGGTCAGTGTGTGGGTCATTGGGAGAAGACATATGTAAATAAGAATCATTGGATTGGGAATCATCTGTTGTTGTATACTACGTGCATACTTACTTACCTGGGACTCTTGTATAGTACTTTCGACCTTCATTTTACTGCGTGGCGTATGGGCGCACTTTTATCATGTTGATCATAGCCTGGTGCTTGGATCAATGCCATCTCGAAGTTGCTGATTATCACGCTCAATCGTTTTCCAATGTGATAAGGGGCGCAAAGTTAGGATAGTACACGAAGTTCGAGCCGCATACTCGTACATACAAAAAGTAGAACTATACAGGCGCGGGCCCACGCCACGGCGGATGTCCCAGCGCAGCTTGCAGTGCCGCCTGCGACGACGAGATTCTCAAACTCCCCTTCCTCATCCCTGTTGTCCTACTCCTATGCCCCAACAACGACTCAAGCGCGTCATCTCTCGCCCCCGACCCATCCTCTCTAATCGTGTCCTGATGATCAGCGACAATCGCCCCCGTCCTCCGATCCAGCCTAAATCTCAACCCATCTAGCTTTTCCTCGATAGATTTGGGATCGTCATATGGTACGAGAAGCTGTCCGAATCCGGAGTGGGACGTGAGCGAGATGACGCTTCCTAGACTGCCTGGTTGGCTTGTTATACAGAGTCTACGACGTTGCTTTCGGTTGATGTGTTGTATGATAAAACCGATAATGCCAACGGTGATTAGCAGAATGGCGAGGAGATGGCCTGGATTCGAGCTGGAGAAACATCGAGTCAGGTCGTGGTAGAGTAGATGGCTTGTACTCACGCGACAACCAGACGAGGCGTGAAGGTCTTGAGTTGACCGGAAAGGGAGCTAGTTTGTGGTACGAAATATATACTCTTCGCGGCCAGAGATAGATATTGTGTCTGGGAACCCATCAGTTGGAGAACGATTCTCAGAACTTTTCACGAATTTACATATACTTGGGTAGTGGCGTTCTGAAATATCTCTGTGGAATCGAACGCCGCCTGAATACCGCCTATCCGCTGAGCGACCGACCGAAAGATCGCTGCTGGGATATTGATGTTGATCGTCGTAGCTCTTGCCTGTATTATTGGATTCTTGCTCGGCGGGAATATCACGCTGGAAGAATAGATGAGATTTTTTGAAAACTGAATGGTGGAAACCCACCCATTGTAAGCCTTCCCAAACAAGGGACTTCCGGTAACATTATTACTCGTATCCCAATCAGCCATCTTGACGCACGATGCAATTGTGTGTGTCGTCAACCATGCTGCCACATTGACTGTGTATATCTCGATGGTCGGTGAACAGAATACGCTACTTGCTTCCAGTTTCCCGGTGTCGCTGTGCTGATTCAAAAACCTGTACTCTCTTGACATTGGAACGCGACAGAAACGAGTGTGAAGCGTACCAGAACATAACAGGCTGCTGGGTCATGTCCAGGGTACGATCACCAGCGGCGCATGCAACATTCACAACTCCGTATTGACCCCCGGCTACCTGGACTCTCGCGCATCAGTAAACTTAAGCATAAGCACTGTCTGTCTCGACCCACCACTGGACCTACAGGGACCTCGACCTGACATCCTGCCCCGCTCACACTCTTGATGTTTATAGTGCCCCGCGCATCCTGCGCAACGGAGACCTTGCTTGGAAGATCACAGTGTACTTCGGACTCGATAGCCAAGGTATCCACCAACACTGTCGTGTTCATACCGATGTTCTCGGGAATGATGAACTCCGCGGTGGCCCAGTCGCCGTCGATGAAGGGTGGGTCGTCCAGACGGTTGATGGCAGACGAAACTGCGAACCCCGCTGCTGCTAGGAACGCGTTCAGACTCATCACGTCTGGTGCTAGACCGACTGTACGTGTGCTAGTGATGTTGACATCTACAAGGCTCTTTCAGAGTCAATTGTTAGATAGTCTGATAGTCGTACCAGATAAGACTTCCCTGTCCTGGATGGACAACACTGAAGACGCTGTGAATGTGTCAATATGAGGAAGACGCCCTGTAATACACTGACAGCCTCGTACCTAATGGTTGAAACGTCCAAGTAAGCGCGTAAACAATGCAAGACCAAAATACGACGCGATGCCTCCATTTTCTCGCATGGAAAAGACCAAAGAATGCACCTAAAGCAACATAGTCTGTCAAGAGACTTTCCTCCGCGGTAGCATTCCCACGTTCCAAGACGATGTATGGCTAAGGACAGTTGCGAGTCAATTAAGTTCCAGTAGCGGTTGATCATATCGCACCTGATAGTACCAGATATACCAACTGACTTCTCGTAGTTTGTATGCAAAAGGAAAGACCACTCTGCCAAAAGTCACTCTAGCAGATGTTGAAGGCAAAGGAACAGTAGGGGACCAACACCGTCGGCAAGAAAGACTAGCAGAGGCTGAGTGGCTTGTAGATCAACGGAGAAGAAGACCGGAACGCTTACTAGCAAGAAATGAGTTGAGGGAAAAGTTGTAATGATACTGCGATGTGGCGCAGGAAACCCTACAGAACGTTAACACTCCACTCCTGTCAGGAAACGTCTTTGCCGACACACCGTTGTGTTTCTCCGAAAGAGTGATAGCAACCTCTACCCCAATAGCCAAAGATATCAAAATCAAGGGTGCACCAGTTACGAACGGACGCCACAGCGGTCCATGTGTCTAAGCTAAGCTCGAACTACTGGCACCGTCATGAGATACATTCAACGCACATATCGTACGTCCTCCGGCGAGCGTGATGGTATTGTGATCGTCGACTCGCGGTATCGGCCCGCCTGACTGTTTCTCAATGCGGGACGACTGAGCAGAGGTGAGTCCGACATGGAAGTGATGAGGCAAGAGGGTGTGATTGGGAACGAAACGGAATTGCTTGAGGCTGTTTTGTAATAGTGGATTGCCGTTCCCAACATTGCAAGCGAGCATCATTGATGGGAATCCTTAGAGCGCTTCTCTTCCTGCAAGCCAGCTAATGCGCCTAACTGTGATATCGTTTCAGAACTCGTCGAAAGGTCGGAAGGCCGGGGCGCTGATCGTGGAGGAACATTCCATGAATGCGAGTAGCAAGCCTTCGAAGGCTATGTATAACGTATTGATGTTTCTGTGGGCGTCGTTTCGTGAGAAGCTCGATACACGCTACATACACCGCTTAATTGTGTTCGATATCCGAGACCTCGACCTGTATACATCACTCGCACAAGGTCCAAACGTGTTTATACTTCTCCGGTTTCTCTTACGGTCACTCTATCAGGCCGTTAACACAATGGGCTGCAGTGCCAAAAAGTCGGGAGTGCCGAAGCCCGTCACAGGATCCCACCCTTCCGTTGCCGAGAATCCTATAGAACATATGAGGCCTAATCCGAAGAACAACGATACCAGACACTCACCATTGGTACCACACCCAGGATTCGACCCCGAAGTAATATCCACGAATCCATCGGGATTGGAATATATCAGGGGGTTGAGGAATCCCAACGAGCTGAGCCCATTTGAAAGGCGATAGTCGTTGAGGAGCGAAACAACTGCGGCCACGGTCTACGCGAGATAAACAACGTGGAAAGGCATACTGGGACAGAACGTACCGGTGAGCTGGCACTGGTCCCTCCAACAGAGAATGTAGAGCCTCCAATGATAACCCTGAAATCAACCCCATGCGCCGCCACGTCGGGGTACGCTCTTCCCGATGTACTGCCGAGCGGGCGCATAGTCAGCAACTTGTTCTGAAGACAGCGTTCAAACGCACTTATACAACCCCTCATACGTGTCCCCGAGCGCTTCGACATAAGCTGCGACGATATCCTTTTGGTAATCCGGAACGGCAAAGTAGTTCGAGAACCCTCCTCCAGAGAAGTCGACGGCGACCTCGGGGTTTACGTTCTCGGTGCCACCTACCGCGGTGACAAATGGGCAACTACGAGAACAATGAGCGGAACATTCGGATGTGAGAACACCGAGACATTTACCTAGCAGGGAAGGCAGGCTGGAATTGAAGAGTATTCGTTCCATTGTTCGTCAAACAGTCCCCGGCGCCAACACTGTCACCGAGGCATCAGCGCAAGTGACAATAGAATCGTAATTCAGTACCCACCCGAAATCTCCACTTGAGAACAAGACACTGGTCCCCCTCACCCCAAGCTCAGCGAACAGCTCACAAACACTACTCGCGTAGTCAAACGGTACGGTCTGTTCGTCATCACCATACGAAGTAGTTATGGTCTGGGGGATGGTATCCGCGGCTAGGATGAAGTTGAGCCAGTCCAGATAAGGCTCGTTCGTGTTCGTGGTAGTGGCGTCGTCGGGATTGAAAGGAGGGGAGCCGCCCGTGCTGTAACGAGTCGGTGTCAGCTGGCGGAGGTCTGGGAAAATCGATCGTACCTGTAGTAAATGTTGGGCGTTGGAAATGAGAGACCAACAGTGTATTGAATGTCTAGGTTGGCCTGGCGATATTTAGAAGAAATGGGAAGACATAAACGAAGAACCAACCTCGACGCCAGGATCGGTCTGATCATCCAAGCCACCATTGACGAGCACAGTGTCGAACGACGTCCCAACAGCCTCAGCTCTAAAGCGACCCAAGAAGGTCTAGATACACTGCTTGAGAACGATGTCGCCATGCCCATGAGGGTTTACTCACTTGAAGATCAGCCCGATTGGCATATTCCTCTAGATAGCCGGCAACACCGAGGATGTTGGTGTCAGTTGCGTTCGGAACGTATCCACTAGCTGCCGATCGATGAAACAACCGTCAGTCTCGTAATCATCAAACATCACCCCACTCACTGTTATACAAAGCCTGCAAACAGCTCAACGTAATTGCCGTCGCACAACTGACTGGAACGGCCGCATCAGTCAAAGCTGTCGTTCTCGCATCTTCCTCCACCTTCTCCTGTATAAAACTGGTCGTCCTCATGGACTTCATGGAACTGAAATACGTCGTCGGAGTTATGACCGTGATATGAGTATGCAGCTCCTTGGGAAGAGAGTATGCCAGTGTCCTAACAACGTACGACTCCGATTCCTCGTGGAAATACACCCCGTAGGTCGCCCCGAGCATCTTCTCGGCTTGCGCGACGGTCATGGGAACGTTAATCCACGAAGACCTAGACTGTTCGGCGGCATTGACGCCGTGGTAATTGAGCCAGGACTCGACGGCGTCGACTGTATCTGAGTGAGGTGCAACGAGCGTGTCCACGTCTTCCTTGGAGAGATGCTTGCCGTAGCTGGAGCATGCCGGTGAGTTTTTCCGACAAAGGGAGCAGAGGTATGATACTCACCGATGATGCCCAGGCATACTGACTTCATACAAAGCCTCTATCAATGCATCCCCTTTCTCCTTCGTCAACCCAATGTGCATATCAATGACATGGTCGGGGCTCGGTGCGGAATGGTACTTCCAACCCTGCGGGATAGTAGCCCACAAATGCTTCTCGACAAACTCGGGTTCCGCCCACCGAGCGACCAACGGAGTGGACTGCGCAAAAGAGGCTGCAAAGAGGACAAGGATGAGAGAGCGCATCTTGGTCCTTCGAATCCTTCCAAGTCGGCGAGATGTGAGAAGCTTTATATACGAAAGAACCGCATGGTGGAAGCCACGGTTGAATTGACAATTAGTTCCCTTGTTCCGCATATGTATCGTCGTAACAAAGCAACGCTGACGTCAAGTATGGAGAAAAAGAAGCTGAAGAGGGGCTAAAGGGTGCGAGATTTATCTGAAGTTATTTCAATGTGTGGACCAACTCAAGACGAACCCATAGTACCTACAGTGTCGCTGTTGGGGGGGGGGGGGGGGGGAGGGGGTGTCCAAGGACATGCTGGCGGGGGACTTTCCAGTTGATGGTAGACATCACATACACGTCCTCGTGCGCGTCGGTTGATGCATTTCTGTATATGTAGCACGATGCCGAGAGGCCATAAAGCCATCCACTCTTGAACCTTGTTCGATGGGTAAGCGATCATGAAACGAACAAGAAAGAAACAGACCTTCTTCACGTCAGAGGAATACTAGCACCACATCCCAATAGGGAGGTTTCATTGTTCACGGAGTTACAAGTGGATGCAATGTCCAGATGTCGGGGAAGGCAAACGGGAGAACCGTCGTGAAAGAACATCTATTCGCCGCGCAAAGACGCACACGACGTTATTCGCCTGCCCGACTTTAACCCGACCCGCAAAAAGAATCCTTCATTCCGTACGGGACATCCATCAGCGTTCAGGAGTAGTTGAAAGTTTTCTCGGCGAGCGCCGCCTCGCGCGGCCACCTTGAAGGAAGGCATTCTACTTGATCAAGTATGTAGACCTAAGCTCTGGAGTATGATCAGGCCACAGTAAGGAGAAAGAAGCGACGGGACAACGCACTTCTTGGTGTTAAACATATCGCGTCAATGGGCTGCTTCAGAGTCGTCCTCCTGCGACGATAGACAGGCGCTCCGTGTCGCATTTGTCATTGGCGTTCTGGGAATGAAGCTCCGAACCGGGCCGCACAGATAGATGGACATCGTCGTTTCTTCGCTCATAGACAAGGGATCAGGTTTACACGACACTGGTCCTGCTGTTAAACAACGTTTTTGGAAAGCAAAGATATGGACACACCACTAAATCATGTCGTACGAGTCAAGGGCCCAAGTTGCGTACTCTGCACGTGCGGAAGGAGAGGCTGTATCCATAGGATTTGCATATGAAGGCGGGAAGACGCAATGAACATTAGACTGTCAGTGATGGTCGTGGTTGCGGTCTAAGTATGGGCGGGTGAAGAGAACCCGTGTCTTGTGGGTGCTTGTTTGGCATTACGCAAACATGATGTACATATGCCTGCCCAGGTTCCTATTCAAAGGCGAAGAGAGAGGGCGTCCTCTTCAAAGAGCTGGCTAGGATGAAACAGTCATACTCTTCAGCCCGGACCAGTCATCCGAGTCCTCGGCTTCAACTCGTGTTCCTCGAGGGCAGTCGAAGGATTGATAGTCATAACAACAGTCCGCGGCATATCTGTAAGTGGGAAGGCTTACGCGACGTGGGGCGAGGATAATACCAGAGCGCTCGAGCACCGGGCATGGGGAATGGAAGAGGCAGCAAGCTGCCATAGGCGCTTCCCATGCGGCCATGCCAGATCTCATCTCGTTCTCTCTTATTGGAAGGAAGAAAAACGCGTAACAAGAAAGATTTGAGCTACATATTATCAAAGTAAGGAGGTTCAACATTTAGGTAAGGCTAGTAGGGGTTTTGGTGGTGGTATAGAATTTGTAGTCTTCTCGGCAGTTTGCCGTTCCAACTTGGATTCTGTCATGGCTAACGAATGTCTATGGGGATAGATAACTTCCAGAGCGTTCAACACCTCGACGATGAGATTACGGATGACCTGAATCTCTGCCGGTCCGCTGTCCTTGATTGTCTTGTTGGACAAAGATGCCAAGGGTACGATGAGAGGACCCAAGTTCAAGCAGTCCGTATCGCCAACGTGTCGATTGTAGTAGTCCGCTGGGAATTGTCGGTCGTTATTTACGTCCAGAGTCAGAGGATCGAGAAGCACTCACACAATTTCCAGCTGTTGCGCCACACCAACATGGGAGACACATGGTAGAAGAACGCCCCGATCTGTGTCATGACAGAGTCCCCGGGTATATACCCACACAACACGTCGCGCGCACTGATCATCAGCCAAGCGTAGCTGTCTCTCCTCCTGTACTGCGTCAGATGCGTCTCCTCCTCGACCGACGTCCTGTCAAAATCGAAGTCCATTCTGCCAGAATCGAGGCGGACGAGAGCGCGGAAGACATCACACAACAGGCTCAGCTCCCTAGCGGGCGTCATAGGCAGCAGAGACTCGACGTCCATCGCGTTTGGGAATACCACGCTGGGATTCCAAGCCGGCACGCCAACGAAATCGCGTATCTCATCGCACAGCTGGTCGCTATCGCCCCTCCCCGGGTCGCACACGGTCTCTCTGACGCGAGCGAGAATGGATCTGACGCCACGCCACTGCGCATCACTGTATCCGTCGACGCGCTCCTGGAGGAACCACCACATGTAGACATACAAATCGGTCACGAATTGGTAGCCCTTGAACATGTAGTCGCGCATCGTGACGAGATGATCGAGAGTCATGAATCGGTATTGTGCAGAGAGAGCCGCTCTGTACCTTTGGATATCCGGCTCTTGGATGTAGAGGGATAGGAATCGGAAGCGTGATGTGAATAGGAATTCGCGCAAATTCCAGGCCCTTGCCGGTGGCGCTGGTTTGTATGGTCCTGGGTCGGATGAGGGGAAATACAAGGAGGATGGCGGCGGTGTCGGCGGTGGCGACGTGCGCGGTGTGTTGACAGTGATGATGAAGCAATCGTGGATGAGAGCGAGGATCATCTGAGCGGCGCTGAGATCACTCAGAGAAGTCAACTGCCTATGATATGGAGTCCAAGAGGTATTGGGAGCGACCGATTGCGGAAAGATTGGGAGACTCCAGAGTCTCCACTGCAAGAGACTGAAAAGCTGGGACTAGCGGCTCCGATTCGTCCACTTCTTCGACGGCCTCGAGTTTGGGCTTGCCTCTCAGTTTCCGGGGTTTGCGTGGGGGTTTCGGCTTGACACGGCCAACGAGCTGAGAGGTAATCGGTTTTGAGGGACGGGGTCTGGGGCGTAGGACGGGAGCCATGAATGTGATTGAAGAAAAAGAGTGTGTCGCCGGCGACAAGGTGAGATGATCGTCCTCTCGAGAGCTTCATACTTATATAGGATCAGCGCGTCATGACTCACTCTACATGCGCCGTCTGACAATAAGAACATCAAAATTCTGTTGTTATTGTTAGAAGGATGAAGATGCTTGCGAACAATTAAGCAGAGCATGAGGCCTGAGGCCCATGAGAAGACCATTGGCCAAGCCTCTGTTTCGAAGACCACCAACTGTATCCCTGACTGAACCAAAGAAGAAAGCAATAAGGGATTCTCAATGCAAGTGGATTGCTGTCGCATAACTGTAGTAAAGGTCAGCGATTGTGATGCGATACTTGACGAATGAATCAGTCACCGTAGTAGCACCTAGGTCTCTCCGGCCATGTGTGGCGGACAGTCTCACTTCAAGAGCTACTGTATGTCCCTTTGAAACTGACTAACCCTCGTCAGTGCTGTCAACGATAAGGACCAGTGGTCCGGCTAATAACCGCACAACCTCACAACTGGCAGAACGTGTGTTGGAGAGGCCGCATCGAGTAGAAATTTCGCATGGCTGAGCAGAGAACGGATTGGCTCGCAGACAAGGCGGGACATGGCCGCACCTTGAGAAGTACGTGTTTTCAAGATGAAGAGGAGAACAAGATCAATTCCCCAAACATAGAGTACACACAAGACATACAAATTACACTGTTCCTTGGCTGTCCGTATCCGGCCTCTTGCCTGCTACATGGCTGTCCGTGTCCGCTTCCCTGGCTTCTACGTGAACCTGTGAGACTCCGAATTCCAGATGCGGCAGCTCCTCCTCCTCGCCATCACTCTTGTGCGATGGCTTGTGCTGCGATGGCATGGCGATGAGCACGGAGATCAACAGAGGCCCGGACGGCTCTGGCGGCTCTTTGACTGGCGCGGCGGGAGGCTCGGGGGCTGATGGAGGCGAAAAGTATCCCCAGAAGCGCCTGTGAATGGGAAGACGCGGGGGTGGGGGAGGCGCAGTTCGCCCTTGATTACGGGTGAGAAAGGGGATGGCGTGTGTTGCAGAGAAGGGCTGTGACAGAATTAGACCGCTGGATCTGACAGGAACACTGCCGGGTAGACCCCATCTGACAGACCATCCTTGCCATGGAGCGAAGGATTGAATGACGGGGTCTGGCGTGATGGACTCACCTTCATTGCATCAAACGCCTTCTCGCCGTCGTAGTGATCAACGACAGCCTCGTACATTACAGGCTTAGCGCCCAAGTCAACCTTTCTGCCCGTGACAACAGGTGGGACCCATGTTCCATTGCGGATGGCCTCTTCAATCATGGCGCGGTGTCTCCGGCGAAGAATAAGTGAACGGAAGACTATGGCGGCTGATACGCCGAGCAGGAGAACAAGAGTAGCTACGGAAAGCCATTAGAAAGGCCCGGAACGCAAGTGAGGTAACACACCTAAGAAAGTGTACAGATACAAAGAAGCTGAGCTGTTCAAACTGGGGCTGGAGCTCGCGTCAGACGTCTGCGCAGCAGCAGAGTTAGATGGGAGGGGGTTGGTCCATGTCTTTGAGGGATGGAAGCCGGACGTCGAGGAGGCCACAGGCGTCGTTGTAGTGACAGACAGAGACCCGCTCGTCAAGGAGGAGGAAGAGGACATGGTGGTGGAAATGAGAAGGAAATAAGTACGTGTATATCAAGATCAGCGTGCCTCGCGACCACGATGATCAATGTACGGCGATAGATTAGGGCGTTTCAAATCGTGATGTCGTGCCCAGAGGGCGGGATGTGGCGGGGCGTTGGGAATGGGGGCGGGAAGATGGCGGCAAGAGTCAAGATGCAACACAGAAGCAAACGGAATCTGGCTCCCAATTTCTCCCACAGCCGGCAATTGGCCGGTTACGAATGGATCAAATTTTACGTAATTTGATTATTCGTTTCTACCAGTGCACGTCCAGCCAACTTAACAGCCTGCTACACCCCCATTAGGAAGTTACCATCAACTTATGACGTTATTCCTGATCGCAGACGAACGACTTTCTTGAAGTTGAAGTTGCACTGCTACTTACTGTACTTCCTACGTTACTACTCTCTTTCATAATCTATCACGGGAATCAATAGTGTGTACTATTCTCTCTCACCATCGGACTGGTGTCAGCAATATGATTCCAGCGCTCAATAACGCAACACTTCGCTCAGATTTTTATTGACAATGTTATCGGTGTCCTCCTACCAGCGCTCGATAATTGGCGTGTACGGACCCGTCCTGTTCTGTTGGAGAAATGGTGGCAAATGACCATCGGGGACTTGAGGAAGCACACTCGACGAACAATCCGAACTCGGGACATCTTTCGGGCTTCTCATTGAAACCATGGCCACTGAGAGTAGGCATAATAAGGATGTTGAGTAGCATGAATCATCCACAACAGTGTAAAGTGTATGTAAAGTGTAGCAATAGTAAGTACAAAACTTCATTTATCATGAACTTCAATCGTAGATGACAGTCCATAGTGTTTCCTGACTCACCCCATTGATCCTCTCCGGCTCAGAGATGCGTAGATGCCAACGCTTTCCACGAGGAATAGAAACAGCATCTTGCTAGTTCACGCTGGTATGTACCGGTCGCCGACACCCTTGATCATAGCCCCACGTATGTCCCATCTCTCCCTCTCCCTCAACGTGACGCGCTGCGTCAACCACATCCTTGCTTGCAAGTAAGTACTGCTCGTTCTCATACTCCGACGGCCCAGTATCGACTCGGATTGCCTCGGGTCCGTCTGTCTGACCGTCACGGTGACAGCAGACACTATGCCTTGAACCTTCAATCTCTCTTAGCAGACTCACGGTGGGACCGAATGGTTGACTTTGATGGCCAACATCCCTCAGATCTCCCCGGCACACTTTCAGATGACTCTGTCAACTCTATCGAAGACATCACTGCTGCCCCGAAAAAAACAACGGAACTGTTATGTTCCATGCGTCTGCCGTGATACCCGCGTCGCACTTCAACTGTTTTCCTTCAATCTGCGGCGCCTAATCCATCGGCTATATGGGCTACATAATGCCCTTATGTCAGCCTTATACTGGAGAGAGTGACTGGGGTTGCTGGTATGCTTTTGGCAATATCTAATGCCTATAATTTGACAGACACAGTGAGTTGACAGAACTCCACGACTATACACCCTTGAGATCCGCCGCAGTACTTGCACGCACTGGCAGATGAGGCTCGCAGCGGCTTGACAGTTAACGGTCGCTCGCATTCCCCCGGACCGGCATACATACAGTTGACCATTACATGTACTAGTATTGCTCCCAACGCCGATACTACCTATGGACAAGTAAACCATTCGTACCACGGCGCCACAGACGCCCTTCCTTCTCACGTATTACTTGATTGCTAATCTTATCAGCGTCACCGAGTTTTTGCTCCCGTCGGCCTGCTCGGGATGACTCGAAGGTACAAATCGTTGACTTGGCTGGCTCTTCAGCCGGAGTGGCATTGACCGTACCATTGACCGTACCATTGCACTACCATTGCCCAAAGCTTGTATGGCACGCAGGCCTTACCACACCCACGACAGATATTTATCGCGGCATCGGCTGTTCGGCCGGACTTACTTACTCATGATCGCTGTGTCTTCTTGTGTCTTTCTCAGATAATCTATTCTTGCGCTCCCCACCTCTCCTTGTCCCAGAGATCTGGTTTTGCGGGGCCAGACCCTGTTTGACAGCTGTCGTCTTGAAGTCCGGGGAAATCGAACCACCTGCAAAGGAAACAGAGTTCAACGAGCGGCGTGACTGAGGCGTGTAGTAAGTAGTCCGGTCTTTGCCTACTATCATATTTGGACCATGCCTACATATACCTTACTGCCAGTGGAGGTCAGTAACTGGCAGTAAGCACACGAGCCCACGCCTGGTCTGATTTTCGATCGTAGCAAGCATTGTATATCTGCGCCACGCGAGACCATTGAATGACAGTTCATTGAACTGCCGATGTGGCAGTTCATGGGCTCGTACGTATTTTTGACAGTCACTTACGCCTCATTAGACCGGGATCTTACACGTTAGAGCAGTGATGGTCTCAACAAATACGGTCCTTCCAAATCCTGGACATCAACTTTCCTGAACGCTTTCGCGGAGCTCTCTCGATGGTCCCTCATTAGCGGTATTTCCGAGAGTTCTCTGTCTGTATGGGCAGTAAACTTCATTGTTGAATGGTGGGTGCATACTTGTCGCCATGTTTGACAATCATGCTATAGATCTATGTACCAGAGGAACTTAGTGCCTATACTAGATCCCTGCATCTTCCGAATCCAGTCATTATCTTGCCGAGTATTCAAGCGTTTGTGTCCCATCCTCACTCTACGTTGCCAAAACACTCCCACGTTGTCACAGGAAGTAGAGGTAAGTCGTGATTACTCTCTAAGTCCTATGCAGAGATCGACGGGGCTGTGGCGAGCTCGGTCGAATCCCTGGTGAGTTCGTGTGTAAAGAAGTGGGCGAGACGCTTTGAAGGTGATAGGATCTTCGCGTACGAAACTCTGTAGTTTTCCGGTATGCAGCTCGGCGCTGACTTCGACTGATGTCTGATCGGGAGTTCGTACCCGCTTGGTTCTGGACTGCTGAACTGGAGATGCAACTTCGAGTTGCTTATGGAGGATGGGTTAAGACTATGGTATTGCTTGGCTGGGGGAGCGTAAGTGCCTACACTGTCTATCTACTGATCCTTTTATACTGTAGTACTGTCCTATTTTTATCTGGGGTGCCGGGCACGCGTGGTGTACGCGCGTCGGTGTGACGTGTTATGTACGCGCGTTCTTCCTGCCAGTCGGCTCTCACGGGTGCGCATGTGATAAGTTCATTCGGAAGTGTCCTTCTCCTTCCTGACAACGTCTTGCAGATATGTCACGGACTGTCCGACTAGAACCATTGACACATTTGGCACTTGCGGACAGCGAGTCCGAGTCATCCGCCTAGACAACGAAGCCCAAGATGAGAGTGGCGTACAAGTTTGCACATGTAGGTGATCTGCCGGCTCTGGCTTCAAGCCAGCCAGAGCCAGGCCACGCCGTAGCGACGGCTTTCCATGGCATGTGGCTCCGGCTTGGGATTTGGGGAGCCGCAGGCCAACAAGCCGCAGCTTTTGTCTGCTCGGCTCAGCCCCGGGGGCCAGTAGGCTTCGGTGCAGATGCCGGGCGACGGCGAGGATGCTGAGTTCGGGTCAACTCTGATCAACTTTTCCCCAATGCAGGCTGAACGGTTATCCATGCACATGTAGAAAGGTCGGTAATCTCAAGGTAATCTTAGTCTGTATCTACGCCCCAACCCCATCGACTCGACACAAAATGCCCGTAGAGACAATGGGACCAGCGACAGAGAAGTCGGAGGAGAAATCTCTCGAGGAAGAGGAGATTTCTGTCAAGCGTCTTACTCGAAAATTGGACTGGCACCTCATTCCTATTCTCAGTCTCCTCTATCTGGGTACGTCCGTAGTGCTTTCTGTTTCCAGCTCATCTGGAAAACAGGATAGTGAACTTTCTATGTCGAAGCAATATCGGGAACGCGAACAGTTTCAATTTGGGCACCGATCTCGGACTAGAAGGGACACAGTACGCGCATGCGCTCGCCGCTTTCTATTGTACGTCCTTCCGCGTGCGACATTCCACCTTTCATGGTTGACATGGGACCGCAGACTCTTATGTGGCTGCGCAGGTCCCCAGTAACTCAATCATGAAGCTCTGGAGGCCCTCTCGCTGGATTCCCCTCCTCTGTGTGGTGCGCCATCTTTTCTTTATTGAGACTCTCGACTGACGAGCTATCCAGTCCTGGGGAATATGTCAGACCATGCTCTGCTTTGTCAATTCCTTCGGCGGCCTCGTAGCCGGACGGTTCGTCCTCGGATTGCTCGAAGGCGGATTGTTCCCCGGAGTATCGCTATATATTACGCTATGGTATCCAAAGCGTGAATGCGGGTTCCGTAGCGCGATCTTCTTCTCCGCTGCAACGTGAGCTTTTCCTTGTCTTGTTGACTCTGTGCAACTCTGATCGCCTGTTCGACGACAGAGTGGCAGGCGCGTTCTCTGGCTTGCTTGCTCGCCTCTTTTCGCTCATGGACGGACTCGCCGGACTCGCGGGCTGGAAATGGATGTACGCATCTTTGTGGGGTGTCAGCACCAATCGCTAATATTTCTCTTCTCAGTTTCATCATGGAGGGTATAATTTCTGTCCTTGCCGGTATCCTCGCCTACTTTGTGCTTTCTGATTACCCAGATACCGCGGCGTGTAAGCATGTCGCTACACCTGCGCGAGAGCTACCCCTCAATCTGTTATAGTCTTGACCGAAGAAGAGAAGAGACGTGTGATCGAGAGGTTGAGGTCGGATAACGAGGGCCTGTCGTCAGAATGGACTAGCCAGCTTGCATGGAGCGCGCCCAAAGACATCAAGGTATGGTTACAGGGTGGTGAGTGGTTTCTTTCGCGTTCCTTGAGCGAACCTTCATTCCTTTCAGTCATTTTCTTCTGCACCTTGTGTCCAACCTACGCCTTGGCCCTCTTCATGCCAACCATCGTACGCCTTCACACAACTCCGGTAAACCTCAAACCCAACATTCCCCTTCTTGTAGATTTCTAACATGGGGTACACCGCCGGAATCGCCAACCTCCTTGCCGTACCGCCTTTCATTTTCGGATGCATCGTGAGCATCTTTGTTTTTGACTCATTGACCTGACAAGTGACACGCTTATCAGATTTGCGTGTGTGGCGGATGGTATTCGGACAGATACCACGAGCGCGCCAAACCTCTCATCTTTCTCTTTTTTCTTGCCCTGGTTGGATTCGTCATGCTCATCAGCACCATCAAAGTCGGAGTCCAGTACACGGGCACTTTCCTTGCAGCCGCTGGAATCTACTCGACCGTACCCATCTCTTCGATGTGGGCTGGAAACAACATGGGAGGGAAGACCAAACGCACCATCGGGCTCGCTATTGTCATCTGCTTTGCAAACATGGCAGGCGCTTGCTGCTCGTACCTCTTCCCCTCCGACGACGCGCCGCATTACTACAGGGTACGTCGACGATAGTCCCTTCGTCTTGAATGTGGGCTCTTACTAGGTTTCTCTGCAGGGCTTCGCTGTCCTCATCGCGCTTTGCGTCGTTGGAATGGCTGTGACCGCCATTCTGTTCTTCCATATGCGTTCAATCAACCTACACCGCGATGCGGTTGACGCCGCCCAGGGACGGGAATGGGATGTGAAGAACATGGCAGAGTTCAAGGAGATGGGCGATGACGCGCCATTCTTCAGGTATACCCTTTGAGGACAGACGACACGAAAGATTCCTTGTGTGTGAACTTACCAGGGATCGCCGCCTCAATGTACTGTACAATATACCAATGACCATTTCCGGAATTCATGAGGAGGATACCAAACCGTGATACCCTGAGTGTGCCACAGTCAACAAGAAGATTCGGTCCTGCTCGTTCATGTTCCACCGCCCCAATGGATATATGTACTTATAGACGTCTAACCTTGTCGAGGCCTGTGTTTAAAGAGCAATTAGTCGATGAAGAAACCGACTAAGGGACAAAAGGTCCGCACCAGAGTATACAGTCACATCCAAGCCTTCGTTTTGCAGAATTCCAAGCCTTCTGAATAACTCCGTCTTGGGGAAATGATTGTACAAGTGGGTCTCTGCATCAGTGTCATCCCGCTCTGTCCACTCTTGATTCGTATCTAACTCAATCCTCAGCTTCTCGAGTCTCACATTGCCGGGTGATGCCCTCCTCCATCTGGATTCCACAATGTCAAGGAGCCGGTGCTCAGTCTCCCTCTGGACCATCGACTGCCCTCGTTGAGACCACATTGACATCACCGGTATTCCTAATGTCAAAATTCGCAAATCAGGGAAGAAACCTTCACCTAGATCGTCGAATGCGCTGAGGAAGTCGACAGAGTTCATGTAAATCGCCATGTTTGGAACATACGACAGGAGCATAATGAAGCGCGTGAAAGCCGCCGAGACAGCTTTGTCATCGACCAGGCATGAGATGCGAAGTTCCTTCAACTGTTGGCCCGACCGGTTCATGAACGAACAGAAGACATCATAGTTCTCCTCGTAAACCCAGTGGAAGATGCCTGAAATGTGGAAGATCTCGAGCGCGGGACACGTCATGAACGGCAAGACACGGAACGGAAAGCGCATACTGAGATAGGTGAGGTGGGGAAATGTGGCAGGGGCGGTGGTGTCTGGAAAAATGAAACGCTCAAAGTCGGTGGCATGATCTGTGTAAGAGACCAGATTATGGCATTGTTTGACGATTCTAGTGCTGGACACTGGCGTCGTTCCGGTAGGCCTGATATCAAGCTCGAGATGAGTGATCTGGGCCCATGGCAGAAGAAAATTGTTGTCATCGAAGTGGGCCCCAGCGCGTAGCCGCACGCTCGTCAGCGAGGGAGCTTTGACGGCTAGATTAAAGGGTTCAATCATCTGGTCGTCTGCAAATTTGTCTACATCGAGGGCAAATTTCTTCAATGACACCATGTCCGGCCCGCTTGAGAACTTCTCTAGATTCGCCAAGCGACCAGTCACTTGGATTTCCTCCAAACGCGCCGCATGATCAGCCAATAGATTCGTGAAGTGAGGGGTGTTTTTGGTGCAAGGTATTTCAAGTGTGACGGTTAGAGCCGCACTACCAGAGCGACGCAGAACATCCATAACGATGGTGCGATGGAATACATCCTTCGGCCGTTCTGTCCCTTCCTCCGGAAATTCATACACATCCGCTTCATCCTGATCAGAGGTCCAGTCGGCCACAACCTCAATGTCTCTCTGGTCTAGCAGCGAAAAAGAACACCAAAGCCTCGGAGTCTCCCATGCCACCTGTCTCCAAAGGCTGCAGACCTTGCCAAAAAGCCACGGACCATCAGATGCAGTTCCAAAGATGGGGAAAAAATGGGGAATTGTGTAGAAGAAGATGTCGGAGAGTATCTCTGGAGGTAGCCGGTTTATGGGAGGGTCTAGTGCGAGGTGCGCATTTAAAAATTCGAGTGCGTGATCCCGGTCGTGCTCTGCTGCCTCCAAAGCGCGGCGAAGCTGATCCACCCGCCCTTCAGCATGATTTACATCCTGACGTAGAATGGCGGCAAATGGCCTGAGCTCCGATTGTAGCGAATGGAAGTTCAGGTCGTCCAAGTGGCGCACTCGGCCACCCAGAAGATGCTGATAGGGAGAGGGCTTGTCGCAGGGGCGCTGATGTTGGCTGGATGACGCGTAACCGTAATTTTGGCAGATCCCACCTGGAATAGGCGTCTATGCCTTTATTTAAAAGACTACCGGCCCAAAAAGCGACGTACCTCGCTCTTCCGCCATTTTCAACTTATTTGATAGAATAGATGCCTAGAATGAGAGGCAAGGTTGACAATAATGCTGTACCGGGCACTTTTGGCAGGGCGAGCTTGGTGGTGGTAAAGGGTAAGGTCAGATTGCGCGTTCGATGGATCATGGCACATCTTGATCTGATCATTTGAACCTCACGCCTGTCGTCTGCGCACCTTCCGCGTCCGGCGGGTCCCGTGTACCATGCCGTGTAACAACAACAACGACAATGCGTGTATACTCACTCCTTCACGCGTCAAATTTTTGAGAGTTATGATGTACTCCAGTCTCCGACCACTGCAGTGACAATAATCATTTTCGGAGCGCGACATCAGCCATACAGTGCGCCCTCGAGATAGGCAGAAGACTTCGCGTCGAGTTCGCTCATATGCGATCTCTAGGCTGCCCTGCCGCCCTTTGTGCCGGAATAAATTTCTGACTGATTCCCATCCCCTTCGTTTCACCTTCTAATAGATTCTAGTGATGACCACTGAGTCCATTCTATTCCGTGGTGATGAAGTTCGATCGAGTTCTGTCGCCGCGGTACACATAACTGCGAGGCCATTTAAAGAACAGCCTTCTGGGTATCCTGCTACTTGGTCCACCAAACGATGAAATTGGCACATACGGCGCCCAAGGAGGTACGATGGTAAGTAATGGTCCAGTAGCATCTAAATAGATGTATAATAGGTTGTGCGTGAGGGTGGGTAGTCAAGTCTGAATACGAGTCCGGTATGCTATAGGGATACGGCAGCTCGGGTATGCTATAGGAATATGGCAGCGATCAACCCCGCCATACTCAAGGGTATCCATGGCCAGTTCAACGACAACGACATGGCGCCATTGCCAGATGAGCCGGTGGTTTCGGCGCCGCTGCTAGAGCCAGAGCCAGAGCCGTTCGTGCTCGTCGTGACGTTGGGGTAGGGGAACGACGCGTTGGTGTTGGTCTCGCGGTACATGTCGCTGGTGGGCTTGCCGTTGCACTGTCCGATGGGCTGGAGCTGTAGGATCACGAGGGTAAGAAAGGTTAGTCAGGAGTGGAAAGATAACGGACAGTGAAGGACGGGTTGTAGCTCGTGGCGATCTCCAAGTTGTACCCGATCGCCAGGTCGACTGTGATCTCGAACAGATCGTGTTCAAGGACGATGAAACTGAGAGCGGAGGGTCAGCGCGTTGCGGTGGGTGCGAGGTGTGTCTGATACGGACCCAGTGTCGATCTCGGTAGCGTTGCCGATGAGGTTTTCGAATGTCTGCACGCATTGTTCGCCTGTTTTTAGTCCACCAGCCACATCCCAATCTTTGCCGAATTGAATGATTAGATATGTAGATCCAGGAGAATGAAGTAGGCGCACCGTTCGTGTCGAATGCGACGCCGTTAGCGACCGTCCAGATAACGGGGATAAGGCCCATGGCCAAAGAGATGGCACGGACACGGTCATCTATCAATTGAGATGAATAAAAAGGTAACGGTCATTCGTCGTTGTGCCGCGTACCAATATCACCATAGGGAGGGCGCATAGTTGTGGGCGTAACACCAATGACCTCCTGAATGGCCTTGCGTGTCCAGCCAAGTTCAGCAACAATTTCCTGGTTGGTCTTGGTCGTAAGATACTTTGAAGAGTCTGTTGAGCAAGCGAAATGCAGCCGAAGAACGGAGGCATACCGGGTGAGACCAAGTGTGCACGCTAATCTCATGACCGGCCATGTACTCCTCGCGAAGCATTTGAGGGTACGAGATGACACGGGAGCCGACGACGAAGAAAGTGGCGTTAATGTCCTTCTCTTCAAGATACGCCAAGAGTTTGCTGGGGGTCTGAGGGTTAGTATACACATCGAAGCACTACATGAGAGACTCGGACCCGGCTAGACGAGAATTGTCAGCATCCAGTTATGATAGAAGACAGAGAACTTACTGTAAGGACTGGGACCGTCATCGAAACTGGGGGGGAAATGAGCTCCGCTGCTTCGAAGAGCGCTAACGAGATGTATACCTGACACCCCAAGTGTACTTGTCATCGCAGACAGTGATGTCCGTGTCGCGAGTAGTGTGACCGCAGGTCCACCATCCACGGGCGGTAGCGTTGGCTGCAAGGGCGGGATCACTGGCGCAGGTACCATCTGTCGTAACACCCAGATCGGGGATATCGAACCCGTCCAGTTCCTTCATCCATGTAGCTACTTCGTCAGAATCTAGTCATGGGGGTGGTCAGATATGAAACGACGTGACGATCAGAGGGTGCCTACCGGTCGGGGGCGTTTTGTCCATAGTGGGCCATGCGCCGGAGGTGAAGGTGACTGCGGAGATATCAGGACATAGGGCCTTTCAAGGTGGGGTGGGTGGAGTTCTTACAAGCAGGCAGAGCGGGGACGGAGCTCGCACCCGAGACACTCGGGGTGACTCCCGAAGCGAATGTCGTTGTGGCAGCGAAGGTGGTGCCCGATGACATGCCCAAGCTAATCGCACTCAAGGGAGGCACACCAGAGCCAGACGAGGTTGCGAGACCAGTCGCAGGCGCGGAGGCAGTGGCAGCAGAGGCGGTAGTAGCTCCCGAGGCAGGAGCGCTGGTAGAGGAAGAGGAGGCGACCACAGAAGCGGAGGCTGCGCCAGATGTGGACGTCGTGGCCTGTCGTTTCACGACATTGTTATGAACATTCATGCCGTGAGCATCGGCGGTCGTGGCAGCGAGCACGAGGGCTGCAAACGAAAGAAGCAGCATCATGGCGGAGAGGGACAAAAGAGTGGGGCGTGCTCAGATGAGCAGTTGGGTTGGATTAGTGAGGGTGGGAAGACAAGAAGAGTATTCTTAGGTTCATGACGGCAACCGCAAAATGATGCTGCGCTAAAAATACATGTACCTCGGCCACAAGGCAAGCGAAAGCGACAAGTTGAGTGCGGGCAGCCATCCCGCCAGTCCCGCCGTCGCCTGCCCTTGCATCACCACTCTACAGTTGCAGCCGAGTTGAATACTTGAGCGCGCCACACTTGTCGGAAATGTGACGCGGATCCTTCAACATAAAGTTCATGTTGATGTCTTGATGTTGACAGTCACCGCAAGTTGCATCAATGCCGCCCCGATGGCGGGCTGCGGCGCATCTGGATTGGGAGAACTACAGGGCCGCCGACGGCAGCTCTGCCGATCACTTTCTACTTTTGGGTATCAACGCCACGTGTTGATTCCCAACACGGCTTACAGCCTTACACTCTCCCCGCTGTCTTCCCGCCGTTGCGCTCGACGTCCAGCGCGATGTCCCGCTTTATGTCCTCCTCTCCGCCGCCGACAACAATACCCATCAACGCCCCGCGGCCATTTCGCAGTGTACAGCTGCCCGGCCTCGATGCACGCCCGCTCCGAATGAGCGGCTCTCATTTACTATCAGCGTCGCCCGAGCCGGAGCACGAATTCATGCCCGACGCCTCGCCCGCCATCCTCGACGACTCCGAATCATCCGACGAGGAGGTCTCCGAGGAGGTCTCGTCGCAGAACACATCGAGCAAGGACGAGGAGACCGCGACCTGTCTATGGGGCGACTGTGGCAAGGTCTTCACGCAGCTTGCCTCGCTCATCGAGCACATCCACACTGGTCCGTAGCCCCACCCGTCGTCGCGTGCTTCTCTCAATGATTTGTAGAACACGTCGGCGTGAACAAATCTAATTACTTTTGCGACTGGTCGACCTGCACGCGGCGTGGCATTCCCCAGACGTCGCGCTTTGCCCTCACCTCGCATCTACGCTCGCACACCAAGGAGAAACCCTTTGTTTGTCCATTACCTGGTAAGTGTTGCTTTTCATCTTATTTGTCAACTTAAAACAGCATCAGAATGCGACAAGTCATTCACCCGCTCCGACGCCCTCGCCAAGCATCTGCGTCACCAACACAACAAATCCCCGCCCGCACCCGGTCGCGGCGGCTCGCGCAAGCGGAAACGCCTGCCCGGCGACATCGAAGTCACCGCCGTGCCCTCCACCCGCTCTCTCACACCCACCCTCAGCACGTTCGCATTCAACATGCACCCCGAGGGCGAGATCATGGACTTTTCCAACCGCGCCACCAGCACCCGCTCACCGTCTCCCATGCGCCACGACGACGACGAGGGCTACAACTCGTCCTCGTCCACGCCCGATGTCATCCCCCAGCACCTTATGCACCTCTTTGACAGAGACACGGGCAGGATACAGGGCCGCTCGCAGTACCAGGTCATGTACCTGCTCATGAAGGCCAAACATCGGTACGCGCAGGAGCAGCATGATTTGCTCATGCAGGAGCTGCGGCACGCGAAGGACCAGCTCCAGCGCGCAAAGGACGAAAAGGAGGATGCCGTCGATAGGGTGCTTATAGGACTTTACGGAGCCAAGGCAGAACCATTCGTAGCACCCATCGCGCCGCCACTCATTGCTCCAGAAAACGGCAAGGCTCAGCCATCTATCTGACCTTTTTTGCATACCTATTCTGTTGTACTCTAGCTGTATACTACTGTAAAATATGATACCTTAATTACGAGTTGTGACAGTGTGTCTTCACTGTTGAACCGTGTATCCAAGTGAGTGAACCGTTGATCATTACGGATTGAAACTGATAGAGTTCGAAGAGATCCAACTCAGGCTGTTTGATATCGACCGGTCTTTCAAATCTTGTTCTTCCTTTCGTGATTACGGGGTATGTTGCGGACTGGGCCAAGCAGTCGGACGACAGAGGTATGTTTATCTGGGTTAGTCATCGCTGCCTCGACGATACTTAGTAGATCAAATTGGCTGGTCTCTAGATTCTAAGACGAAAGTTTAGTATGACTGCTAGTGCTGCCGTACCGTTAGGTGTAAATTGCGCCGAATGTGCGGCGGTCTCATCAACATTCTTTACGCCGGCTTGTCAACATACACGAGACAGCGGGCATGGGTAGGATCAGCCGTACTCACCTTTGTTGCTCCGTAGTCTGTGACTCGGAATCTGCCCCAGTACAACTTACCGAGTGGCTTTCTGGGTGACGGTCGACTTATCCAGGCATTTTCCTACATAGCGCTTACCTGACAATCGGTACCCTCAGATCTTTTGTATATATGGAGGCGCTGAACATCAAGTCTAAGTATTTGATGCGATCCCACCTTTCTTCCGCTGTCTGTCTGTCGATCCCGCATACCCTAGTAAACTCGACACGTACACGTCTAGCTTGATGGGACATCTTTCAACAGTCAAACACTAGCGCGAAATCCAGTCCGCTTTGTTACAGTCAGATGCATAAGCGTTTGGTGCCAAGAGTGTGGCGTTCATAGTCACGGCTTCCATTTGCGGGGAGACAGGCGAGGAGCGAAACCCGGCCATGAAAGGCTCCATCGATGCTATGTTTTGTAACCTACAAGGAGTCAGGTTATTGTTGAGGGCGGAGCAGAGGGGCGATGATCGCCGAAATACTGAACCTCGAGCTAGATATGGAGATCGTCTGCGTAGAGATTTCGGACGGCAAGAAGGGCGAAAAGCGGGAGGTTGAGGGGAATGAGGACGAATGAGGCATCTGTTAAGGAAGGTAGCATAAATCGCGTTCGAGCGATTTCAGCGCTAAATTTGCTAACGGTAGCTTATAGAAATGACTCTCGCACCGAGCATTCCGCGGTGCACTGGCCAGAGTATATCACAGATGAGCAATCAAAGTGTAGAATGACATTGGGTGCTGTAGACTGACCTACGCCTCGTACATATAAGCTGCATATAAGCAATCTAAAGCGTGAAAGAAATCAGATATACACGCGTGATCGAGATGTGCCATCAAAAGGCGTGTTCCTAAATTACCTTCTGCCACCACTACGCTCTGCGCAGTGCCGACAGCGCCCGGTAACGCATTCTCAGCATCGTCTTTTATTACAGGCATCTACCCTCTGCTGATCCAGTTGCAAATGGCGGAAGAGCGTGGTACGTCGCTTTTTGTTACGGTCTTTCAAAGGCATAAATGTCTAAGGTCTTTCAAGGTAGAGTCTGCCAAAGGTGCGGCGACGCGTCCCCCGACCAAAATCAGCGCCCCTGCGACAGGCCATCTCCTTTTCAGTATCTCTTAGGTGACCGGGCTCGCCACTGGGACGACCCGAACTTCCCTTCACTCCAGTCGGAGCTCAAGTCATTCGTTGCCACTCTACGTCAGGATGTGAATCGTGCCGAAGCGCGAGTGGATCAGCTTCGCCACGCCTTGGAGGCAGCAGAGCACGACCGCGATCATGCACTTGAATTCCTGAATGTGCATCTCGCACTAGACCCTCCCATAAACCAGCTGCCTCCGGAGATACTCTCCCACATCTTCTTCTGCGCGATGCCCGATTCCTTTCGCATCTTTGGAACTGCATCTGACGGTCCGTGGCTTCTTGGCAAAGTCTGCAGCCGCTGGAGACAGGTGGCATGGGATACACCGTGGCTTTGGAGCTCTTTCTCGTTGCGAGACCACAGAAATATTGCGGTAGTGGCCGACTGGACCTCTGGTCAAGATGGAGTGACTGCGTGTCAACCCTCAGAGGAAGGGACAGAACGGCCGAAGGATGTATTCCATCGAACCGTCGTCACGGATGTTCTGCGTCGCTCTGGCGGTGCTGCTCTACACGTCGCACTTGAAGCACCTCTCACCCAAACCACACCCCAATTCACGAATCTATTGACCGCTCATGCGTCGCGATTGAAAACTTTCCAAGTGATTGGTCACTTTGCGAATCTGGCGAAGTTTTCAAGCGCGCCTGATATGGTGTCGTTGCAGAAACTTGCCCTTGATCTGGATGCAGTTGACGTCAACGAGACTATTGAATCCTTTGACATATCCGCCAAAGCCCCTTCGTTAACGAACGTGCGGATACGCGCTGGGGACCACTTTGATGACAAGACAGTACGCATACCATGGGCGCAGATCACCCACCTCGAGCTTGATATCAAGCTTACCAATACGACGCCAGTGCCCAACACGAGAATCGTCCGACAATGCCACAACCTCATCTCTTACACAGATCATGTTACCTCTGTTGAACGTTTCATTTTCCCAGAAAGCAACAGAACCACCACCTTTCCTCACCTCACGTATCTCAATATGCGCTTCCCCTTCCAAGTCTTGCCGTGCATGACATGTCCTGCGATCGAGATCTTCCACGTCTCAGGCACCTTCCGCTGGGTTCACGAGGAGGACTATCATGTCTTCCGTTGGTTCATGAAACGGTCGGGTCAGCAGTTGAGAGAACTTCGCATCTCAACTCTGGCCGATGACAGGATTGTCGCGCCGGCCTTCACGCGTTTTATCTCGCTCTTGTCGTATGTCCCAAAGGTGGAAATTCACATGAACGGTGTCGACTTTCTGGGCGCATTCGACGATCTAGGTGGAGGTTACTTCCCTAATTTGCGGACCTTGACACTAGGATTACCGGCGATGACAATGTGGTCTCAAACAGGGCAGACGTTGAACCAGAGGAAGGCTGAGCGCCGGTTCCTTGACATTGTGGAATCCAGATTGAGGAGGGTATCACCGGGCAATGTGAGGTTCGAGAAGCTGAGGATCGAGTTTGATACGAAGAGAGTGCCACTAGTCTTGACAAAGCAGCGGGATGGCGCCGACGCAGAGACATGCCTGTACGATTATTTCCCCAGGACGGAGTTATTCAGGAGGCTCAGGATTCTGCAAGACGAAGGCTTGGATGTGACTGTATACTCAGGTGCGTACGATTCGTTTCTTGAGTAGTTCTCTCTGTGATTGACCGTTCTTTATACACAGGTCTCAATAAGATTAGGCGTTTATAAGTAGATTCAGCCAGCATTCAAAAGTTATTCGAATTTCCAGTATCCATATATGTATACCATCGACGTCTATCCTAATGAATTGCTTGAAGCATCTTTTCCTGGCACGACTCGGAAGGATCGAGATTCAAGACTCAGACGTCGATGTGGGGGTTAGTATGTCTGGCGACTTAACGACCCTACGGGACGATGAGGAGACAGATAGAAAGGCACAGTTGCACGAGACGCCACACAACACCGAGTTGATAGTGAGTTCCTTGGATTTGATGACGAATATTGAGGAACAAATACTTACATAGAGTGTGTAACTCTGATATGCATATTGAAACTTTCATGGCGGCGATATTCTGTATTCTGGACGAGATTTTCAGGTCCGAGCTGGCTTGGGGACCTGTAGCAGACATGAGTAGATGAAGTGTTCGGATCCGTGACGCTTCGAAACCTCATTTGAGACGAATAATCCCAGTTTCTAGTGAACGCGTATTATGAATACAGACGATAGTATCTATTCTTCTAGACCCGGGCCCTAGGGAATTGGGACATGAATGATATGAAATCCGAGTACGGTGCAATCTCAATATAGTTCAAGTTGACCACTTACCTTCTTCCCGATTTCTGGTGTGTCCTACTACGCACGTACATGTCGGATTGTCATTATAGAAATTGCAGTGGGTAAGAGACCACACAGGGGTAGAACACCGAGATGGCCTCGTCCTCGGACTCGCGTACCTGTCAGCGTCCTCATGATCTACATCAATGGGCATATCTTTCAGAATCAGTGGGCGCGCGGAATGTGGTAAGGACCCATAGAGGAAGGCAGTAACGAGTGCTCGAAGGACTTTCCGCTAAGATTCGCCGTGTGGCTACTGCAGCGCAGTCTACCGCCGTTTCTTCGTCGAATAAGCACAATATATATGGTTGGGACTTCTCCAGGTCGGAGCCGTCGGAAAGACCGTCTTTGCGTTGCATGGTGTAACGTTAGGCTGAGTATGGGCCGCGACCTGGACCTCAAGAAGGGAAAGCTGTGCCTCCCAGAAGACGGAGAACTCGAGCCTCTCGCGGGACACAATCCTCCGTCCACGCGTACATAGAACATTGAACTGAATAGTCGCAGGGAAATATGGAACCGGCCACCCGGGGAAATCGCGAAGGAAGAAATCCGCGAGAAACAGGACACGCAGTTCATGCTCTACATCAACTCGGTCAACTTGGCACCGTAGCCCAGACTCCGAGAAGCACAGATGAATGGAGGGTAGGGCGCTCGCGCGAGCCCAGTTCCTCTTCTCATATTCGAACGCGCAACTACGCGGTACGTACTTGTGGAAAGGCGGTGCTCGCGCGAAATATAATCCCCATAAGCTCGATGTTAGGTGCAAAGCTAACACTACTGATGATCGATTAGAATTCAGAGAATTGGCTGGCTTACACGGGATCCATGAAATCCACTGCGCTCATATAAGAAGCATGATGCCTATTCAAAAGTATCATTAACAGCCGGCGGGAACGAACAACCACTAACGATCACCCAAGAAACCAGAAGGAAAGAAGATCCAGCTCAGGAAGCGGTATATTCGGGGACCGGTCGGTATAAATAGTTAGAGTTTCCGGTCGCGCTTTAACAGCTGGATGTCTGATCGACTAATCATGCCGTTGGTCTGGGTCGTTCGCATTTCGGAAAGCGAGCCAAGAGCTTGAGGGAATCAACGGAGAGCAACGATCATAGGCAACGGGGAGGGAGGAGGAGGCGTACAGGTCACACGACCTCCTGGTTGTTCGTTATCTGGTTATCTGGAAACCATTGTAGCCGGGCATGAGGAAAACCAAGAAATTGACACGGCGCTTCCACGGCGCGTACATTGGTACGAGTGATATGTATCGAAGACGGCTCGAGCGTGGAATTTGCATGTGCTCACATAGCTCAACACTGCAGATTTGACTGCAGACCTTAAATGCAAGCCAGGGACGAAGTCGACAGCGAGTGATGGCATCAACATACCTTGATTAGTGCGAGTATTCAGTGTACCTCGACGTTCGCGAAGCAGAGAAGCAGTCGGGAAAGATGCGGGTCCCCACGACTTGGCGAACAGGATCGACAGACTGAATTGCAGGAACGCGAGCTCTGGACCTACAAGTTGACACTATCAGACTTTTGGCCGAGTGGTACCACAGGAAGAGGGGGAGAAACATATGCTATGGGCGCGCTATCACAGCGTACCATGCGCCTTGGTCGGATGCGCAGAAGCCTCAGGATTCAGGAAGTCCGTTCCTGGAGACCAACTGCGTGGAAGTAGATATTCAGTAGATATTGATCTTTGATTGCTCTGCTCAGCAGACTGAGGACTTACTTCAGCTTGTTTCCGCTCAATTTCCCGAGCCGGGAGGCGAGGGGAGGCGTCTGTTCGTCACTTGTATGGCGGACTCGGCGGCACTGGGGAGTCGAGAATCGGGGCTATCCCCCGTCTGATGAGCTTGCATTATGTAGCCCCATGAAGTTACGCTGCCTGGATTTTTTGCGGGGTGAGGTGGTTGCGGCGCCGCCGGAAGCTCTGTGGTGGCTGCAGTTGCGCAGTGGCGTCATGATGGTGGACTAGTCGTAGTAGTAGTTGGTCGCCACAGAGTCCGTAAGTATTGAGGTACGTCTCGGCCCTAGAACGCTGCTCTGAAAGGAAGGACAAACTGAATAGATCGGTGGCGTTACGCATTTGATTGATTGGCCAAGGCGTCCGAACCGTGCGTGGGCCCGATGGATCGGGAACTTGCGGTGGCACCAAGTGGCACGCTGTCAAGACGGCACATGGCGTCTCGATCGATCTCAGGCTAAAATTATTAAATATCAGCGTGTATAATCAGCACGCTATCTTCCCTCCCACTCCTATCCTCCCACCACTGCTAGGCGTCATGGTCAATTTCTTCGACCGCCTCAATGCACAGGTAGGCGCGCTGGATGGCTGCGACGGCGCACAGCGTTCTGACAGCTGCGAAACAGGTCGCGGACTCGTTTGTCGGAAGGTGGTTCCGCCTAGAGGGCAGTGGTCACCCCAAGGAGCGCATTGGGTCGCGGTTCACGGTGCGTGTCCCGTTTCCTCCCGAATCATACATACTGAAGTCTGTCCAGACCGAAATTCGTGCAGGACTGACAACATGGGTACGCATACGCTTTCGTGCAAAAAATGTTTCGGGACTGAACGATTTGATAGGCTGCTATGGCTTACATTGTGTGTACAACCGTCCAAATATTTCCCCCACTTACTAATTCGACACTAGATCTCCGTTAATGCATCCATCTTGTCCGACTCTGGAGGTCCTTGTGTCTGCGAGGGCACGGCCTCTGATCCTATCTGTAATGCAGATGCTGCATATACTACCTGCGTCAACGAAGTGCGGAACGACCTCATAACCTCCACCGCTGCGATATCTGCCCTCTCGTCCTTCCTGATGGGCGCCGTCGCAAATCTTCCCGTCGGTATGGCTCCGGGTCTCGGTCTCAACGCCTATGTACGTCAATTTAAATCGCCCTTGTGGGTGTATCTTAATCGCCGCGCAGTTTTCGTACTCAGTTGTTGGCTATCATGGAACGGGAACTGTCTCCTATGGAGAGGCTTTGGCTGCAGTCTTCCTTGAGGGGTACGTGCTTGACCCCAACGTCAAAAATCATACGTCTGACCCCTGAAATTCGAATTTCAGATGGATTTTCCTGATTCTTTCTATCCTTGGTCTGCGTCAATGGCTTGTTCGTGTGATGCCCCAATCCTTGGTTCTTGCTGTAGGCGCCGGTATCGGCCTCTTCATTGCGTACGTTTTTCAGCTCTCTATTTTTCGGGCTGTATCCTGACAGCGCTTTCCCAATGTTAGTTTCGTTGGACTGTGTAAGCAGCGTTTGACTAGTTGTTCACGGGACGCCGGTACTGAAACCACAGTTTAGCTCCTTCTGGCCTGTTCGTTATTGGCGGTGATACCACCGACTTCGTAGGATTGGGTGGCTGCAAGGCCGCAGACATGTACGCTGATATGCCCAACTACTGCGAGTCGCGTGTGCTTCAAAGTCCTACCATGTGGCTTGGTATTTTCGTTGGAGGGTAAGTGTGGTTTCAAATACCTCCAATCATGTCCTTATCTTTGACACGTTAGCATCTTGACTGTACTTTTGATGATGTACCGCGTTCGGGGTGCCATCCTCATTGGTATCTTCCTGGTCTCCATCATTTCCTGGCCCCGCCCCACTTCAGTCACCTACTTCCCGCACACCGATGCTGGTGACCAGCTTTTCGACTACTTCAAGAAGGTTGTCACCTTCCACAAGCTTGAACATGTGGGGAATGCGATCGATGTGAGTGGTCCCCACTTCCATAAATACACTTCCTTCCTTTTTTCGCATGCACAAGAATACTGACCATTCTGCAGTACCATTACAGCAACGGGCGCGTCTGGTACGCCCTGATCACATTCCTCTATGTCGATATCCTCGATACTACTGGTACCCTCTACTCCATGGCTCGCTTCGCCGGACTTCGCGATGAGATAACCCTGGACTTTGAAAACTCAACACTTGCATACTGTGTGGACGCTTTCTCAATCAGTATGGGTGCCTTGCTGGGAACCAGCCCTGTCACTGCCTTCATTGAGAGTGCCACCGGTATCGCTGGTGAGTGCATATGTCATTCTTAACATGCGGTCGAACTAACCCCGGTTTCAGAGGGTGGAAAGACAGGTATCACCGCCATGACCACCGGCCTGGCTTTCTTCGTCTGCGTCTTCTTCTCCCCGATTTTCGCTTCCATTCCGGGTTGGGCTACTGGAGGCGCCCTGGTCATCGTTGGTTCCATGATGATCCGCAACGTCCGTGAAATCAACTGGGATTACATCGGCGACGCCGTCCCCGCCTTCCTCGTTATTCTCATCATCCCCCTTTCCTACAAGTACGTTCTTTTTTTCAATCGAATCGCTCGATGCTGATTACTGCCTAGCATTGCATATGGCGTCATCGCCGGTGTGCTCACCTATGTACTCTTGAACGGCATTCCCAAGATCATCGGCAAGCTCACTGGTGGCCGACTTCTTCCTCCCAACATCGATGCTTCAGAGGAATGGGTCGTCCCCCCAGGCGGCATCATCCCACCTTGGATGTGAGTTCATTCGGTTTTGGGATTTCACCAGCGATGTTGACAAGGACTTGTAGGCTCCAACTCATGGGCCGTCCCGTGGCAATTCGCGAGGAGCACCGAGAGATGGACGTGCGATCTGGTTCATCAGAAACCGCGTCCCAAGAGTATGCGAAAGGACTGGGTGGCACTGAGAAGTGAAGAAAAGTTACATGCAAGTATGACCGCACATAGAATCCCCTTCTGCCCAATACCATCCGCCCTCTGCTCGCACATACCTACCTCCCTCTGTATTCCTTTGCTTGGAGTATCGTTGATAATTGTACGCCCGTGTCGACGGATTGTACATCATCCTATAGTAAATATCGTTATCTTGTATTGCTATGTCATTGCTACCCAACTGTTGCCCGTCTTTTACTTAGCAAAACTAAAGCAGTAGGGGAACTCAACATTGATTCGGAACAAGATCTTATCTTAACGCCTCTGATATCATCGTTTCCTGCAATTGTTGATTTCGAGTTGCATACATAGTGCCCGGACAGCTGATGTCTCGCCAAAGACACCGTTCTCGGGCTCATGACAAGTCTGGCTTATACACATAAACATACGTGCGTGTAGGAGCGATGGGAAAGTTCCGGGTTCACGGGCGGGTCTATGCGATCGTGCGGTGTTCCCCTCTCGTTTACAGCATCGTGCTTACCAGGCGTTGAGTGCCGAATGCGGACTCTCGCTCATGCCATTTATTGAAAATAAAAGTGGTGTGTTTTTGGCGACGCGGTATATAAGGAACGATGGACTCGACTATTCTCAAGCAGTGCCCACCAACGCGATTTCTCCGCCGATGTCACTCAATAGTACCACGAGCGTCCACCCCTCGTCTTTCGCGGATGTATATCTCGACACCGACATGTCCGCCTTGAATTGGCTGGAGCATATGTGGGTGGCATGGTATGTTTGGATCGATAATCCAATCATCGCGACTGGGCTCATGAGCTTCCTGATGCACGAGGTGGGCGTCTCTTCAAAGCATCTCAAGATTATCACTAACACCATGATCGTCAATGTCATAGGTTGTGTACTTCGGTCGATGCCTTCCTTGGATCATCATCGACGCGATCCCATACTTCCGTCGCTGGAAACTACAAGCCGACAAGATCCCGACGCCGCAGGAGCAATGGGACTGCACGAAGCTGGTCTTGTTTTCACATCTCACAATCGAGTTGCCAACTGTATGTTCACTTAGCCTCAATCTCAACGATGGTTGACGGAGTGATAGATTTGGCTCTTCCACCCCCTTGCCGAGTCCATTGGAATGTCCACATACCAGGTCCCCTTCCCATCATGGAAAACTATTGCTCTCCAAGTGTTCTTTTTCTTCTGCTTTGAGGATCTATTCCATTGGGGCGGTAAGTCGCGTCTCCCTTGGTAACTCTCGCGTAGGTGTTGAGTCAAAACCATAGCTCATCGCGCTCTGCACACTGGACTCCTCTACAAGCACATTCACAAGATACATCACAAGTATTCCGCGCCATTTGGACTTGCCGCCGAGTACGCGCACCCCGCCGAGGTCCTCATCCTCGGAACTGGCACCCTCGCAGGGCCCCTGTTGTACTGCTACCTCACTCAGAACTTCCACATTTTCACGATGTATATATGGATCACCCTGCGCCTCTTCCAAGCCGTCGATGCGCACAGTGGATATGGTTCGTAGCGCCCTTGAATAACTATACGAATTTCTCAACTAATTGTTTCCCAGACTTCCCTTGGTCCCTTCAACACATCCTTCCTTTTTGGTCCGGTGCCGAGCATCACGACTTCCACCACATGTCTTTCACCAATAACTTCTCCACCTCTTTTCGATGGTGGGATAGGATATTTGGGACCGACAAGAACTACCTCCGGTACCGCGCCCGTGTCCGCGCGGCACAGGAGGCCAGCAGGAACGCCACAAAGGGGGAGAAGTTAGAGATTGAGCGGAAATTGATGGCGCAGGTTGAGGCGGAGGGTCTCGCCGCTGAGGCCGAGGTGGAGGCAAGAGTGTCGAAGCAGAAGACTGCTTGAAATCGTGGCGCACAATACATTACACACACGTCATCGATATAATCAGTGACTTATATATAAGTATCAACATCATTGTAACAACATACAACCTTTAGCAACTATTTGACGGATGTCCTTTGAAGGCAAACTGGACGACGACAGAGGCACCACTGGAATCCACCCGAAGCCAAGATGGGGTCGTGGCGAGTTGGTATCTGTTACATCAACGGTACTTGATAGAGATACTAGCCCTAGAAAGTGCAAGATAGGATATATACATGATTCACCGCTTCATCAACTGTAGAAAAGTATTCACGTCTCGATAGTCCTCCAAATAATGACACCTCATTTTTTCAACAACCTACAACAGGGCGATCCCGAATAGAGCAGCGCCTACGCCCACCCAGTGACTGCCCTGAGCCGTGAGAGCAGCATTGCCACTGGGTGCCGGTGCAGTCGACGAGGAAGAGGAAGAAGAGCTTGTCGGGCTCCCTGTCGAACTTGCACTCGACCCGCCTCCGCTGGACGCAGGAGATGTAGCCGTTGCCGCTGGTGTCCCAAACAATTTTGCGCCGTCCGTCAGCGGACCAGGATCAGCGGACGCAGACGCCCCGGCACCTACAAGAGCTCCGACGCCTTGCTGAATAAGAATAACGTTCAACGGACAGCTACGAATGAAGGGAAGGTACGTACGCCCGGAAGACCGCTGAATTTTCGTGCGTTAGCTTGGAAGGCCGAAAAAGTGCTAGACCCCGATGTCGGTGCGTTGATAGCGCCCACCATGCCGGAGATACAGTGAGGGCCAGGAAGTAGCTGCTTGCAGAAGAACCATAAGGCTAAGATATCGATGAGCACATCGAGCTTTGTGGAGGTATCTGAAAGACTTGCGTTTCGAATCATCGGTGACGGTCAGATTCCAGACGGGAGTTTGAGAGACGGCCTGAGGAATCAGGACCCAGCCCGAGTCAAAGCCGCCGGCCATTGGGGTGCATGGATCCGACAGCGTGGATTGGGTAATGGAGTGATTTCCCGGTCTGTAATAGAGAGCAGTGAGATATGCATCATCATTCCGGAGAACGAGAAGACGAACACTCCGGAAAAGTTGAACGAAACCACGTCCCCTTTCTTGGCATTGACTGTGGGCGGGATGAATTGGAATATTCCGCCTGTCGTGCTCGCTGTGCCGCCGACTTGGACTACAGTCTGTTCATAGAAAAAGAACGCATGAGAACTGACGACAAGGGCCCAAGCAAACGCCAAGACTCACCACATTCTGCGCGTAGATGATGGTGGGTAGTAAGAACGCAAAAAGAGAAACGAAGTGCATGATGTGAAAACTACTCTGGATCGACTTGGCCAGGGGGCATCCACCTTTATAGCGACGAGTCAATTCCGCGGCTTCTCAGAGAGCTTCAATTACCGGGCCCACGAGTCTGCTGCGGAAATCTGTAATGAACATCGAACGAGACGAAGACGCCAACGCCGGTATGTCTCATACACGTCCATTGGGCTTGAACGTCCCACCAGATGCCGGCAATTCCCAAGGTGTGGGCGGCGAGAAGACGGGAGACTTACAAATGGTGTGGATGTGAATTCAATTTGACACTTTGTTGGAACGTCTGACAGGTGCGCGCCGCTAGTGTACCCCGTAAATTCTATAGCAGCATAAGAAAACCCCAGGCCACGTCCACACCTCGATTTGAGTCGGAAATTGTGTGGAGAACGTCGAAGATCCAAGAGGCTCGGTGTTGCTGGGATACAGCCAGTGGAATGGTTAAGATTTCTCTATTCTTCAACTCTCTCTCATGCTTCACGTACCACGCCAAGAACATGCCGCTGCTGGATGTCATTCAGAGAGAAGCTTCCGCGTGAGAGTCTCAAGTATAGATATGGTTGTCGAGGGAAGAAAGAAGGGATGGCCGTGTGAATCACAGCGTTCAGGAACCTTGAACGTCGTTTGTGATTGGGATATTATAAGGTCTGTAGAGACCCATGACGTGGCCTTATGGTCTAGTCGCATGATTCCTCGTTTGGGTGCTACCACTTCGAGGAGGTCCTGGGTTCAATTCCCAGTGAGGCCCTTTTTGCGCCACAGACCTTTGGGCCGACGGCCGTTGAAAACGTCACAATGAAGTTTGAACATGTCAGGACCGAGGAGTCAGGAGCCACACAGTCTTGACTGTTGAGACTTGTAAGTCGCCACTTGAGTGCTCGTTGCTCAAGGATCAAGAACCAGCTTGGCCACTGGGGCCTCAAGCGCTCAAGCATCAGCTGCATCACTGCTCACAGGACGCTGTTTAGCTAATGCGACCGCCCAACGCCGCCCGCAATGACAATACACGTTTACAAAGTGCTGACGGATGTGGCGTCCATTTCCCGAGGTCCCGGAGATTCGCATGTGCTACAAAAGGCCCCAGTCGAGCTACTCAACCTACTATACCACTATCACTACCAACATCATGAGTCCAGCCCTCCGCACAGACCGCATACGCGTCGTCGCCCTCCTCAAGCGGAAAGACGGTCTGTCCAAGGAGGAGTTTTCCCGCCGGTGGTTGTTGCACGCGGACATCTTTCGGTCGTGTAAGGTCGCGGAGGTGATTTTGCGATATGAGCAGGTGCGTCTCTTCTAGAGCTCGGATTTGAGCTTAAATTGACGATGGATAGATGCACGTCCACCCAGAGATGAACGCCCTCCTCGGTGGCGACGATGAGTGGGATGGGGTCGCGCTCTTTGAGGCGGCGTCGTTTGATGATATCATGGGGGTGCGTTCTTTTCATAGTTTGAGTAGACTACTGACCGACTGACCGACCAAGATTATGGAAGCGGAGGAATACGCGACGATTCTGAAGCCGGACGAGTTGGAGTTTCTAGATTTAGAGAAGAGGCTGTTCTTCCCGTTGAACTTTGTCACGCTCTCCGACAACTGAGTGATAGAATAGAACAGTCTTGTTGTCGACCATGATTGCCACATGAATACATCCTTTGGAAGTTCAGGGGTACATGATGCCTATGCTGCGACTCAGACGTTAGTTAGCGAACAAGCAACAGTGAACGGAACTAACCTCATTGATTCATTCCTCCGCCACTTCGTACTTCTCGAGGGCCTTCACCAAGGCAGCAAATACACCACCATTCCAACTCTCAACATCCTTCCACTTCTCGCTATCCCGCCCAAACACCGTCCGCATCCACAAAATGTACGCCCCCACCTCAAGGTCCGCAAACGAAAGCGCATCCCCGGTGACGAATGGTCCCTTGCTCTCCTGGTACCACGACGCGACGACACCAAAATTCGCCCTAACCACATCCCACTCCTTCGTCCCAATCGTATCGCGCAGCTGCTCAAAACTCGCACCGAGCTTCGCCTCCTTGCTCGGCTTGAAATACGCCTGACTCGGCGCTTGGAGCTTGTCGTACATGGCCGGGAGCGCGAATCTGAACAGCGTGCCGAGCTTGGAACGGAATGCGTCGCTAAACGCTGTGTGTAGTGCATACGAAGCGGGGCCTAGTGGGAATAGGCGAGGCGTGGAAGGGTATGTGTTATCGAGGTATCGGGCGATGGCAGTGGATTCGGAGATGGTGGTGTTCGTGGATGCGTCGTGGATGACGGGTAGGGTGTGAAAGGGGGACCCGTCGGCATTAGTGGCAGAGGCAGGGAGGGAGAGTTTAGAATAGAGCTCTGCGATGTCGGGGTATTCGACCCAGACAGTTTTGAAAGGAAGTTTCTTGTAGTTCAGTGCGTATCTGGATGATGATCAGAAAAGTACGAGCGGAAGAAGGGAATGCGCCTGACCTGATCTTGCCAGTGTTGGGACTGATGGACAAGTTCCCGGTAGAGTCGATGGATGGAATATCGTAGAATGTGATCGACATTAGGCTGGAGGTGGGGAAGTCATATGGGAAACGGGCCCCGTATATATACGCGCTGAGAGGTACTGTAAGCAGCTGACTGAGATATGGATCACCAATCCGAAGCTTACAGTGAAAGAACTTCGCGCGATCATATGACGGTTCCCGTACATTTTCTAGTCCGCGCTGGAGCGATGGATCCTCAGGCTCCAGCCGTGAAGATGAGAAAGAGCGTGGCATGTCCAGCACGAGAAGTTGAACAAGCTGCAACGCAGTCACGAGGAGATGGGGGGCCCATGACTTGCAATCGACGACTATGGCAGGCCATTTCCTGGGGGCGTTCTCGCCGGGAGCTGCGTTCGATGAATATGCCATGGCATTCCTTCGGAGACGGAGTACCGAAATTAAATGAAGTAGATGACGTTCCGACCATGGTTGGGGGGAATTCAGCCTTCTCAGTGGTGCCTTTAGTTCCGCGATGAGTCACAAGTTGGTGTCGGAGGTCTTTTTGCAATGGCGTTGGGGTACAAGTGAAGCCAAAGTTGGGGAGCATTCGCCTAGAAGAAGTTGTCAATGGACAGGCCGCGGTGGTTTCCATTCAAACTAACGTTGTACTTCTTCAACACCCTCAGGAGCACACCCCACATCTCCAAAGAGCTGTATTTTTTAAACAGCGTTGCTATGCCACCGTCAGGATGGCGCTCTCCACATACCGCGTCTCTGACGCAGGAAAATCCGGTGTTGCCTTCGCATAATCCTCCGCGGCAGCGGAATTCCAGTGCTCTTCGTGCGATTTGTCAAATATCGCTCCCTGGCTGGGACTAGTGAGGGCCTAACTCGACGAGTTGAGCATTGTCGAGATGGTAAGCTTCAGTAACCTGAAGATTTCCGATACAGGTCTGATGAGGCCGCGTGGAGGCTGAGCAACGGTTAATCAACGTGAAAGGCCGTGGCGTGGCGCGTTGAAGTGCCGTGTGTTTGCTTGAATTCGGAGACAATGTTGCTGGTGAAAGCGACGCGAAGGAGCGGCAGCATCAGGGTGGATTGGTCGACGGTGGTCTGGGTAAGGTATTGGAGGGATGCCGGGGGTGTTCGATTGAGTGGTGGCTCGGCGCGTATCTGAAGAACGTTATCAGGGTGACCACTGACACCGGGCCACACGGACAGGACGCACCCAATCTTGGGAGGGGTATTTTTGGGACTCGGTGGAGGCAGATGTCCGGGATCTTTTTCGCAGTCGCTGGCGCCGTGATAGAGCTGCCTGCGACTCAGTAAGCGCGTCTCAAAGTGCAGAGGACGAACCTACATGTAGCACACGCGACGGGTTCGTCTTTATTTGAAGGCGCCACCGGCGGGCCCGCCTTTCCTCGGCATGTGGGGTTCTTCGAGATTATGTTTGCCAAGTGCCATGGGGGTGCGGTACGCTGGCCTAGCCACCGCTAAAAGGCGGGGTGATAGTGCAGAGCTGAGCGCAAAGAGAGGGGAACCGGTTAAGTGCACTCGGATACTCGGCACGGCTTCCGAGCTTGCCCTTGCTTTCGACTCTCAGTCACAAATCAACGAGTCATTGGCGACTGATCCTTCTGGCTCTCCACCGGCGATGTTATACTCAGAGTGAATTGATCGACTCGACTCTACGATACTTCAGTGAGGACAGTGAAAGCTCTCAAGACTCCTCGCAGATGTACGCTTGCTCAACGTCTCTCGGCTTCGTATTCAGACTGCAGGTGATCACAACGGACGTCGTCGTGACGTGTACCGTCTTCACGGATGGGCTCGGATATCCTTCGTTCTTGATCAACGCGGCCTCTGCGCTAATCGTGGAATCAGAACTTATCTTCGGTGCCAATAATTGGTCTCCTACAATACGGGCCGTGGAAATGCGTACTGGTACGTTTTTTACTGAGCTATCGAGCTGCCGTCCACGCCCTCGCATTTGATGAAGATGTAGAATCCAGATTGACCTGTGCAAAGCCTAATTCACGCGAACGCCATCGACAGACTACATTGTAGATTGTGACTCCTGAGCACCGAACCACGAATACAGCGCTTCGCCTGTCATAATTCTTCAGGACCAGACATTCCTTGGAATTGAGCACTGTCGTACGGCGGTTGGTCACGTACGCGAGGCACGAGGAGTGCTTGCCCGTTGACTTGCCTCAGCTCAGGCTAGTGTTAAAGTTTCACAGAGATTGTTGCATCGCGGCGTGGTCGTATCCTACTAGTAGGCATGTTCGCATCGATCCTTGGTATCAAATCTCCAACAATCACGGTAATTGATACCTACGACTCACGAGCTGCTCTATATCTCCGTTCTATTCGTGTCTGACAGTCCCCTGCCACCATCTTGGATACCAGGTACGTTCACATCATGTCCCGGAGCCCGCGGCTGTTGATAGCTGTAAGTCGCTTCACAAATCTTCATGAATCAATGCACGGACATCAAGCCCAAACAAAATGGCCCGCGGCTTTTGATAGCTGTAAGTCGCTTCTCAAATCTTCACGATCAATTATTACCACTGTGCTTTTCTTCTGTTCCTGCCGCTCGCAGCTTCCCTTGTCAGATGAGCGCCTCTATCCTTGACAACACAAGATCAAAAAGTTGGTTGTTGTGGGACTCGAAAGATTTCTTCCCGCTCATTGTTCCCAAGCACGGACATTTATCAGTTTTTGTTGATGACAGTGTGCCTTGTCCCTGTTTCCTCCCTGCATATAATAAATGGCCCAAACGCACAAGTTTGTTCATTACTCACATCTTCCAAGCTATGTCCAGCCTTGAGTTCACCAAAGCAGACACCATCCATTTTCTGCGGGACAATCTCCATTCTGCCATATTGGAAATTGCATGTTATTTCTTCTTGACTGCTGTGTATCTGTACACAATTCACACAAGTGTCACACACTGTATGCATTCTTCAGATGGTCATCCTCGAATACTAACACATTACTGATTATAGATGCATCAAAGGCAGCTTTTCAGCGACCCATCAGACATGTTGCCATTCTATTGCTCATGTGGATGATGGCCACAGTCAGGATTGGTATATTCTGGTACTTCATTGATGATGAATACATCAAACATGGAGCAACACAAGAAGATACCTTGCAAGAATCCATTTCTACTAGCGGACTCAGCTTAAGGTTGGATATTGTGTCTGCAATCCTACTCCAAATCAATGTGCTTCTTGCTGAAGGTGTAATGGTAAGACTACTTACAATGCTGGTTGAAAATCTGAAGATTCTATAGATCTGGCGATGCTGGGTTGTATTTGCACGATCCTGGATAGTTGCTCTTCCTGTGCTATGCTGTGTTGCTGAGACAGGTGAGTCAAGACCCCAAGTTGACTCCAGATCTCTCAATCATCACTGGTCTAGTCTCATTCATTGTGTATATTGTGCAGTACTATACCTCAGTCATAGGTGAAGAAAACAGTGGTTCAGCTTTGGCTAACTGGAATATAGCATATATTTCCCTGACACTCACTACAAACATTGTTGGCACTGCACTAGTCATCATCCGCATCTTGCGTGTTACAGGAGTTAGCAGCAGGACATATGCGGGGATTATTGAAATTCTGGTGGAATCATCCCTTCTCTACTCTGTCACACAACTGGTATATCTTGCGTTATATGTGCATGATACCTTAGTACCATATATCAGTGATACCAGCTACTATCCATCAGCAATACTGGATACTGTCACTGTGAGTCATTTTCAATATATTGATCATCATGCTTACCTTTTGCCAATCAGTGCATTGCTCCTGCCTTGATCATTGCACGTGTTGCATCAGGGAAGGCACGTCCAAATGACTCTTGGAGAAATAGCTCTCATGCTGGCAACTGCCAAAGTGGCTCAAATGCCGTGCAGTCATCTATGCACTTCAACCAGTCCATTGTGCACACTATCACTATCAGTGACATGGAGATGCAAGATATCGACAGATCCAACATTGACAGTCCTAGTGTCAGATATCCTCCGTCCCTTGAGGAATCTGGCCAAGTCAAAAGTGAGCAAGACAATGACTCCACCATTTGATGAAGTGTACAACACACACCAACACCAGTCGAGTATAATTCAACTGGATTGACTAGAAACTCCTATTTACAATATGAGACCTCTTTCAATTTTTGCCATCTGCTTTTTTCCTGTATCTTCTCAAGCTGCACTTGATCCAATATTACCTTAACTATAGTACCTACCTTGTCAAAGTTTGAATGTTCTATATATATATATACCCATCAGTATTATTATTTTTTGAGTCCGGATGCATAGCACGTTGAAACAAAGGATAACAGGTACTCAGCAAGATGCCCACTCTGCAGAAGGTGTGTGGTACAGCTGCTTTGCACCCACCTTGCCAACCGTACATTGGTAAAGTTGTCCATTGGCACAATTAATAAGGAGATTTGGCTGCGTCTCATTTGTTGATTACGTAGCCGCTTGCAAGCCATGCTAGATGGAGATGGGTGAGCCGCGGGAGATGACGAAGAACCTCAGTCAGATCGGCATATCTTTTCATCGACGCTGAACAGTACGTCCAGGTCAAGACGCCGGAGCTACTTTGCGCAAGCGAGGATCATGTGCCAAGTGTGGTCAAAGAAATAGGTGACTCTGATGCTCAGACGTCGAATGGTGTCGCACGTCTCTGAGGTCGCAGTGGGACAGTCGTGTGTGTTCCTTTCTCTAGGTCGCGAGGCTGAGATGTTTGAGGACAGGATTCGATGGGCACAAGTCCGAACTCGCAGTGCCGCCCAAAACGAGGGGCGTTGCAATCAACGATAGAGGTTCTGGATGGGTATGAATTGGTGAGTGGGATGAGCTCTGCATCGAGTCCCCAGTCCCCACCCAAAGATTGCGAGCAACATGGATTGTGATAGCAGACTGGGCCAACGGAACGCTAAGCACAGCTCACGGACGTACGAACAAAAAGTGGGACTGCCCTCCGAGGATTGAGCGATTTCGTGGTATCGAGGGTAAGCTGTGCATCGTTATCGCTGCGTTGGAGAACCGGAAAGAGCTCCCGTTGCGCCGGTGTGGTCCAAGCGACGCAAACACTTGCCGCATCGGTGAGACCAAAGAGCAAACTTGAAGATGGCCAGAACATCCTCGTTGCAGCGCTGTGCAGCGGACGGTTGCAGCAACGACCTTGGACGGCCACCATATGCTTGTTTGTCACGACATGAGCTCGATGGCCGTGATTGAAATGAGACATACACCGTGTTCGAGGTGAAATGGGACGAGGAGAAACAGTACCAGGATGGAAAGGACAACTGCCGCGCCCAGGAGCATGGTGGTCGATCGTGAAGCATATGTTATAGTATTTCAGGTGCCCGTTGTTGGCGCGAAGATGTTTGATGATAAGTTGATAATCGCGCCCAGACACTGAGACAGGCTGGGCCCCGGACGCGTCGGTCAACAAAGAACAAAGCATGTGGAAATTGAATTGCAGAGAGCGCAACACAGACGGAGTTCATGAAGCGCAAAGAGAGGTTCTAGGGAACGTCAGAGTCCACTGACCAAAACGAGCTCATGACGGTGCGGAAACAAGGTGGTCATCGACATCCGAACTTGGCCAATGACCACAACCTCGGCGTATCCGGCTCTTCGTTCACTGGACTCTTGGATTCCACCTCCCACGCCCGATGCTCAGATATAACTTGAACGATGGGCGTTGTGAGTGGTGATACCACAGAGGTAAAACGAACAGGTTCGTTCGCTAAATTTTCCGCGTCGACTGCTGGCTGAAGACAGGGGTCTGCCCAGCACGCAGAAAGGACACAGCGCGAGCCCTGAGGCGGCGCATCAGATACGACGTCTCAACGGCGCACCGACTCAGGCGAGCGGACGGAGAAGCGCGACCGATAAGACACGACAAGTAGCCGGTGCAAGGTGCGTCTTTGCTAATCCTCTTGCACTCTGACTGACCAAGCCCAGGCCCCGAGGACACTCCAGCGAAAGCATTCAAAGAATTCACCGCCCCCGGGTTGTTCGCATATCTCGTCTGCATGGACGCGTCGCCATTCGGGCTTATCTCGCGACTGGAGGTGTGCAACGTCGCTCGATTTGCGGTATCTGGCAGGGAGCGAGGAACGCACGGTGCGTCGCGAAGCTGGAATAGGTCAAACGCATCGCGCCCGGCCGACACGAACCTCCATGGACTTCGACTTTGCGACACAGCCGTACCAATGGCGCCTACGATTAGAACTATCAAGTCCGGATCCTGATAGCTGTCACCCAAGGCGGGCGGGCTCGAACCGACCGCACCACGCTCCAATTTGTCCCTGAATCTCCATCCTATCTTGTTCGCTGCCTCCATGGCCGAACGAATTGTTGCTTCCTTTCCGCGTCATTCACATCGGCGACCGTGGCGGCATTGCCATCTTCGTCATCGATTCATCGACGACTTGGTGTATCGGAGGGGATTGCCTTTGTTGTCAACAATCGGCCCGTCTTGCTGCTTCATGCTAATTCGCGCACTACTTGCTACGAAAACTCCCTTCTTCAATGAACACCTCTCTGCTGCACTACGGTCTAGTCTTACGCCGCTATGCTGTGATGCTAGCTCGGTACCGGCGCAGTGGTTTCTTTGTATTGAGTTATCGCGTACGTGCCAGACTATTTTCCCCCTCCCAGCCACCTTACAACTGATTATTGTTCTTAGTTCGTCACTGCGCAATACAATACGATATAGTATCGGTGATGTCTCGTCGGGTAAAGACCAGCACGCAGAGCCCACGCACGTCGAGGCCTACAAGATGGCCATTACGGACTGGAGGACCCGTCGTGTACATGCTCGCCACGGGCGGGCAGACCATCCAGTTTTCCCCACCCTCGTAGAACAGATTAGTTACTCCGGTCAGTTTCTCCTCACCTCACCTTGCTATAGCCTGTCATTTAATTGACATACAGCATAGTTGACATGATCTTCCCCGTCGCCGTCATCTCCATCGTGTTCTTCTGCTTTCTCTTTGACGTCGGGAAAGAGCGCGGACCTCATCGCGGGTATCAGCTTCACCATCTGCGTAGCCGTGACCAACGAGCACGCATTCCCGTCAGCGGCTGTACGCATTATGCCCTCCGACCCTCCTCCTGCGTGCCGCTCCACCACCTTGTCTGGATCAAGTTCCTAACTTCGTATCTGATTCACCCAGATGGTATCCAGCAGTCCAGAGTGCGCAAGAATGCGGAGGAGAGGAACGTAACTGTTGTCCGTATCACGCGGAGCTGGCTGAAGACGACGATGGTAGTGGGCCTCCGGTTGCCAGCGGGACTGGAAGTGTCGCGCCAACCAAAGGCGGCAGTCTCAGTGCTGGTTCGTCTGGGAATGGGACCTGAGGGGGCAAGCCTTCGATTCGCTCAAGGCGAAGAGCTGTCCGTCGGCGAAGGACCTTCGGTGAGAAGCTGAAGGGATTGGAGAGCTGTTTTGATTCTAACCGGCCACGGCGCCTCATCTGCGACATTTCCTGAGTGTATCTATTCGTTGACATGGGATGACTCACTTTCAATAGAACTTGCATTAGTCCTCTAGTGGCGGAACATGAGCTGAGCGCTCAATTTGCGCCGTTGAGTTGAGTGATGATGTATTCAACTTTGAGGATGTGATGAGCCGACGCCTCAGTTTCTTCGTCGGTCATGCAAAACGGAGAGATGACCGTGTCTAGCTCTAGCTGGGGGTCCGGAACACGGTGACGTACGCGAAGCACGGGGAGTGCTTGGGCGGAACAAAGCGAGAACCTTGACTTACTTGCCTCAGCTGCAGTGTTTCGCGGAGATCGTTACGTGGTCATGTGGTCGTATCCTACTAGTCGTGTTCACATCGGATACTTGGTCTCAAATGTGTTGGTCGTTGATCTAAACTTCATGAATCAAGCTACGTACCTCAAGCTATCAGCAAGCGGTACCTACGATCGTTCAGTATCTCCCTCTCATCTGAGTTTGTCAGTTCCTTGCCATCATCTCGGATGGCAGCCTGTTGATATGTACGTCGGCGTCGTCTCCGTGGTTCTCAATAGGTAAGTCGCTTTTCAACTTCTCATGAATCATCGGACGGACTTCGAGCCCGGACAGAATGGTGTTCACATCTGCTTCTCCTCTGAGTCAAACGGGATGCTCATATCCACACCCCTTGTGGCTTTCCTTGTCAGGTAAACTCCTCTGTCCTCAACAACACAATATCAGGAAGTCGGTTGTTGCAAGACTCAACAGATTCTCTTCCCTCTCATCATCTCCAAGCACGGAGATGTACTTACCAGTCATTGTTGATGACAGTGTACCTTGTTCCCTGTTCCCTTCCTGCATATAATAAGTGCCCCAATGCACAATTTTGTTCCCTACTCATTTCTTCTCAAGACATGTCAGCACTTGGCCTCACCAATGCAGATGTCACTCAGTTACTGCGGGACGATCTCCATTCCAGCATATTGGAGATTGCCTGTTATTTCTTCTACACTGCTGTGTATCTGTACACAATCCACACAATTATCACACATTGTATGTATTCTTCAAGTGGTCATTCTTGGATACTGACTCACCACTGATACCAGGTTCATCAAAAACAGTTTTTCAGCGGCACATTAGATATGTTGCCATTCTATCGCTTATGTGGATGTTTGCCACAGTCAGGATTGGTATAATCTGGTATTTCATTGATGATGAGTACATCAGATATGGCACAACACAAAAAGATGAATTACAAGAAACCTTTTCTTCAAGCAGACTCTACTTGAGGTTGAGCATTGTGGGTAAAATTCTATCCCAAATCAGTGTCCTTCTTGCTGAGGGTATAATGGTGAGATTACTTGAAGATGCTGAATGTAAACCTGATTACTTTATATAGATTTGGCGATGCTGGATTGTATGTGCACAATCCTGGATAGTTGCTCTCCCCGTGCTCTGCTCTGTTGCTGAGACAGGTCAGTAGATATCCCAGTCTGACATTGGATCTTTTAATCAACATTGGTCCAGTTTCCTTCATTGTCTACAATGTGCAGTACTATGCTGCTTTCTCTAGCAACATTACCAGTAGTTCAGCTTTAACTAGCTGGTGTATGGCATATATCTCCCTGACACTCATCACAAACATTGTTGGCACTGCTCTGGTCATCATTCATATTGTGCGTGTTACTGGGGTTGGCAGCAGGACCTATGCAGGGATTATTGAGATTCTGGTGGAATCATCATCTCTCTACTCTGTCACACATTTAGTGTATCTTGCACTATATGTGCATGACATCTATGTGCCATATTTCAGTGATTCAAACTATTATCCATCAGCAATGTTGGGTGCTGTTACTGTGAGTCCTCTTTGATGCATTGACCATCATGCTCACCTCTTGCCAATTAGTGCATTGCTCCTGCCTTGATCATTGCACGTGTTGCATCAGGAAAGGCGCGTCCAAATGACTCGTGGAGAAACAGCTCTCATATTGGCAACCACCAAAGTGACTCTCACACCATGCAATCATCGCTGCACTTTAACCAGTCTGTTGCACACACCCACACTACCACTATCAGCAACATGGAAATGCCGAATATTGGTGAATCCGAGATTGGCAGGGTCAGATCTCCTCCGTCCATTGAGGAATCTGGCAGGGTCAAAAGCGAGCAAGACAATGGCTCTGCTGTCTGACAAACTGGCCAACACACACCGACACCAATAGAGTATAACACAACCACATTGACTGAAATCTCTTATTTATTATGTCAGACTTCTCTTGATTTTCTGCCATCTAATTTTTTTTCTTATACCATCTCGAGCTGCGCTCAGATATCACCCTAGACACAGTACCTACATTGTCCAAGTTTGAATGTTCTCTATATACAATATACCCATATGTTTATTCCAAGTCTGGATTCATTCGTAGTAGCGCGTCGAAACAACGTAAGTAGTTAAGGTAGTACTCAGCAAGACAGGCGCTCCGCTGCCGCAGAAGGCCGCATGTCGCATGGATGTTGTGATTTCGCCGTCCGTAGAGTTGTTCATTGGCGCCATCGACAAGAAAAAAAGGAGAATTGGCTGCGTTCGGGCATGCGGAACAACCTTAGATTCGAGATACTAAGTACACTTATGACGCCGGATGGCTACCGATGCAGCGATGATGCTACTGTTCCTCGACCATTGGCATTGTGGCAATGTAAAATATCTACTGAATTACTTATCAGTGGTTCATGTCTGCTTGTGCCAGTCACTTCTCACCTCCGCAGTAAACGTATGCGGCCAGTACCGCCTGGTCGACGAGTTTAATGTCACGCTATCCCAACTCAACTGGAATTTAACAGCCTCTCAGCCTGTGCGTCGGAGGAATAGAGGCGCCGTTATCGATGTGGCATAATCTCTGCCGTGTATAGTACGGCAGGATTCGTAGATCTGGCGCCGAGCAATTTGTGAAGAGAAAGCTAGAGACATCGGAACAACACGCCACCGCGTCGGACTGAGGCGCGAATGAGTCCTGGACGCGTCGTTCGACAAGGAGAAAGATATGCAGAAGACTTGTCCGCAGAAAGAGTACATGAAGCCCTAAGTGAGGTTCCAGAGAATGTCGCGGAGTCCACCGACTGAACCGAGCTCATGACGGTTCGGGAAAGAGGTGGGTCAACCCAACTTGGCCAATGACCACGACCATGGCATATCCGACTCTGCATTTCTTGAGACTTGACTCTGATCACCTCCCACGCTCGACGTGCTCGTAACTGAAGACAAACGCTGGGCGTTGTAGAGGGTGTCCACATCGGAGGAGAACGATACTATAGGTTCGTGTGCTAATTTCCCGCGCGTCAATGGTTGGTTAAAGACCATCGTCTGCCCAGCATCAACTCACAGCACGAGCCCCGAAGCTCAGACCCAATGTCTGGACTGCGCGCCAATTCAGGCGAGCGCAAGGAGGAGCAAGATGAATCAGTGGACCTTCAAAGACACGACAAAGGCCCAGGACTAGGTGAGTCCTTGCTCACCATCTTTCACACTGATTGACGATGTCCAAGACTTGAGGACACCAAGTCAAGCATCAAACGAAGGCGCACAATTCAAAGGCCGTCGCCCCCGGCTCGTTCACACTTCTCGTTCCACATAGGCGCGTCGCCATCCAGTCTTATTCACGCGTCTGGGAGACTGCAACGTCGCCCGATTTCGGGGCATCCAGCGGGGAACGATGAACGCTGGCCTCTTTTGCGAACGCGGGCTCTTGCTGATGGCTCTCTTGCCCATGGGCAATTGGCCTCTATCACGCTCCGCGGCAACCACTACCACCAACTCTCCCGGTGCACTCTGAACCAGTACAACTCCATTGCCATGCTGGTATAAATCAAACTGCATCGCGTCCGGCCCACGCGAATCTACATGGACTTCGACATCGCGACACAGCAGCACCCGCCCAAGCCGACGGCGTCACGCTCCAATTCGTCTTTCGTCCCATAGTCACCATCTCGTCTTGTTCTCTACCTCCATGACCGAACGAATTACCTCTTTTCCCGCCTCCAAGCAGACCTGTCGCCTACATTGACCTCCGCGACCGCAGCAGTACTGTCTCCCTCGGCAATAACCCTCGGCAATAAACCTTTCCCGCCGGAAGTGGCCCCTCTGCCAGGAAAGCACTCTGCGCGACAGGTCTGAATGCCCCAGGTTCCTACCCTCAGGAATAACTTGCAATAGTGTTCGACAAGGCCATACTATCAGGGCTGTCAAAGGCGGAGACGTATCTCTAGCGCCTCTCTCTTTCGTCGTCGTGGAGAGTGGGCACTCCGCAACACAGAATGCACTATTGTTGGACAGGAAGGCTATGGCTCGAATTTGCTCGCCGCAAGAAATGCCGCGTAGTACGTCACAGTCTCATACCACTCCAGTACCCAGCGACTGATAAGATGTTCCAGAGCTCAAATCGACCTTTGCATTGGCATCAACGTCATGGCTGCCCTATGCACCATAGAACTGTACCGACATGAGGACGACGGGGATGACAGGGAACTCCAGACGTTCTTGTTGACGCAGGAGGTGACTGATGGCGCCGCCCCAATCACATCCCCGAATTCGCTCTCATCTCCCACGACACGAAATACCTTCTGGCAGCACTGGGAAACATTGGATCAGTCCACCGCTTCGTTGAAGGCTCGAAACAGAGGACTGTCGCTAGTGGGGCATGGGGGACGAGGCGACTTGCTGTGAATGAGTAGCGGTGACCTCTAGCCGGGATCGCTATTCGTGCGTCACCGCCTTTCGCGCCATGCTTGGCACCCTGCTTTCAAGTTTGCTCACACACTTATCTTCATACCACATATCCTCACCTGACGCTCGCATCGCTGCGTAGTTGACAACTTCCAGCTCCCTCAGGACGCTGGTTACAGGAGATCACACTCATAGTACTCGACGTACACTGCTCCGCCTGTTGTTTCTTTCGTTGCTCTCTTATACGTTCTTCGTCACCGAACTTGGACCCAACATCCCGAATCATCATGATGTTTGGTGTATCAGGCAGGAACCTCTTCGTGGACTACTTCTTCAACGGATGGTATTCTTTGGTGAAAGAAGGCAGAGTTCGCTGGCCATCTGCGGTCTGTCGGAGTACCTTCGGGTCATCAAGAGAACTTATTTCTACCATTGGGCCAACCATTGGGGCCATCCACTGTGCCATTCTACACCTGCAGTCATCATTCCGCGTCTCATCACCCACCCGCTTTCCCTTCTGTTCCCTCATGGTCTCCCTGGCAGCTCTCGGTGAGTGTTTTAAACTAATCTTTCGCATCAAGCTCATCGATGCTCAAGAACTGGCGGCGCGTGCAACAAAGGTCCTACAAACTTTCTACGGCTATGTACCAAGTGAAGGCATCGCCATCACTTTTCTCGCCTTCTTCGGCCTTTCGACCTGTAAATACGTCTCAACTCTTTCGCAAACTCGAGCTGATTCGGATGTAGGCCTACACGCGGGACAAGCTATCATCTGCAAGCGATACTGGATGCTTGCTACAGCTGTGGCGTGCGGTATCCTCGAGCTCCTTGGCTGGGGTGCCCGTCTGTGGTCTAGCTCCGCTCCGCGTAATGCCAAACCATACGAGATGCAGTGCGTCTTTCCTATTTGCCCACTCGGTAACTCGTGATCCTGATGTTCATTCAAGACTCACCTGCACGATCCTTGCACCCACGCCGCTGCTCGCCGCCAACTTCCTGATTATGGAGCGTCTGATCCACAGGTTGGGGACAGGCTTCAGTCGAATCAGTCCGAAGTGGTACACGATCTTGTTCTGCTCATGCGACGTAGTCTCCTTGATCGTCCAAGCGATTGGTGGTGGAACAGCAGCGATGGCCGTTGCTCGGGGAACAGATCCTACGACAGGTGGACATATTATGCTCGGTGGTATCGTATTCCAACTGGGTGTGTTCGGTTCTCTTGACGTCTATCTTATCATGCTGATGATGAGAGAAAGTTACGATCAGCGTGTACGCTGTCTCGTGCGCTGAGTACTTCTATTGTTACTTCGCCAGCAAGCCCATCGCGGGAAAGGACTCTGAGCGAGGCATTTTGACACGAAACCTCAAGCTTCAAAGCTTCGGCCTTCTGTTCAGTACGACTTGTATGCTCGTCCGGTGCGTGTATATCTTGGCCTACCAATATATCCGTGGCCAATCATCCTTACAGATCCGTCTATCGTACAATCGAGCTCATTGATGGATGGACTGGTCGTGTCATCACGACGGAGATCTACTTCAGTAAGTTCTTGTCCTCCGTGTTGGCAATCCATTCACCGATCTTGCGGCAGATGTTCTTGACGGCGCCATAATCGTGCTAGCGATCTACACGTCCAACCTTCTTCACCCAGGCGTCCTGCTCAGATACGAGGAGAGGGCTGTAGACAACTTGGAGATGAAGGTCGGCGCAACAGAGTCTGTGACCGACTCGGTCTGAAGAAAGGACGACCTTGGACTTTCATGAACACTCATATAATAGCATCTCGGCCTATGTTCGAGATAGTCTTTGTCAAGCTCACCAATATGAAGTCTCGTACGAAATGAGATATCTGACATACATAGATGATCATAACCAGTTAGTCCAGTGTCAATGGTTGATAGGTTCGAAGGCGCCGCCTCGAGGTGGAGAAGATCACACTACTGTTCATTGACGACTTTGGCCTTTCGTAGAAGCCCTGCCGATAAAGCAGGAGTTATAGCAGTCATGTTGCTAACACTTAGTAGGATTGGGATGTTATCGGGGTTAGACAATGAGTTCCATAGCCTGACTTAAGCTTCCTCTTGAACAAGTAAGCCCGAGCTCGGCTGGACATGTCTCTGAGGGGACATACCTCCAAGCCCGCAGTACGATCGAGGAGGAGGAAACGACGGACGTCAGCCGAGACGCGAACAATGATATTGAGGTAAACTCCTGACTAGTCGATTGACCGTTTCTTTTATCGATATCCCTTCGGCTTCGGGACGATGGCACCCACACATCCGTCGACTATCGTAAGCCGTTACAGGTTCTGACGCGATCCGGAACAGGAAAACTCAGATGTCGGTTTCGCATCCTCACTAATCCAGAACCTTCCAGAACTCGTGGTTTCCTGTTCCATATCCTGATAATGGAGACAATGAAAATTTCTCTTTCATTCCTGGTCCTTCTGAAACTGTCTTCGTGAAGATCAGTGACCCGTGATTCGTTGTGATCTGCGTCCTGAAGGCCTGACGAGTCACCTTATTGTACCCCGATAGATACGCTACAGCCATTCACAAATGTGGCTCATGATTTATATATCACTCACATCAAGCCTCTCACTGAACCGAACTTCACACCAACCATGGACTACTACTCATTAGATCTCCTCACCCTTCCATCTCTCGACGACCTCCTATCCAGTCTTGATGACGGCGATAGTTCATATGTCAGCTTAGATCGAGTCTGTGGACGAGAGACTGGGTCATATCTCGACCTCAAACCCATACCACTTGCTGGAGTCAACGTTTCCAACGCCGCTCAGCTCATCCTCGCTCTCGTTCACGACCTATACATCGTTCTCAATCAACTTCACCGTGGCGCTGTCTCTGACAACGCCTTTGGACTTCGCACGCGCGCTCTTTCTTTGAACATCACCTCACCCGACATCGAGCCGTACACCCGCCTCTCCGAGGGAGACAAGTACTGCATCATTGTACGGCTGCTTCGACTACGGCAAGATGTGCTGTTCATCAACGACGCCACGAGGAGAACCTTACAAGAACGTCGGGGCTTCAAGCAGAGAGAAGAGTTCAGCCAAATCGTCTCTAGCGCTATGCATGAGAGCTACATCGGCTATCCAATCGTGGACGCATTTTACGATACCTTGACCCGCATCCAAAGAGAGGTGGCGACCACCCGGGCCACCGAGCCACCGAATCGAACCGAGGTCGCAAACTTCTGCAACACTATCCGTACTCAATTCTTCAACCTGCCACCTTGGCATAATCCGCTTCGCACGAATTTAGACCCTCAAAATGGAATGGCCGCGCGGGACGAAATGGAAATGTGGCGCTGTATTGTTATGGAGCTACAACGCATCGCGGCGAACAACTATAGCAGCGACTTGGAATTCAGCGACGCCGGGCTGGCATACACGCCGAAGTCTCGTTACTGCGAGATGTATGTTCTAGCAAGAGACGTCTTGACGGGAACTTTGCCAGGGCCTGTACCCGGTTATGGGATCTCACTTGAGGGGGCAATGATTCCGGGGCAAAAGTTTACTTTTGCTCTGGTTGTATCGTCTAACGACGACGCAAAGCTGCAGGAACCAGGAACAGCTGAGAAATCGTGACCCTGTCACGTCGGATCAGTGGCTGTGCCCTCAGCTGCGCTTCTTCTTGCTATACCACGTCCGGCCGCAGTGCGCACTGTGTTGTGCCAACTCCCTGGCATACAGACCTCGGTCGCTTGGGCTATATGCCCTTGCGGCTTGTGCTCTGTGAACTCCCGAGCTCTCAATGAGTCATGATGGATTTTCGCGTGGGTCGTGCCTGCCTGTTTTTGCACCTCGCGTGTCCGACTCGTGTCCGACTGCACCCGCCTTTGGATGACTGCAACAGCCACGACATAACGGACGACAACGACAACGATACTCGCAAGTGTAGACTCACCGGCGCTAGGGTTTTGCGCCTCCGCTACTGTTGGCTGCCATCTGTGGCCTTGCAAGTCGGTGACGACTGCCACGAGCCCGGACAATGCCTCCGACGAGTAGAGCATGCAGAACATATGCCAGGGAATGTACAGCGCCGGCGCAGGCCGGTACGGGCGACGCAGGACGCAGGGCATGGCAAATCAACTGATGGGTGCTGGCTGCAGCCCGACGTCAAATGCAGGATGCACCGCAGGTACAAGTCCTTCATAGCTTGTTTTGATAGTCTCTTACACCAAGTTGAGTATCTCGCCACCCAGCGACGGAACCCCCAGCGGCCACTCGTTCAATGACATGTTCACAGAGACGCCCGACACCGACAATATGCTTGTCATACACGCTGCGCCCCCGTGCAGTCCTTCCACGCCTAAGGCGATTGACTTGCCAAGTTTGATCGCACTTCTTGTTTTCTTACCCCCATGATCACCATTGCCTCTGCGACAGCGCCCGCGCCCTCATATGCTATCAACTCCCCACCGTCACATCAAAATAGACGACATATCTTCTATCGCGCACTCGAGATGTGGTGAGCCGACGAGACACAGACCACAGCAGCAGCGCGTCTGCGCCAACTCTGACTCTGCAGCGCGACGGAAGGGAGCACCCCGCCCAACATGCGATACTTGACCGCCCCTGGAACAATCCCGAGCCGACGCCGCACGAAAGCCAACACGGACACAGTTAACAGGATTCTTCAAGTCTGAAGCGCGATGGATACGAATGATGCAAGATAAGTACTAGCCGTCAAACTGACCACGGCACACTCATTTGCTCAAAAGAGCACACTCATTTGCACAAGAGCACACGGCAGATTTGGTGGGGAGCCGTGTTCAGCAACTTGAAGGTGCCTCGCACCGTTTTTTCTCTCTTTTCATTGTCTCTTACCTGATCTTAGCGCGCGCCGTTAGCAATTGGGTATACTGCTAGGTGTAGTGGACACCTCAGGCAACAAGTTTGTCTCTGCTGTTTCAAGTACACTAGCACCTCAAATAATTGAAATATTGCTATTTGACAACTATTTGCCCCGGAGATGCCGCGCTTGCGACGGCCCACCGTGATCTTACAGTATGTTCGGCCGCTTCAGCTTGTGGTCGCAGGCCTTTCGGTGCCCGCCGAACTTTCTCTGAGGTATATATAATTTCTCAACTGAACTCGTCCGATGTTGAACATTGATTGTTCCTTTGCAGGTAATAGAACGGAGGCATGGAATGAAGTCCGTCAGTGTGCACAGCTGCTTCTTGAGGAGAGACTTGAAAATGTACAAAGAGTCGTTCAGGGCTTTTCGAGGGCTTTGAACAAAATTCTGCTTCCGTAGCTTCTATCAGTTTCCTTGCCTTGCTTAATACCATATACAACTTGAACACTAGTGTTCATCCACAACATGTTACCGATTCTGAGGGTCAAACGCCACAAGAGCTGTACAGGTGACGATTCTCCTCGTGTTTACTGCTATACATCTTAATATTACAATGACCTCTGTTACCTATTCGCTCGTCAAAATGAACCTTCCACTTCAATACCTCTCAGGCGCCCATCCAATCGCCCTGATAACCATACTCTCATTCCGCTCCTTCACCTCATCGGCCACCTCCGACTCCAACTCATCCTCATTACGCAACACAGATTCATCTTCCGATTTCTCGGCGAACTTGCGCAGATTGCCTTGCACAGATCGCTGCACGTCGACAAGATGGACGAGTCTTCGTGACCCACTCTCGCCCACAGCATCAAGAAGAGCGAGGTGTACATTGTCTGGATTTGATTGTTCGACGCGAAGCTTCTCGTCAACGGGATCTTCGGGATGCTTGGGTTTTGCTTCCATCGCCTTGACGAAATCGTCCACCGCCTTGATCAAGGACTCGGAGGCTTTGCCATCTGCCACAAGCGCATCCACGGTCGTGCGGAGACGTAGTAAGTCCTCCTTGCCAGGACTATAACGGGCAATGTTCGTGGGGAGGTAGCTGCTCAAGTCCGTACTGTTGCCAACCTGTTTTCGGTCGGTGTGGGAAGCGAGGCGAATCCGCAGAAACTGGGCTTCCGCCATCTCCAGCGCCGTGTTGCCGACGCCATTCTCGCGTTGGATGAGCTCGGGGTGGGCGGAGATGAGCAGGCGAACAATATCGGCAAAGCCGGAGGCGACGGCTGTGTGCAGAGGGGTGAAGCCATCGACGTTCGACATGTCCAGCGAACACAGGCTGAAGTCGAGAATGAGCTTGACAATGGCTGGTTTGCCAGATTTGACAGCAAGATGGAGGGGCTAGGAAATTGATGAGTAAGCAGGCATTCGATAGAAGCAGAACATGACGGACAGTGTCCTGACGAGTCTTCGAAGGTTGACACAGCATTGTTTCGCTCGTGTCCTTGGGGAGATTCTTGAGAAGGTATTCCAAGATGTCGAAGTTCGAATCTCTCCTGCTTGCACAAGTAATGTGATAGATATTCCAGCTTGAAGTATCGGTCAATACAAGCTTTCGAGCATAGTACAATACAACATACCCTTTAGTCTGGTCAACGACAGTGAAATCTATCCCTCGTCCAAGCAAGAAATCGACGACCTCCTTCTTGGATCCAGTCTGGATAGCAATATCGAGAACGTTGGATCCAATAAACTTGATGCTAAGTGAGCGTGTTCAATACAACGCAAACGATGTATACGAGAAACAGGATACCGATTATGAATGGCCGTTTTCGGCAAACTGCTTCCTGGCACCTTGATGTTGAAAACAGCCTTGATTGTCTCCAGCTTCCCGCTCAGCACCGCAGCGGCGTAGGGCGACTCGCCCAGCGCATTGACCTTCCACCCCAGCCAGCCCGGCAAAATTGTCTCCAGCTTCCCACTTTGGTTGGCCCTCCTGATCTTGACAGCCAAGCCGTCGTTGTGGGTTATGGAGTAATGTTTGTAGGCAGCAAGAGGGCGATCACTTGCAAGGTATTGCACCACCGCTGTGGCACCCATGTGCGCTGCCCGCCACACGAACGGTTGCTCGGGGCCATTCTGCATGTGCCACAGAGCTTTGGGGTCGCCCTTCTTCGCCAGATCGCCTCGCTTCTTCCCATGCACAGTGAGACCCAGATACACGCGGTTCCGGTCGTTCCTTGCCACTTCCTGTTCCTCGTCATGATGACTCTCAACAAGCAAGCCCTGACCACTCCGGCGAATGAACTCGTCGAGCATATCTGGCCGGTCTTTGGTCATGAGTTCGGAAAGGATGGCGTCGCTGAACGGGATTGGTTCGTCCTTGGCGGTCTGGTAGAGCTTGAGGACATGCCGGAAGGCTTCGAGGTCGTTCTTGTGAATCGTCTCGTAGATGATGTTGAAGTTCCCACCGGGGACGTTCATCCTCGTCCCGTCCAGGTAGACTTTCTGCGAGATGGAGCTCTTGACCTTGGATGGACGTGACGTGAGGTCGACGAATATGTGCTCTTCAACGGTATCGTCGGACTCATACGAGATATCAGAAGCATCATCGTCGGATCCACCATCGTCGTCGGAGTCACCATCTACATCACTGAGAATAATAATGGTGCAATAGAAGGAGCACTTACAGAAGTCGACATTGGGACTATAATGCGTGTCCTCATTCTCATCCTTCTCGTACTGGGCGCCAATAATGGAAAACACGAGCTGGACGGTGTTCCAGTGACGACCGCAAACGGCAGCGTAGAGGGGTGTGACGCGAGGACCGTCGTTTGTCCTCACCGACATCGACAGGAGGTGTCTGTCGGTGGTGACTTCTGCGGGCAGACACAGCTCCTCAATCTTGTCGTTATCGCCAGCGTAGCAAGCCTCGTAGAGCTCGTCGTAGAGGTCATTGAGGGTCTTCGGGACGTTGATACTTGACCAACTAGAAGTCGTAAGCTCTAGGTAGCGCTCCGGACCAGTTGAATTGCTGTTATAGTCATCGCTATCGTCGTTGTTATTCTCCGGCTGCTTTCGGTCAGGGAAGACCTCATTCCACGGCTTGCCGCCATACTCCTGCAGCAACTTCTCCATATCCGCAAAGTATGCCGCAGTTTCTTCCATCTGCTTTCGCTCCTTCTGAACTCGTTTCTGCTCCTCCTCGGTTCGTTCGTCATTCGACCCTTTCGACTTCTCCACAAGGAGTTTCGCGTAGAACACCTTCCAGCTATCGCCAGTGGGCGGCGTGGATGGTTTCTCGATGGGTTTGGGCATATCCTTGAGAACCTTCCTCTTCGCCCAGCGCGCATAAGTGAAGAAGGTAAACATATCGTCGCCGTATGGACGGAGGGTACTCTTTGTCGCACCATTGGGATTGGCACCAAGGGCAAGGAGGAGGTGTACCATATCGTCCCGGTTTCCCATGGCGCACTCCAGAGGCATCTGTACGTCCTTGAAGGCGTCGTCGGCGTTCTTGATACCCAGTCGGCGCCGTCCATTGCTGAAGCCATAGTAAGATATAAGCAATCGATACAGGGGCGAAAAGAGAAGTTTGCTCACTCCTTGGAACTATGCCGAGAACTGACCAACGCCTGCTCGACATCCTCCTTTTTGAACACCAAACTTGCACCATACGCCGCCAAAGTGACGACCATCGCGAGATCCTTATTGCTGACGGCGGTGCCGAGCGGGAAAACGACGCGGTTCCACTCAAGGGTTGGGGACTGGATGACAGAGAGCGCCTTGGGGTCGTTCGAAAGAAGGAAGCGTACGAGCTTCGTCTTGCCCACAGCGACTGCTTCGTGGAAGACGGTGTACATACTAGCGTCGGCCGTGGAAGATACCGCACCAGCCTTGAGCAGAACATCAGCGATGGCACAGGCGGCGTCGTCGTCGTCGCGTAGGATCGTAAGGCTGAGAGGATGCAGCGCCGGAGCCCGGAAGTATTTGCCTTTGCACACTTGTGCGATACTCGCTCCAGCGGCGAGGAGGGTGGAAACAAGAGGAGTGGAGGCGTACAGGATAGCGAACATGAGAGGGGAGAAGTCAAGATCCCAATCCGGGACGTTAACGTCGAGAACGTCGGGTTCTTCGCCCGAGTCATCTAGGGCGCCATCTCCTTCGACTTCAGGATCAGCAGGCTTGCTGGTCGGTTTCTCATCGTCTCCATCTGCCTCTTCTCCGTCCTCGTCCTCATCTTCATCTTCCCCAGCGTCTTCGTCATCCAGCGAGATGACCCCATCATCCTCCGACGTCCAATCATCCTGCGAGCTTGCCCTGCCCTTGTCATCTTCTCCTTCATTGCTCCCTTCCTCGTCCCCACTCTTCTTCTTCAACTCTGCTTCATTCGTCTTACTCTTTTCCAGCAACCTCTTCACCACCTCGACCAAATCGTGCTGCGCCGCCAAATGTAATGCAGACCTTCCATCGACCAGTCTCGCAGAGATCCGGGCCCCGCGGTCGATGAGGTCCAGCGCAATGTCTGCGTGGCGGCAGATGATGGCGAGGTGCAGAGAGGTGCGACCGACGTGGTCCCGCCTGTTGAGGTCCACTTCGGGCTCAGGTCCAGTCAGAATGGATGTAACAGCGGCTCGGTCGCCGGCTGCGATGGCGGTGAAGAACTTGGACAAAGGCCCAATGTAAACTTGTTCGCTCCATTCCCCTACGTCGATAGGGTTGAAGCTTCCGGTCATGCTCTGTCGGCCAGGATCTTCTTCGATGAACCTATATTGTTCAAGTCAGACATAGATGAGAGACTGAAATAAAATGTCAACTCACGAAATTCGGCCACGAATGTATTTCTTGTCCTCTTCCTCCAGAAGCTTACGCTCATCTCCATCGATAGCCTCAGGGCAGAACTATCATCTTGGTCAATACCCTGAATCCCCACAGAGATATGAGATACAACCCACCTCGCAACAATCCTCCAAACATTCCTCAGTAGTGCCAAAGAATGCTGGATGACGATGCAACCTCCTTCCCCTGTTCTTCGGGTTGAACGTCGCTATCAAAATCATCTCTTCAGAAGATGCCCAAAAACCAACCAAGAAAACTCTCACAATTCATCCCCAAATCCGTCTGATACACCAATTTCTCTATCCTCCTCGCGTCCCATCCCGGTCCGTACGGGATATGCAATGACGCCACGTCGTAGTCGTTCATCTCTAGCCCACCAATCGCCCCCGACTCATCCTTCAGATCCCCCTTGTACTGCTTCCTCTGGCGCCGATAGTTGTTCTCGTTCGGCCTGCCGCGAAGCATGCGACGATTCTGCAGGAACGCGTCCCGGTCGTTGGTGTCTTTGATCTTCTCAAATACGAGTAAGCGAGCGAGGCCTTCGATCCGCGCGATGGAGCGTTCGTAGATCTAAGACAAGCAAATGGTTAGTTTATCAAGGCCAAACAACGCATATAAACGTACAGTAGGATCCACATCGTTCCTACTCAAGGTGGGCACATACACCTCGAAGGCCCTGGCGGCATATTTGGCCAACCGGACTTCATAAGAAGGCGATCGACGCGTCATGTCCACGGTATTGCACTGGCGCATCATGGCAACAAGGGCGCGTGGGTTGGCCCATACGCGGGTACCGTCGTACGCACAGCAGGGCGCGTCGATGTCGAACCCTGTGAGGATCTCGGAGACGGAGGAGTAGAGGCGCAGGACGATTTGGACTGAGCGGTAGGGGTACTGGGCTAGGTAGAAGGGAGAATTAGCATGATGGTAATGAGTAAAAGGTTGGAAGAATGGCGCACAATGAATAGAAATAGTATGCTTCGTCCTGACACAGGTGCAATCCCAAGGGACACTATCCCTGACCGCCTCGTAGATCTTCACGATTTTCGCCTCAGCCTCCTCAGGTGTCAGCCCCCACAGAAACAAGTCCACATCCGACGTCGGATACGCATTGTTGTGGTAGAACTTGCGCGTCGCCCTCTTACTGAGGGTGGCATTCTCGGGCAGTGGAGTCAAGCAAGCGAGGACACTCCCACCCGCGACGACGACGTTGTTCCAGTCCAGCAACTGGGAGAGGGAGCCTTCGGAGAATATGGCCCAGTTCTTTCGGAAAGAGTCCAGGTCGGGTACGATACAAGGAGTGCCAGAGGCGCGACGCTGCTCAGGCGACAAGGGCATCACGTACTTCGCGGCCAGGTCGCTTTCGTCATCTTGGACAGTGCGCGCGTGTGTGGTGAACACCCCTTCTGTACCTTCGCCAAACACGTCCACGAGGCCGACGTAGGGGTCCTGGAGACGCGCATTGATCCTGTCCGTAGCGAAGAGCCGGCGGAGCTCGACTTCGTTGTCTAGAGAGGGCTGGAGGACGTCGTTCAGCGGCAAGCCCGATTGAAGGCGGGAGAGGAATGCGGTAGATTCTGATGTCATGGAGGCAGAGAGCAAGATGGTTAGGGGGAGAGCGTGGACCTGGTATTTATGCGTGATCGATCTGGCGTCCCTGCATGGGCGGGAGCGCGACTTGACTCGGCGCGTTGCCTAATGTGGAAAGCCCGCCATCCGCGTGGATTAGCAGTTGTCAGATTCTGACTGGACCAGGCCATGCCCGAGCGTGCGAACGACGTGATGCTGCTTGGCGCCAAGATCTGGACGAGTATCAGCCACGGTCCGCATTCAATAGTTGTAGTACTTACAAGGACGTGTCCTCCTAGTCGAAGCCGAGAATCGTTGTCGCTTCCGGGGAGTGATCAAGTCCGCATGCTGGTCTGGAGAGAGACAATCGTGGGACGGTCTTCGCGTGTTTTTATCCTTCCGCGCACGAGGGATTCCTTGGTGGGACCTTGCGAGCGGGCAGTTGATGTCCGAAAGGAGCACGATAGATCAACGTCCAGCAGAAGACAGTCTGAAGAGAAAGCACGTTAGTATACCGGCACGAGGGCGATTATGTGTATTACTCACCATTTCTAGTAGCGAGACCGCTTCGCTTATAACCGTCCGTTGCGCGTGTGCGGTCGTGTTCTACAGAATCCGTCGCCGTATAGACGTGGAATTACGCGTGGGCATGTCGCGATATCTGAGAAAGATTGTTGCCAAAGTCTGAGCGCAGGAAAAAAAATGACATACGAACCTGATCCATCTTTTCCTCTACATAAAATTGATCACCATCTGCAACATCATACGAGCCCGTCGTCCTCTTCCAGTCGGCATTTGGGGCGTGTGAGGCAGAATTGGAGAGCGGGAGGTGCCATGATTGTCCGATGGTTATGGTCACTGTCCAAGATTGGTTGACCCACCTCTTTCCCGAACCGTCATGCTCTTTGTTAACGTTTTCGTTGATGGACTCTTGCACTGTCTGAACTGAAAGCCTCCCACTCTAAATCTGTCTTAGCGCTTGACGGACTTGCTTTATATTGTCTTTTTCTTGTCCATTGACGCGTCTGGGTGCCACTCTAACATAATGTCACCCAAACGGGACGCGTTTCTGTGCGTCTGAGATGAACTGTACGTCAACTTATCGTACTACCGACTCGGTTCGTTTGCCTTGAGAAACAAGGCATTGACTGGATGGCGATGGCTGCTCTTCTTCAACGACGCACCGAAAGCAACGCGTTTCTGTGCCTTTGAGAGGTAGCGAACGTCACCGAATTGTCCATTCTCAACGTATTGCCACCTCTGACAATTCCGTTCAACCATTTCTTGGCCAGCGAGGCAATAATGGACGCGATGAAGGAGAACCTAGAGCAGACTCGACTCGATGAATCCGAGCGATATCGGCATACTGTATCACTGGGAAAAGACTTCGAGTTTTTCACCCATAAAAATGGGTGAAAGAACCTTTGTCTTTTTCACAGATTTTTTACTTGTCAAATCAGTAGAAAATTCAAATAATTTACTCAAAAACTGATAGAAACTTTCAGATATTTTGACAATTTTATGACATTTTCATGAATGAAAAATCTATAAAAAAAGACGAAGGTTCCTTCACTGATTTTTTCACGTGAAAAACTCAATATTCTCACCCAGTGTATCACTGTATGCATGTGATCCACTGATCACTCACACGAATCGGCAACGATATCAATAGTAAGTACCTCTTCTTCTCATGCTTCCAACTGCCACTCGTAGCCTCCAGCCACGCACCTTTTCTCTGCGCACATGTGGCGCAAATTCCACTACGGCAATTCAGCTATACTCGACCCACACTGGCACACGATGGACCCCGCCGTCTCGTATAGTGCGGGTCAGTGGTCTGCCAAAGGACGTCAATCTACACGATGTCAGTGATAGCGACGGGCTTGGGCCACTGATTGAGAGGGTCGTGCACAAGCACGACCTTCCAAGTGATTTCAAGCTGTTACTTGGAGTGCGGTTCCCGCACCTCGAGTCCCAATTACACGACGTTTTGCTTTACTTCTACTCCTGGCAACAAGCTCATCGACGGCTTGCAAAGCCGCTCATACTCTCAGGGCACCGATGCACCACGGTGTTAGACTTCGAGTCGTCAGACCACCATATCAGCGCCGCTGTAGTTGCTCGGATGTTATACTCTGGGAGAACTCTCGCTGTGAAGCTGCAGTCAGCAGAGAAGCTGTCCCGTCTTCTGTCACTGTGCAGATCTGGGGGATTTGACTCGGGGAATCCGAACGTTCGGATAATCCCCGCGAAGGGGAGCACCGGCGATGCTCTCAAGAGACTCGGAGGAAACCTCGTTTCAGTCACATTCCTGGAGGAGGAACATGCCGTATTGGTGGGCTCGTTTTGTATCTTTTCATTTCGCATAGCATCAAGACTTCCTTTGCAGTTGAACTCGGCCTTTAACTCAGCCGCCAAGAGTGGAAGGTCTACAGACCTTCGCGACATTACTGATACCAGCAGAATTTTCTTTAGACGTAACTGGGACTCGAAATTCTTACAGGCACGCCGTGTGCGCATTAAGGGTGACGCTCGAGATCTTGCATCTGTGGACAAATTCCTCGGCGGCTACATTACAACCCAAGTCTATCGCGGGGCCGCCGGGGAACTCCTTACTAAATACCGACGAGATGAACAGCAGGGACCAATTGTAAGTTCGTGTTATCCGCCGTTGTTTATATCTGCCTCACACCTTGCTGTAGTCAATTGAGTTTCTTGTTCCAATTCATGCTCGACAATTTGCTGTGATGTGCAAAGCTCAGGCACCTGAACTTGAGGTGGAACTGCAATTGTTACCTGCTGTTCCGTATCACCTTCGCGCCGCCATTGCGTCTGGCGCGACACGTACCCTCAGACTGAAAGTCCTTGAACCTGGAGAGAAGGACCTGGTCATGAGTTCTCTAGAAAAAACCCTACCGTGGCCTTGCGTTGTTTCATACTCATAGTGAGCACCATCTTCTCCTTATCTGCATTTCGTCCAAGTTAAGATGGTTCGGCGGCTAGTAAGGGCGTGTTTCTCCGATTCCAAGATGTCATTGACGCAATGAAGGCGTTGTTATTCATTCAACACCGGGCTGGATGCTGTCCGGGTGTAGAGACGGTCAACTTTCATTCAGCGAAGCCAATTCAGTTCACGAAACCAACTCGCCTTGATTATGTGGAGTGTATACCATGAGGCTGCTTGCAGTCGGTCTTTGTACGTACGAGTGTATCATCATTTTTGTAACTTGGGTAGCATGCAATAGTTCAATTTAACGATGATGTTTGACTCTCTGTGCAATCGTGGTGTTTCCTCTGGTGTGGTTCATGCGATAGATCACTGGCATCAGTCAAGAACAATGACCGATAGAGTGTTTACAGAGCAGCGAAGCAATACTCCTTGCGTGTCTCGAAGCCTAAAACTCCAAGAGAGGAAGGCGGTTCGGAGAAGAGTGGGTCAATCCGGATTGACCAGCAACCACGATCATGCTTCCACTTCGCCCAATTTTCCGCACGCACACGCGCAATGAGACATAGCAGGGACCGGGCTGGGTGCATCCGCTATATCTCTGCCGCGTTTTTGTCCAACAGTCGACAAGATGGACCCGGTCTCGTTGCACTGGTGGATTTCTGGGATATTGGCACATCCGGGCCGGTTTCGGCTCTCATCTTGCCATCGCGTCGAGTTCTGTCAGTAAGTCACATCGGTCTTCTTTCTTGAATCTGTGCTTAGAGTTCATCATTACAGCGCCCAACTTCCTGCCGAAGGAGTTCTCCTCGAAGTCATCCCAGCCTTACGGTAAGCCTCAAACTCACCGATCTTACACGCGTGTTCTCAAAGAGACTTAATAGTACGGGGCATCAAGTGATATTCTTGCAATGAAACGCGTTGGCCTAGACACCGTCACTCAATCACCTTTGCGATTCGTCTCAACATTCGCCATTTCATATAGCGACTTGGTTTCGATCTCTCCGAGCGGCATCGTGAGCGATAAGTGTGGACTGGGATGGTCGTTCCGTATCACGAAGAAGGAGAGAAAGAGCCAATCCGCGTCCAGAAAGGAGAGCGACGTATGTCCATGCACAACGATACATCCAGAATCCAGACTCATCATCTGTTATCAGGACTTCGCATTAGTGACCGAAACTGGCATACTCGAGCTCATACTGGATCCATGGTTGATCGCCTTCGCAGGTCATCTGTCCATAGAGCGCCTCTCATGGAACCTGACCGTACCGCTGGAGTGGCATGGGGGATCCAAATCAACGAAGAAATGGATATCGCTGTCCCCTACCACTGTCCTAGCGACTTTCAAGTACAAAGTCCCCCTCCAGGACGAGCTCAACGAATTCATTGATATACGGCTATCGACCCCAGTGGAGATAGGCCAGCGACACGATGCGGCCTCGCTTCCCAAAGCGTTCAATCAGCGAACGATCTCTGCTGTTTCCGATGGGATTCATTCCGGCGAACTCTTCGATACGCGATTTGTTCTGTACTCACAGAGAGGCAGGACTGGAGGTGCGCGCAATCCGAAGTCACTTTTCGCTAGCGCGGCAATCCTTCATAAGTTTGGGTGCGACGATCTTGACTTGCTGGGTAGTCAACACCTTTATGACAATTGATCATGTTTCGCTCATTTCTACAGCCAGTGACTTCGATTGGATTCAACGACTCGCGTTCTGTAGCCATCGATCTCTATGAACCCCCTCCTGAGGCGATGAAGACCGATTCCTACGGTTACGATTCAGACAGCGATCTTGAAGAAGATGATTCGCTATCTGAGTGTTCTGTTCCACCCAGTGGAGACGAAGCTCGCACTCTAGATGGGTGAGATGCTCGGTATCTGTCTCTCGTCGTGATTATCGCTGACTGTCCTCCAGCGCCGCTCAAGATGTGTTCCGAGTCAAGGCTGACAACGCAAACGATAGGCCATCCAGTCACGAGAGTCTTCTTGGGGACGTGATGTACGTTATCTCGAGCTGCCCGTCTCGTACAGGAGGGACATCCAACCTCACCAACGACCCAGGGAGATTCAAGGAAATAGCACCAAGAGATTCTTGCGGATGGGTCGCGTCATATTCGTTCGTGACACCGCCTACAGAACGTGAGCTCTCACATGGTCCTCCTAGTTTCCAATACCGTAATGGTTATCAGGTTTGACGCTCTTATCCGGTACATATACTTCGACGAGATCAAGTTCTCCCTCCTGAAGGGGAGTTCCTCTCGAGCGAGTCCAGCTTCACAAGCGGCAACTTCACGGACAACGTGTTCGCCAAAATCCATGTATCGACTGGCAGACAAGGTAGGTTCATTCCCCTGTTTGTCACCAGCTGCGGATAACTAAATGTACACATCCAGCTCGGAATCAGCCCATTGAAGGATCTCGCACTCAAGAACATCAAATCACAGCTCAACAAGGAAAACATCGGGAAGGAGGTCTTTTCGCGCTTCACCTCGCGGTGAGTCTTAGCTATACCACCGTCAACAGTATGTGACAATTTCTTAGATACCCGGATATCCTCAAAGCCGAAATGGATTTCTTTCTACGAAACTCCCCTTCTGACACCGTACAAGCAGCCGTATTGACGGCTATGCTCGAGTTCGGATCTGGGAACAACCCACACCTTCGAGATGCACTGCAACAAGCTGTGGTCGGACTGGCAAAGGGTCTACCGAACACATGTACTATCGATGCACACACCAGTCCGTCGCGCGGGGGGCGAAATCAAGCATCGTCACGTTGGTGATTTCCTGCTTTTCCAGCGTTTAGCGCTTATTGCCAGCACAGGCTTTGGAAAGAACTACAACGACCAGTATTAATTGAACGTCAGTATCATACCCAGGTTATCTCACTTGGCACGAAATCGGGTTTTCTTCTGCCCTCGCATATCGCTTCAATGTGCGCGGCAGCCAAGAACTTCTGAGTCGATACCAAATGCGCTAGCAAGTGTGGCTCCAGACAGAGAGTCGTCATTAGACTCCGAACACTGGCAGCAACGGGACAGCCTTTAGAGATTTAGCAAATATGAATTCGTACGCCTATATTGAGAATCAAAAGGTGGCTTGTCATACACGTATATACCGTGAGATGGGATGATAAGCACTTCGTGAAGAATAGTGGAAGAGAAGATGTATAGCAAGCCCGACCGTAGTAATAACTGATCAGAAATTATCGAGGTCTCGTCGGGCTCAGTCCGTGTGGCCAGCAAACAGCAATCTTGTTGATTCGGTGTAAGCAGTTCCTAACCGAAGACCTTCTCGGCTGGCACAGTACGAGTCGCAAGTCTGACAGCCCGTATGTCATGATGGTTCGGGGAAGAGGTGGGTCAATTTCAATTCAATTTGAATCGACTCAACACGGCTTGCCCAGCGACCACGATCACGCCTCTCCATCGCCCACTTTTCCGCACGCTGTCGATTCCGATTCCGCTGATAGAAAATACACGCGAGCCATGCAACTAATAGGGCCATGCTAGGTGCGTTCGATATCCTATTACCGCGTCTTTGCTCTGACCGTGTACTCAGAATGCAGCGCTCTTCCAGACGAACGGTCACCGCCCAACAAGGAACTGCACGTCGACAGCCATCGCGGCCCCGTGGGGCTGCATCCAGCAAAACCACCTCTCCGCTTGTGATGAACATTCGTTCTAGTAGCGACGCCTAAGTTGATTGGGCATCGGGTCTGGGCGTATAGCGAGGCGTTCTGCTCTGATGGTTTCGGAGGGATGCCAGGTGAGTTCAAGTTCCGATTCCGGCTGAATTGTCAATACGAACGAGCCCCGTCCCCAGATCCTCTAGTTGGCGTTTGGTCGTAAATTAGCGGTCTACCACCGAACGGCCTTGGACGAGCGGCGCAAACGAACAAAGCACAATACCATCTGGATGTGGAGCACACTGGCAGTTCTGGGCGGTAAAGCGATCATGTGCGAATCGGGTGGGTGCTGATATTTGCATCCCCGAGTAGAGAATGTCGGCGACCTTGCTCAAGGCGAGATCTGTGCACGCATTGGGCAATATCACCCCGTATGTGTTTCCGTTCTTTGGCTTGGCTGAATCGAGTACTGATAAACTCTTGTACTTAACAGAATTTGAATTACTGAACTATTGTTCTTATCCTCTTCCCGGAAGCTGGACCTTTCCCTGCCGCGTTGCTACGACGATGACGAGTGCTTCGACCTCATCTATGGACCACTATATGGCGCTCTCCTATGTGCTGAGACCCGCGGGTGTTCATTGTTACCTTTATGGTCGGTTATTGTCTTGGTGCCAATAAAAAGACGTGGAGTATACGAAGGCCTCATCAGTCTCTCTTCCGCATCCTAATCTTCCGTGCGTTATCGTTCCTTTCTTCGCAATTGTGCCAACTGACCAAGCAGCGTAGCATTTCGAACTCATGCAGCAAATGTCAGGCCATACTCTTGGCGAGGCTCTCGATACATTATATCTTCCACTTCATGGAACGCCAGCGACGCAGGTCGTCCAACAGTCCGTCCATATGGCATCGCCATCTGTTTCCCAGAGCATGTACACCCCAACCACATCTCTGGGCACGAAGCGAACATCCACTGCGATGACTTCCGACCGACCAACCTTCAGGGCGCATCTCAAGAAACTTATCAACTTCGACCCCAACATTCCTCTCCCCGACCGCTACTCGATGCATCTTCACGAATGTCTACGGCTTGTGAATGTCCGGTCCTTCCCCAATCTACCCACTGTACTCTCCGAGTTAGTTGACGGTGCCCTTGGCCCCGTCGATGCTACTTCGCCGAGTGGTCTTGAAGCGAGAGATATCCCGATTCCGAATGAGCATCAGCTCTCGTTGAACGCAAGGAACAAAGACAGGATCAATTGGGCTCGCAAGAAGCTTCTCTCTGTTTCCGAGATGGGCAAGGCTCTCGCTTTACGGGAACAAATGTCCGCAGCTATAGCATCGACCTTGACTGTTCGAGACAACGCTTTTGCTGAAGAGGCCTTGTTCGAGTGGAATGCGCCCGCTAAAGCCGATGGCGCGTGCCCTAACTGGCGCATTTCCATCAACCATGACCTACAGAACCTCCCCCCTTCGATCTCCAAATCACGACTTGCGCACATCAAGCGCCTAGGATTTACAGATATCGTTATCATCGATATCCAGCCGTTGTCGAGCACTCAGTCTGGATCCATTTTCCCTATCATCCAACGTGTCGTCAAGCGACAACTGGATTGGCGCTGGTATTCGTGCCAGATCACGAATGCTGAGCAGGCATGTTCCTCCCCACGATGCGTCGACCCCCTGGAAAATCGACCCTCTATTTGCGGTTGCCCAACCGGCGCTGATAGTGACTTCATTCTCGGTCTGATTCAGCAAGCACTTCCTGCTACGGCCGATGATGGTGGTTTCGTGTCGCCGGAGGACCTAGCAAAAGTTAGCTTTGTGTTACAACGGGTGCGTACTGCATTGATGAGTCCTCTGTCAGTCCTAATGGTTTTGCAGTTCTGGGCTAGAGCCGTCGACGCTGAAGCTACTTGTATAATTTTGACCAGTGGTACGGAAGAAGTCGTCTGCCTTCGAGAGCGTCAAAGCCAGACCCTCTGGATGTCCGAAACGCTCCCTGTGAGCCGTCCCGCCGGCCCTAGCCCCTCCTACGCAAAACTACATGCGGCTGTCAGCATGGCTGGATTCAAAGATGCTTACGGGCGGGCTGACATGGCTATCAATCTCACGGCCATCGGTGGCCTGCCTGCCTCCTTCAGGCAGAACTATGATAGTCGTGTTGATGCTACCGACCTTAGGACGACGATGGTTGACAAGAAAACCTTGTATGCTGTTTCAATAGGGAAATCTCTCCCACCGCAATTAACCGTATGCAAGTGTCTTATTTCTCTGATTCCAATCTTACCCCGTTGCATCAGGATCCGCTCCTGAAATGGGATGCAAGCCAACTCCAGTCGCGTTTCAGGAAAGTCGTGGGGGTACAGCTTTACTGGCATCCTGTCGATGCCCTTGACTGCGAGATCTTGAAGACGGTTCCATGTCCTCTGAACCTACGAGCGCCCGACACCTCAGTCCCGCAAGGTCATGTAATGCCTGTCCGTCTTCATGCGAGGAAGCGGCACGGCTCGAAAGCATATCTCTGTTACCCCGAATCGCCGCTCCCGTACGGCTCGGCCTTCGTCATGAAGATGTCCACCAACAGGGAGGCACTCCAACGAGAGCATCACGTCCTATGCGAGTTGCGAAAGTTGCCCCAGCTCCGAGACACGGTCCCATTTAGTCTTGGAGTATACCACTCTTCTCGTGGCATTTCAATCCTGTTCATGCAGCATATTCCGCGATATCCGCTTGCGATTGCGGGTATACTCGACGAACAACGCAAGTGAGTCTGGCAGATTGTTCTCTGTGTTCATAGCCTAACCGCAAGTTTCTTAGACAACATTTGACGAACTGGTTAAGCTCTCTACACGCACTGGGCTTTACCCACAATAAGCTGTCGAATCACAATATTCTTCATACTCCGGGCCAATCCGACTTCATGATTGTTGATTGGGCAGACGCTGTTTTTCATCTTTTTGGGGTCATGGAAGAAGAGCGCCAACGAGACGAGTTAGCTATGCGTGACATTATAGCTTTACATACCGATAGAGGAGGCAAAAAGGCTAGGATTTCTTAGAATACGTTGTCATTTCATAGAATTCAGATTCATCCCTTGCGTGCACAGCTGTCTGAGATAAGAACAAGACAAAGCGAATTCGAAACGATGATGATCGAGGTCAGGGTCACACCTTGTCCTCCTGCCTCCAGCCGAATGAGCGCCACTCCGCCTTTCCTTCCTTCCCCATCACTTCTTCCCGTTTCCCCACCTTATCCGGTGCTTTCACCGCCCTGGAATGACTCTCCTCCCCTTGAAAACCCTCCGCGTCCCTCAACACCACGTGAAGGGCTAGAGGAGACCCACTTCAGGCAGACATTCTTCAATTTCATACCCCCTCCTCTTCGTCGAGACGACTCTGTGGACTCTCCAGCTCCATCAGATCCAATACAGCTTTTAGACCGCCATATACCCGACAATCTGCTTCTAAAGCGCGTCAGGCTTCTCCCATCCCTACACCAGGATCTCTGCGATGCAGTCGAGGGCGCTTTCGCCAGAGAGCTCGATGCTCTCGATGACGATGACTTTCTCTTTCGGAGAGCATATCATGAAGAACTCAGAGGTACGGACGCGTCGGCTATCGTCGAATTGCGAGAGCACAGTGTGGAGACGGTAGCGACTCGTATTGCAACAAAGATTCTCCTCACGCCAGGAGAGCCGGAGGAGAGCTTTGTGATTCTCTGGACACAAAACTCCAATCGGTCTGCGGACGTATTGAATGAGCCGTACGCTTCTCAAACTACCCATCTGCACGTCGCTGAGTGCGAGTCGTTCGATCACTTGAAGAAGAAGAGCCGTACTCTCATTCAAGGTCTTCAGGAACACGTCCGTTCGTTGGCTTCTAGTATGGTCTTCTGTACAGATGCTGCCCACATCCTCGAGGGCATGGAGAGTCTGTCCGACGTCGACACTTTCCCTTGGCAGCTGGACTCTCGATGTACGAATGTGCCTCCTCCTTCGCAATTACAACCACCGGACGCTCCTCGTAGCCTCTGGACTCTGCCAGATATTCCTAAGCCTAGGCGAAGTCGACGGCTCAAGACGCAGCTACCTGGTCCACCCAATGCAGGACGGGTCAGTCCTATCACCAGACTGGAGGGGGCGTCAGAAGCGTACAAACCGGTTTCGGAGGATTATATACAGAAGGTAACTTATCATCTGGTTCTTGTTTCGTTAAACTCAACTTCCTACCAGGCCTGGATTGGCGCAGTGAAGCGCGACACTTCTCTGATAGTCTTCGATTCCGGTAACTCTGTGCGTGTTGGCATCCGTCATCGCGAGTCACAAACATTGTTTCTCTCTGCGATGATCGATATATGTTCTGCGCCAAATACTCATTCGTCTTACGGAAGAATCTGGTTGGCGATACATATCGCGGCGGTGTATGATGCCCTACAACGTCTCCCAGTCCTGAAGGACTTCCCCGTACCCAACAAGAGGAAACGAAACGACCCAGAAGACCCGCTTTCTTCAAAGAGGAGGAAAATTGGGCGTCTCAAGCTCCAGGAGGTGTGTTGCTCTTCGCTCAACGCTGTGTCTAGCTGATCTGTTTATGAATCAGGAAGTGAGCGACAAGGTAACCTCATTCGACACCATCGCTCTCTTCATGCAGTTCAAGGAGTGGGACTCTCCTTCCCCCATGCTTTTCCATCGTTCTGGCATCGAAATGAGAGCATCCTACGAACCCGAAGAGTATCTCAGCATTGTCTTAGATGGTCGGCTGGGCTTTGGCGCGGTAGGAGATGTCTACAATGCCTTTATACCGTCTTGTGGTCTTCAAAACCACGCGTTTGTTGTCAAGATCGCTTCTACACCGCGCTCGGTTCGACGTATGAAGCACGAATCCGAAGTCTACAAGCATCTCACTACTGCCGGCGTCGCTGGCATACCCACCTTTCTGGGATTCTTCTCAAGTGCGGATGAGACGAAAAGTATCCTCGTGCTTTCGAACGTCGGGCGCCCTCTCGGCGAGCAGATGGACAACAATCGCAAGATACCCCCGCTCTTACCAGAACAATGGTGCGCCACGTTCTTCTGCATACACGGTGCCTGCAGCTAATGATCTTGTCAGTACCGAGCTCAGACGAATTCTGAGTGATATACACGATGCTGGTATACTGCACCGCGACCTTCGGTCGTGGAATATCATGGTGGACGAATTGAAGCACCTTCGCTTCACCGACTTCGACCGCGGAAGTTTTCGCGCCAGTGAGGAAGATTATAGAGAGGAGAAAGAACGCCTTGAGCTTTTCATTCAGGGGGAATACGTTGACGAGTACGAGATCATTGGCGCGGATGACCTTGCTAGTGATCGGGTACTATCATGACCTATGTAAGTAGCATTAGATTTATCGTAGAGACATTGAAGAGCCTTTTACGCGTACACGTCGCCTATCGAGAACTAAGCGTCTCGTTCTCAACTGTACTTGACTGATGCTGGGGGTCCCGACATCACTTGCGATTGCCTCAGATAGCAAGGCGGTTTTCAACCAACAACTTTTTTGACTAGCAGGCTGAGTTGCGATAGTTATCCACTAGGAGACAGAGTCATGGTAACGCCATGAAGATTCGTTTCGACTTTGAAGCCACAGATCATGATGGTTCGGAGAAGAGGTGGGTCACCCGCGCTTGATCAACGACCACGACCACGCTTCTCAGACTTCAACATCGCCCCGGCACTCTTTAGGTTTCGATTCCCATGTCACCACAAATGCACACGGTTACGAGCTATGGAACTAACAGGCTAAAGGGGCCAGGCTAGGTGCGTTCGCTGTCTTATTACCGCGTCTTTGCTTTGACTGTGTACTTTCAGAGCTATATTCTTCTTGGAACGATGAAATTGCGACGGTTTTCCGAATCTTGGTCCATTCCGTTTACCTGGGCGGGACTCGACCTGTCCAGCATACGCTCACGGCTGCAGTGCTTCCGCTGCGCGCACAAAGGTCTACGCAAGACCACCACATATGGCGCCGGAGCCCGGCAGTCTGAAATTCAGAGGCCTTCGGCGACAAGGCTAGGAAACCAGAGAAAAACGCAGTTGTGATTCGACGGCAACAGGAGTCGGTATGAAGAAATTGATAGAGAGGTTACACCGCCGCGCCCTGGATTATAGTGCACAGCGCACGGGCAGGCTCCTACTTGACGCGTTGAGCATCGTGTGTATCTCTATTTCTTTGCGTGTAGTTCTCAGTCGCTGACGCTCTTGGCGTAGACTCATTTGAAATACTGCTCTTGTTCTCTTATCGGCTGCTGGTCCTTTTTGCGCGTTGCTATCCACCTGAACCCAGTGCTTCGACCACATCCAAGGACCAATGGTGACCTCACAATGTACGCTCTGACCCCATGAGGGCCCGATGTTACATATATGTCGTCTATTGTTTTATTGACTATAAAATAGACATTATCGAGGCCTTCCCTCCACAGTATATCCCTCCAACACCTCGACTTATCGTGCGTCCTCCCTCCCCTCCGCTTTGCTCTCACAACTGACGGTATACATCTATTCAGACTATGTCTACCTATAGCCTCGGCAACGCTCTTGAGACGGTCTATCCACCGTTCCATGAAGCGCCCACCGCCAGCACATCCCAAACATCCGTCCAGATGGCATCACCGACCATCTCCCGTGCTACCACCTCCCTCGGCTCAAAACGAACGATCACCGCGATGATGAGTTGTGAGCGACCGGCTTACAGAGCGCATCTCAGAAGACTCATTGGCTTCGACCCAAACATTCCACTTCCCGATCGCTACGCGATGCATCTCCCCCACCACCTCCGCTTGAAGCATCTCAAATCCTTCTCCAATCTACCTGCCTTGCTCGCTCAGATCGTGGACAGTGCCACCGATCCCAAGACGTCGAATGGCCTCAGAGCGAGAAATCTTCCTATTCCGGATGGGCATTTGTTTTCGCCTGAGGAGTATAACTCGGATGTGTGGGCTTGGGCAGGCACCCCTCTTCAATCCGTGACCCAGATAGGCGATGCTCTTTCACGCCGGGAAAAGATGGCCTCATCGCTGGCGTCGATCTTGTTAGCGGGTGACAAGTCTGTCGATCAGACTCCCATATTAGAGTGGCGTGCCCCCACTAACGTCGATGAACCGTGGCGTATCTCCATCAATGGCGACTCGCCCTCACACCCTTCAATCTCTACATCACGCCTTGCCCAGATCCAGAGCCACGGCTTGTCGGACGTTGTTATCATCGACGTTCAAGCATTGTCAGGACCTCTGCGAACTCGTGGTGTATCCATATTCCCTATCATCCAGCGCGTTGTCAAGCGACAGTTGGAGTTTCATTGGTATTCGTGCCAGAGGGCGAATGCAGAGCAAGCATGCTCCTCGTTGCGTTGCATAGACGCTTTGGAGAACCGGCATTCCATCTGCGGTCGTTCGACTGGTGGTGATAGTGATTTCATACTGGATCTCATCAAGCAAGCGCTCCCTGCCACACCCGATGATGGCGAGGACGTATCTAACGAAGACTTGGCAAAAGTCAGTTTTGTGTTGCAGCAGGTGTGTAGCCGTTTACAGTCCATTCTATCCTTGACTTTGACGAGCTGACTCTTACTACAGTTTTGGGCCAAAGCCGTTGACTCCGAAGTGACCTGTATAATCTTGACGAGTGGGACAGAGGAGGTTGTCTGCCTTCGAGAGCGTGGAAGGCAGACCCTCTGGATATCAGAAACTCTCGATGTGGGCCGTTCTGGTGGCTCCGACCCTCCTTATGTGAAGTTGCATACTGGTGTTAGCATGGCCGGATTCAAGGACGCTTACGTGCGGGCTGAGACAATCAAGGATCTCATGGCCCTCGGAGGCTTGCCGGCTGTCTTCAGAGAGAGCTTCGATGGTACTGTCGATGCGACCGATCTCAGAACACCGCTGTCTGACAGGAAAGCGTTGTATCGGGCATCAATGGGTAAATGGCTCCCACCTAGATTGGATGTACGCAGCTCTCTTCCTCCCGTTTATATCTTCGCCTCAACTGTTTGCTTAGGATTCACTAATCAGGTGGGACTTGAACGCACTGAAGTCGCACTTGAAGGAGACAGTGGCAATGCGTCTTCACTGGAATCCGGACGACGTTCTAAGCTGTGAGCGCTTAAAAACGCTTCCGAACCCTCTGGGCTTAGTAGCGTCCGACGCCCCAAATCCACAAGGACCCTTTCCTATCACAAATATCCTACAAGTTCGTCTCCACGCAAGGAAACGGCATGGGTCAAAGGTGTATCTTTGCTACCCTGTCGAAGCGGCACTTCCGTACGGCTCAGCCTTTCTTATGAAGCTCTCGGACGATACAAAAGCTCTTGAACGAGAGCATGAAATCCTATCCGAACTGCGAGGATATCCCTCACTCCGATCAGTGGTTCCTAATAGTCTGGGCTTATATCGCTCCCCTAACACCGGGGTGTCGGTTCTGTTCACGCAGCATCTTGCGCGATATCCCCTCGTCATTGCGGGTATTCTCGACGCTCAAATCCGGTATGTCGGTCTATATCATCGTCTTGAACACAGCCTGACGTCTTCTCTAGAAAGGACATACAAAAGTGGCTGCAGCGTTTGCACCTGCAGGGCTTCACCCATAACAAGTTGTCGAACTACAATATTTTGCACGATCCAGATCGCTCGGATTTTGCGATCGTTGATTGGGGAGATGCTGTCCATCACCACGACCTTGACACGCCCGAATACCTTCGCGAATGTGAACAGGACAACATAGCTATGCAGGACATACTGAATATGCATATCGATAGTAGGCCGAACAAAAAACCTAAAACAACACGATCCTCGAGATAATTTACTAAATTCCATGTTGACATATTACGAACCCCGAGCAAGGTCATCCGCTCCAATTATCTCGTACTCATCTATGTATTCTCCCTGAATGAAAAGCTCGAGACGCGCCTTCTCCTCGCGATAGTTCTCATCTGTGGCGTGAAAACTGCTTCGGTCAAAGTCAGTGACGTGAATGTGCTTTGCTTCGTCCACCATAAGATTCCATGATCGTAGGTCGCGGTGCAGTATGCCAGCCTTGTGAATATCGCTTAGAACTCTTCTGAGCTCGGTGCTGACAACGTCATTAGCTTGAGGCATTGCATAGGTGAGAAAGTGTGTCGTACCACTGTTCAGGTAAGAGCGGAGGCAACTTTCGATTGTCGTCCAACTGCTCGCCAAGAGGACGCCCGACGTTGGAAAGAATGAGAACAGATTTCGTCTCATCCGCACTTGAGAAGAAACCAAGACAGGTTGGTATTCCAGCCACCCCGGCAGTAGTCAAATGCTTGTAAACTTCGGACTCGTGCTTTATACGTCGAACCGAGCGCGGGGTGGAAGCGACCTTGACAACGAACGCGTGTTTTTGAAGACCGGAAGACGGTATAAAGGCACTGTAGACATCACCCACCGCCCCGAACCCCAACCGACCATCTAGGACGATGCTGAGATACTCTTCGGGTTTGTAGGATGCTTCCACTTTGATGCCGGAACGATGGAAAAGCATAGGGGAAGGAGAGTCCCACTCCTTGAACCGAATAAAAAGAGCAACGGTGTCGAATGAGGCTATCTTGTCGCTGACGTCCTGGTTCATTGAGTCGATCAGCTAGACACAGCGTTGAGCGAAAAGATACACACCTTCTCGAGCTTGAGACGCCCAGTCTTCCTCCTCTTCGAAGAGCGCGGGTCTTCTGGATCGTCTCGCTTCCGCTTTTGAGGTACGGGGAAGTCCTTCAGAACAGGGAGACGTTGTAGGCCATCATAGACTGCGGCGATATGTATCGCTAGCCAAATTCGCCCGAAGGAAGTATCAGGATTCGACGCAGAGCATACGTCAATCAGTTCTGAAAGGTACAGCGTTTGTGACTCTCGGTGCCGAATGCCAATGCGCATGAAGTTCCCGCAATCGAATACTATCGTCGAGGTATCCCGTTTCACCGCACCGATCCAAGCCTATGAACGAGATTTGCATAAGATGCCTGGGGAGGGAAGTATTGCAATGAATCCCACCTTTTGTATATAATCACGAGACGTGGGTTCATATACTTCGCTCGCTTGCCCAGTATCGTATATTGGGAAGATTTGACCGGCGTTAGGCGGACTGGGCGGTTGCGTTTTTAAACGCCCACTCCGCCTCGGCGTGCGGGTTTCCGGAAGAGTCCAGAGACTACGCGGAGCGTCAGGTGGCTGAAGTCGTGTAGGTGGCGCTACAGTAGAGCATTTGGAGTCTAATTGCCAAGGGAAAGTGTCGAGCCCGCTAAGTCTGGTCATGTCTTCGAGGATATGGGCAGCGTCTGTGCAGAGAATCATACTGGAGGCAAACGACTGTGCAAATTTGTGGAGACCCACGACTGTGGAGCGACATTTCTTCAGCTCATTATGAAAAGAAGGCCCGATGGTGTGCAGAAGGAGAGTCTCGCAAGCGTAAGACTCGTTCAGCTTGCCAACGGACCCGTCGAACCCATGCGACCAGATGATCACGGTGCCCGCCCTTGGCTCCGTTGTAGTGAGAAGGAGTTTCGATGCGATGCGAGACGATACCATGCCCACTGCACGGTGTCGCAATCTTGCAATAGATGCTGCATCTGCACCTGTTATCTGTCGATACTCGGCCTCCGTCAAGGTGAAGCTGTAGTCATTGAGAGCTTCGAGCTCACGGGCGAAAGTGCTTTCGACTGACGAGCAAAGATCGTGGTGGAGAGTTGGAAGAAGCCTGATGCGCTTCAACAGGAGATTGTCAGGAATATGGCGGTCTAGAAGTTGTATAGGATCCGAGGGCTCCGGAGCATCCAGAAATTCATCTCGATGAAGAGGAGGGGGAACAAACTCGAAGAAAGTCCTCCTATGTCGAAGATTATCTGGCCCCTTGTCTGAATCCGAGGAAGGCGAGGAGAACCTCCGAGGGGGAGACTCTCGGAAGAGCGGTGGTGAAGTGGCAGACCAGGTAGGAGAAGAGCACCCAGGCGGACTGACGCTCATTGGAGGAGGATAAAAGAAATGCTAATGGAAAGTCGGAACAATAAGTATGTCCCTGAATGCCGATCGTCGAGATTTCCAATGCGCGCCCTTGCGCGCCAGTAGTGCGCGCCTCATTGTTGTGCACGTGAGACCGGCACATAAGGAGGCATGCGCAATCCAAGGCGCGTATTTGCAGGCCATCTCGCCAGCATCCGCTAGCTCGAAGGCTGTCTGTCTGCGCCGACTCCTGCTGTAAAGGCACACTGCAGTGGTCCCAGGTCAACATGAGGGGTACACCGGCCCGAGCCGCTGGCACCGAGTAAGCAAGCTGCTTTCCGAATTCACTTCTTTATCTTATTCACCCACGTCCAACCCACGCCCTTCGCAGGCTTGAATCCAGTGACAGTAGAAGATCACGATTAGTGGACCATAGCAGACGCCATGGAAGGTGCCATCTCTTTATCTATGGACACCGGTCAGGCAACCACGAGCAATGGGAAATATCAATATTTATGCTAGGTGCGCCCTCTATCCCTTTCTTCGTGTCTCTTCTCAAACAGTCTAACAGCCAGGCCTGACTTACACATTCCATGCGAATTGAACAAAAGCTAGCGGTCCGTCGGACGAAGTGCGCAATGGAAACCAGAAGCTTCAGGCGAACCAAACGTCGTACGCAGGCGTTGGCAGGTCCCAAGTCCCTCGCGCTGCCATGATTCCCGGACCGTCAAAGTCGTCTTAGTCCATCCCAGCGCGAGCAAGACCGGTGCCAGGACGGGCAATGATGGCTTAGTCGCGTCCGCTGAGATCCTCTCGCCCATCCTACCTCTCCGTCACGGTCGAGCAATATCCTATCCAAGTACGCGGATGTTCTGCGCGGACGTTGTTATCCTTCGGATTGGCGAAGAGGAATCCGAGAGCAGTAACCGCGAGGCTTTGGGAGAAACATGGGATTGCTTCGGACATCATGGATATGACGGCGAGATAGTCGACATGGATTTCGACCTCGGTGAGTCCTGAATTCCTTCTTGATGCCGACTGTCTCTTTCTGAACAAAGGCAGTCTGTCACTCCCACCTCCAAGTGCTCTCCGGATCGCGTTCCTTATTACCCTTCAAAGTGGCCACTAAACGTATGCGAGTCTTCCTGGACCAGGACTTTCGACTGACCTTACATCAGTCAATTACGCAAATCCATGGCTGATGACTAGGCATAATAAGGCGGATGTTTCGAACATATGATATGGCTCGTGGTGAAGCGTTGATTCGATGTGAGTTACTCGACAAAGGATAGTCGAGCTTAGATGCTGATAAAATTCTACGAAAAGCCTTTGTCTAATCATCGTGCCGACTCCATGCACGATACGCGATGAGTTCAACGAAAATGGCCATCGTCAAGCGCTATCCCATACCGAAGCCTGGACCCAACGAATGCGAGTCGAGTTTCATTCGGTCGCGTTCAATTCAGTGAACGCGTTGTACGCCCACATCCCTTGGACCTCAAATACAATCATGTCTTGGGGAGTGATATTGCTCGTGTTGTCGATAGAAGGAGACCGTGTTAGGTGATCGAGTTACAAAACTGCTTCGATGAGGTTAGCACATTCCGAATTAATGCTATTGGGCCTAGTAATCATATTATTGCAGCACCATCGGGAAATGTTCGCCCAGGAGTGTTCGCGAAGTACGGATTTGGCCATTCGAATTCCGGACAAGCTGTCGTGCGACGAAGCAGTCACTCTACCTAAGGGTACCCTTACTCCTGCACAGGTAACGTCTCACTCGTTCGCTCTAACCGACCACTGATTCTCTGCTCGTCGGAAAGGCTCTCTTCATCCGCTTCAAACTCAACGAACCCGAGTCCTTCTTCGTCTCCTTCACAATCGACTCGGAGTCCTACCATCCCGCCTCGACCTTCATCGGCTTCTACGCCCTCGACACCAACGCCTCGCATCAAGCCCAAAGAATCGCGCCAGTGTCTTTTCAGCAAGGGTGTCCAAACGTTGTATGATTACCATTCGCCGAATGGAAGCAGACGTTCTCGCCTGTTGTGCCATTACCCACGCATTCGATTGTGTATCTGAGGACGTCTCCGCTGTGCGCACCTCGCATACCTCCAGAGCCACTCACGACGAATGCCTTCGAGCCCTGATGCGCACACGGGGTCGACGCTCTCAGTATCTCGGTTTGTTGTGCGAGATTTTGTCGGTACGCTGTTCCAACAGTATGGCACCTTCATAAGGCGCGCAGGTATCTCGGTACGATGAAACCACCTTTGCTATACAGTAGAGGAAGCAGTGCGAGATCAAACTCTTGCGGTGATAGAAGTTCCGGAGAGGTCTGGCAGATCCTTGATGAATGCAGTCTCGTACCCAGACCAGACATGATGTGAAGATACCTATGTTTTTAAGATACCGGCAAGTCGGAAGATCCGAACGGTTGACAAGGTACGGAAGCATATTCGGTGGCGCAACAGTATTGGAACGATGGGCGGTCAGGTTAGCGTTTCGCCACCTGTTCTGAACTTTATCTCTAATGCATGCAGAGGATGCATACTCCTTTGGGTGGTATGCTGTAAGTGTTCCGGTATGTCACTGTTCTATTTTTTAGCTCTCAAATCGGTCTTCTGGTTGGTGTGCGCAGCCTGGGAGCACCTCTGAGGAAGGCACATCGAAGGCTGCAGCTACTCTTCTCTGTCATATGATATGATACTGTGAGTTTTAGGCGACTTCAGGTGATACTTTCCAACGGGCATCGGTCCATGTCTAGGTCCGCGCAAGTCGCGCGCCGCACACAAAGAATGCCCATGTAGTAAACCGCTTCATTTGAACGAGCTCGAAAATAGATGCGCCCGCGTTCCTGCCGCACTGGAGTTGTGATCTCTGGCCACTATAGCGGCAGGACCTCGGTGTGACATAGATACAGCTCGCACGGTATGTATAGGATGACACTGACAATCATACACGCCACAACATGCGCCTTGCTCTACTGAATTGGGCATTCATTGTTAGATGATGGGCTGTTGGTCCGGAAAGAACACGGACCCGTAAGTTGTATCCTGGAGCCAGCCAAGCCTCTGCTGCTCACGCTTTGATCCCTTTCCAGCAGAGCGCCATCGTGCTCTACAATGCGCTTGTCCTCTTATACCCGCAGCATGCAACAGTGAAACTCACTGACGCTAGGATGGGGCAGGAGTATGCGGTACCAAAGGAATGGCGGTTGCTACGGTAAAGTCTGAACCAATTGCTTCCCAATGAGTCCTCGTAACTGCAAACCGTGTTAGGATATACACCATTCGTAGGCTGTGTGCCTCTCCAACTCTCTCCCGAGCGTTCTCAATCCCTGCTCCTCGGACTTCAGAGTCGCCATTGGCACCGGTCTGTATGCCCATGGACTGATGGCATTTGAGAGCCTCTTTTCGGTGTACTACTCTGGCGACAACAAGATCATTTTTCATCGAACTCCCGAGTCGCCGTCACTGGCCTGTACATCTGTGGACCGATGGCATTCAACGGCACTCTTTTCAGTTTGCTCTGACCGAATTCATTGCAATCAAGCGACAAACGTTAACGGAGCATGTACCAATTGAAACCTGGCCGTCAAAACTGTTGTGCGCATCCAGATATGACTGGCAAGTCCAGCAGCACTCGGGTGCAATGTACCTCTCAAGATATTCATAGGCTTGCAGGCGTCTCGAGTCAACTCCCGAGAGCTTTTTTGTGGCCAATGATCAACGAGGCATCAAAGTGCGTCCCAAATACTGTAGTGAGTCGGAACGTTTGTCTCCCAGCCCAAAAGAGGGTGTGTTCCCCGACCTGACACAAGAGTAGCCAGTAGGTCACGGCCTAGATCATATTGCATCGGGTCCGAGACACCGAGGCCATGTGCGCTAGCCGACGGGGTCCTGACTCCCCGCCGGTTTGGGCGGGGTGTGCTGCCACAACTTCGAGGTGATTGCTGGGCTCGTTGACATGCGACACTCCATAACCGGGGAGGGCTTGTGCTTCTGCCTCGCTGTCCTGATCACTGTATCGAAACCCATGGCTGGCACCACATGCTCCCCTGCAATTAGCTGGGAACTCAAGCTGAATTCTCTGAGTTGAGGCCAAGGACTAGAGAGGTATCGAAGTGCGTCTCAAATAGTGTAGTGAGTCAGAGCCTTTGTCTCTCAGCCCAAAGGAGGGTGATTTCCCTGACCTGACCAACTTGATCGAGTCCGAGACACCAAGGTCATGTCTGTCTCTTTGTCACCCAACACCTGCTTCTTGTGAGCCGATGGGGTCTCCACCGGTGTGGGCAAGGTGTGCTGCCACAATTTTGAGGCAATTGCTGCACTCACTGACATGCAGCACTTTTGGCAGCGCTCCTCTGGGGTTAAACCAGAGAGGCCATCCATAACCGAAGAGGGCTTGCTCTTCCGCCTTGCCGGCCTGATCATCTTTTCAACTGTACTGTAACTCATGGCTGGCACTATGTGCTCCCCTGCAATCGATTGGTGAGCTTGAGCTTAATTCTCTGAGTCTCAAAGCTCACCTACTGTGCCAGCTTTCTGAACTACAACTAGAATCTCCTTGTCCTCCGCCATGTCAGCATCAGGCCTATTTGTCTATAGTAAGGGCACACAAGGAAACAACTAAAGAGTGGTGTGAGAGGTGGTGTATTGAATCCTAGTGGGTAACAACGGTTATCCAAAGTTTACTCTACTAACTATTTGTTCTTCTATAGAATTTCCAATGCTTGCCGGCGTGGCTGCACCTTTCTGATTTGTGCGCTGAGGTGTCACACAAGTTATTGTGCCATCCTGTCTATGATTGGTTGGACATGCGCCCTATCCTGCCCAATCCTGCCTTTCCATTGGCTGAGCTCCACCACCACACACTACTATTCAACAATTGTTGAGTAGATCCCGCTCATGGGCGTGATAGTATCACTCTTGCTCAATGAAGCATCTGTGGCACAGATGAGTCATGACACGCCAATGATTTCTGCAGCATCACTAGAGAGTCTGGAGCCATCTTCTTTCCTGCTGTGTGCTCTCTACAGGCCTTCTTTTCTGTCTCCGTCTCAAACTTGTCTGAGTCAAGTCTGCCCGGGGTTGTAGGTTGCCTCAAATGAGGTGGTGGAATTTGCTGCCACTCCGCCTTCAGAAGTGTCTCCTTCTTATAAAGAAAGGCTGTCTTCACTCTGGCAACTTTCAACTTTGTCTTGTGGCAAGCCAACTTCTCCTCCTTCTCCCTCACCTTCTTCTTCTTTTACTGCTTCATGGTGTGCTTGGTGGTGAGAGCCTCCTCCTGGTCAATTTTGTGCTAAGCTTATATTTCCTCTCTCAAGTACTCTGCTAATGCTGTTAAAGCATCATCTAATAGCAGCAGCTTCTCAGGCAAGAAAGAGTGTTGATCTGCAGACTGCATCTCTGTTTGTAAAGGTCTTCACCAGGGGAGAAAGGAGGAAGAGGGGGCTCACTCTTCTGCAAGGGAAATAAATGCCTTCACAGAGGCTCATGCTTCAAGATGTTGCATAGGTCATTGCATCATCCTGCCTATGATTGGTCACTGGAGTGCATATCCTATCCTGCCCAATCTCACTGTTCTATTGACTAAGCTCTGCCACCATGCACAATCATCAGCCGCCATATATATTCTGCTGATGAGCATGATAATGTTGCTCTTGCTTGATAAAGCACCTGTGGCGCAGATGAGTCATGACAAGGAGGAAAGGAGCTCCCTGGCAGGGGAACAGAGACTTTGTGAGAACAGCCAACTTTTTGTCAACATATTCTTTATTGTACACTTTGCTCTGCTGCTTTATTGAGCACACTCAAGGATGCCTGGGGCCCTGTAGGCTTCTGTATCACAGTGCTCTTTATCTGCGACGGCTGTGTACTGGTGGCACTTCCTAAGGAGAGGCAAGTCAGTGACTAAATTATCTCCTGCTGCTTTTTTGACTTTCCTCTGGGTAGACACATATCATACTATACTTTGAGAGCCAGAGACAAAGGAGAGTGGGCACTCTACAGGTCCTTGACAAGGCAGCCACAGAGAAAGGCACATGCCCTCTCCTGCTGCTCCATCTTTTTTCCTCAGACACTTCCCTACACGGGGCTACGACACAGTCTGATGGACCACTTTGAGTTCAAAGCCTCTAGATCCTCCAACCAAGCAGGAGTGAACTTTTCAAAGATTTTCTGCTAGGGCTGTGGTGCCACTCCACTGTCCGACGGTTTACTTATAGTGCTGCCAGCTCTCCCAGCCCTCTCCAAGCAGTCCACAAACTGCTAGAGAGTTCTGAAGAAGGCATTGTCAAGAAGAGCACATCTGTCCCAAGTAAGCTTTAGCAGCAGCAGGGTGTCACTAGTGCTGTTGATGGTGTCACTGGATTGGACATCTCCCTTGTGATGTCTTATTGCCTGTAATAAGGTTGCCCAGTCCTCTGCAGTTGGGGAAACACTATTAGCTATCTGGGCGCAGGCCAAATTGGACTGAAGCTTGCTGCTTCTGGAGTCGACTGGCCTAACATTGTGCCTACACTGGGGATTGTCTGACACATTGTCAAACACCAAGTGAGATGCGGTCATCCTTTTAGGCTGTGGAAACCATCTCCTTGACAGAATATGCACTGTTGCTAGATTCCTACAGCAGTGATACTGTCTTCTCAGCCAGTGCCGCCTTTTTGTTATCCTTCTTGGCTGTAGTGACCATCTCCTTCACAGAATACATGGTGTTGCTGGATTCCTGCAGTGGTAACACTGCTGTCATAGCCAGTGCCACCTTCTTGTTATTCTTCTTGGCTGTAGTGATCTGCCGGCTCTGGCTTCAGGCCGGGCCAGCCGTGGGCCAGCCGTACTTGGGCCAGAGCCAAGCCAGGCCGTGGGTACGGCTTCGCAAAGCTCATGGCCTGGCCTGAAATCCTGAAAGCCGTAGGCCAGCCGTCGAGCCGTGGCCTGACACCGTGTCAGGCGTTGGATGAAATGCACTGCAGAACTTCACGAGCAATCCAATTCGGGGAGGCCCTAACGACTGGCTGCTACTGGTAGCTTTCTTGGGATCACATCCCAGTCGCGCGGTGGAATCTAAGTTGCTCGGCGAGTGTTACTGAGTGATGTCCTGATTAGGAAATACAAGTCTCCAGCACTCACTCCCACTGGATGGACGTATGGTCTCAAGAACATCACCCGCAGTGCCCAAGAGCAATCCTCACCCTGTCTCACATCCCGCTGCATCCCGCTTACATCCCGCCTACATCCCGCCACATCCCGCCGCAAGCCATGGCCCAAGCCGAAGCCAGGCCAGAGCCAGCCGTGACGAACGGCCTTGGCCTGGCTCACCATTTCGATGAGCCAGAGCTTTGCGAAGCCAGGCCAGGCCGGCGGCTTCAGGCCAAAGCCGGGCCAGCAGATCACTACTTGGCTGTGGCGGCTATCTCCTTAATGGTGTACACACCATTGCTGGATTCTTGTAGCAGTGGCACCGTCTTTCCAGCCAGTGCTGCCTTGTCATCCTTCTTGGCTGTGGCAACCATCTCCTTGACAGAGTACACATCATTCTGGCTCCTGCAGCAGCGGCACCACTTTCACATCAGTGCCATCTTCTTGCTCTTTCTTGCCTTCAATTCACCTTGCCTCACTCAATGTTTGGCTAATTCTAGTAGTGGTTGTTGTCCACATTGCACAGAGGCGCCAAAGGCTTCCAGGTTGACCTGGTTGTTTGTCTTGAGACATAATCTGCATTGTCCGTCGCAACTGGTCAGTGCAACACCAATTGGGTGTAGTGTTCCAATCCTGCATGACACCGCGCCTCAGTTCATCCTTCCCGCACCAGCCTCCTTGATTCTTGAAGCTTCCGAGGTCGTGAAGTTCTTTGTGGCCAAGGACCAATGATACCGTAGTGAGTGAGAACCTTTGTCTCCCAGCCTGAAAGACAGTGTTTTTCCCGACCTGACAAGCTTCTTTATGAGAGTAGTGAGTTGCTTACAGCCTGAATCATAATGATCGGAACTCAAACACAACACAGGACTGGCCCGAGCTGGGCCCGAGACACCGGCTTTATCCGCGCTACTCCGGTCCTTACCTTATATAGGAAAGTCGGCGTTAACCGGTCCCGACTCTAGCGCCTTCCAGCGCGCGGAACACAGCGCGTTTGCGAGTTTTATCCACATCGCGATCAGATATTTCTGTAGCCTGTTCGGGGGTTCCTCGATACATCTAGGTGAGTTGAATCCTTGAAGGCGAAGGAATGAATGTTGACATACAAAAGCCAACGTCGTTCCCGACTCATTGATCGTCAGCCCGGTATCCCCAAAGTTCGTGAGCGGCCGCATCCAAGATACCGTTACATGTTCCGTCACCCACTCAGGACGGGGACAGCGGGGATGTTTGGTAACAGGGAAGTCTCCAAAAGGACGGCAACGGACGTGATTGTAGGATATATATGCTCGAGTCGTGACTCGTCGGTCGGGTCCAGGTCGTCGTGAGATTTCGAATCGCGATGGCTCTGCATGGGCTGTGCAAAATAACACTGTGCAGACTAGGTTGGTAATATTGCCCGCCACAAACAAAGTAAAATATATTGGCAAGAGTCTTTCCCCTCATAGACGACTTCAGATCGGGCAAGATTAAATTCTATAGGTGGTTGGAGGTGTATGGCGCCAGATGGCACCGGAGGAGGCCGAATTTGGACTTTATTTGGCTGTGCTGATCCATCCTTTGTTTTATGCTACCACCAGGCTGCCACAAGGACGAATGCCAGCCTATTCAAACGAGGACCATCTGAGGGAGACCGGCCATATCTACGGCTTAGGACGACCGGCGGTCCCATACACAAGCTGAGAGGTGTGTTGCGCCTTGTCTATCCAGGCTTGCGTGCCGATAAAAGGACAGAAATAAATACCCTGCAATATGCTCCGTGTTCCGTCATATACCCTTGGACTATGCTATCACCCAAGCCCTACCATCGTGCGCAAGGAGGACCCACCATCGACAGCATCCGCAGAATGACGGGCGAGCGGGTGCGCCCCTTCACCGATGTTTACAGCATTTTCTGACATTGCAGGATCAGATAGTGCTACATTCGACCCCCGCCTCCCCGTTGGTCATCACCTTGCTCGGCCTGGCGTAGCCGCATGAAGCGCTTTCTATGCCGCCACACATTTGCGGCGCTCTCGAATGGTCTTTATACCTCACCACGCATCTCTGTCCCATGCGTCCTCACGCTGCTGCTATAGAGTCCTTCAGACAGCGGCGTCTGCCAGACATCCTCTTCGTTCCGGTCGTCATCGATGTCGAGATCGGCCTTGTAATCGATGATGGACGGTCATTCACTTGTTTCTTCAAACAAGCTGCTACCAGGACAATCTCGAGTATGCGCCGGAGGGCATCAATCACTCTATCACAATCTTGGACGACTCAGCGGGGGAGACGTCGGTGGGGGGAGAAGTCAGTTAAGTCCTTTTGTGGTCGCATGACGAACTGTAAGTCACGCACGCTTCTCATTTTCATCCGCCCAATGCCAGCAGTCTAATCTTGGTTCATTCAGACGACGACAGGGCGGCCGTCGACTGTTGCAGACGCAAGGCACGGGAACGATGACTGGGATAGCACCCTCTCGATGTGACGAATCAAAAAGGACTGACTGGGCTTTCGACGCGGCAACATCAACACCGTCCCTCCCATTGCCGTCACTTGGGTCCTGCGTCCAGAAGCTTTTGAACAATCGCAAGATTGAGCTGCCTGGGGCTGGCAGAGGCGACATTATGCCGTACCAATCTCGTCCATCTGGGTACAACCGCATTCGGTCTCTTCTCCAGGACACAGAAACCACCACGCACTGTTCCATGCCACCAGTCTCACTAGGGCGCATCAGGCCCGAAGGCGCGCACGCCATCGCGATGCAAGTGATGAGATTATAGGTTGATCCAGGTAGTCAGTGTCTTGACGGATAGCCGCCATGAGCATACCCGGGATGGTGCCAATTTCTCTGACGCGAGCCGTCGCCGCCTTCACCAGGCCAGAAACCTACACCAGTACATGTCTTGCACGGGTGCGATACGCTCCGAATATTCATTGCGCGAATGAAGGCGTTCCAAGCAGGTCGCGTAGCCCCTGAGGTATGTTAACCTCATTCTCCCTCTTCGATACTTTCTGTTTGACTGACAATCGTCGCTAGCCATTTAGAATCACTAGGATCTCTCTCACCACGTTCTTTCCCTTCGATAAGTCTGCCAGCATCACTGCGAGGCTCCTTGCCCACCTCTTTTTTGTGCATTCGTCGCCGTTCGACGCGTCCTCAGAGCTGAATCTCAAATCGCTACAAATCGCGCACCGATGATTCCAGGTGCCCCTTCGGCAGTGTACCGTCTTGTTTCGTCCACGCGAGGAAGATCTCGCCAGTTGTAGCGTCATTCAATTGAGGATGTGTAAGTTTGTTAGCATTCGACTCCTCCTTCTTGAACTCACCTTCGTTCGTAAGTTGACGCGCGGCCTCCGACCTGGCTTCTTGTTGTCCACAAAATTGGACTTTTTTTTCTTTTGGTAACACAAATTCTTACTGTACATTTAACAATCTTCATACTGACTAACTTACAGACTAGAATGAGACAGAACTGTCGAGAGGATCATCATTTGGTTCTTCGCTTGGGCGAGTTGGGCGGCCCGCCTAGTTGAGCTTGGGGCTCGGATTGCCGCCCCCGTGTCATCGCCGATAGCTATGGACTAGTCATGACGATGGCAGCGAGCTATCCTCTGGCTGTCCGAGCTGTATCAGCGGGAGGATATAAAGGTCATCATGAAGGCTTACCTATCGCCCGAACATCGGCTCCATCTCGATTCTGCTGTATTCAGCCCATTTCCGAAACCAAGCGAAGAAACATGGGAAGGGAGAGAAAGGAAGAGGGAGAGAGGAGAGAAAAGAAGAGGGAGAGAGGAGAAAAGAAGAGGGAGAGATGAGGCATGCATAGAGTCGTGACACAGAGTAAGTGAAAAGTTCGTTCTTTGGCTTTGCGTTCTCATCGGTTGTGAGATAGCGTGGTTCCGGACCTGCCAATATTCACTGGATGTGGGCGTACACGACGTCGTTGCGCACGAACAACGTCAAACTGTATCCTCCCCTAGCCTTCCTGGACCATTTCTGGCACTTCCGGACTGCCATCCCGACCGTAACGTCTGGGCTACCCTTCACCTCCAGGAATGCCTTCCCATCGACAGGCGAGTGTAGCCGTACACTGCCTGAGGCTATCAGCTGATAGTCGTAGTTCAGGGCCACGCCAAATCGCAAATCAAACTCCGCCGAGTCGTTATTTCCAAATCGGGGCATGAACGGCGGTCCAGTCGGTCCAGTGGCAGCTCCCGGTGCTTTCGAGACATCGATAAGTACGCGACGTCCGGCATCTATGGTGACATACCGAGCTGTGGAATCGGGGCTGTGGTGGGCGGAGGTCCTGGCCACGACATAGCAGCGAAGCGTTGATAGCTGTTCGGATGTTCTGATCGATGGTCGTAGGCAGTGCGCGGGGCATGCGCACCGCGTGAGTCCATGGGCGGGGCAGTGTCAGCTGTGAAGCGCATCGATTGCGACAATTAGTGCGCTTCGGTACCGAGGTTGGAGCAATATATACCTCGAGTGGCGGGGTGCTGCCCGTAGTACACTGGGTCTACCAACGAGGGAGCGTGGTCGATGCCATGCATCGGAGCGGAGGGGGAGTGATACCTGCCCTGGTATCCTGGGCGTTCGGGAAGGCCCGTTCAGTGTGAAGCCACTTTTTGACAGCTAAGCGCCCACCGTTGGTGCCCATGCCCTCCGGGTTGCTCGTAAATCCTGGGTATCCAAATCCGCCTCCATCACCTCCGGATCCCATACCAGGCCTGGAAGATCTTGCATTCATGTTGGGTTGGTTTCGTGAGCGGTTCTGCGGCGAGGTCATTCTTCCTTCCTGGGTTGCTGGATGAAATTGGATGGCGAGGTTTGCGATGTTGTGTTGCTGGTTTCCTGGATGTGGCGTCGTACGGCCGTCGCTCTTGGACGGGTTCCTTGGCGGCCGGTCTGCTCGTAGTCCGTTTTCCCTGTTATTGGCGGATTTCTGCAAATATGCGCCTTTAGTGCTTTCGACATCGCTACCAAACGCTAGTTAACGCACCTGTTTCTCGAGCTCAATTCTCTCTTCCTGTCTGTTTTCCCTGCGCTGTATCTGCTTTCAAATATCGTTCACGGCCACTTTGTCCACGGGTTTTTCGGGTTGGAGAGTTGAAAGAGAACGGTCAGATTCTCTTGGACGATGTGGATTTCCCCCTGGGGGCCGGATTGTCTGCCTGCGATGTTACGGAGCGCTGGGTCCCTTGGTATCCTGACGATCGAAAGCAGTCTGGCTCCGCAATTGCAGATTTGAGGAGGAGGATGAGAGATTGATGAAAACGGCTTTTGCCGCTATTGACCCTGCACGGCCAATTCTGACGGATCCCGCGGAGAGGACCAACAAAAATAGCGCACAACGTTCGAGAGGGCTACTCGTTCGCGTCGAGGAGGTTGGGCAATTTGTACGCCACAATTGTTGACGGGCCTTGACACATCGATAGATTCGTATCTTTCAAGCTTGGCCTTGAGCCAGCTGAGATGCACTTGCTCGCTCAAGCAGATGGCGGCCTATGAATCGAACGGTACTACTCCTTGATTGGTGACCGCGGAATGGTGGGTCAGGTTTCTAGTCCAGTACTATTCCATCTTCCAGTCCGTATACGCTCAAAAGCGACCAGAGTGATATATTGTACCGCACTTATACAGCTAAAATCATTTTGAATTAGACTCCATGCCAACAAATGGCTAGAACTTCTTGGGCCTTCACTTCGACTATGGAATTGAACACGAGGAATGAGAAGAGGTGTCAGGAGAAGTGGACACTCAATTCAATGATTGATGGGATGCCTTGAAATTGGCGTACGTATCTGTTCGTCTTGAGGTGTATTGATTAGTGATTGGCTCCATGTGTCGCGGAGTATGTATACAATGGAGCACCCCTCCGCGAGATGTACGCGCAAAGGAGCCAATTGGGTGACACGCTGGATAATACTTTTGCACTTCTCATCGAGTTAAAATGATGAGTGGCGCAGAAGGACCGAAGGACCTTGGGCCTCGCCGATCTGCTGTGGTTTCCCCCTCCATCCATTGGCTATAATCTGATCACGAATTCCAGATGCTGTTCTTGCCAAGTGGGCGTCCTGGCTCATTCTCTCTTGTCATGAGTAATCCGTTCTCTCCGCAAATACGTCAACGCTTTTGAACTAGGTGATACCGACTCTCCGTAGACATGTAAGTCTTTATCTGCGCGGAATAATCAGGGTGATGTTAGCTTGCACCGTCCATGTTTTCCGTGTCAGTGATTCCGGCTGAGCTGAGCACTGATATGGTATGTGGCCATCAGAAAGCTGCGCCTGCCGCCTTGAACTCGTCCACAAAGAATTGCCGAAGCCCTCGCGCAACCATCGCTCGGTACTGTTTTCTGTAAGCAGACGTTCAGCAATTTCTAGCTTCGCCCAGTCTTGCCATCATGTCTGAAGGCGTGTCTCGGGCGTTCCGTCTGGAATGCTCCTTGCAAATAATGATATTGAGTAGGTCTTTGACGCGTTATATGCAGCTGAATGCTTCCACTGGGATACGGCTTATATCTATGGAGACAGTGAGGATCTGAGTGAGGAATGGTATATTCCCTTCACTTTGTCACCTAGAACAAGACTCAGCTGCGTACTGTAGATTCAAGGCCAACCCGGGAAAACGATCATCCTCGATATTCCTTGCCACGATGGTAGGCGTCACGATGGAAAGTGGAACAGAAGATCCAGAAGATTTCAAGCCAATGTTCAAGAAATCACTTGGAAGGCTGAGTGTCGACTACGTCGATATGCACTTACCTCCATCACACCGATTCCAAGGTCCGCAATTGAGAAGAGCGTCGAAGCCATGGCGGAGTTTGTCGAGTATTTCTGGTCACTCTGGGTTCGGTTTTGTGTTGTAGGTTTCGCCTGAAGAAACGACAAGGGCAAGAGCCTATGAGCGGCTATGACTCTCTGACCGCTCCGCCTCGGGCCTTCCTTGTGCCGTTCAGAACGCCCTGGTGAAAGCCATTGCGGTACTTACTAAATGCCGTCCAAATACTTGCACCGTTCATAGCAGTCATTCCGAACTGCAGCAGAGATGGGGCGGAGCGAACGATCGTGGGCGGAGCGAACGATGCGGCCCCTTACATCGGTTTACGGCAACAACTCCGCGGAATCCCCTGCGCCACGTTGCCGAGTGGTACCATAACATATATCCAGGAATTTGGCGAAATTCACGAAAAACTAGTGTCACGATTTGGGTCGTGTCTACGCAGAAATTCTTGGTGGCGCAGAAGATTTGCAGACGTGGGCTGCCATTTCTTTGGTACCGTCGTTAAGGTAGTGTCACACTGTTAGACGCTAGCGTGACGGGCGGATCCTTGATGACGCGCGGCTCAGCAGGGCTCAGCTTGCAAACGGGTCGGTATATAACTCGAAGGTTCATATTTTACGCATTTCCTCTTCAATTCATGTCAACTGACGCGTCGAGTAGGTGTGTCAGGCCCTCTGCATGTCCGTATACGCGGATATCCGGTCGAGGTCGCGTCTGGTTATTCCCTGACAAGCTCGTGTGTATAATGCACAATCCAAGTTCAACTTTTTGCCACTAGACACGAATTCTTCCGTGCGGGGCCTTTCCAGTTCTTCGTGACAACGCGCAAAATCTATATTCATTGGAGCAGTGAAGTCGTGGAAGCGTTTGGCGAGACTCTGAATCTCTCAACGATGCGCTGTGATTTCACCTGATGATGTTCATTTTCCCTCCTTCTCCCTTGACATCTATTCTCACGTCGCTCCCCCACCGCATATCCTGCTATCATTGATGCCTTCGTCATCGGCAGGAACAGTCCGTCGATAGAATGAAGTAGATGTTATTTGACGAAGCGGCTAGGCTGACCTCCTGGAGTTTCTGACTGCAGGAGATCAATATTTCATCTCATATTACACGGACCGTCCTGATTCGCCTCAGATTACACGCGCCTTTTCGTTTCTCGGAAACCTATCATCATCTACTTTGCATAAATCCCCACCCTACTATCTTACTCTGCATCCACTCGCAAGCTCTCCTCGTACCAAGCAACCGCTAATGCAAAGCACCACGCGAGGCTTCTCTCCATGGCGGTATTTGACTACACACTGCCCACCCCCATGGCAGGCCGCCGTCTCTGGTGGCATCCGAGTTCCTCGAGCTCTTGATTGCATTGCCGAGAAACGACACATGCGCTCTGCCCGGGATACACACATCTTGAGGCCACCCTCGCCTCAGTGCGCTGCATGAAGGGTGGGCGTGAGGGAAAACGTTCCATAAGCCCGCCTTGGTATGACAGTCTCTAACCTGGGCCGCGAGATTGTTCATCTCAATTTGGTATTGCGGAAAGAGGATGACCGGAGGGATGTTCATTCAAGCGGATTGGGAAAGGGAAATGGGATATCGAGCCGACGCCTGTCTGGTGGGCTGGATGGAAATGAAGCCAAGTTTGAGAGAGAAATCGGTTTATTGGAATGTGCGCTGGAAAGCGATTTTTTTTTGTACCTGTTCGTGACTTGCAATATGTCTAAAATGTATACAGCAGATGAACGAAGGTATATAGTACATATGTACGTGCACGCAATAACAAAGTGACACCGGAAATATCATCGTATTTGCTTGGTGACTGGCGAGTAATGATGCTCCAGTGCAAGTGGACTTAGAGTACCTGCTCTCTGAGAGAAGCAATTCAAAGGATAGATAAACGCGCTCGAGCTCTTTGAGTGGTATTACTTACCGCCCACCGCTATGAGGGAAAGACGGACGCCCATGGCCACGCCACTTCAGTTACGCCTGTAATTGGAACGAGTACACAAGTAGAGCATAGATGGATGTTCGGGCTGGGATACAAGCTGAGGACAGAGATTCCGAGCTCATCATGGTCTTCTTCAAGATGCTTGAAGTAAATGAACGAGGGTATTGGTGTATTTGTTCGTAAGGAGTTGTGAATGTTATGGCTACAGTAGATGTCAATAAACGAGTGTGTACTTAGTAGCTACAAGTAAGTATGTGCGCAAAGCACTCGATAGGTATTAGTTATAGTAACGACGACGCTTGATGGGCGAGTAAGGATGGTGGCGGGCCTCGCGCATAGCACGAGCCTTGGCTTTGGTAGGAGAAGGCCCATCTCCGAGCGCCATATCCGGCAACCGCGACAATCGCGACTGCAGTGTGTTCCTCGGTCTCTCTTTCATCGGCCCAGGTTGGATGCGAATTGGGGCATTGGGGTTGTCCCAGCGCGAAGCGTACTCCGAAGGGAAGTAGGAGGATTGACCATGATACACGGAACGCTGATGGTGGTTCACGGCTGCCTGGTGGATGTTCATCGCCCCAAGCTCGTTGGCGAGGTCTTCGAGGAAGACGTCTGCCATGTCCTCGAGCAGCTTTTGGCGGTGGCTCATAATCTCTTGTTGGTGCTCGTGAGGGAGGGTAGCGAAGAATGAGGGCTCGACGCCTCTACGAGCGCAGTCCTCGATGAAATTGAGGTGGGCCATGTCTTGCTCGTCGTCGGTTTCCATGAAGAAGGTGGTCATCAGCTCGGTGGACCATTCACCGGCGAGGTAATTGTTTTGTGTGTGTTTCTGGTCTTGGGCCAGTTTGATCGCGAGTCGTTGGTTTTCAATTGGGCTGAACAAGAGGTTAGAGGTCATAAATGGGAAATGGGTTATCCACGTACCTCAGATCGGGCTGGTAAATGAATGGGAAGACTGTGGGGTCCATAACAATTGAAGGGATATGCCAGATATCCTGTTGGTCGGTGGGGATGGTAAGTTGAATTTCGCTATGCCTTTATAGAGCCCATTCGAACGCCATCATGTGATGCACGCGATGGCCCAAGTGAGGGAACAATGGGATGCCGCCACGAGGTGCGAAAAGGGTAGCTTGAGCGTCGAACGACCCAAAGCGGATATGAGGACCCGGAGGCTTAATTGTCTGGGGTAAATCACTGCTCAAAAGCAGCGGAAGGCGGGGTAAGTAGGTATTTCAAAGTATGCGTCATAGATATCTCGAGTGACGTGCTCTAGCTGGTCCGTAGTCGAGTAGTAGTCAAGTCCAGTTCACAGCGCAGCAGGCAACAGCTGAGCAGTACTCAGTACCAGCGGACTGCTGCAGAGTCAGTGCCAGCCATTTTGGGACGGTCTTGTTCTGGTTGAACGTGAATCACAGGGCGATGACTAAGCCGGTCTCCCTTGTCCAAATGTTTTGATTTGGGAATTGCCCGATTCTCTCCTTTCTTTCCTTCCACCATGTCTTTGTAACTTCAGCGGATTTTGTATCAGTACCCCCTTGTCTTTCTCCCCATCCTTTCACCTCCACCACCGACTACGACGACGACAACATCAACGATGACTCCGGTGAGGACACGTAGCTTATCGACGCCGCCGACGACCGCTGACCTCGACGCCTTCGCCAGCAATCCGGCCCAGAAGACTCATTTATGAGCCTCCTCTCGCTGTCTGCAGCGGCGGCCAGCGCCATGCCCATTCCCGTAGCCAAGACAGAGTCAGCGTCCAGCGACCCTCTGCCGGATCTCGCTGGGAGCTACGGCACTCGACAGCACTCACGCAGGCTCTCGTCCACCGGCAAGGCGCGCTCCCGACGCCTTAGCGATGCCCGCGACGCTGCTGTACGGCCTTCGTAAGTGCGCTCTCCATATGGCCCGCCATCAATTATTGATTGCGTACAGCCCCGCATCATTGTCGCTATCATCGCTCAGTCTCTCGTCGCCCAGTCCACCCGTCTCGACCTCGCTCACCTCCGCCTCCAGCATGGATAATCCAGAGCTGGCAGGCATCTCCAATCCCGTCATCATTCCCAAGAACGGAAAGAAGCGCGGCATGGACCACAAGTGCGAGAGCTGCTCAAAGGTACATAAATTATAATTGAGATTATCCTTTTATATTTATCTGCCTCCGCAGATTTACCGACATCCATCCTGCCTCATCAAGCATCGTTGGGAACACACTCCCCATTGGCGCGAGTCGTCGAAGTATGTCCTCAGCAAACACCAACAGGTCCAGCTGCTCGAGGTAAGCCGACCCGCATGGCCTCCGCACGTAATGCTGATCCATTTCCATCTCCATCTAGGCGGCTGCCATTCTTTCCCACCTCTCCCCGTCCACCTCCTCGCTGCCAGAAGACCGTTCTCTCTGGCCGTCCTTCCTTTCGGGCGGCTCGCTTCCCAAGCAGGACAACCTCTCCGCCAGCTCCGTCCCCGTCCAAGGTCCTCGCATGCACGATTATCACCTCCCAGCGAGCTCTGCTGCGACCCAGGTTCGGCCCGGCCTCCTCGCTGTACCCGTGCCTGAGCCGGTCTTTGACTCGGACGAGGACGAGGAGATGTATGACGACTCCCAGTACCACGGTGGCGGATTTACCGCTCGCGGCAAGGAAGCTCGTGTCAAGGAAGAAGAGGAGGAATGGGACGGTCTCGATATGGATATGGATTAGCGCATCCTGGCATCATGATCCTATGTACTAACACGCAAACGGCTACCTCGAATCGGATAGGATATACTCCATAACCATCCTTCATCTATCTATTGTAAGTACCACAACACGGACACCGACGACGATGAATGACGCACAAGTGTAAATGTATCTTGTAACCCTTCCGTTATTTATCTGTACGGCAATCAATTAACGCTCAGCATGAACAAGACGATGACTGGTGCTGGACTGGTCTGGAACCCTACCAGATGACATCGGGGCGGGACATCCGTGAGAGTGTTAGCTGGCATGAGCTGGGCATGAGTCACGACGGAATGATTAATTGGGACATGGCGAATTGTGGCGTCAGATGAGCTCTTCCTTGCTAAGTGCATTTGAGTCGGTGGTCCCTTTATTAATCTCAGACTGGAGGTGGACGTTCTCCCCACCTGGCACTACGGAGGGCAGAACACCTAATAACTGTATCATATAACATTGGTGAGGGTTCTCGGTGAAACTTTACTTCGGCGGATGCTAATGGCACAAACGCAGGAAGTGTTTGAATGTTTTGCTATCGTACCGTTCGATGGAAGCTGGATGATCATGTTCCTCCGAGAGCGATTGCACTACTGGAAGAGAAACCATCGGAGGATTGTCCGACCTTCGCACTGAAGAACAAGTCATGCTGTCTCCAGACTTGAACTTGGAGTTCAAGTATGAACCGAAGAACGACCGAGCTGAGATTCACGGCAACTGGGGCGCCTGTGTCCCGCCTGAAGATGACTCCCCTTATGCTGACCTTTCGTGTGCCTCGGCATCGAATCGAGTCGCACACAACCATATTGACTAGCACGGCGTCGAGCCTAGTTGCGCCGCCACTCCACGAGACCCACTGATACGACAAGGACTTTGATGATTGTTGTTAGAGTACCTTGAGCTTAAGGAGAGGATCAATGTGATCGATGGTATCTCTGCCACTTTCCCGATATGTGTTACTTCCCCGGTAGTCAGCTTGACCGTATGCAAGCCAAGATTCTTCTCGAAGTGCTGGAGGATATCAGCAAATTGGTACAATCAAATGTGAGTACGCCACACCTTGAACTTCTTCGTTCCCGGAATGACCACAGACTCGCCCTGCTCCAAGATCTACGCAAGCGCAACCTGAGCCAGCCGGTAAAGCTCCATGCCTCTGAGTCCTCCCGACCTTCTCAATCTCGTCTACGAGACCCAAGATCTTCGGAAAGTTCTCTTCGCTGAACCTGGGAAACATGCGGCGAACGTCTTTCGTTTCAAGGTCTGCATGAGACTTGATATGTCCAGTGAGGATTCCGCGTCCGAGAGGGCAGTATGCGACAATGGTGACACCCAGCTCACGCGCAGTGGCAATGAGGTCGAGAGGAGGGTGTTCAGTCTCTGGCTGGAAAGGAGAATACTCGATCTGAAGCGCGCTGATAGGCTGAATGGCGTGGGCGCGGGGGGAGGCCTGAGGCGCTGCAGTCCGAGAGTCCAAGGTACTTGACTTTGCCATTCCTGAGAGCAAAACCATCAGCGCGAACTTGATCTCAGAAAGACCCAGTTACTTGACAAACTCTGTCTCGACGCTCTTCTCAATGGGTACCTTGGGATCGGTGCCAGTGCGATGGAGGTAGTACAAATCAACGTAGTCGACACCCAACCTCTCAGGTGAGTTTTTGAACGTTGAATTAACGTAGTCTTGATCTCCCTTTCTTTTTTCCATCGTGAAGCCAATTTTCGTGGCGAGGAAAATCGAGGAGCGTTTGTCTGGGTTGGCCTTGAAACTATAGTACACGGTTAAATCTTGTTCTTGGCGACGTGAAAGGAGCATACCATTTTTCGATCAGTTCCTCATGGTCGCCATAAATGTCAGCGGTGTCCCAGTGGAAGCATCCAGCTGCGTATAGCGCGTCAAAAACCTAAGTACCAGATGGCATCAATAGCAAGAACTCATTGAAGGAGCATTCAAGTTCATGAAACGAAAAAGGACACACCTTGAGACGCTCTTCGTCGGGCCCTACAGGGCCATACCTTGTCATGCTGAGTCCCAAAGCACCATACCCAATAGCCGGGACTGTCGCGTCGCCGACCTTGCGTGTGATAGTCAGAGTCATGTTATAAGACGAGACTTGGGTTGTGCTCATACTTTCGCATCAAATACCACGCTTATGTATGGAAGGGAAGCGACGGAGAAGCGCTTGCACTTAGGTAAAGACAGTAACGCTGGCGCCACCATTGTTACGGAGCTATCGTCGGGCAAATCGGGTGAATGAGTTTTCAGCTGACTTCAAAGTTCATCCAACAACGCCCACAAACCAAACGAGTCTGGATGCTAACAGTGCGAGAACAACACCCGAGCTTTGTAAGCAGCATATAGCTGAGCCGACTATTCAGCGGATCGGCGAGGTCCGAGTTTCTTCGTTCCTTCTACACCACCCATCATTTCAACCTGATGGAGAGATCGGATATCTTGTCCAGCGCGTCCCTCACTTGGCTCCTTTGCGTGTACGTAGCCTGGCAGATCTTCTCGTCCCTCCTGTTAATTGCTATAATGTAGCTGAATTGAAGGTTGAAGAGTTCTCGCCACATTTGGTAGATCTTGGCATGCCGCACAGAAATGCATCCACAAAGATGATGATTCAAAATAGTAAGAGTTCGGTCTATCATATCTAGCACAATCAGGTGTGATCTAGTAAACATTGAGCATATATATGTTGGTAGGGACACGATAGCACCATTCCACGGTCACTGATCAGAGGAGAGTATGATTCAATTTGTAGGCCACCCTCTACATGAACGAGATCGTGCAGCGGTGATCAGCTGCCGCGAAGTCAAGCTTGGAACAGACATATCGGATAAAGTGTCGCGCCAGTCCAGTCCGTCAACATCTGTGGCGCAAAATTTGACCACCTCCTCGACGCGACCAGGGAGCCCTCCCAGATTTTTTGCGCGATTTTTGCTGGGTGCTCTCCTGATGTTCGTCTAAAACTAAAATGGCAGTCACAGCGGCAAAAGCCGCAATAGGGCGACCAAGTTCCCATTCTCCCACCCAGTCTTTCCCGCAAAGTGAGTCTTCAGTGTTCGATCGTCGAGATCCCGAGGGACCAGCGTTCCGAAACATCGCGGGACGGACATTTCGACCGAAAGGAAATCCACATCGACGAGAGAAATCCCACCGCTCACATCCAACCCAAGAACCCCGCGAACGTACACATCGCGGTCGTCGACGGCTAGTGAAAGCACATACACCGCAGAGAGCGCAGGCAGAAGGAGAGAATTGAAATCGAGGACCAGGTGCGTTGACCAGGCTCTGGTAGCGATGTCAAGGGCACTGAGAGGCGCATACTTGCAGAAATCCGGTGTCAACAGGGAAAGAGCCCTGCGAGCAGAGGCCGCCAAGGACCCGTCGACGAGCGACAGCCGTACGCCACATCCAAGAAACCTGGAAAACATCATCGAGAACCTCGCCGTCCCATTCCTTCCAGCGACCCAGGAAACAAAGATGACCTCGCCGCAAAACCGCTCACGAAACCAATCCGACAGGAATATACAATCTTCCAGGCCTAGTATGGGAGGCGATGTAGGCGGATTTGGATACCCAGGAGTTACGAGGAACCCTGTGGGCATGGGCACCAACGGTGGGCGCTTAGCCGTCAAAAAGTGGTCTCGCACTGAACAAGCCTTTCCTGGACCCCCAGGACACCAGGGCAGGTATCACTCCCCATCCGCCCCGATGCATGGTATCGACCACGCTCCGTCGTCGGTGAACACGGGGTACTATGGGCACTACCCCGCCACGCGAGGTACATATCGCTCCATCATCGACACCTCCCGGGCCGCGCACTAATCGTCGCAATCGATGCGCTTAACAGCTAACACTGCCCCGCCCATGGATCCGCATGCCCCGCGCACGGCTTACGACCATCGATCAGGACATCCAGACAGCTATCAGCACGTCGCTGCTACATCGTGGGCAGGACCCTCGCCCACCACAGCCCCGATCCCACAGCTCGGTATGTCACCATAGATGCCGAACGTCGCGTACTTATCGAAATCTCGAAAGCACCGGGAGCTGCCATTGGACCGACTCAACCGACGTTCGTACCCCGATTTGGGAATGGCGCATCGGCAGAGTTCGACCTGAGGCTAGACGTGGCCCAGATCTACGACTATCAATTGATAGCGGCAGGCAGTGTACGGCTACACTCGCCTGCCAATGGGAAGGCATTCCTGAAGGTGAAGGGTAGCCCAGACGTTACGGTCGGGATGGCAGTTCGGAAGTGCAAGAAATGGTCCATCGAGAACGGGGGAGGGTTCAGACTGACGTTGTTCGTGTGCAACGACAACGTTTACGCCCTCATCCAGTGACTGGAGGCAGGCCCGGCGCCACGATATCTGACGACCAATAAGTACGAAAACCCAAAGAACAAACCTCTCTCTCACCATCTCTCTTATTCTATGCATCTCTTCCCTCCCTCACTCTCACTCTCTCCCTTCTCATATTTATGAGCCCAATATCACGAACACGAAACAGAAGAAAACATACCTCGCTTCGTCCTGGAGACGGGCTGAATACAGCAGAATATGGATGGAGCCGATGTTCGGGCGGTAGGTAAGCCCTCATGATGGACTTTATATCCTCCCGCTGACACAGCTCGAACAGTCAATGTATAGCTCCGTGCCACCATCATGACTAGTGCATTAGCTATCGGTGATGACACGGAGGCGGCAATCCGAGCTCCAAGCTCAACTAGGCGGGCCGCCCAGCTCGCCAGAGCGAAGACCCAATCAATGATCCTCTCGACAATTCTGGTTTCCTTCTACATTGTAAGATTAGTCAGTATGAATATGTTAAATGCGCAGTGGGAATTTGTGTTACCAAAGAATTACAGTTTAATTTCGTGAACCCCACTCAGAAGCTTAATCGAAGAGCGTGCATGAGCTTACGAACTAAGGTGAGTTCGAGGATGAGTGGTCAAATGATGACAAACTTACACATTTGTACAGAACATGACGTTTGGAATAACGCCACAACTGACAATATCTTCCCTGCGTGTACGAAACAGGACGGTACACCGTGGAAGGAGTGCACAAAATCGTCAGTGCGAGATTTAAAGCGATTGGGGGAGTCAGATCCAACGATAAGGACGTGTCGAACGACAAATCCTCGACCGGTTCACCCGTTTCCAACGAATGCATCAAATAAGAGATGGGCAAGGAGCCTCGTAGTAGCGTTGTCCAACTTATTGAAAGGGAAGCATGGGCGAGAAAGATCCTAGCGAACATTGATGGCTATCGTCAGTGGTCAGTCAAGCAGGGGATTGAGGTTTGCATACCTCAGGAACACGGTTTACGGCAATGGGAGGGAAGGCGTTGAAGTTGTCTCGTCGAAAGCCCAGTGAGTCCTTTTCGATTCATCACAGCGGAAATCTGCGCTATAACAACCTTTGACGGCCACCTTGTCGTCGTCTGAATGAATCGAGATTAACGGGCTGGCATGGGGCGTCGAAGGGCGGATGCGGATGAGAAGACGCGCGGACTTGGAAAACGCTCGTCATGCTGCCATCCGTGGGTAGGCAGACGGCGGTGGGATGTCGGTCAAACCCTTATGTGGAAGGCGCGCGCTCAATGACTGGTCGTTCGATAATGTGATAGGCGGTCGATACCCTTTGGTGCATACTTGAGATTGTCCTGTATCAGCTTGTTTGAAGAGGCCAAAAGTCGACGACCGTTCATCGTCGATTGGAGGGCCGATCTCTGCATCGATGACGACCGGAACGAAGAGGATATCTGGCAGACGCCGCTATCTGAAGGACTCTATAGCGGCATCATGAGAACGCCTGAAAGAGAGATGCGTGGCGAGGCTTAAAGGCCATTCGAGAGCGCCCTAGATGTGTGGCGGTATAGTAGGCATATCATACGGTTATGCCAGGCTGAGCAAGGTGATGACCAACAGGGAGGAGGAGGTCGAGGATAGCGCTGTCTGATCCCAGAAATTCAGAAAATGCTGTGAATATCGGATAAAAAGGCGCACCCGCTCTCCCGTCGCTGTTGTCATTCCGCGGATGCTGTCGATTGTGCGTCCTCCTTGCTCCCTGTGCACGACGGTAGGTCATAGGTGGCGGCATAATCCAAGGGTAATGGTAGGGAATATTCCAGGTAATCATCTCTGTCCTTTTGTCAGTACGCAAGCTTGGACAGACAAGGCAAACGTACCTCGTAGGTTCTTGGCTCTGCCTGATAGCCGATGTATGGGATTCCGAGGCGACCGCCCATCGTCCTGAGCCGTAAATATTGTCGGTCTTCCTCGGCTGGTCGTTTAAATTGGCTGGTATCCGCCCAGCTTGTTGGCAGCATGACGGAAAGCAGTAAGCATCAGCACGGCCAAATAAAGCGATCGAAATTCGGTCGCACGCCACGTGTACCTGGCCTCCTCCTACCGCCCCTGTGAGGGTACACATATTGTTGTAGCCTCGTACACCGATAAATCACCCTTCTACGACCTCTAGACTCTTTCCAGATCTGAAGACGTCTATCAGAGGAAAATGCCCTTGCCAAAACCTTAACCCTTGCGACGGGCAACGTTACTAACCTAGTGTTACATCGGGACAGCCCATACAAAGCCACCTAGAAATCTCACGATGACCTGGACCGTTTCTCGACCAACGGGCAATTGTATCCCTCAATCACGACAGTTGCCGCCCTCTTTGAGTTGACCATAAACAATTCAACATCTCCGCTGTCCCCATCCTGAGCGGGTAACGGAACATGTAACGCGAGCGCTCATGCACATGCCCAGCTTCGACGATTCAAGCTTGGGCAAACGGGCTAGGTTGGGAACTACGCGGTCTTGTGGGGGGTTGTATGTCATGCATTCATGCGTGCAGGTCAATAATTCTGACTCGCCTTGTTTCGATGCAATTAGTAGGCCGCCCGTGACCGACCCATTACTTTCAATCAAAGCGTTCGTCGGGTCGGGAAAACACTGTTCTTTTGGCTGGGAGACGCAAGTTCCGACTCACTACAGTATTTGGGACGTCCTTCTATGCTTCGCTAGTCCTTGGCCACAAAAAAACTTGGAGCGCTACGCGATGATGGCACGGCAGTTCCCGGGCATGGCATCTTTTTTACACCGTGCACGGTGTATTCGCTCATTCGAGTGGAATTGAACGAACTCACGTATGTAATCCGAATCTCGATTTGTAAAGAGTTGAAGTGCGTGAGTTTCGCACTTCGTCTCCTGGCGGTGTTATAAGTGACATTTTCGCGCAGAAGGGCACGTACTTGAGGCAAGGTGTATCAGTGTAGGTTTCTTTGGGCCTCCATTTCTCGTATTGACATGCGCACTAGAATCAGAGAGAGTACGAAAACAGGAATTGTCTTCTCCAAACGAAAAGCTTTCCGATGATTGATTAGACAAGCCTCCGAGCTTATGAGCACCTGGAGAGGTAAGTTCCAATACAACCGTAGCATGGGTCTCCGCACAACGATGTTATCCATTTGGTATGTGCTCCTTTTCGTCGTCGATTGCACTCAAGTCGATCAGAGTATACCGAACATTCTAGAGGCTTCACCGGCGATGGCGACTCGGGAGTTTGTAACCATCTTGGACTAGATTCAGCCAGAGTACAAAAAGAGGCTTTTGGTCCACGGGCATACAAGCCAGCGACTCGGAAGTATCGGGAATCCGAACGCTCGGGCGAGAGACGGAGAGAGCTTCAATTCGTGTCTGTCCCCACGGAGTGCACTTACGAAGAAATACGGAACGACCAGTAGCAGCCGCTGATCTTTTGAGACCACATACGCATGCCTCATCCTAGGGTCAGAGGAATGGTGCGAAGGTGCAGAGGAGGGATCAGGTCAAAGCGCGAACAGCAGACACAGTAAACGTTCCAGAATACACATAGCATACGGGCCCGTGTTTGCTCCGAGTCCGAGCCAACAGCTCAGATCTGTTCCTATCACCTCTTGAGGTCCAATTCAGTAGAGCAACGCTCGTGTTGTGGCGTGTCACCGTGTCACCGTGTCGACTGTACTCGTATCACTGTTCACACCGAGGCCCCGCCGCTCTAGCACACCTCCAGCAGCCTCAACTCGGTAGGAACGCGGGCGTATCTATCTTCGAGCCCGTCAAATAACGCGGCCTACTATATGGGCATTCTGTGTGTGCGGCCCGCGACGCGGGCGGACCAAGACATAGAGCCATGAGTATCACACGAAGTCGCAAGAATTACACAGTGCCAGATCATATGACAGAGAAGAGTAGCTGCAGCCTTCGGAATCGATGTGCCTTCCCTCAGAGGTACGTGCTCCCAGGCTGTTCCTTGCCGACCAAACAGGAGAATGAGACTTGAGAGCTAGTTAAAATCAGAATCGTGACACTTACAGCATACCAGCCTGATAGGTAAGCATCGTTGATCAATACACCAAGGAGCGGAAAAAGAACGCGATGTCTAGGTGTATCCGGTACCGCATCCCGATGCGGGACGTCCTTGTCAATGTTCAGAGCCTGTTCAGAGCCAGCTGCCATTCGGGCTAACGGCAGTAATCCATGTTTAGAGAAGTGCGAGGCCGGGTGATATAGCTAACTGAAGGTTTGTCGTACCTCGAAAGGCCTTTTCAATACCATCGAGATTCGAGACATCGATCGCGAACAACCTCTCACCGGTGCAGCGCCTCCATGTCACACCCTACCCCGTCGCGCGCTTCAGCTTGCTATGAACACAGTAGAGTCCAAACCGAGGGGATTAGCTCAGTCCAAGCACGACACGTTTGAATGAGGTCGAATCGTCGTGCAAGCACACAGAAAGATAGAACAGTTGTCAACAGTCAAAGGCACTACCTTGCCCTTCACAGACCCTGGCCGCAGGCTCAAGGAGCGAGAGCATAACTGAATTGTAGAGAGCACGCATCCTCTACATGCAGCCGACCCACCAGAGAGAACGTTTGATGGGGGTGAAGCGCTTGAGCTGCCCGCCCACCGACACTGTTGCGCCACCCAATAAGCTTCCGTACCTTCTACAAGATGATGAAATCGCTCCGATGTCCCGAGTTCCCAGTACCTTACTACATAAATAGATATCTTCACATTGTGTTTGGTCTGGGTACGAGACTGCATTGCATCAAGAAACTGTCATACCTGTCCGGAACTTCTATCACCGCGACGTTCGATATCATCCCGCATCCTCCATAGCAAAGGTGGTTACAAGATACCAAAGTGACTGCGCCACGTCATAAAGGTCGGACTCTCGGAACAGTGTACCGACAAGAACTCGAGCATCAATCGACCCCGTGTGCGCATCCCGTCTCGCCCTTGTCCGTCATGAGTGATTCTGGTGAACAGAATGTAAGCAAGATATCACGAGTCGGCGGTATTGACTGACCTTTGGTCAATCACAACATCGATTTGACCAGCCGGGCGCCGAAGTATTCGCGCTGCCATCTTACCCAAGCGATCGTGTCCCATCGTGTAAAGGTCAAGAGCCGAATGGCCATGGCCTATCATAATCAAGGCTTCAGTCAAGGCTTCAGTCAGGAGAAAGATGTATCAATGCAGCGTTCAAACGCGCTAATATCTATACATATCATGCTGTGCGCGCAGTGGGAAGCGGAGAGAAATGGTGCTTCTGGTATGCCTCGATACATATGGGGAGAAGAGAGATGCTGCGTCTGGGGTGGGAATGGTGTGAAAAGACTATGGGGGCGGATGAAGAGAGCCTTTTACAGGGCAGAAAATCAGTACTCGGTTAGAGCGAATGTTGATATGTTACCTATGCAGAAGTAAGGTTACCCATGGACAGTCTGGATGCTTTCTCGAGCGAACGCTTACCCGGACTTCGGATGGCTAAGTGCGCTCTTGATATTGCATACTACTGATGCATGCAGACGTCCCTCTGAATGGGCAAGAGGGCAATCGAGAGTTTTGGCGACTGTCATGCTTATAAACATGCGATGATGGACGATGGGACTCGGAGGGCAATGAAGAACCTGGGGAAGGGCTTGTTGGTATTTAGGTTGGAGAGGGGCGGCCTATAGTAGATGACTTACCTTGCACACCCCATCAGAGCGGAGACGCCCTACTATTCGCCTACATGGTTCCATTGCCTAGTCTGGTGGGGCTCCCAAGGGCATCGCTATAATAACATGTCCAGAACAAACCCTTGGGCAACCAAGTCCTTTGACAACGCGCGCACAGGAAGGCACGGATAGCGCGATACAGTACGACAGAGCAGAAGGCGTAAATCGGAGCGGCGGACTATCAGATTGACCGATGTTGATGGGCTTGGGTGACTCGCAGGATGGATAGACGTTCAATGATGCGGACTAGTAGCAATGCAGCGCCACGGGGCGCGATGGTTTTCGACGCGCAGCCGTGTCTTGCTTGGTGTTTACTGCGTTCTACGGTGACCGTTTGGCTGGAAGAGCACTTGTTGATCGGTCAGAGTAAAGACGGATCATCAATGGGCGAACACACCTAGCCTGGCTCTGGTGTTTCCATACATTTGGGCCATCGCGTGACTTCGGCAAACTGGGCGAGGGGGAAGCGTGTTCATGGCATACATGCAGGCATCACCATGGGTATAGGTGCGACGATTCCGGTAACTGTCGGGCGAGAAGACATGCGATGGCGGATGGGCTAACCAAATGCGCAATGAATATTGCCAGCTGGAGGATCTGGCGAAGGGGCTCGGTTGTATTGACAACTCAGCCGGGAGGACTTGTGTACACCCATCAGGGCAGGACGCCCCACTACGCCCACACCCAATGTCTATAGTCTCTTGGGGATGAAGGGCTTCGCTACTAAAGGGTCCATGAAAAGCGGAGAGGTCAAAGCTTTGCTGACTGCAGCACCACGGCGGCGCGATGGCTGCCGACGTGCAGTAGTGTTTTGTTTGAGGATATCCTATGTCATGCGGTAGCCGTTCGTCTGGAAGAGTAGTGCCTTAGTTGACCGGTCAGAACAAAAATGCAGTGATAGAATAGCGAACGCACCTGACCCTGTGATGTTCCGTATTTCGTGTGCGTTTTGAGCCCATCGAGAGCGTGCGGCAAAGCGAGCTGGGGAAGCGTGATCGTGGTCGTTGGTCAAGCCGCGTTGACCCACCTCTTCTCCGAACCATCATGATCTATGGCTTCCAAGTCGAAAGACAACTAACTTCCTGGGCTTCAAATGCGCGTCGACGTCACCATGACTCTGTCTGCTAGTGGATACCCACCACGACTCAGCCTGCTAGTCTAGAAAGTCGTGGGCTGAACACCGCTGGGGTTACTGTCATGACAAACAAACACTTGCAGAACTCACCATTCTAGGAATGCGCTCGGAAGTTTTTCGCGACCTCATAAGTACTCGTCTCATGTGCTCTGTAGCGATCTCTTTGTCATATATCTGACGTTTCGGGGCCTATGATCTAGATCGAATTACAGTACGACGCGCGTCACGGTCCATGGTGCGTCCATGTGCTTCACATGGTAGATATATAAGCATCGTTTCTCAGTCTGAGCGACAGCAGCTCACTTATCGTTGCCCTAGAACCATGCCTCTTACTACCACACGCAAAATCGGCGACGCGACTATCCCCGCTATTGGATATGGCGGAATGGGATTGAGTATTGGGTATGGATCTGTCGGGACTGATGAGGAGCGTCTCAAGGTCAACCTTCAATGCCTTTCGTTGTTCCTCTGTTGATCATGATGGCATCTGATAGATCTTTGACGCGTTATACGAAGCCGGATGCTTCCACTGGGATACCGCTGATATATATGGCGACAACGAGGATCTCATTGGGAAATGGTAGGCTCGATTTCCTGCGTCGCGAAGCACAAGACTCATCTAGGTGCTACAGGTTCAAAGCAAACCCAGAGAAACGGTCCTCGATCTTCCTTGCTACGAAATTCGGCTTCACGATGGAAGGTGGGAAAGGAGATCCAGAGTACGTCAAGTCGACGTTCAACAAATCACTTGAAAGATTGGGTGTCGACTACGTGGATCTCTATTACCAACATCGCACCGACCCCAAAGTGCCTATCGAGACGACTGTCAAGGCGATGGCGGAGTTGGTCAAGTAAGCATCGGGTTCCGCAAAGTCAAACTCGTGCTGACAATATTGTTCTCAGGAGTGGCAAGGTCAAGTATCTTGGACTCTCGGACTGCACCGCCTCGGGCCTTCGTCGGGCGCACGCCGTGCACCCCATCAGCGCGCTTCAGATCGAGTACTCGCCCTTCCATCTAGATGCCGAACGGCCCCCTCTCGATCTCATTGCCACTGCGCGTGAACTGGGTGTCACCATCGTCGCGTACTCTCCTCTCGGACGAGGCTTCCTCACTGGTCAGATCAAGTCTCATGCCGATCTTGAAGCAGAGGACTTCCGCCGCATATTGCCCAAGTTCAGCGAGGAGAATTTTCCGAAGATCCTAGGCCTCGTAGACGAAATTGGGAAGGTTGGGAAGAAGCACGGCGCTACGCCAGGTCAGGCTGCGCTTGCGTGGATTCTGGAGCAGGGCGAGTTTGTGGTCATCCCGGGAACGAAGAAGATCAAAGTATGGTATACTTTGCTCGATTGTACAAGTTCGCTGAGTTCAATATTTCATCCAGTACCTCGAGGAGAATCTTGGCGCGGATAAGGTCAAGTTGACTGCTGAAGATGTGGCACATATCAGAAAGCTAGCAGAAGAGACGGAGATACCTGGAGCACAGTACCCAACGTTTATGGTTCAGAGTTACGCTGACAGTCCAGCGTTGTAATTTCGCTCGCTATGCTTTCTTGTATGGGTGTGAATGGTATGATTATCATGGAAGTCGACAGGATTTGACTACTTACTTGTGTACAAAGCTCGAACCTAGATTCAGACAAAGTCCAAAGTTACTGTGGAATGACTAATCGTAGTAGTACAATACACAGCTCGGGCAGTAACAGTTAGAGAGACACGTCTCAAAATGAGTAACAGTCGGACGAGATAGGGCGTTAACAAACACTGGTCACCGTGTTGGACACATGTTGTGAGGTAGAGACTCGGTTGAGTGACGAGTCAAGTTGAAACTTGAAGTCTATGTGCTTACAGTCGTTCGTATGGTTGTAATAGTGTGTAAAAACTCTAAGACCGTGGTTTCGCAAATGAACTTACTTTTCGGTGCGTTAGTTCCAGTTTGAAATAATTGACTGTACTTTTGAGAGTTTGTCCTTAGTCTTCGTTAACGATTCTTTAGTTCTGTGAGACCTCGTCATACTCTGGGAGACGATCTCTGTAGTTTGCTGGGGTCCTTTGTAGAGTGGGTGGCCACTCAGGGTCCACGTGCGTCGCGCCGTGATCCCGATATGCTATGCCGCGCACGCGGGCCAAAAAAGGTAAGATCGGCCGATCGCTCTCTACCTCTTACTCTCATAATAAGCTGGACAGCCTCGACTAGTGTCCGCCTATTTACGGTTCGTATTCCGCCGATACTGATCCTCACGCAAAGTTTCAACTCTGCGGAATTCAGTCAACACTTTCTGGAACCTGAATATATGCATCTTCCAACGGACTCGTCGGACTCGAAGGTTGCATATTACTTACGCTATGTCTTTGCTATGTCTTGCGCGATCACTGACTTCCGCACTCGATGACTGCTTGTCAGCACACTGACAGTTATCTCCTTTGCACTCACGACTATCTCTCGCGTCCCTTCCTGCTCTCACCTGTGACGGTTGTCCGCGCCGCCAAGCACCACAACTCGCCCGCTATCCTGCAGCTCTTTCCCGTCACGCTCGCGCACGGAAGCGGCCCCTTTCCTTAGTTTCACCTGAACACGGCGCACGGCGCCAAGGTGCAGGGGATGATGTTTGATTTGATTACAAGCACACGGAGACGGACGATGAAGCGGCGACGCTGTGAGTGAATCCGGTGCGTAAAGCGGGCGTTGCGGTCGAAGTCAAGCTGCGGGATCCCAAGAACGTTGATGCGTAAGGGGCAAGTCTTTGTTTGAGTTTGACTCAACAAATTACTTACCTTTGAACAGCACCGCCATCATCCTTGCTTCTTCAATCAGCAACCTCCATGGTTCATACATCAGCCGTCACAACTTCAGGACCAAGTTCCGGCCAGACCTCCAGGAAACCTCCAAGGGCTGTGGCATCCCATCTGTCGATATGGCACCGACGAGCTGCCCGACAAGCTCTTTGCCAGGTGTGTTTAGAGCGTTGTGAGCAAGGTATGTCGTCGGAGCTGTCGTCCATTCCCTCCAAGTAGCCTTTGCGCCAGTTCAATGTCAACTCGTGGCGCCGCGATCCTCACGTCGACACGCTTGTTGCCGGGCTGCTAAAAAAATCATTCCCCAACATCGCTGAAGAGGCAACCGAAACATTTGCCAAGGCATGCGATGTTGTCATAGCACTAGAAAATCTTCTGTAGCTGTTTAAATTTGCATGATCAATATTCAATTGCATTCGAGCGCACCGACAGACTCCGATTAGAAGTTCGACTCTTGTATCCTCTCCCCACACACCCCGCCCAGCGCATATTCCCCCTTTGCCTATTACGTGAACAGCGTGTTAGCTCTGGAGTAGTGTCAGACATGCCGAACATTAGGCAGAATGGCTAGTCATCTGGTGCTGGTGAAAGCGCGCGCCACACGTAAATTGCTGGCCCCATCTCGTACCGTGTAATGTCACCTGATACTCGGAGTCACCTGGGATATATTACAACACTTGCTTGGAGAGGATAAATGCTACCACGATTGCGAGTTAGTACCGGGGCTGCACAAAAACTAAGGTCGTCGAGTAGAAAGTATAGAGATCATCCGGAAAGTACAGAGCTCATCTGGAAAGTAAACAGTCCGCATGCAGAAGTACATCAATGTTGTCCAAAAAAGTATCAAAGTAGATGCGAAAGGATTTTTACACACTATATCGCCAACACGTTCGTAACCCCGGGGGGACGGAATTGCGATACTTGTACCGTAACTATATAACCGATGGCTGCTGGTATGATGAGAGAGTGCAACTCTGAAAGTTGAAGTTGCTCTCTCCTGCGTTCAGCATTCACCGACCTCACTGTCAGTGTCTTTCAGCTCACGTTTCGGACCGACACGAAGCGTGTTTATTGATCTTCCCCTGATCGCCTCACGTGGTAGGTATATAAGCATCATCTTTGGAGCGACATTCACTCAAACTCTTGCTTTACGACCATGCCTCTCACTAATACGCGCAAAATCGGCGATGCGACCATCCCCGCCATTGGATATGGCGGGATGGGATTAAGTTGGGGGTATGGCGCTGTCGGTACTGACGAAGAGCGTTTTAAGGTCAATCTTTTCGTTGTTCTTTGAAGGGGTTTCATTGATCATGATGCCATCCGATAGATTCTCGACGCGTTATACGAAGCCGGATGCTTCCACTGGGATACCGCTGATATATATGGCGACAACGAGGATCTCATTGGGGAATGGTAGGCTCGAATCCGGCGTCGCGAAATATAAGACTCATCTAGGTGCTACAGGTTCAAAGCCAACCAAGAGAAACGGTCCTCGATCTTCCTTGCTACGAAATTCGGCTTCACGATGGAAGGTGGTAAAGGAGATCCGGAGTACGTCAAGTCAACATTCAACAAATCGCTTGAGAGATTGGGAGTGGACTACGTCGATCTCTACTATCAACATCGCACCGACGCCACAGTGCCCATCGAAACGACTGTCAAGGCGATGGCGGAGCTGGTCAAGTAAGCCTCGATTTTCTCATACATACTTATTTGATTTCCTACTGACAATCTCGTTCCCAGGATTGGCAAGGTCAAGTACCTTGGACTCTCAGACTGCACCGCCTCGGGCCTTCGTCGTGCTCACGCCGTCCACCCTATTAGCGCGCTTCAGATCGAGTATTCGCCCTTCCAGCTGGAGACTGAACGACCTCCCCTCGATCTCATCGCCACTGCGCGCGAGCTGGGTATCACCATCGTCGCGTACTCTCCTCTCGGACGCGGCTTGGTCACTGGTCAGGTCAAGTCTCATGCCGATCTTGAAGCAGAGGACTTCCGCCGCTTATTGCCCAAGTTCAGCGAGGAGAATTTCCCGAAGATCTTGGGTCTCGTAGATGAGCTTGGGAAGGTTGGGGAAAAGCACGGCGCTACGCCAGGTCAGGTTGCGCTTGCATGGATCTTGGAGCAGGGCAGTGATTTTGTGGTCATCCCGGGAACGAAGAAAATCAAGGTGCGGTGGACTCCCCTCGATTGCACAAGTTTGCTGATTTCAATGTATCATCTAGTACCTTGAGGAGAATCTTGGTGCGGATAAGGTCAAGCTGACTGCTGAAGAAGTGGCACATATCAGAAAGCTAGCAGAAGAGACCGAGATACCTGGAGCACAGTACCCAGCGGCTATGCTCCAGAGTTACGCTGACAGTCCGCCGTTGTAATCTCGCTCGCTATACTTTCTGTTCATTTGTACTGGCGGACCAACATTACTACGGAAATGGGGAGCATCATATATACTCGTGTACGAAGCTCCAACATAGATTCAGACGAAGTTTAAGGTTACATTTATGATTTGACTGACTACTCGTAGTACCTCCTGCAGCTCTGGCAGTACAACTGGTGTGGGCAACGATTGTCCCACTTCCTCTGCAGCTCAGCGTGACTATGAACGGTGCAAAGATCTGGAATGCCCTTAGTGATTCCCACAACGGTCTTATCTAGTGCGTTTCGCAGGTAAGCGTGGTTTCCAGAGCCAAAGTCATGCAAAGCCGTCGATATTCCTGCCCTAACCGTCTCTGCGGAGCATTTTGTCAAGAGAAAATCGACTTCCGCCGCGAGAACGTCTTCATGGCTTTCGAAAAGTTGGATTCAGTCGTTGCGCATTGCCAGGAACAAGTGAACTAACCGAGACGTGAATTTGGAGAAGACTTCCTTCACGGCATTTTCTGTCGACAGTTGAACCATGATATTGTCAAGCGCGAGACTCTTCAATTTGTCTATTCCGAGCTGGTGATGCAAGTAAATAGAGTGAAGACAACAAGAAGGAATTGACGAACCTTGTCGGCTATGCGATACATTGATTTTGGCGAACACGTCATGCCCGTGGACACGCCGGCGCCACTGCCCCCCGATCTGAGGGAGGAAAAGTTGACTTCGTTGAAGTAGACGTAGTTGAGAAACGTTTTCCATCTACCAATCTATGTCATGACACAAATCGATGCAAATGAATGAGACGAACTTACGTTTTAAAGGCAACATCTCGAAGTAGAACAGCTCGTCCCATTCTCACAAACTTGGTGTTGCTATTGCCTTGCATCTCTCTAAGTGTGCTCGGATCAGAGTCAGGGAAAAGCGACTCGGGACGAAAGAGCGTACATCAAGTCATTGAGAAGAGTCTCGTCTCCTTCGTGGTCTTCGTTGGCCAATGAAGTAGTGTCCGCGACGCCATTCATTTCGTTGTTGAGCTCGTCGTACACTGGATGTTCGAGATCCTGTGCACTGGGATGCCAATCAGCGTCGATTGTCTTCGATAGGCAACACGATCTTACATTTCCGAGGCAATTTCTGACTCCCGAAGGCCCGTAGACGTGTCTTCCTCGTCCTCGAGATCACTATCCGACGCGTAATCATAGAAGTCGGTTTCCAGATCTTCAGCTCGGAGGCGATAGAGGTCAATAGCTACAGGTACCGAATCCTTGAAACCATTCGAGGCGACTATGTGAAGCGGTTTGAGTATCGATGACACGGCCCCGGAGAGGATGTTGGATCTCACCTATGAGGTCAAGGTCATCACATTTAAACTGGTGCAAGATTGCCGAGCTTGCGTAGAGAGGCTTAGGTTCATTCGCCCCTCCATCTCCGCAGCGCTTCGAGTACGCATAGAACTTCAGGTCGACCAGGTCACCTGAAGAGATGGTGTCCGCTACGGCAGCAATCGTACGCTGGTCAAACGCTTTGGGTAGGGGAGTTTCTGTGCGTTGTTGTTCGACTTCGACCGCGAACTGGAGGGTGATAGCTGACTCGAGTGGAAGCGTGTACTCGAACTTGCCGAGGATCGTCACAGGAGATAAGGCAAGGGAAACTTTGTCGAAGCACCGCTTCATGCATCCTGGAATGCTCAGATCGCAGGAGACACGATTCACGGAGAAATGGCCCGCAAGCGCAATCACCCACGGATTCATCAGAAGCTGGATGGTTGCGGACTTCGTGACGAAATGATGGCTTTCAGGCTGCGCGACGCGTTAATTGAGGCCCTATTGTGTATAAACGACTTACCTGCGCAGGGGAGGCGATGTCATCGCCGACAGAAGGCTCAATACCTGCAGATGATGATTCTGAGCTTTCACCATGGATGCCCTTCTTGCCACCTTTCCTACCCCTTTTAAGGCGTCCCAACTTGTGCTTGTCCATAGGCACGTCGACATCGCCTTTGATCAGAAACGACCAACCGAGTCCACAGTTGTCGCTCGCGATATCGGCGGTGCCAAGTAAGGCTAGACGATCAGAGGATATGGCAAAGGAGGATTCAAAGCAGAGAGGTGAGTGAGTAATGCGCTCTGTATCGAGACGATCCATTGCAGTGCCAGTGGGAAGAAGAACGGAGGGAAATGAGGCGGCGCTTAAGTACGGGTACAGCTGTGACGTGCATGGGAACATGAAGAGCCCATGACGAGAAAGAAGCGTGCATCGTTGTCCTTTCACACAGTGAGGCAAGCAGGACATGATCGAGGGAGCGATGAGTATGTCGTGGGTGGGAAACAGACAATGCGTTGCTAATTGGGCGCCGATCCCTTGGCTAAATATCAATTTATCGAAAGATACACAGGCAAAGAACCTGTTCGAAGGTGAAAGCAGTACTGTATGTAAGTACTGCGGTGAAAGGACTCAGCAGGTGTAAGACTGGCACATCACCATATCACTCTTCAACAATCCCATACGCTCTCATTCGACGATCCAATAAACCAGCTTCTCCCCCGAAATCGGCCTCATCCACGGCCTCTCTATATCCTCTGTCCCTCCCTCCCTCTGCCTATCAGCGACCTTCCCCGCACCCAACAGCGCGAACCCATCTTCAACAATCCTCTCCAACCCTCCCGGCATCCGTCGCACTGGATTCGGCCGAGGTACCCACCCCGTGCCAATCCAGTTGTACAACGCCACAGCAAACGCTCTGACCTTTTCCGACGCCGGCATCACCTCCCCATTGTATATGATCTCACGCCCCAACCCTGCCCACGCCGCCCCATAAACGGGCTTGACGTCGCCCCGCACCCCAGAGGAGTCCCAAGCCGACTTGCGTATCACAGCAATCGTCCCTCCGCCTGGGGCGAAGGTCTGTGAGATGCGCGCAGTGGAGGCGTCCTCTGATATACAGTCGAATGCGTGCGTTATGCCACCAGAGGCAAGAAGAACGTCAGCTTCCCAAGTTGGCGAACGGTAGTCAAACACCGCTTCGACGCCCATGCTGAGGAGGCTAGCGTGATGCTTTGGACTTGAGGTCGCAAATATGCGAGGTGTTGGTGAGGACAGCTTGGCTAGTTGGATGGCGTAGAGGCCAATGGAAGTCGAGGCGGAATAGATGAGTATTGTAGGCGCCGATTGGGAGTCATTGGGAGGAAATGTGAAGGGACTGCGGGGGAAAGGGGCGTTGAGTCCGAGGCGAATGAAGAGAGCCTGTCGAAGAGCAGAGAATCAGTACTCGGTTTGAGCGATTGAAGGAGACATTACCTGTGCAGCAGTAAGGGTACCCATAGGCAGAGTGGCTGCTTCGTCGAACGAAAGCTCGTCCGGGATTCGAATGGCCAAATCCGCTTCTAATATAGCATACTCTGCGAACCCTCCTGGGCGAATGTTTCCCGATGTCGCTGGATTGATATGATGAGACTCAACATCGTTAACGTGATATGTCCCAACTGACCTCCTTGGAGCAGACCCGCAACTCGATCTCCTACATTCCACCGGGTCACGCCGTCTCCTACTTTGTCGACGGCGCCAGCGATATCGCTCCCCACAACGCGATTGTAGTTGAGGTCCACCGGATGCGCAACATATAGCGCGTCCACTGGATTGAGCGCTACGGAATGGACTTTGACTCGGATTTCGTTGGGTCCGGGCTCTGGTATGGGAATGCGCTTGACGATGGCATCAAGATCTTTGGCAGTGACTAGGGCGTCCATGGTGACGTTGCGGAAAACGATAGCACAAGCACATTTATATGGGCGTGAAGAGTGATTGGTCAGGTGGATCTGTCATGCTTTGAATGGGCTGAACAATGCTTAGAGATTGCCTAAGACTCGGTGTCTGCACCTGGGGGAGCGCTCACTGGAAGTTTGAGCCTGAACATCCTAATTTCGTCGTGCATAGACGAAAGCCGGAGCATCTCTTTGGGGGATAGGTTCATTAGTATTTGAACTGATAACTTGTCCAAGAACTTACAGTCGCGATGATGAACGATGGGAGGGTATGGCGAAGGGCTTGTTGGTATCCAAATTCAAGAGGGGCGGCCTATAGTCCATCAGAGCGAAACGTCGACTTAACCACCTAGTCCCAATGCCTAGCCTGGTGGGGTTCGAGGGCGTCGCTACGAGATGGGAGGTGGCCCCACGACAAAGCCCTTGGGCGACCAGGTCCTGCAACAGTGCGAAGGCACGCATAACGCGATACGACGGAATATGCGTAGTAGGGAGCGGCGTACTGTCGGCTTGGACAATGATGGAGGGCTTGGGAGACTCGTGGGATGGGTAGACGGTCAATGTCGCGGAATAGTAACGGCTTTGCACATTGCAGCGCCACTAGCGCGATGGCTTTCGACGCGTAGCTGTGCCCTGCTTGGATGTCCTTTTTTCTGTAGTGACTGGTTGACTGTTTGACTCGTCAGAGCAAAGACGGAGTGATCAAATGGCGAACGCACTTTGGCTGGCTCTGTTATTTTCCATATTTCGCGGGCCGGCATCACAGTACTTCGATACAGGGAGAGTTCCCCACGCGCATAGAGACGTTGAGAGGGTTGAGGGAGTGTAAGAGTCCATCAACGAAAACAAAGATCATGACGGTACGGGAAAGAGGTGGGTAGATTGAACTTGGCCAATGACCACGACCACCGCTCTCCGAATCTGCCTCACACGCCGAATGCCATCTGGAGCAGGACGATGGACCCGTATGGTGTCCCAGACAGTGATTGAATGCATAACTGCAGAGGAGATTTTGGGATTTGGTTCGTTGTGCAATAGCTATCCGGCAACAATTTTCCGCAGACGCAGTATAAAGCATCACGACATGCCCACGCGTACTCTCACGTCTATGCTGCAACGGCTCTCATACCCGCAACGAAAGAACATCAAGCGGTCTTGCTAGAACTTAGGTGAGTAATTCACGTAAACGCCCTCGAGTGATATACTGACGAGCGTTCTCTCCAGACTGTCTGCTGCTGGACGTTCATCTCTCGTGCTTCTTACCGACATTGACCATCCGCGCGCGCGAGCTCCCGCGACAGATATCGACCATCCAAGGAATCCCTCGCGCGGAAGGATACGATCATTCGAAGGCCGTAGCAGCATCTCGCTCAGCCCACCATTGCTCCTCTGCATACCAGCATGCTGACTTGATTACTCCGCGGAAGCGACAAAAATATTAGGCTTCGACTAGGGAGGGCCCAACTGTGTAAGCGACTACACTCACATAATGCAGACGGTGCTGATAGTCACTACTCATCCAGATCTCAAACTAAAGAACACATCATGCCGTCGCACACTCGGGCATCACGCATATCACTCCTGCCACCGTCGCGTCAAGAATCGCTCTTGAGGTGCACCTGGTTCGCACATAATAGAGTGATACTAGAAAGGGTGGCGTGTATCAGCGTGCTACTACTACTCAAGGCCCAAGCCAAACTGACAGCAGCACTACATTCTGGGATTCTTTCCGAATTCTTGACATATTACTTCAAGATACCGTTCAAAAATGCGGACAGACGTCCAGTCAAGTCTTCGCAGGTACTTTCCCGCGATCGTTAACTTGCTTGGTTTCTTACCACGACAATCATAGACCGGCCATCCTAACCTGCGACCGCTATGGCGCTTACGACGTTCGGTAATGACGCGCATTGGACCTTCAAGTGACCATTCCTCGCTGGCGAATCCAACATCGTGACTACGACCGCCTTTGAGCTCGTTTTCAAACATTGGGATGCATGATTTCGAGAACTTTTCAGCAGGTGCCCCGGTTTTTATTCCGCTACGCGCGGCGATGTACCGCAGTGCTCATACCGACAACACACTCACCGCTTGGATTGAATCACGTTCATTACCCAGCTGGAGGTCGTCGACGTCGGGGGTCGGGACGGCAAGTTTCGGGGCGATGATGTTCAAACGGCTGGTCCTCATCGCTATCGGTCTGGTTGGAGTGAACACGCGAAACTTTTGGGCAATACGGTGATCTGCAGAGCTCACAGTGCGTCGTCCATGCTCTGCCTTTTTTGCGGTATTCTAAATGCCTATTTAGGCATAGAGCACGCCCCAATGACTTCGAACCTACCTACATTCCACTATCAGACGCAACGCAATGCCCAGGACGGTCCCCCTCGGCGTATAGCGCACCGCGGACATACATCTTGTCTAGGCGCGGGACCATGGTCGGGAAGGTGGGGCCGTGGTTTGCGCAGACTCAGTGGCTCGTGATATGGCCGCTTGAGTACCAGGGGTTACTTCTCCGAAATTCTTGAAGCGAGCACGGCATGAAGGAGCTTCTGGTAAGCCTCAGTCACTTGCTCATTTCGAGGTATTCCAACTAATTGAAAAGCGATGTTCCGACGGCGATGAGAATATCCACACTCTAACTAGAATAAGATACAATCACCATAATCCATGATCATCTGCCCTACGACTACAAACATTCCAATGGCAGGAATTAAGAGCACCACTCTCAGGGAGAGTTTAAGTGCACTGCGAAGCGGCTTGCGTCGGTTCATGAGCCCCAGTGAAAACCCCCCTGTTTTCCCCGGGTTCTTTTGGTTTGCGGTGGGTTTTATACGGTGTGGCGAGTTTGTGCAGGTTTACCTAGTTTACAGCTCCTGTTCGCGTTCTTCTATTGTGATTTGAAGCAGTTACTTGGATGACAATTTGGTTGCTTCAATTCTAATCATCTAAACTACGTAGCTAACTGCAAGAACCAACAGTCTATTGGTACTCGAAGGCAACAATCACTATGTAAGTCATTTCCGAAATGCGCAAGCACGCATCGGACTTCGAACTTTTCGTCATCCGCAACTTATCTTAAGACCACCGCTTGCTCGCTCCACTCCCCACAGACGACTCTCTCCTTCTCCGGCACCCTGCTTGCACCCACGCTGCCGACGCATTCAAGGACACGCGGCCACAACTTGCTCAGCACGGTCCACAATTCCAATGCACGGCCGGCCCAAAGGACGAGGCGAGACTTTCACCAGCGCGGATGACCGACTACGAGGATGACAAGCCCACCGACGGAGACTGCGACTGCGACTGCGACGACTTAGACGAAACGACAGCGCGACCGCGAGGACGAGATTCATTCACCACAGCGCGACGCGACGCCTACGCGGGAGGACGAGGACGACCGACGAGGACGAGGCCATACACGACCGATGGAGCGACACCGACGACACGACTCAGGCAAACGATGACGCAATGACGAAGCGGTGTGGAGCGGGGCGGGCAAATGTACGGTGCGCTGTCTTCTCTCATTCGTAGCCGCTCCAGCTCATTTGAATTCTACAGGTCATCCAGAAAGCGCGACACCACCAACCCGTTGGCCTCGACGACGCGCAATCACAAGTCCACGGCGCACCACGCCATCGATCCGGGACGCGCGCGATTGTTGGGGGCCGAGCACCCGCCTTACACAACGATAATAGCAGATGAAGTAGGAAGAGATGGCGCGGAGGCCGACGTGCTTAGGTACTGTGGTAGCGGGAATGATGCGAGGGAGGCGGGCAACGGCGACGGGGGCACCCGCAATACGTATTGTACTATTGTTATTAGCAGAATAATTCACACCTTTGGTCTGATTTAATCTGTTTGATACTACAAAAGCTCAAAGAAAACTAGATAATACTAGTGAGATCTGTCAAGCTCAGGCACATTAGTTATGGTATGATTCACCAGTTTAAACCCAAGGAAACACGAAGAAACCCACGCAAACAGGAGGGTTTTTCACTGGGCATGAGCTCATAGTCTGACCCAAAACATACCCCATACTGTATATATAACCAGACATGAACCATAGCGTCATCCACCTGCGCTGCCACATCGTGCTGCCTCCGTGAGTGGCGTTGTGGCCGAGACCGACAATGATGCAGAGCGGGATGATCTGCGCGATGACGTAACACAGGTAGAGATTCCAGCGGGTGTCTCCACCATGAGGTGAGAGTAGTAGTAGAGAAGTACTCAGAAAGAAAGGAAGTCTTGCCACACCCCTAGGACCAGGATCAGGAAACCGGCATGGGTCCAACTCATTCCTATCCTCTTGCCCCACCCATAGATTCCCACAGTCGCGAAAAGGTGCGCATGGTGGGACGACCACATCAGGCTCTATCGTGTCGTCCGATATTGCCTGACATTGTAGTTTGAGAGGAGAACTGCCATCTGGTGTCTCTATTGTGTTGTCCGATATTGCCTGCCATTGCACTCTGAGAGGAGGACTGCCATTTGGTGTCCGAAGAGGCGCGTCATCGGCCAAATCCTCCTCCTCCTCGTCAACAACAACGGCCCTAAAATGCAATACATCGTCATCCGGGCTTAGCACACCGACAGTCCCGTCGAAATACGGTCCATGCCGTTGTTCGACCTCATCCATCACGTCCGAGCGCACAAGGAACAGTGATGGATACACCGGCAGGAGCAAACTTCCCGCCAGATTGACGATGGACATGACCACATATGGCGCTACCGTCAAGGAAAAGGCGGCGTAGCCATAGCGGTCGACCTGGTCTCCGCGCGCCTTGTATAGTGTGTATGACGCGTAAATTGTCTGCCAAATGGCAACAATGACTTTTGCCGAACTACGAGCGGCCGTGATGAGGACTGTCTTCGGGTGTGGAGTCGAAGTGGTGACAACAGCGTTCGGGGGTACGATCTCATAGGCGTATCCTTCGGGGAGCTCGTGGAGAGCACCATGGATCTGGCGAACAGATTGTAGTCTTCGCCAATCAGCTATCTGATCCATGAACTTCCATCCGGGAAAGAAGTAATAACTCCTGAAGTCCTTCGCCACATTGAAAGACCAGCGTGCAATGTCTATTTTCTCCCTGATTATAAACCAGTCAGCGTGGCATCGACGAATCAACTGCGTGGATATCACCTCTCAGTGACAAATTGAAGACCACCGAGCAAATCTCCTGTAACAGGTTTCCATCTCTTTGTACGAACAATCATGCACAGCGCTCCAGCTGCCGTTGCCATTCGAAGTTCTCCCTCTTTCCGCCGCGTCAGAGCCAGGATACCACGCGCGATAGTATTGAGACCTCGTACGACTCCAGCCGATGGGAAGAAAAGCGCCATGAGGATGCTCAACATCTGAGGGAATAGCGACTCTCCCGGGAAGGCCTGCGTGGTCGCGGCATGGGTCACATAGTTGGCGAGTATGAATGACAGGACGTCGTATCCCGTAGACCGCTTGCACAAGAGATTGGATTGACCATGATTAGACACACCATCCGGAAGAGTCGTGTTCTCGGACAAAGTAGACACAAATGTCAAGGGATGCGAGATCACCGATGCGGGAGAGCAGAACAGAGCGAGAAGTGAAGTGAGGATTGGGAAGGGCATGAAGGAACAGGTATGCTATAGATTGCGTGCTCTGCGACTGCAATAAATATCTGTTACTGCAATGAACAGCTGTCGGCAGGAGTGTCATTGCGGAGATTGCCCCTCTGTCTGCATGTCAAGTTTATACACACACCAGAGGAAACCGTGTGAGTGAACACGGCCTCAAATCGTCTTGTTGCTGTGCGCATTCCGCTTCTGATGATTGTACATCAACTATGCCAACTATGCTTTTGTCTTCTTCGACATATATCATACGTACAGAGATCATATCAATAACTTTAGATCAGAATCGTCGAATCGCCATCAAACTGGGGGTCGTTGGGTAATATGCGGAATGCAGTAAATTCTCACTCGTTTGGACGCTGGCGGTGTCGATCTTGCTACCTCGACGTGCAGCGCCTTGCTGAGGTACCTCTTCACAGCCGATGCGAGTTGTTGCGCAAGAATGGCGAGGGTAAGGACGAATGCGCTGCATAGAACAACATAATTGGCATGTGAAATATAGTGAGAGACAGAGAAGACAGGGAACTCACGTCTTAGTAGCGAAACCCTGGACATATCGAGGCCCAGTCGACGTGGGACTATACTAGGACTGTTTCCGAGGCCGTTGACGATTGCGATTGCGACTGCGCGCTGTCTTTCATGCCGTATACCTACTGGAAGAATTCGAATACGTGGTGAGATACTTGAGACAAACAGGGTGGCGGAGCGGAGCTCACGAGGAGGGTCAGGGGGGCATACCGCGTACATGCCGCCGACAGGAAGGCGTACTTTGCATGCTCGTTACTCATGGCCACGCAGAGGGTGAAGATTCCCGCGATGAGGCCGGTGAAGACAACGTAGCTCCCGCGCTCCTTCCTGATGTCAATGTCAAAGAGGAACACAATGGGAATGAGGCGACAGCGTAAATGGGGATGGCCATGCACTGCCTCGAGTATCCTGTATATCAATTTAGCGGACTGGGTACATCAGGATTAGGAAGAGCTGACTGGAATCTATGCTGTCCTGCGAGGGTGGGAATGAAATACCGGATGGTCTGCGCGCCGGTGGCGAGCATGTACATGACGCGGAGACACCGCGTCTTCCAGCCCGTGATAAACAGCTTGAAGTCCTCGGCGTGCGTGGGCTTTGCGTGCTGGTCTTTACTCGAGGAGACACTACCGCTACCGTCGTATTGCACAGCAATGAACTACAAACAACAATCAGTCATCATAAGGTGGTTGGTGGTGGATATATCGAGGCACGTACGCGATCACTCTATATAAACGTGCCATTGCGCCAATGCAAAGATAACAACATAGCGTAGAGGCAGAACCTGTAATATCATGGGCGAAGGCCAGTGACTCGGAGGCGGAGAGGTTGTCATTGACGAAGGTAGCAAGTATTGTGTCATGCCACGAATAAGCTGGACCAGTCAAATAAACATATGGTTGACAACAGATTACGTTCCCGTTTCAGAGAACAAGGCGCCAATGATTCCATGCGTTCCATGCTTGTGACTGACGGGGAGAGTCGAAAGCAAGTGCTGGCTCGGAAGTCGTGCCGGATATCCGAGTGCAATTAACCGGCTCCCCTCTCTTGTGCGCTCAGCTCTGCACCATCACCCCCTTTCTAGCGATGGCTAGACCAGCGTACGGCAACCCCATGGATGGCGCTGGGCAAACAGCACTTCGAAGATCTTCATTTGTCTAAAAAGGCGGTTAGCACCCTCCATGAATCATAGACGAACCCGTCACGCGTAGGTTCGTCTTCTGCAAATTCGGAACGCGCTTACTGAGCCTCAGGCAGCAATAAAGACCCCAGACATATGACTTCAACGAGTCCTAACGATGCCCCTCCCAAGATCAGGCGAGTTCTATCTCTTTTGCCCTATGTTTTTCAATAACTTTCTTCAGAATCGCGCTACACTCCAGAGACAACACCCAGTCGACTTTCCGCCTTCCTCCAATCATTCATACAAACCACCGTCGCAATCCGACCAATCCACCGTCTACATGCTGCCGCTCTTTCGCGTCGCCCCAGCTAGCACCATCGTCTCCGAATTATAGCAAACACACAGCATCTCAACGCGCCACACCACGACTCTTCACGTTGGTTTACCGCTGCTCGGTCTCCACGCAGCGTCTCCGGATCTATCTATCGAAAATCGCGAAGCTTACCATCTCGGCAATGCTCAACCCGTCGAATCAAATTCTGAGACCGAGTTAGGAGACGATACTGTGCACATCGCTCGAGGAGCTCGGGTGTTTCGTTGACGCGGTGAATTAGGCGAAGGCCACGCCGGTGACACCGCACTCTCGTGCGGGCAGACGTGGTATGGGGAGATCGACTTCCCAACAGCTAAGCAATCATTCGCGGATATGTAGCTACATGAACACTTTTTTGAAAGGACAGTGAAGCCTCTGGAGACATGTGGTGGTGGAGAGTGCGGTGTGCTCCTGGATATGTGGAGAGGTACAAACGAAAGGTGAGTCTGATTAGAAATCTCCTCGAATTTTGCGTCGCCAATTTGTCAAATAAATACTCATCCGTCGTGCTAGACGGACCACGCTTGTCTCCAAATTCTCCTCCCACGCAATCTCGTCGTGTCACCGTCAAGGGCGTGAAGGAGTCGCTCACCTCCACCCACCTATTCCCATCCTATACATAGTCCAACACATTTCTCGAGCCTAAGCCTGCGTCGGATTTGTCAATGACATCGAAGGCCACCATTGAAAGCCTATTCAGAGAATCGACCTGAGCCATCCGGTCCGGCGCATCTCATGCTCTCCGATCCGCTCGCGTCTCCGAACACCACTGAGAAAAAGACCCCCCCAACATCTGTGGTATTCTAGATGATACCGTTAGGCCGTAAGCTTCTGTCTATTTCGCCTCTCCTTATCAACGTATTAATACATAATCCAGGAATGACAACTGCCTCAGCTGGCCAGGAAAGACATTTCCAAATTCCACGGAATCAAAAACGCGATGGGGGCATTGTGGACCTTGACTGGAAGCCATACGCTAGCGGCATACTGGTATCGTTCTACGCGTCCTGTTCCGATGATGATAGCGCCCGGTCACTGGCAAGGTCATCTGCTCCAATAATCTCGTACTCGTCCACGTACTCTCCTTGAATGAAAAGCTCGAGGCGTTCTTTCTCCTGTTTATACTCTTCCTCCCTGGCGCGAAAGCTTCCACGGTCAAAGTCGGTGAAGTGAATGTGCTTTGATTCGTCCATCATGAGATTCCACGATCGCAGGTCGCGGTGCAGTATGCCAGCTTTATGGATATCGCTCAGGATTCGTCTGAGCTCGGTGCTGACAACATTATTAGCTCCAGGCATTGCGCAGGTGGTAAAACTTCGCAGACCATTGTTCCGGTGAGAGTGGGGGTATCTTTCGATCTTTGTCCATCTGCTCGCCGAGAGGGCGCCCGACGTTGGAAAGCATGAGGACACATTTCGTCTCATCCGCACTTGAGAAGAAACCAAGAAATGTAGGTATGCCAGCGACTCCGGCAGTAGTGAGATGCTCGTAGACTTTGGATTCGTGTTTCATACGTCGGACCGAGCGCGATGTAGAAGCGATCTTGACGACGAACGCGTGTTTCTCAAGGCCCCAAGACGGGATGAAAGCACTGTAGACATCTCCTACCGCGCCAAAGCCCAGCCGACCATCTAAGACAATACTGAGATACTCTTCGGGTTCGTAGGATGCTGCCACTTTGGCGCCAGAACGATGGAAGAGCATGGGGGAAGGAGAGTCCCACTCCTTGAACTGCAAGAAGAGAGCAACGGTGTCGAACGAGGTAATCTTTTCGCTGACTTCCTGCGGCCAATTAGCTAGATACATCATTGAGCGGAAACCACACACCTCTTCGAGCTTGAGGCGCCCAATTTTCCTTCTCTTCGAAGAGGGCGGGTCTTCTGAATCGTTTCGCTTCCTCTTGTTCGGTACGGGGAAGTCCTTCAGGACTGGGAGACGTTGCAGGGCATCATATACTGCCGCGATATGTATCGCCAGCCAAATCCGCCCGTAAGAAGAATGAGGAGTGGGCGCGGAGCATATGTCGAACATCCCAGAAAGGAACAAAGTCTGCGACTCGCGATGGCGGATGCCAATACGCATGAAGTTCCCGCAATCGAAGAGTATCAGAGACGTGTCGCGCTTCACTGCGCCAATCCACGCCTGAGAGGGAAGTTGAGGATTATTGACAAGACATAAACCAGAAGATCAGTCACCTTCTGTATATAATCCGCCGAAGCTGGTTCGTATGCCTCCGATGTCTCTTCCGGTCTGGAGATAGGAATGACCCGCCCTGCATTGGGTAGACCAGGAGCTTGCGTCTTGACACGTCTACTTCGCCTGGGAGCAGAGATATCTGGGAGAGCCCAAAGGCTATGCGGAGCATCCGGTGGCTGCAGTTGCGAAGGAGGCGGCGTATTCGAGCATTGAGAGTCCAACTGCCAGGGGAAAGTATCCAGGTCAGACAGAGTCCCCATGTCGTCGATGATGTGAGAAGCTTCTGTGCAAAAAAACATACTAGACGCAAATGAGCCGACCCATTTCTGAAGACCTTGAATAGTAGTACGACTTTTCTTCTTTAGATGTTCGAATGCACGCGCAGCGATTTCTAGATGGAAAGTTTGGGACGCATAAGGCTCGTCTAGTACGTCCGCAGGCCGGTTGGAATTGCTCGTCCACCAAATAGCGGAGCGCTCCGCTGGCTCGGCCGGGGTGAGGAGTATTTTCGATGCAATGCAGCTTGCTACGTCCTCCACAGTGTGTAGTCGCAATTTAGCAATCGTCGGTGCCTCCGTGCCTTTCATCTCCCGATAAAAAGATTTCAGGAAGATGAAATCATCATCACTGAGAGCGTCGAGCTCTTGGGCAAAAGTACTCTCAACTGTATCGCACAGGTCCTGATGGAGAGATGGGAGAAGCCTGACGCGCTTCAAAAGCAGATTGTCAGGTATATGACGGTCTAAAAGTTGAATAGGATCTGAGGGGACTGGAGCATCCACGGAGTCATTGTGAAGAAGAGGAGGGGGTATGAAATCGAAGAACGTCCCCCTGAAATCGGAGTCGGCCTCCTCCAACACTTCAGTAGCGAGACGAGGACGCGGAGGGCTTTCGCGGGGCGGAGAGTTGATCCAGCGCGGCCCCGGTGAAGGCTGAGGAGATGGTGGGGAAATGGGAGCGAGGGATGGGGACGGATGGAAGGTCGGGGCGCTCATGAAGCTGAGAGAAAGGAGAACAAAGGCGGTGTCCCTGACGTCGATCACGATAGTTTCGAATTCGACTTGTTATGCATGTTATGTGTTGTCATCGCTCAAAAGCGTAGGGAATAGAGTAATTTTGGGCCGATATATATCACGCTCAGACATAATGAAGAAACGTGAAATATATACAGATCAGAACGTAAAACTCCCAAAGTATACTGCATGGCCAGGAGCACAGTGTTCGTGTTTACCCATCTAGAGGCGCAGGAAGGTGTCCGAAGGGTAGGAGACCCCAAATCAGTGCGCACTACCAATGTTCAGCGCGCCCATTGACTTGTGCCGCTGGTCCGAGGCCCGTCTGCACGACCTCGTCCATAAGTTCTCGCTCGATATGTAATTAGTAGAAGATACGAAAATATCAGGTTTTCTGCATATTTACTCCCACAAAATTACTCTAATGGGATGAAATATTGAATTATTCCGTATAGAATCTGTAAATAACTAACGAGATACTCTCGCCTTTTTGATTGCCCTCTCGTTGATTGCCCTCTCGGTATGCGACTGGAGAATGTCATGCATAGCTTTTTCATCCCGCTCGCGCTGCTTAATCTTTTCTTCCTCCCCGCCACGACGGAAGCCTGCATCTGACCAATCAACGACCACATAGTCAGAGTGACCCGGAGTGTGTAGAATATTGTGGTTTGACAATCTATTGTGGGTAAAACCCTCTGCGTGTAAGGAGCCCAACCAATTCGTCAAGTGTCGCCTAGAGAGCTTGGAGTCAGGCTACGAAGGCACATGGCAATTTGAAGACTTACTTGCGTTGATCGTCGAGTACGCCCGCAATCGCGAGCGGATATTGCGCAACATGCTCCATGAACAAGACCGAAACCCCCGTCATAGGGGAGTGCCATATTCCCAGACTACGAGGAACCGTGTGTCCGAGTGTGCGAGACTTCCGCAACTTGCCCAGGATTTGATGCTCTCGCTGAAGTGATTCCTTGTTGGTTGAGACCTTCATGACAAAGGCCGAGCCGTACGGGAGTGGCGATTCGGGGTAACAGAGGTAAACATTCGAGCCATGCCGTTTCCTCGCATGAAGACGGACCCGTAGTGTATTTTCGAACGAGAAATTACCGTGGGGGTTCGAGGCCCCGGACGCTAGTAAGTTCAGAGGAGATTGCGGCGTCCTCAGACTTTCAAAGTCTTGGCCATCGGCTAAATGCCAGTGAAGCTGTATGACTACGGTTCGCGCAAAACGCATCTGGAGTTCATTCGAGTCCCAGTTCAGTAACGGATCCTAGTGTGCAGGTGAGATTGGAATGGAAGGGAGGAACATATCTGCATACGGTCAATTGTGGTGGAAGATATTTCCCCATCGATGCCCCATACAGACTTTTCTTGTCGGCCACCGTCGTCCTGAGATCGGCCGCATCAACATAACTGTCATAGTTCTGTCTGAACGATATTGGGAGGCCACCGATGACTGTGAGGTTTGTGATCGCGTCAGCCCTCCAGTAAGCATCTCTGAAGCCGGCCATGCAGATAGCAGTGTGGAGCTTCGCATATGGAGGACTGGCGTCAGAAGAACGGCTGACATCAAGCGTCTCGGATATCCAAAGAATCTGCCTTCGACGTTCTCGGAGGCAAACGACTTCCTCCGTACCGCTGGTCAAGATCAAACAGGTTGATTCGGCGTCAACAGCTTTAGCCCAGAACTTCAAAACAATCAGAGATGACGATCAGATAGGTCGCAATGTACCACATACCTGCTGCAGCACAAAGCTGACCTTTTCCAGGTCACTGTTTGACACGGGCCCGCCATCATCAGCCGTAGCAGGGAGCGCTTGGTGGATCAACCCCAAGATGAAGTCGCTATCGGCACCGGTTGGGCTACCGCAAATGGAGTGACGGTTTTCAAGAGAGTCTATACATCGCGGCGAGGAACACGCTTGCTCAGCATTCGCAGTCTGGCACGAATGCCAGCGCCAATCCAGCTGCCGCTTAACGACGCGCTGGATGATAGGAAATATGGATCCCTGCCCAGTGCGCAAAGGTCCCGACAATGCCTGAATATCAATGACGACCACATCTGTAAAACCCAAGAGCTTGATGTGCGAAAGGCGGGATTTGGAGATTGACGGGGGGAGATTCGGGAAGTCCGTTTTTAGGGAGATGCGCCACCCGGAGCACGAGTCATCGCCGCCGGGGGGCGGTCGCAGCTCGAACAAGGTCGTATCAGAAACGGAATTGCTGCGAACGGTCAAGGTCGACGCTATAGCTGCAGACATTCGCTCCCGTAAAGCGAGGGCCTGACCCAAGTCGGCGACAGAGCCGATCGGAATCTGTCCGGAAGCCCAGACTTGCATATCCTTGTCCCTTTGATCCAACGAGAACTGGTGCACCTTCGGAATCGGAATATCCCTCGCTTCAAGACCGCTCGGCACCTTGGCGTCGACGGGGCCCAGCGCGCCATCAACTAGGTTGGAGAGTAAAGTGGGTAGATTGGGGAAGGACTGAACACTCTTGAGCTGCAGATTCTCGGGGATATGCATCGCATAGCGATCAGGAAGGGGGATGTTGGGGTCGGAGTCGATGAGTTTCTTGAAATGCGCCCTGAAAGTCGATCGGTCGCAAGTCAACGCCTGGGACGTTCGCTTCGTGCCCGAAGACGTGGTTGGGGTGTACATGCCTCGGGAAATAGTCGGTGAGGCCATTTGGACAGATGCTGTGATAGGCTGTGTTGTTGACGCCTTGAGTGGTAGATAGACCGACTCAAGAGCCTCGCCAAGAGTATAGCTTGTCATTTGGTGTGTTCGAATGACTACGCTGCCGCTGGGTCAGTCGCCAGAATTGCGAAAGGAGAATGAGAACGCACGGAAGATTAGGATGTGGAAAGGAAACTGATGAGGCTTCCGTATATCCCACATCTTTTTAACGTCGATAAGACAATAACCCCCCATAAGGGAAACAATGAACATCCACGGGTCTCAGCACATAGGAGAGCGCAATAGTGGTCCATGTATGAGGTCGAAGCGTTCGTCATCGTCGTAGCAACGCGGCAGGGGAATCCAGGAAGAGGACAAGAACAATAGTTCAGTAATTCAAATTCTGGTACAAAACACAGTCAGTACTCAATTCGGCCAAACAAAGAACGGGAACACATACGGGGTGGTACTGGAATACTGCATGAGGCTCGTCCATGGTGTGCATAGACCTCTCCAGGACCTCTCCAGCGCCTTGAGCAAGATCGTCGTCATTCCCTGCTCGGGTACCCGTATATTCGCAGTCCAGGGACGTTCTACCGCCTGACGCTGGGCTCCGCATTCCAGATGGTGTTGTGAAATGCGCCGTTCGTCAAAAGCCGTTCGATGATACATAGACTGCTTGTTTCCAAATATCCTTTGCGTTGGCATTTTTAGATGGATCTGAGGCAACGGGGGGTAGCAAGGAGGGGAGGATACATGAAGAGTGACGAGAGATCGTCCATGGATAGCTCGCTCTTGTAACTTATGGATGCCGCAGGACTAACACGCTAGCTTCGCACCATAAAGAATCTGGACGGAACAGCGTGAGCGAAATGTGAACCAAATTGATCATACAACGCTCACTTCTTTTGGGGCCGCTGGTCACACCGCACTGTGCCATAGCCATATGGTCTTTTCTCCAGGCAAGTACGAGTCTTGCCGGTGTGATACAGGCAGTGAATGCATGCCACTGGTCGTATAGATTAGCATGATCAAGTCGCTATCCGGATTCTAGGCGAGTCGTGATACACGCATGGCATGATGTGGCGCAAGGAAAGAGTGAAGAATGGTGGAAGAGCGGTGACCGAAACAAAGCAGTTGACGGAGAGCGGGCCCTGGTCCTCGAAGAGTAGTTTGAAACAGTTTTGGCATGCGCGCATTCGTTGAGTCCTACGCCGGCGTTGTTGCCCAGTAAATCCAGTCCCCACCAGACGTCTCTCCCATTCTCTTCTGCGTCTTTCGTCGGCCAGACAGCCGGTTTGTATGAGGCAATACCGAGCAGCCCAAGACGTAAGTCCTTCATCGTGGCTTACAAGCCTCACTCCTGCATCTTTGCTCCGCGCCTCGAGGTATGCCCGATGCCCCTTCTCCGCCAAGCTCTCGAGGACTTCGCACCCAGATTCAACATGTCTGCCTGTAATGGAAGGGATGCATTTGTCGTCTGGCAAAGTCATGGTGGAATCCAAAGAGGTTCGTAGCTCTTCGAGGGCGTCCAAAGGGCGATGGACCGTAGAAGGAAAACCCGCAACTGGAGCTTCGTATGCTCTGCGATGGCGAAAATGTTGGGTTCGGCGAGCGAAGGTTGCTTTCGCTTTAATCTACGTCCGTTCTTCTGTGTATGCGCCTCGATATTGTTGGGAATTAGGGATCTTAGCCTACAAACAAAAACAGAAAAACGAGTTAGCGTGCGTTCAAGTCACTCATTCCACGCCCACCATACAAGTAACAATCCCCGTCTTGTCCCCGTCTAATCCAGAGGAATGGAACGCCCTCCGCCTTCCTGTGTCGTCGTCATCTAAAGCCAACAAGTGTCCTCCATCCACCGACCAGGATCATCCTCGAGGTTGTTGGCAAAAGCGCACTGAGGAAGCGCACGTAGAAGAAACCATCGCCCAGCTCTGGACAATGCCAGGTTGGTTCATGATGGCAGGTGGAAGACAAAGAGAACGAAAATGTTCGGATCACCGCCAACTAAACTTTGATTGGCGGTTTGATCGCCGGATCTGCCCTTGGCTTTCTACGCTAGGACACTGGAAGGACTCTCGACTCCAATGATTATATAGAGGCGGCAAGCAAACGCAATCTCATCAGCATACTTAGGAAGAGGAGCCGCGCGCTGACAGTTCCCAGGCGATGCTTGTCTATAATCACGGCTTCGCTTGTCCTCCCGAACTCACTCTTTCTTCATCGTTTGTTTTTATCGCTTGCTCTTCTCTTGCATTGCATTCAATCGTCCTAGCATAAAGATTGAGCTTATTCGGCAGCCCACCAAAAGTAAAAAAGGCCAAGAAAGTGCGACAAGAAAATACAGCTATTGAATACAGACTACTCTACAGTAAGGCTACACTCTTCTAATTTGCTACAAACTTCCCTCCGTTCGGATGCAACGTCGACCCGCTGATGAAGCTACTATCCGGTCCAGCCAAAAAGACACAGCACGTCGCAATCTCAGTCGGTTGCCCCGGACGTCCCATCGGACTGTTGTTGGACCCGTCGAGTCTCTCTTTCGACATAGTTGCGACGACAAGCGGCGTCCACACTGATCCGGGAGCGATAGCGTTGACACGAATCCCTTCGCCGACGAGTTGGTTGGAGAGTGCACGCGTGAAAGAGATGATGGCGCCTTTCGTTGAGACGTAGTCGAGGAGGTCTTTGCTGCCTGAGTATGCAGTGACGGCTATTATGCACATGAGTAGAGAAAGAGAAGGGCTACAAGTAGCTACCCACAAGCCATGTTTATGATGGAGCATCCTTTCGACTTGCGAAGGTAAGGAAGGGCGTGTTTGCAGATGTGGAAGTAGGGGTAGATATTCGTTTTGAACGTGCGATCCCATTGTTCTCTATACAGAACGTGAATGAGTATCGTCGCTGCGAGCTGAGAGATTGAAGACGAACTCTGGTATGTCCAAAATGCTATCCTGCGTCATCTGATACCCAGCGTTGTTCACGATGATCTCCAAGCCGCCCAGTTGCTTGACAGCCTCGTCGACGACTCTGCGACACTCCGTCGCCTCCCTCAGGTCCGCCGAGATGAGAACACACTTCTGCCCTATGTCGTCGATCATCTTCTTCGCGTCCTGGGCGTCCTGCTCCTCCTGAGGCAGATAGACGAGAGCGACGCTCGCGCCTTCCTTGGCGAACAGGACGGCGGTTGCCCGCCCAATGCCCGAATCGCCGCCAGTGATGAGCGCGTGTTTGCCCTTGAGCTTTCCCGCCGCGCGATAAGTCTCATACCCCGAATCTGGACTGGGCAAATGTTCGTTGGCGGGCAAAGGATCCATTTCGTGCTGGAGACCAGGCGGCTCCTGGAGCTGGGTCGTGTCTGGTAGATGTCCTTGTTCGAATTGCGACATAGTGGGCGTTGGGAATTGGATTGTGCAAAGTGCAGACGAGCGGGTTTTATATGTTTGCGCCAAGCGGAGTGAGATGACATACATCGGAACATGACGCAGCAATGATGCGGGAAATCTGCCGGGTTCTCTGGCAGAGACAGCGAGCAGTGGGAACCGGAAAAGAGCTCAAGAGGTGCATTCTAGAGCGTGTAAGTTAGTAAGGTGTCATCCGAGAGTTAGTTGGCGGTTGGCGGATTGTGAACGAAGACCTTCGTTTTACAGCCAGGAGCGGTGGAGCAGTGCAATTCACGATGAGATACTATTGAGAGAAACAACTAGAGCAAGAAATACTCATTGAGCTGTCTGAAGATAACTCAGTCAATTCCTGACTGGGTGACTGGCGGTCCAAGTTCGTCGTGGCTGTTCGAAACAAAGGTGGGAACGCTCAGATGGATTCAACGATGCCGAACTTCGGCATTAGTGGTAACTTGGTGGCAACGGCAGTGGGCACTCGTTCACTGGCCTCTTACCACGACCTGGGCGGCGTGCTGGCTGGTATCTTACCTTCTTTTTGCATCCCGCCTCATCTACACATACTTTGGCATGCTTTGCCATGGTTGCGCACGTAATGTCGCCAACTTGCTAAAAGCACCGCTCTCATTGCGTTCGTTATACTCTTCCTTCGCGAGCTCCATTCCTACCAGGACGCGTTTGGTGCCACGTCGCGCCTTCTCTGCCGTGGCGAACTCCCATGACGATCTCTTCAACTATACGTCAGGGCGCTGGGTGTGAGTCTTATATATGCTGTTCTATCATAACGTGAATAATCCAACTTGTTCAGATGTAACGATGCTCTTCGTCTCGCAGAACGAAGACTCGTTTTTGACGTCGAGGAGCTAAGTCGACTTGCAGCGGAGTCCGTTGGGCGAAGTCCTGCTGATGTCGTCAACTTCTCAAAGCTCGCCGAGGGCGGAGCAAACCGTGTTTTCCTCATCACCATGCGCGACGACTTCCAGATGATTGCTCGTATTCCGTACCCGGTCACGGTCCCCAAGTACTACGCTGTGGCCAGCGAAGTGGCCACAATGGAGTTTCTTCGTTCCTCTGGGCTGCCTGCTCCTCAGGTATACGGATACTCGTCTGTGTCGGACAACGCGGCGAAGACTGAGTACATATTCATGGAATTTGTGAGAGGTACTAAGCTCAGCGATGTCTGGCTGAAGCTGGGGGAATCAGACATCGTTTCAATTGTGCGCCAAATTGTTCAACTCGAGTCTCAAATGATGTCGATTTCTTTTCCCGCTGGCGGAAGCATCTACTACACCCGTGATCTGGAGAAGGTGGCCGGGAGAGCCTTCATCCCACTGAAGGACGAGCGTTTTTGCGTCGGTCCAGACACGAGACTGCCTATGTGGTATGGCAGGAGATCAGAGCTCGACGTAGATCGGGGACCGTGTACGCTGTTCTTTTTTTATATAGACTGTACACCCTTGTACTAACCGATTTCTATAGATGAAAGCGCCGAAGCAGCCCTCATAGCAGCAGCCCGCAAAGAACTAGCTTATCTCGAGCAGTTCGGTCAACCACTCTTGCCGTTCCGTCGCGAGAGGAGGGATGCTTACCATTACCAAGAGCAGTCGCCGTCGGACCACGTCGAGAACTTGAAGCGCTATCTTCTTATCGTGTCGTCACTTCTCCCCGAAGACCCCACTCTCAGTAATTTCTGCATCCGCCATCCAGACCTCCAGCCGAGCAATATTGTTATTCAGAGGTCGGCGGACTCTGGCTGGCAAGTCGTCAGCCTGCTGGATTGGCAACACACCTCCATATTACCCCCGTATCTCCTCGCCGGCATACCCCAACGCCTCCAGAACTACAACGATCCCGTCTCGGAATCTATGACGCTGCCGACGCTACCGGATAACTTAGACGAGTTGGACGAACAAGAGCGAATCGAAGCGCAGGAACTCTATCATCGTCGCCTTGTCCATTACCACTACGTCCAGAACACGGCGGAATCCAACAAGCCTCATTACGATGTCTCCACAGACCACACGTGCATGCTCCGCAGGCGCCTTTTCGACCACGCTAGTAACCCATGGGAAGGCGAGACTCTCGAGCTGAAGCTTGCACTCATACGAGCAACAGAGGTGTGGGAGAAGCTTACGGGGAAAGGCACCTCGTGTCCAATAGCGTTTGACGCCAAGGATGTACACGAGACGATGAAGCTGAGCGAAAAACAGAGAATAGCAGACGATATTTTCAAGGTGTGGGAGAAGGCTGGCCTTGGGCCGGAGGGCTGGGTACCCGCTCAGGAATACGAGGAGGCCGTGGCATTCTGCAAGGAGTGGAAGGAACAGGCGTTGGCGGATGCTGAAACGGAGGAAGAGCGTGCTGAGATTCTTGGACACTGGTATTGGGACGACATGGACGAGAGTAAATATATGTAATGAAGATACCCATAGTCGGCGATGAGTCTTTCTTATTTACGAGTTAAATATCTGAACACCCCATTCTCAACTAATGACTGCTTTTAGAGGAGAAATCCGTCGACGCTGCTGTTTATTTTTCTGTACACATTTTGTAAAGACAGTCAACTTTTCGTGAAGAGCATTTTTTCGCGATCGCAATTCACTTGCCTTCTTACCACGACCATCACAAACTGTTCAAACTCGTCTGCGCCCACGCTGGCGCTCATAATGCCCTGTATTGACGTGTATCCACCTACTCAATAATATTTGCTCGCTAGTGGACCCGACTTCGCGCCTACAGCCGCCTTGAGCTCGACATCTAAAAACCTCTAAACCTCGGCGGAATCCACGATTCCGAGACCTCACCAACGCCGTACCTGTTCTATCCACCGTTACGAATGGCGATGTATACCGTGCTCCAGACAACACCGCGCCCATGAATTGAATATTCCTCTGCCCATTGCGCCAGCTAGAGCTCCCCGACCCGGACGTCGGGATTGCATTTGGGTCGGGACGACGGGATTTCGGGAAGCGGCGTCAGGCAGGCTGGTACATCGCTGGGAGTGGTACTGTCGAAATTGCGTGCTCAGGTTGTCGGATGGAACGCCTCCGCAAAGTGTCTCAGGTACGTCGTCTTTGGTCTGACCATTTTCTGTTATCCTAAAACTTTCCGCCACGGTATAGATCGTGCCCTGTTGGCTACGGCAATACATTTGAGGACATCTGCTCACTTGTCATTGAAGTGCACCTTGCCGACAGACAATAAGGTTATTGTCATCATGCGGCTTATTGTCTCTGGACGAAGACAGAGAACATCCGTGGCTTTATATCAGTCAACCGAAGATGCGAAGCGCGGTCGTCATAACCGTCGCTGGCGACTCCATTTACTTCCACTATGTCTCACGTTCCACTACCTCGTTACGAGACTAGCGGCAATGACCGTCGTGCCCGCTACGTTCTTCGGCCTCCCCCCAGCTATGATATCGTGGAGGCTATGGACCTGCAATCTAACATGGAGGCGGTCTTCTCTCGCCATCCTTTGCCCCCAGCTGGCCAGCGAGTCATACATTTGGGCCAAACCAGCGACACCAATGCGGCTCGCATCATCCTCGCCCTCACCCATGACTGCTTTATCGTGCTCCATCAGCTGCAAAGCCATGCTCCTCTAGAAGACGTTTTCTCGATGCGCACTCGCCTTTTGTCCCTTTACATCGCAGGGACCGATATCGTTCAGGAATATGACCAGCTCCTCAGGGAAGAAGGATTGACCATCAAAGAACTCCTCATGTTGCGTCGTCGTACACTATTTGCACGTCGACGCTCGAATCTCCAGAGGACTGGTGGTGCCCTCAAAAGACGAAAGTTCGTGGCCATCTTGGGACGGGCTCTTTCGGGGCGTACTCCCGGCGACAGTCAAGCAGAGACTATCCCCGCCACTGAACTTCTCCGGCGTGTGCGCGACCTTATGCTAGCTGTGTCGCCTGCGCCCGATGCAGAGATGCAGCGGATGTGTCATGATATACGCGCCTTCTTCAAACTCCCTCCTTGTGTTGTAGACGGGGAGATGACAGTAGCGAAGGAGCTCACAGCTGATCGCGATGCCCTGTTGCTTCATGACATACTCGTCTCTTTGAAGCAGCTGTTCGACGACGAAGGACCCGTTGAATGGAGCACTTTCTTCTTGTCGTTGCCCGCCGACAATAGGTTCACTAGGTACTTGCCAAAAGACGGTTATGTCCGCCAGTTCGTTCTGGCCAGAGACGTCTTATGCGGCCTCATTTCTGGACCCTCGACGTTACGAGCTCGTGGGGCCTTTGAGTTATACATTCGCCCCCTGGTCAAATGTTTACGCCAGTCCCATCTCAGTCAGTGTTATGTCTATTTCGCTTCTGTCGACTGAACGGTTGCTCTAGATCGCCATCCTGACTTGGGCAGTTTGATGAGAGAGTCAATGTGGGGCCTGACCACCATATCCATGGACTACGAGAATCCTGGCATCGATGAGAGAATAAAGGTCGTTCGGCTGCGAGAAGCAGTCCGCCGATCCCACTTCGCTTTCACAATTGGTGATCTCTCACTGGAGAGCCGCGCACGAATTGCAGAGGATGAATGATTGCTCGTATATCCTCCATATTCCTGTCATTGAAGGAAGTTACTGTACACGAGTAGCTCCAGGTTAACATTACAGCTCGCTCATCATCAATCCATAGAGTTAGGGTCAGCAGGAGTTGTCGAACGAATGTCTATAAATTCTCCCATTGACCGATCTTCCAAGACGTTACCGATTGCTGTTTCACGGGTCTTGGTCAGTCCAGATGTCCGGCTACGCGATATGAGTGTCATCTCACCTTCGATCATACCCCCACAAGTAGCATTGTACTGATCATGGTCGTGCGCATTGATCAGGTAAATCACAAGACTGGGTGCATTGTTGCGCGTTGGGCTGAGCATGTCAAGTTTCGCCTGGAGCTCCCAGCGCGCCCATGCCTCTTGAATGTTAAATTGTTGGACGCCATTTCCAGGGAGACAGACGCTGGTCGATCGTGGAGGCAACGAACCGTTGATACAAATGAACTCCTTCACTGTCGCGGCTGTCAACTTCTGCAGAAAGCTACGGACAAGTGGCGTACTCCATCGTTTATATCGGCCGAGCACCTTGACTTCCGATTTCATTAGGAGAAGCACTATCGTTTCTTAGCTTGGCAAATGTTCAAGCACGAAATCACAAACTCACGATCGCGGATTTCGTACCACTGTCTATTATTTTCGGAATACTTTCCTTTAGGCCAGAGCGACACTGGGACGCGGCGCAGTATGTGCTTGTATGCTGTCGATCCGTCACCTCTGTCCCCGGATGGCCATATCACAGTGTCAGACGAGTGGTCCGTTTCGGCATTGGCCTCGAGCCAAAGAGAAACTAGACAGCGTAGGCATGATGATCAACAACGCAACGAGAGCCTTGACGTACCATAAAGGTCGATCAAATCATCGAACTGGCGACCAGCCTGCGCATGTTGCGTCAAGTAACAAGTAGAGAGAAACTTCTGGGTGTATGCTTCTGTAATGCTTCCGAAGCATATGAAGTAAGATCCACATGCCTGAGTACGTACTACTACGAACGTCTACGTACCTTGGACGGTGTGCGGGCTCGGAGTCCAATACTGACATATTAGAGCGGAGAGTCAGAGGCAAAGATGACTGGACTAGGTTTTGCAAGGGAGATCCGAGACGGTCGTTGAGCTTCGCTACTGTAAGGCAAGAATATATATATCATACTCGGAAAGCTAAACACAGAAGAAAGGACGATTTGCCTTTGTTCCAGAATGGAACAAGAGCAGTGTTTCAAGTGGCTCCTGGAAGCCTTCATCCCATTCGAGTCCCTCACCTATATATCGACTGTATTCATTCAAAAGGCGGAGTGAGATGAGGCTTGTACATCCGTCGCTCGGTCGCCGACCCCGAAAGCTGCCGCATAGCGCTAAGCGGTGAAGGTCAGCCTGAGGTGCCAGTGGTAGACCTAGAATTTCGAGGTGGGAATCGTGGCGAGAGCGAGGGAAAGAACAACGCTGTTGGGTTGAGACCGGATCAGAGCCAACGGAGGATCAAAAGTGGTCGCCCTGAGGCTTAAAGTGTGGCGCCGCCGATATCACTCGCCAATAAGCGCCGATCTCACGAACAATAAGTTCTGATGCCAACGAGATCAAAGTGATGGACTTTTGAATACCTCCAATCCCTCAATAGGAATCCTTTTTGTTCGTTCGATAAACTACACAATAAGAACAAGGATAGAGGACACACAAGTCCGATTGTCGAGGCTGATCTAAGGCGCTGAGTCTTGTATAAATGACCGCCGGTGTAGGTTTTAAACCGTCACGCATCCTTCATTCCCAGCCACTTTCTCAACAAGAACTTAAGTCCGTATCTTTGACAGCATAGTACATTCCCAGCCACTTTCTCAACAAGAACTTAAGTCCGTTTCTTTGACAGCATAGTAAGTGCCGTGGACTGATTTCTGCAGACCCAGATGGCCAACAACATTCAGACGCAAACCTGGCTAGCCATAACATGCTTAGCCGCCCAGCCTGACGCCTTCACACCGGGCAAACTCTTTGCCGTTCAACCTATTGTTTCCGTGGGGGGCAGGCTCAGTTACTGTGGAAGTACGATGCAGACCCTATTCTCCATTTCTGCCATAGCAGATATATTCCTGCACATGGATGACGCGGTCAAAAAGGATTTCACATACGGAAACCTTCTCGTCAGATCTACCGCCACGATCGCCACAATTTCGAGGATTGTTCGACGCATGTATCCGCAGAAAAAGAATGTCATTGGTCATATGCAAGAAGAGAAGATTGTTGACTTCTTATCTGCACTTGTTGAGGGAACTAACTCGAATTTGAACAAGTTCTTAGTGAGTCTTCTCGTTTCCGATTGACCCGACATTCAGTTCTGAATTGATGTAGGGTATCTTGAGCAACAGGCGGGTCGGAAGGGAGTCCCGAGATGCGAAAGAGTTTCTGGACGCGTATCTGATGGCAATCAACGGCGAGTTTCAAGCCGCACTCAGTGCTTGGATGGACGTAGATGGAACTCCGACCACATCTTTGGACGAAACATTGCGAGCAGTGTTCTATACGAAGCACAGTCGCATCGATAATTCGCTACCCTTCGTCAAGACTTCTCCGGAGTCTTCCTACATCCTCGATTTCCCGGTTAACGTCAGTCTCGATAAACTTCCACCGTGCGATGCCCCTCACCATATCTTATAGCTCAACGTAGACTGTGTTCAAAGCGCTTTGGCACGTTTCGTCGACCAGGGGCCTCCGCAGAGTAGGAAGAAAGGACATCGGGCCCAAAGCTTCTTCCACACGCTGCCGTCCGTTCTGGTCGTCGGGCTCGTAAACGAGGTGACCGGAAAATCACGCCATGATTACGAGGAGCGCAAGATCAGGAAGAAATTCCGTCTCGACGAGAAGCTAGTCTTCAATTCCGGTAGTTTTCTTCCTCTGGGGAACAGACGGTTTGAGATATTGACGCAAGCCACCTAGAGTATATGATGTCCAGAACGTTCGGCAAAACGACTTATAAGCTTACTGCTTGTACGTGTCATGCTTGTACGCTCTTCAGCGCGACTAAGCCCATTGTCCAGTTATAAGCCACAAAGGTGGTAGGACCGATTCCGGGTCATACGTCGCGTACACTTTGCGACCTGAATACGTTCACGCCCCGGATAATGATCAGAGGGAATCTGTGTGGATCCAATACGACGGTGGCACTGTCTCTGATGCGAAGGGGAGGAGCCTGTTGAGCACGAATAAACCAGTCTCTGAGGAGAGTCCGACGCCATACTTGATGTTCTACCAGAAGATGAAGCACTTTCCCGGACCCAAATATAGAAGGGAGTCGGCGACTTAGAAAGGGAGATCACATAGGGAACCAGTTGTCATGTACATACACGTGAAACTATGGATTGACGGGATCAAAGCGCTACGAAGTTACTTGCCGCTGGTCGAACCACATTTCACCTGGACTAGATGAGGTGAGCCGATATTGGACAGAAATCACTGGAAGAGCTTACAACGCTTCTCCTTGTCCTCCGGCCCACGGAGCGCCGAGGCGTCATGAGATCCGTTCCTTCAACTTGTCGTGTCGTCCTTCCACCAGGCGAGAACCCATACATTTTGTCGTGGGGAAGCCCGGCGATACGGCGTCGACTTTGACCTTTCCCTCCTTGCTCCTTCGTCAGCACGGTTGTGTACGAGTTGGCGGCGACCTTGGCGACAATAGACGCAATTCATGAATGGTGCCGACCGTCGTTGCCTGCCATGAACGAGTTATTAACCGTCACGTTGAAAATGCAGGCATAGCCAGGTGTGGCGGCGAGAAGAAGCGAAGTGAAAGCCTGGCAGACATTGACCAGGCCGGGGAGGTTGACAGAGAGCACCTCTCGGATGTTAGATAGTTCGGCGAGCGCGCTCTTGCTGTTGTGCATGCGCATAACGTCGGCGTTGTTGACAAGCGAATCCAGCCGCCCCTCCGCCCTCTCCACCACGTCCTTTGCAACCGCAGCTGACTCGGCTACCGTCGCATCGAGCAGCACAAAGTGCACGTCTAGCCCCGCCGTTTGGAGCGCTGTTCTCGCCTCCAAACCCGCCTCTCAGTTTGGCGCCCTGAGGTAGACCCGATGCCCTTGCTTCGCCAACCTCTTAAGAGATTCGTGCCGTATGGCGGAGTTCCCGCCAGCGACATGAACTAGACGTTTGTGGTCGGCCGTCGTAGTCGCAGTCAGATGAGAAAACGTGGGCTTCGCAAAATTCCCACTCAGAAATCGTGGGGACCAAGAGTTTTGAAATATCATGATGATTGCCCTAGGTAGCTAGCCATCGTCGGCGACGACCTTGCTGTAGGGACTGAGGGAGAAAGAAGGGCGCATCAAAAAGACCATGAAAGCTAGAGGAGAGACGCGTTTGTTTGTTTGGCTTCGTCATCCATTGATTACTACCATGATTCGCGGCGACTGAACACACATATTCTCTTCAAACTTTGTCCGTTGGACTGGTACAGTCTCAAAGCAGCTTCATTTCAATTTCGCTCACAAACTCGCAGACAAGATACTTGCTATCAACACACATTCCCAATTTCTCGACTCGAACTCAGGCTCTCGAGCTCGAGTCTCATTTGACGTCGGGCCTCGTCTTTATGAGGCCTAGAAACACCTTCTCCAGAACCGCCTTGAGATAGGGGTGCTCTCCGGAGCACAATTCCTCCATAGCCTTCAAAATTCCCGCCTGAATGTCTTGATTGGAGCATTTGGCAAACAGGAACTCAACCTCGGCGTCCAGAACTTCGGGGTACCTGTATAGATGGTCAAAGTCGTGCGCTCTCAGGGGATGACGCTCTCACTGCACCAACCTGGACGTGAAGCGGGAGACTACTTCCTGAAAGATGTTTTCCTTTGTAAGTTGTGTCTTGATATTATCTAGTGCCGAGGATTTCAGATCATCAAGGCAGAGCTGAATGGCGGAGGCGCTCAGTAAGCAAATGATTCGTGCAATCAGCTTAGATCATACCTTGTGAGCGAGGCGATACATGGACTTCGGTGAGCATGACTCTTCCGACTCTTGATTCTCGGACGTTCCAGTCGACGTCAACATTGAGAATTTCACGTCGCCGAAGTAAACGTATTGTATGAAGGCGCTCCAGCTTGACATCGGTCAAATAAGGTATGCGAGGCAGTCAATGGGGGCTCACGTTCTGAACGCAGTGTCTGGGAGGACGATAGCTCGTCCCATTCGCATGAACTTCACGCTAGTCTGCGCTTGGATTGACCTGGATCGGATATAAGCTCGGTCAGTATCAACACCGTGGATTGGACCTTTTATGTGGACGTACGTGAGCTCCCCCAGTAATCTAGACATTTGCTCTTGACTCTCGTTCTCAGGTTCAGCGCTATCAACGGCGGGTGGATCATCTTCATCCTCGAGGTCGCTATCAGAGGCGTAGTCGTAGGTGTCAATTTGTTTCTTATCTGGTGCAAGACGATGGAGGTCAATGGCCACAGAGTCTGACTCTTTGAAACCTTCCGAGCCGACTGTCGAATTTCAAGTCACCTCTTTGGGCACTTCCGGGAATGTGAAGATCTCACCTAGATCATTGAGATATTCGCTGCCAACCTGGCTCAAGGCGGCTGAGCTCGCATACAGCGGCTTAGGGCTCCCCACTCCTCGTTCTCCGTGACGCTTCGAGTATAGATATAACTTCAGATCCAACAGATCGCCAGTATGTATCGTTCGTGCGACGGCTGCTGTAAGATTGTGCTGTAGTTTCGGAAATGGCACATTCCGCGGCCTGTCCATCGACAATTTGGGTACGACTTCCACAGCAATCGTCACCGTGATCGTAAAGAACGCTTGGGGGAAGAAAGTAAAATGGCCCAAGAAAAGCATTTCTACGGAAGGCATCTCGTGCGTGAAATTTTGTCCAACGATGCTAGTCGGTGCACCGAACACTGCATCACAGACTACACGGACGATAACTACCTTCTCCGAGTTCGAGTCTTGCCCTTGTGAGAGAAGATAAATGCTTGCTGTGGTGCTCCCGAACTGACTGTTCTGCAGAATTTTATGGCTTACTGATCCCAATGCTAGAAACGACGTACACGCAGGTGGATTTGTACCGACCAGCCTATTCCCCACGTATCGCTTGTGAGGTTACGTGACTCGAAGCAGTTTCCAATTGATCTGAAGGTTGCTGCATATCGTGCAGGTGAAGTATCTTCTTCTCCAATGCGCTCCATTGTGGCTGAGTGAAAGGTCATGACAGGCGCCTATCGGCATCAGCCTCGGCCGTGTGTGCGAAAGCACGGGACTTTACGTTGGGAGAAGCAGATGTGACATATGCATGTTGCCAACAAGATGGGAAGGCGTGTTTAGGGGATAAACTGAATCCAAACAGAGCTCTTCATCGCCGTAGGGCCCAGAAACATAATCAGTTACCTCACCATTTTTCTCAGCTTGACTGAGTTGAGAGACTCCCTCCGGACACCATTCACATTATGCAACGTTGACCGACTGCGATGTGTTTTATTCCTCCCCCAATATAGAAATTGAAAGTATATAGAACAACACTGATATTTGTAGCGAAAGACATACACGATTTGCGACGTAGGAGAGACTGAGTGCTACATTGATAGAAGAGAAGAGCAGGCGATAACAGACAAAAGGAAACGATGACGAAAAGAGTGTAGCTAAAGGAGGGTGGCTGTAGATAGAAGATAGGTAAATGAGCGACTGGGAGAGAGCATACGAGAACAGGAAAGCAATGAGACAGCGATGTGCTAGAAGATACAATTTGGGATGAACAAGGCGATGAGGAGAGCCGTCCTCAGACGGCGGAAGTACGCCGAGAAAGCGCCATGAACGTCACGCGCAGGCCAGCGTAGACGAAGCAGCACGGTCCAAACACGTTGATGCACATGAGAAGGGTGAGGATGGAGAGCATGTCCGTGATGCCTGTGACGCGGACTCGGAGCGCGGTAGTGTTTTGTTGGATAACCGCACTGGTGACGGCGACTTGTTTGGGCTGAGCCTTTACGCGACTCGGACCCTCGTCGACGATCCAGCCGAGACGACGGCGGGTCTTCATGGGTGTGCGGTAGGCGCGGCGAGGTGAAAACATGGGAGGTTCGGCACCATCATCGAATGAGAGCAGACGGCGGGATTTGGGAAGCACTAGAGTCATTGGGAGGGGTTTCTAATGTGATGTTAGATAGTTTGGGAATGAGGTAGATTGCGTCTCACGTCGAAATATGAAGGTGTGTTCTGTCCCTTGGTGAAACCGGTTTGAACGCACTCAGCGTCGAGGAAAGCTTCGTTCGTAGATTCCTAGTAAAGTTGATCAGTTCGCAGTCGAAGAGAAGGCAGAACAGGCTTACATTGGGGTACATGTTGAGCGTAGATGTGGAGGGTGAGGAGGTTTTTTCGACAGAGGCTGGAGAGAGTGCTCAGATAAGATGGGGGTGTCTGTGGTGATGAAGAGAGAGATATCTCGGACACGCGATGCTGCAATATACCCAGTGGCCCTAGATTACCACATTGTCTATCCGATCTGGTCTCCCATTGTTCGACAATTCGAACTCTTTTGTCAGAATACGGAATTTGACACCAGTTTCGACAAAGTAAGAGCGCGACTTGTGTTCTGCCGAGCTCCTGTATAAAATCTGGAGTTCCTACGCAGTCATACACAGAAAATCACAGAAAGAACAGGAGGCAGCGGGCGGAGGATGCACTGGATGAGTCGCGGACATGGCTGAATCGGGGCAAGCAAGACCGACTGCAAATTGCTCAAGACGGAAACTCTCACCCCGGTCCACCCCTCTCTATTATCACTGTGATAGCAGAAAGGGTCGCGCGTATCAGCGTGCTACGAATACTAGTTTACTACCCAAGACCAAGCCAAGTTAATAGTGGCATGTCTTCAAGTCTTCGTGATTTCTTGATACATGATTTGACACCGTTTAGCAATGCGGAAAGACAAGTCTTCGTCGGTATTTTCCCGCGATGGTTACTTGGCTTCTTACCACGACCATCACAGACCGTTCATCTTCACCTGCGATCGCTGTGGCGCTCACGCCGTCTCATAAGTAATGGCGTGTACTGGGCCTGCTCATGGTCTTTATACTCTACTGGACCCAACGTCGTGATCAGGACCGCCTTTGAGCTTGTTTCCAAACGTTGGGATGCACGATTTGCGAGAACTTTTCAACACAACCCCCAATCTATTTCCTGCTATGCGCGGCGATGTTACCCAAGGCTCATACCGGCATCAAACCCTCCGCCACTCTCATAACCCAGTCGGAGCCTGTTCAAGTTGTTGACGTCGGGATCGCACGTTCGGGACGGCGAGTTTCGGGGCGGTGATTCCACACCACTATGCATCATTGCCATTGGTCGGTCGGAGTACACACGCGAATTTTTGGGCAGAATGGGTATCTTGAGAGCACACGGTGCGTCGTCTTTGCTCTGCCCGATTCTCCGGTAGCCTGAACTTCTCTATTTAGGCATGGAGCACGCCCCGAAGACTACATATCTACAATCGACGCCTTTACCTCGACGTAACACGATGTCCAGGATGATTCCCATCGTCGTGCAGAGCACCGCGGACGTCAATCTTTTGTGACCGGGATAATGGTCGGACGGGCGGAACTGTCGTCGGTGACAGCGCAGTGGCTCGCTCCCTGGATAGTACCACACTAAGAGATCCATCCCTCGGCTTCCTAGGCGGAATGGCGCAATACCGCGCTTGTGGTAAGCCTTCGCTTACTTCTCGTTTCCGGTATTCCAATTGATTACGATGCGATGTTCTTAGAACTCAAACGGCGTTCAGAATACCTTCTGTGACATCTGCTGCTCAGGATACACCAGCGAGTATGGCCGCAATTTCCGCCGGGCTCACGTTGGAGGCGAACGTACCTTAGGGTACGACCATGGGCGGGAAGGCGGGACTGTCATCTGATAACGACCAGCTCGCTGTCTCGGAATCTTGATCATATCCACGGAGTGATGTCTGCAAAGCGTCGAGAGGATTGTCTGAGACCTGTGCTCGACGAATGGTAAGACTTTGTTGATCAGCAAATTCATCATATAATGATCCATCGATTCCAGGCCTTTTGAGTTCATCTGAGAAACTTTCTCGTCATCTGCGATGATATAGGCGACCATGCGATCAATTCTTTGGGTCGCCTTTCATCGCCGCTCGTCTGGATTGGATCGAGAGATGATCCAGGAAGACATTAGTCGGGAGGTCGGGATTCGTACTATCAGTCATTCATAGGCGGCTTCGACGCTTGAGCTGCACGCTTGGGCGTCTATCTGTTTAGTATGGCATGGCTGGGCGCCATCTCCGGCTCGTGGTGAGTCAGTCAGTGTTGGTTCATTCTCAATCGACTAAATCCTTGTGTATAGGCTTTCGTATAATCAAGATGACCATCTATCCCGGATCTGTGGCCCATCATGCATCTGGACGCCTGGTCATTCCGCCGTCAATATTTCTTTTCGACGTGCTGGTTGTCGACTCCTGGGGGGACGCGGACAACAGGACATGGCGCAGTGATGTCCGTGTTGACGACTACGAACCTCAACCTTGCGTGTAGAGTCTTGACACGCGCTTATCTCATCCTGTACCAAGTTGCATTCTGTCTGAAGTCGGGGTATGCTTTTCGCGTTTGTTACCTCCATGCTTCATCTAACCTATGTTTTTGTATAGCACTGGCCTGTACTGGCGCGAGGACCTCGGGGCTTTTGCTGTGGGTGACTCGCATGGGAAGAAGTTTGGGCTGCGGGAAACTTGCTTGCAGGAAGTCAGTCAATGGACTAGGAGGATGCGGACGTCGTCCAAACCGAGGCAACACACCCTACGGTCGAGATACATCTCATCGAAGCCTGCCATCTATGTACCCAAGTCAGGTCGACCAACGGGTACAAGCATATGAACCATTCTTCTCTGACGTGTATGGGCCACTCTCTGGTGGACAGCGTCCTCCTTTGCCGAGCATCCCCTGCCCAGAGTGCACGCCTGCCTCTGTGTTCAACATATCAATCCTTGGACACGACGGCCCCACGAGTCAGCGCGCAGACATTTCCCCTGAATCACAGACTCGGTATCATGGGATAAATGGGATCGAGGCGCAGGTTATTACCCACGATTACCCGCAGACTCAGGTTGCCCCATCCTTCGTTCAACTTGCGACGCTGTTACATGAGGGAAAATGGAGGCCGGTTTAATACGAGAGTGGGCAGCGAGGGGCTTTGAAGGAAAATATTGTATGATTTATCTTATCTTCATTTCTGCTTTGCTGATGACCCCGATAGGACGAGTGGTTGGACGAGGGTCATCTCATCGCGAACATCATCCTCTTCTTGAGAGCTTGAGCGGGGAATGCTAACGCCGCAAGAAGTCTTCTTCTTCTGAAAGAATTCGTCATTGCTTAGCTGTTCAACAATTCCAATGTTGTAAACATCTATCCCTATATTAGGCGCCCGTGTGAAGAAAAGGAACCCAGCGAAGAAATTAACCCCTCGCCGACACTGTCTCGCAGCTTGGAGGTGGCGTACTGCAATACATCCGACGCATCATGCGGATCACCGTTCCCTTCCGTCATAAGATGCGCATAGAAATGCTCCGCCACGAACAAAGCATCTTCATTTACGATAACTCAGAGCGTGGCGACCAAGCTCTGAAAGCCTGCCATGAGCATTCCCGCTGCTAGATGCACCGCCTCCTCGGGCCGCTGCGCATCTCCAGCCGCCGTCCGACACGCAGACAGAAAGACGAGTTGAGTGTGACTGAATGACTCTTTCATGAGATCCAGTAGCTCCAGCTTGCCATCCTGTAGCGCAAATGAGCTCCGAAACGAGGTCTCCATGTCTTGCACGCCGTGGCATGCCAGGTGTACCCAGTTATGCTCGCGAATCCCCTACAAGACAGCCTCTCGCGTGCCAGCAGCGCCGTCAAGCCACGTCGGGTTTGGAGCTCGTCGGACGGCAGCATTGGTCCTCGCAAGACCGTTTCCAACTCAGAGGGAGACTGAAAGAGGGACCGTTAGAGCCGAGTCAGTGTCAAGCGTCCGACGTACCATGCTTCAATGCAAAGTTTGTAGTGAATGCTGTGAGAAGGTCGCCAGTTCGGTTGCAAGCTCAGAGTCAGACGGCTGACTGTGGGTTACAAGTTGTCAGCTACATTCTCTATTTACCAGTTTCAAGGCAGTTCACAGCACACAGCGATGGGTGCCAGACGCATTGTATGACGGTTAACCTTTTGCAAGGTCATTGCTGGCAACTGAATACTATCAATCAACAATATCAAAGTTCACAGTATGGGATAACGAGGTCTGGTGATGGCGGCGGCGCAGAGGCTCTTACGATTCACGACTCACTCCTTGGTAAGTAGCGGTCAATCCTAAGGATACTATGTCAATCTCCACTCCCACCTAGTGGCTATACTCGTAGTAGATGTCCGTCACACCGTGCATTGGGATAGTAAGCTCCACATGGCGACACGCGCTCACCTTTTCTTTGACTGCCAATGAACACAGCAAGGTTCGGGGGAGGCTGAACAGTCAATGGCAACGCATACATGGGGTTCGGGGAGAAGTGCGGTACATGGAGGATAAGGAGTTGGTGGAGATGTCGATACGCCAACAGACGCATAGCTGGGCGAGGATGAAAGACACTTGAAAAGATGTCGCTGCCAAGTATCAAGTTGTGGTGAGGTAGGAGCGGGTTTTGGTCGAAACTCATCCACACCAGAATCCAATAACCTTGTCCATCGCTATGTATTCAGACGAGCAATCATAGCGTGCGTCGCACGGGACGTTCAAGCTTTTTATCACCGTATGCTCGAGCTGAGCTGAGGCCTGTGTCCTCCACCGAATCAGGCGTATGTAGTGGGTCTTCCATTCAAAAAGCCACGACGTCGATTGCCTCGGACGTGTGGGCTTACATCTCCCTTGTAAATATGTACTACAACGCTACACTCCGAATCACATTAGAATAAAAAGTCAAAGTCATACAGAAAAAATGGTACACATCCGTCTCTGGGGGTATAACGAGTCCAAGGTGGATAGATTACATTCCTCATCTCGCATGCGTCATATAGCTGGGAGGCGGTGGTGATGTCGGCCTCGAGCCCGGCGCATAAGTTTCATAGCCTGCCACAGGATGTTGATCTGTACTCCCCATTGGCGTGTGATAGCTAATCCCCGTCGGCTCCGCCTCGTGATGTGTTGCCCTTGGCGTGAGCGGCTCGAGCTCCTCCTCTGGTGCAGTCGTTCGCCTTCGTGGAGATGAGGGCAAAGAATGTATCGGTGAGGATGAGGATGACTTGGCGTAATTCGAAGGGTATCCTTGCGTGTGGCTGGATGACGCATAGGGCTGTGGGTGCGCGTAAGGTTGCTCGTCGTAAGGGTTGTACGGCACGATCCCAGGAGGCGGTGCCGAGACATCATCCTCAGATCCATAATTGTTACTCGGCTTGTACTCGTACGCAGGGTTTGTTGGTGTCGGGGCGTACATGAGCTTTGGGGAGTTGGAGCCAAACTGGTGCTGCGGGGCGGCAAAGGCGTACTGGGCAGCAGGAGACGTGAGAGGGATGTTGACCTCTGACGTGGACATGGCATTATACATCTTTGCCTGCCTGGCCTTGCGCCGCTCATAGATGACCTGCGGCTTCACCTGGTTCATCTTGTGGTAGATGTACCACATCGCAGCGACGGTAATGAGGAACGTGACGACGAGAACGACATCGGATATGATGCGCGACTTTTTGTCTTCGGTGCCGTTCGACGACTGCTCGAGGATGACGCCGAGGTAGACAGTGATGAACTGCTTGGGGAGAGAGAGGATGGCAGCGATGGAGAAGACGAAAATGCCCATGCCGCAGGTGGAGAAGACAGCGGTGGTGAAGTGACCGGGGATGGCGCTGAGGCGGGCGATGAGCGCGATTCTGAAGCCGCCGTCGCGCACCACCTTGGCCAGGCATGCGTACGTGATCTTGGTGCGCTCCATCTTTTCACCACGCGCGCGGCAACAGTATTTGAAGGCACTGCCAAGAGTTAGTTAGCTGTGCTCAAACGGCAAGACAAGGCCGCTCACTAGAAGTTGCCGACTTCACCGAGGAATGTGCCCGCTGCGACAATGCCAAAGCCTATCCAGAGCCCCCACACGAGTCCACAGAGAACGGCGACGATTTCGTGGCCAAACAGCGGCGGAAATGATATCACGAACAGAATGCCAATGGGCACCAGCCAGCCAACCTTGAGGTCGTGCATCCAGCGCGTCACCGGCGTCAGCCAGTCCACTATCTGCTTGTGGTAGATCGTCATGAGGGCAGTCAGAGTGAGGATGATGACGAGAGCCACATAGTACCCTGCAACAAACGCAGAACAAACGCGTTAGCAACGACGGCTCCGACGGCGACAGCCACGACGATTAACGCACAAATCCATTCTTTGCGAATCCAGAAGCGCCACTTAGACAGTGTCTGCCAGTCAAAGGCGCCGGTCTTCATCTCCTTGGCCTCGCTCGGCGTCGGGCTTGGCGTGCGCCCCATCTCCCGCCTCGGCGGCGCGCCAGTCAAGTTGGCTTCAGATTTGTCAAAGACAGTCGACTGGGAGCCATACACGCTCGCTTGTGGCGGGTATTGCCTGTTATTATTGTTGTTGATGTACGGGGTGTTCGCAGACAGATTCGGTGTCGACCACGGCTCGTCCGCATGCTGGCGGTGTCGCGGCAATTCCATTCGAAGTTGAATAAAAGTCGGTCAACGACGGCGATGATAAAGAAATGAAGGGAGAAAGATGGTGTCGCCGGCGTCGTGGTGGTTGATGGTCAACGTTGTGCTGCACAGCCTCAATCCCGATGATGTCCATATTCGGCCATCTCCATCCATCACCGCCTTGGGGAAAACCACCGCCTTGCAGCGCATTGCAGACGGTAGTGCCCGCTATTGTTTGGATATACAAGGAGGACACAGGCCTCGACTCAGCTCGAGGATAAAGGACAATGTCCCGTCTAACGCACTGCCCCGGACTGTCAAAAATAGACTACTTCAAGCGGATCAATCACCATATCCTTCCGAAGTTGCTACATAGGACACCGGTGAGTAAGTATGAATCGTACGAGTGAATGCATGCCACAGCTTGGCATATGCATGTCAAGTTCACCTTCTCTTGAAGGTCTGAAGACAAGACGAAGACGAAGCATCGCCGACGTTCCGCGTAATTGCATACTTACTGCATCTGACATCAATCTTCGTCCATGTTTCGGAGTCCAGTGGGGGGAACATGGTCAACGGCAATGGAACACGGCCGCCTCAGTCTATTCCGTGAGTACCACAGCCATGAGCATTTTAGGGAGGTGAACGCTCCAGCGTACTTATAGACGACTGGAGGTGTAAACCTATAGTACAGTGCAGCATAACAGTAAGTAAAGACACCTGAACACGAAATATTATGATGCATTGAATATACACGGCCACTTCCTTCCCGTTCCAAGTAACGTGAAGACATGTCCGAGGAAATTCTGACAAGGTGTTCCGACGTAATCTTTCCATGGATGCAAGACTTCAAGACTTCTTATACGCAATGCGACGCTGTTCTTCTGTCATTTGGCTGAGCAGCTCGCGAAACTGTTTCAAGGCTACTTGGGCCGTTCGCGGCTCCGACAGAAAACTGTTGGCATGTTGAAAGAATTCTGAGAGACCAGGGACAACAGCTTCTGCTTTCTAAGGTAACCGACATGAGCCAGCTGAGGGTGCAACCCAAAAGAAAATATACCTTCAAGTAGAAGCGCAAACAGCAACAGACCACTGCAACTTCCGCATGGAACGGGTTATAGGGCTTTTGTGGGACGGCCAATCCACTTCGGCCCAAACAGATATTGAGCCGGCCGGAGGCATCGAGAACGTCCTCGATGACTGCGTCTCTGGGGTATACGAGGCAGTTACCAAGGTCGATCAGCTTATAGATGACGCCGGGGCCTCTGCATCCACGCGGGGAAGTGTCTTGTTTGGTGAGAACATTGATAACGGTGTTTTGCATGAGGAAGTCACCGTGCACAACCCTCAGCTCATGAAGGGCAGCGATGGCCTGTCGCAGATAAGTCTTGCAATTGTGCTACAAAAGCAACATATCTCACCGTCAATAGGCCGGCCGCCCATTCCATTACCTCCCCAACGTTCTCGAAGGCGGGTTTGATGGAGAGCGACCATCTGAACGCGTTGAAGTCCGTCCCGAAATCTTTTGATGACAACCTCACCTTGGCATGACAGCGCAAACCAGGCCATTGAGCGTGACAAAATCAAAGACGGGAACGCAAGGGTTCTGGAGACTTTGTCCATGTTCCTTGTTGAGGATCTCGAGAGCTGCTAGCTCGTCTGTAGGACCATTTGCGTCGCCGACAATCCTAATCTCAACGTTAGCGCGGTAGCAAGTAAATGTGGGAAGTCGTCTACTTAATGATAACATCTCTTCCAACTTGATCTCGTGCGGCCCAGAGCGGGCATGGCTAACATGAGGCGTCAGGACTAAGCAGTAGGGAACTACAGTCGGAGGACTTGAAAGTTCATACTCACCAAAAGGGCAAACTCTGCATCCTCCTCTCTTTCATACATGCATCGAGCGTACGGATAATTGGCCTGACGTAACGCTGCAGGTTCTGGGGTATGCGGTTTTGAGAGGAAGCCTCCGGGATAATTTTGGTAGAGAGAGTAGCCGCTGTTGGCAAAGCCCGTGCGAAGGGACTGCCAATAGGATACAATCTGCCGTCCTTGTGCTATAATGTCAGAGACGTCGTTCTCGGGGTCCAAATGCCATTCCGATAGGTTGACTGGGGCGGATACGCCTGCCGCCAAGTTCTCCGCCAGCATCTTCGCGGTCCACTTGGTACGACTGTAGTGACGGTAGTCGAACAACCTGCATTGGAGCGTGGTGTAGTTAGAGTGTAGTTAACGGCGGCTCTGAGCTGATTAGTAACGTGTAAGCTTCGATCCGCGTTTTTGCAAGTCGAGGCGAGGGTCCGTTGCCATATAGAAGAAAAGGCCACAGGGCCAACATGTCAGAGAAAGAGGGAAAATGCCGAACTGTTCGTCCACACGAGTATACTATAGGGACCTTAGGATACAGGACGTGGAAAGACCCTAGACACGACGAATGCATATGGGATCATTGCCAGTACTGAGGGGATGTCAGAACAACATCGTGAGCCATGGTCATCTGTGGTACAGTACGACGGGACGCCGCCATTGGCTGGAGCCGAAAGGGATACACTGCGTATACATTTACAATGCGTCGCAAACCGGTCGAACACAAGGAACGAGTCCCCGGCACCAATGATCGTCCACGCGTGCTGGGGGAGGTCTGCCTCCGTATTGAAGTTGCGAACGATACTGGCCAGTGATATACACACACATGGGAATCAGATTCTGGGGCGTTGGAGCGAAACGCCGAGGCCTTGTAGTCGTTGGTCGACCTCAATTGTGTGAGTGACAGTTTCAGCGAGATTCGTCTGTGTCACTGCCTGGAAGTGTGCTCGGTCGCTCTGTTATCAACCAGGACGATAATTCCTCCCAGCAGTCTCCGCTCGCCGTATCCATTTCCAACGACACATTGAAGTCTAGACAGGAATCCGAGTCGCCGAAAAGAAGAGTCGGGAGGTCATTGCGCCGACCTAGCCCTACGCTATGAGGATGAATCAGTCAGACAAAGCCTGGAGGTAGCAAACGCGAAAAGCATACCCCGACTTCAGACAGAATGCAACTTGGTACAGGATGAGATAAGCGCGTGTCAAGACTCTACACGCAAGGTTGAGGTTCGTAGTCGTCAACGCGGACATCACTGCGCCGTGTCCAGTTGTCCGAGTCCCCGCAGGAGTCGACAACCAGCACGTCAAAAAGAAATATTGACGGCGAAATGACCAGGCGTTCAGAAGCAGGATGAGCCACAGATCTGGGATAGATGGTCGTCTTGATTATACGAAAGCCTATACACAAGGATTGAGTCGATTGAGAATGAACCAACACTGACTGACTCACCACGAGCCGGAGATGGCGCCCAGCCAAGCCATACTAAACAGATAGACGCCCAAGCGTGCAGCTCAAGCATCGAAGCCGCCCATAAATGACTGATAGTACGAATCCCGACCTCCCGCCTGATGTCGAAGTTCCTAGGTCATCTCTCGATCCAACCCAGACGAGCGGCGATGGATGGCGACCCCGAAGATTCATCGCATGGTCGCCTATATCATCGCAGATGACGAGAAAGTTTCTCAGACGAACTCAAAAGGCCTGGAATCGATGGATCAGTACATGATGAATTTGGCTGAGCAACAAAGTCTTACCATTCGTCGAGCACAGGTCTCAGACAATCCTCTCGACGCTTTGCAGACATCACTCCGTGGATATGATCAAGATTCCGAGACAGCGAGCTGGTCGTTATCAGATGACAGTCCCGCCTTCCCGCCCATGGTCGTACCCTAAGGTACGTTCGCCTCCAGCGCGAGCCCGGCGGAAAATGTGGCCATACTCGCCGGTGTATCCTGAGCAGCAGATGTCACAGAAGGTATTCTGAACGCCGTTTGAGTTCTAAGAACATCGCATCGTAATCAATTGGAATACCGGAAACGAGAAATAAGCGAAGGCTTACCACAAGCGCGGTATTGCGCCATTCCGCCTAACTCTTGGTGTGGCACTATCCAGGACACGAGCCACTGCGCTGACGCCGACTACTGTACCGCCCTCCCGACCATTATCGCGCTCACAAAAGATTGACGTCCGCGGTGCGCTACACGCCGACGGGGACAGTACAGGGTGTTGTGTTACGTCGAGGTAGTGGCGTCGATTGTAGGAATGTATGTCTTCGGGGCGTGCTCCATGCCTAAATGGAGAAGTTCAGGCTACCGGAGAATCGGGCAGAGCAAAGACGACGCACCGTGTGCTCACAAGATACCCATTCTGGCCAAAAAATCGCGTGTGTACTCCGACCGACCAATGTCAAGGATGCATAATGGTGTGGAATCGTGGCGGAGGGTTTGATGCCGGTATGAGCCTTGGGTAACATCGCCGCGCATAGCAGGAAATAGATTGGGCGTTGTATTGAAAAGTTCTCGCAAATCGTGCAGCCCAACGTTTGGAAACAAGCTCAAAGGCAGTCCTGATCACGACGTTGGGTCCAGTAGCGTATAAAAATCATGAGCGGGGCCAATACACGCCATTATGAGACGTCGTGAGCGCCACAGCGATCGCAGGTGAAGATGAACGGCCTGTGATGGTTGTGGTAGGAAGCCAAGTAACGATCGCGGGAAAATACCAACGAAGACTTGTCTTTCCGCATTTCTAAACGGTGTCAAATCATGTGTCAAGAAATCACGAAGAATTGAAGACCATAGTGCTACTGTTAACTTGGCTTGGTCTTGGGTAGTAAACTAGTATTCGTAGCACGCTGATACGCGCGACCCTTTCTATTATCACAGTGATAATAGAGAGGGGTGGACCGGGGTGAGAGTTTCCGTCTTGAGCAATTTGCAGTCGGTCTTCCTTTGTTTGCCCCGATTCAGCCATGTCCGCGACTCATCCAGTGCATCCTCCGCCCGCTGCCTCCTGTTCTTTCTGTGTATGACTGCGTAGGAACTCCAGACTTTATACAGGCGCTCGGCAGAACACAAGTCGCGCTCTTACTTTGTCGAAACTGGTGTCAAATTCCGTATTCTGACAAAAGAGTTCGAATTGTCGAACAATGGGAGACCAGATCGGATAGACAATGTGGTAATCTAGGGCCACTGGGTATATAGCAGCATCGCGTGTCCGAGATATCTCTTCTTCATCACCACAGACACCCCCATCTTATCTGAGCACTCTCTCCACTCTCTGTCCAATAAACCTCCTCACCGTTCACATCTACGCTCAACATGTACCCCAATGTAAGTCTGTTCTGTTCTGCTTGCTCCTCGACTGCGACCTGATCAACTTTACTAGGAATCTACGAACGAAACTCTCCTCGACGCTGAGTGCGTTCAAACCGGTTTCACCAAGGGACAGAACACACCTTCACATTTTGACGTGAGACGCAATCTACCTTATCCTCGAACTATCTAACATCACATTAGAAACCCCTCCCAATGACTCTAGTGCTTCCCGCACCCCGCCGTCTGCTCTCATTCGACGACGGCGCCGAACCTCCCGTGTTCTCACCCCGTCGCGCCTACCGCACACCCATGAAGACCCGGCGTCGGCTCGGCTGGATTGTCGACGAGGGTCCGAGTCGCGTAAAGGCTCAGCCCACACAAGTCGCCGTCACTGCGACCATACCACAAAACACTACTGCGCTCCGAGTCCGCGTCACAGGCATCACGGACATGCTCTCCATCTTCACCCTCCTCATGCTCATTAACATGCTTGGACCGTGCTGCTTCGTCTACGCTGGCCTGCGCGTCGCGTTCATGGCGCTCTCTAGGCGTAGTTCCGCCGTTTGAGGAGTCGGATCTAGAGATTCACTTCATCCGATTGTTTTTGTTCAGACACCTTGTATCTTCTAGCACCTCGCTGTCGTATTGCTTTCCTGATCTTGTATGCTCTCGCCCAGTCGTTTATTGATTATTTTCTGTCTACAGCCCACCCTCCTTTTGCTTCCCATCCCAGCACACTCGTTTCGTCATCGTCTCCTTCGTCTGTTATCGCTTGCTTTTCCCTTCTATCAGCTTAGCACTTAGTCTCCCCTACGTCGCAAATCATGTATGTCTTTCGCTACAATTATCAAGGTCGATCTATATATTTCCTGTAAACCAAGAGATCACGTCGCGCTGCAAGCGTGACCAGGGGTTGTTATAGGCTTACCTTCTTTCCGGAGACTTGCTTCTCTCACGTACCGTACAGGTCCCGTGTCTTCACACACACGATGCTGATGCCGATAGGCTCCTGTCACGACCTTTCCCTCTACCATCATGGAACGTATCGGAGAAGAAAAGTTCTTCGAATCTTCGCCTCTCCGATTTGAATCGACTTTTAGGCCCAACACCTATGGAAGTTCCACAAGCGATACATGGGGAATGGGCTGGTCACTACAACTCGATATCAGTCGGATTCGTTGGAAAGTCAACGTAAGTCCTTTCGAGTACTTATATCTGCCAAAGACCGTGTACAGATTCTATGCAGGATCCGGACGCCGTAGTGGCGACAATCAGTCTGCTTCTCAATCCTTGGCTGTTGACAGCTTCGAATCAGGCCATCATTGCTTGCGTAGAATGTGATGCGATACTCGAAGGACGAACTGACTCACTCAAACGTTTCACACAACAAATGCCTCGCCTAGTACAAACACTTTTCTTCGGCAGTTATGGTCTCGACACGTATGATTTCTCCAGGTTCAGGGTAACGATCGCTGTGGAAGTTATGCTCAAAGAGCCAATTCCGAAAGGGCTGCAAAATCTGACGACAGCTGTCGCACGAACGATTCACACTGGCGATCTGATTGATTTGAAATTCTATCTCTTCTCCAAGCATCGAGGAGAGGGAGGAGTGAAGAGCCCTAAGCCACTCTACGCAAGCTCAGCCGTCTTGAGCCAGGTGGGCAGCGAGTATCTCAATGATCTAGGTGAGATCTTCCCATACCCGGAAGTGCCCAAAGAGGTGACCTAAATTTCGACAGTCGGCTCGGAAGGTTTCAGAGAGTCGAATTCCGTGGCGATTGATCTCCATCGTCTTGCACCTAATGAGGAACAAAGTGACACTTACGACTACGCCTCCGATAGCGACCTGGAGGATGAAGATGCTCCAGGTGATTCCACCGCCGCGGATAGCGCTGAACCTGGAAGCGAGAGTCAAGAACAAATGACTAAGCTACTGGGAGAGCTCACGTACGTCAACAGTGCAAGAGGTTCTCGCAATGTTAATGTTGAGACTGACCGAGCGTTTATCCAGGTCAATCCAAGCGCAGACTGACGTGAAGTTCATGCGAATGGGACGCGCTATCGTCCTCCCAGACACTGCCTACAAAACGTGAGCGCTTATTGCTCTGTTTTGTATACCTCAACTCATCAATGTAAAGCTGGAATACCTTTTTGTGATACGTCTACTTTGGCAACGCCAAATTTTCGGCCTTGAAGTCCGAGCACAAAGATTCGGAAGAGTCATGTTCACCAAAGTCCATGTACCGCCTCGCCCATAAGGTATGTGAGCTGATACACACGGATCGTTATCATATTGAGGATTTCTGCCGTTCAGCTCTGCCTTGATGATCTGAAAACCTCGGCACTGAATAGTATCAAGACACAGCTTACAAAGGAGAACATCTTTGAGGAAGTATTCTCACGCTTCACGTCTAGGTTGGTGCAGTGAGAGCGTCATCCCCTGATAGCGCGCGACTTTGACCATCTACACAGGTATCCCGAAGTTCTAGACGCCGAAATGGAATTTATGTTGGCCAATTGCTCCAATGAAAGAGTCCAGGCAGGAATTTTGCAGGCTATGAAAGACCTATGCTCCGGCGGGCACTTCTATCTGGAAGAGGCCATAAACAGGGCAGTTATAGGCCTCATAAAGACGAGGCCCGAGATTATAGAGACTCCAGCTTCGAGCCCGAGAGCCGAGAGTCCGAAAGCCGAGTCGGTATATTCATCGTGAGTGTGGAGTTCAGAGCTGTAAACAAGAATGGAAAAAAAGATGCTTTGTGAAACGTATGAGCCCAATAGACAAAGTCTGAACAGGATCTGTGGGTTCAGTCGCCGTGAATCGTGGCAGGATTCAAGGACGACAAAGCCAAACAAACAAACGCGTCTCTCCTTTCGCTTCCATGGTCATTTTGTTGCGCCCTTCTTCGTCCTTCAGTCCCGACTGCCTGGTCGTCGCCGACGATGGCTAGATACCTAGGGCAAATGTCATGGGAAATTTTCGCCTGTCCCGTCTAATGAGAACTTTCCGAAGCCATTCCTGGCGCATTACTTCTTAGCTGATCACGACAACGTCCATGTTACGCTACGGGCAGTAAGCATGCCAGCAAGCTCCCAGTCAGAGTCAAGTCGACGGCAGTAAGAACTACCTAGAATCGTCGAAAAATACCATTATATCTCTTGATCCATGTACAGTTTCTTCAGCCTTGAGATTGCTGTGACAGTCAAAGGAAAGATTGTTTAGTTGAGAAATAAGCCAACGTGTAGAAACTACTTCAGCTCGGAATCATTGTCTGTTGAGGAACCATCACCCCTTCCCAATAGTAAAAGTAGTAACGGAGGCACCAAGACTCGAAGTGACCGTAACAGATGTCGGCGCCGGCTTGATAGACACCAATGACTCGAACCGCCCTCCACCCAACGAGCTCATCGCAATGGTCTCAATGTCAGGGGTACTGGCCTGATGGCTGTGTCAGTAACTTTCAAAAGTGAGATCGAAACTGTACTCACAGACATGAACAGCGTCGAAGATGCTACATTGGTAGATGCAATAACAGTCAAGATTCCCGACCCTCTCCCGCTTTTCCAGCTTACTTGTTCCAACGTGATCTAGGATCACCATCAGGAAAGACATGTTTTCCAGAGACGCGCCACTCACCGAATCAACCGCAGCCGAAGGATTAACATTGATGGACACAGTATCAGAAGTCGACCCCGCACTCGAAGTCGCGGTCAACGTGAACACTAACGTCGATAGAGTAGACACGGTCGGCGCTGTGAATGTAGCATTGATAGTGTTCGCTCCTGTTAGAGCAACGGCAGGACCGGAAGTCTGTGTCCAGAGGAAAGTGACGCTTGACACTGGAACGAAATCAATCAGTACGATGGACACAGTGCAAGAGGAAGGAACCTCACGAGGAACGGTGTTGGAGATACCTCCAGCCAGCGTAACACTCTGGCCTGACACAGTCGTAAAAGATGGACCAGCGTTGGCCACTGGTACATTTGGATTGACGACAGGACACGTAATCTTCGCTGGGGTTCCAACACCTGCAAATGGTCAAGTCATAGGTTCTAATTGGCAGCGCGATACCACCTACCAGGCCACGGATCCAACTGTCCCACCACTGGACCGGTCTCACTTTGTGGTACCCCAGGAATACCACCCAACCAAGGTCCCCACCCATCCCTCAAATGAGCAAGCAGATTGAACTCGAACGGAATCTGCGGATCTCCGAAAACGTCCAGCTCCGGGAAGATATAGCCATCCGGTGCGTACGGCGAGACAAACTGGCCCGCTATGATGCCATTCGGGGTTGCGACTGTTGAGGATGAACCAGCGATACGAACGACGACCTCGCGCGTATATGGTCCTATCCCAGCGACGTCCCCATCAACGCGGAAGCGCCACTGTCCTTTGCGGCCAGCGGCGCGGGGAACGACACTTCCCCAGAGTCGCTCAGTCTGTGCGCCAGTACAAGCGTTGACATCGATGGCGTAAACGTTTATGGTGACAGTGGCGTCTGTAGAGTATCCCTCGACCTAAGTCAAGGTCAACCAGGAAGTCAGAAGAATGCACGAATGATTCATACCCGAGTCTGAGCGACCTCTCCAGCGGGATCTGGAAAGAACATCAACCAGCCGTTTATGGTTCTACACGTGATAAGACCAACTAACCTCCGTTGATCCCAGCCTGAAGAGCCTCGATCCTGAGATATGCAGGCCTTGCAATCATCGTCAATATCGCCTGAACTCGAACTCGTAACGAGATAGACTCACCTTGATCCCGGAGTTGTGTAGATCCCCAAATTTGCATCAATAGTGTACGCTGCAATCAATCGACCTCCGTTCCCATCCTCCACGACGGTCCCACTATAGATAATGAAGTCTCCAACTTCCAAAGGGACAAATAGGTTTGGGTCCGGTTGACCTGCTGCGACGGGCGGCGCGCCAAATGTGCTAAACGATTATTTAGTCGATGATAACGAAGCAATGAGACAAGACCAAGGAATGAAGGACACTCACAAGGTCGAAAGCGGCTTCCCTTGAGTATTCTTGGGTCTATTATATTCGGGACACAAGACATCTACTCCAACCGTCGGGTTCACCCTCGGAATACACACCGGGAACCCAGTCGAAGCTGCTACAGACGGATTGTCTGTATCGGCCGTCCATAGTGGCCAATCGCCGTGAACGATACCGTACCGCCCGACTGTGAATGGTATCAGCGTCGAAGAGAAAGGTTGACTGTGGTTGGCAGTCGACGTACCAGGATCATTAATAACAACCCTCTGTCCCGTACTCAGATCGCCGAACGTTCCATCTATCCTCATCTCCCCGTTCTCGTAATCGATTGCAGTGATAAACCCTTCGTTCGCGTTCCCGATCTCCTGGAAGATATACACCATGCCCGCAATCTTCTGCCCATTGAAGTAGTTTGCGAAGACCTGTTTGAACGTAGGTGTCAATGATGCGTGGTCAATGTAAGAAAGTGTCGATAAGCGAGACGAGCTTTTGCGTATCGGAAAGATCGCGATGACGAGACAGTGAAGTTACTGACCTGCGCCTCCCAGCTAATCTCGGGCCATAGGGGGAGGTTCAAGACTCCGTCGGCGGTGAACATCTCTCCCCACGCCACAGCAGTAAGTGACGGCGTGTTAATAAGCAAGTTTCGAGGAATGACTATCTCAATCCCTCCCTCGAGGGTGAGCGTCCCTCCGGAGAGGACATCCGATGGATCGTTGAGGGTGCCTCTGTAGAATGATGGAGTCAGCAATCAACAGAGGGTACGGAGAATGAACGATGAGATATATGAGTGCACCCACCCAGTGATATACCCAGCGGTGGAAAACGGCGACGGGTCGTATGGCACGGATGAGACCTGTCCCCAGACAAGAAGTGTCTGGGTGCAATAAATAAAAAGAGTGTATAGAATGTGCCACATAGGTCTGAGAAATCAATGAGTGTTGAAGAGGAGACAAGGAATGTGAAGAACGCGTTAAAGTTGCGTTGAACTCACCATTTCTCGGCCGGTCGACTTTTAAACTTATCGCTAAACCCATAAGAGGGATCAGATTCGAATACGTGGCGCGTAACGAGACGCCTGTCTACAGAAACCTTTCGTTCCTGCAACGGCATTTCGAGTCAATTCTCATAAGTCCGTACACCGGTATATACACTAGTGCGGCAAGTCAGCAAAGCTGCATGGATTAGGTGTCAGTGAACAAGCATCTTGCGCCCGACATGAGAGTACCTTGGCGGCCTTGAGTCACCTTGGCTTGGCGGTTAACGTATTCATGTCACTAAAATGATATATGTATCTACGCCTGACGCTCGTGACAACGGAAGTAGGAACCTAGATGACGGATCTCATGGGTAAGCAGAGACATTCAACACGCCGAGCAAATAGGAGACACTCACAAGATCCATGCCCATTTAGGTACAGCTTCGAATCACTGACACGGACAGTCCATCCTGCAGACATAAGCGCAATATGTGTAGGTAGAAGGGGCACAAGGTTTCGTTGAGGAACGGCTGGTTGTCTGATGTCCAGAACTTCTTCACCGGTCGTCGGCATGGTGGATACATAAGGTCTTCGACTCTGCCTCCCGTTCGCCTAGCTTCGGGAAGAGGAGCAGGACATCATGACTTTTCGAGTGTGTCGAGTGTGCGATGACGGGCGGGCAAAGGCAAAACGACGGCCGACGAGCTAACGCATGGCAAAAGGCAACATTCATAGAACGGAAGAGCGCGCATGATGAACTAGCATCGGAGGGACGACGTGACTTGAGTCGGATCGGAAAGAAATGATGGTACCCTACGTCGCAAAAAAGATGCAACCCTACGTCGCGAATAAGATGCATGTATTAGCCGAAAAATGACACTTACACGAGAACAAGCATGGCGCGTATTATCCATGTGCCTTTTCGCTTCCATTCTAATCTGCGGCGAAGGATGGTGGCGATGACGTTGATGGAACATTTATTGGAACGACATCGACTCCTAAAGCAAGTTCAGTGTCCAGTACAGGTTTGGTGAAGAGTTCAGTCGTACTCAGACATGCAACGAACCAGTGTTTGGCATGGTGATCTTTGGAACAGATACCGTCAGAGAATGATGGCTTGAGAGACGTGTATTGTGTGCCTTTACCTTGTCCTATATGGATTGAGAGCGCGAGTGCGTCGGCGGGCGGATGTGCAGCCGAGATAGAGCACGGATATTTTGCATCAGTGGAGGTGAGAGGGAGGGTTGAACAGGGGCTGAAGACCAAAAAGGGATGACTGCGCGTTGCAGACCGGCCCGATCAGCCGTAGCTTGTCTTCATTTCTACATTCGAGAATCGAAGACCTTTTTCGGGCCTTTTGCATAGAACCACATAGTGAAAAAGACACACGGCCTACAATGAAGGACTTCTCTGAACTTTCCCTGTCATGTGGAGTCATAACTTCTGACAGTCTTATGCGCCACCCATTCATAGAATCATACTGGACCAACCGAATGACGGCTCCGATATTCTATGTCTTGCCACAGGTCAATGCGTGTGGCACCCTTCAGCAAACGTAATTCAGTACTAAATTTACAGTACAGACATTTCAGTAACACTATTTCGGTCTCCGAATCCTTGCGAGAGTTGCCAGGCTTCAAGTCCTGTTTGTGGCGTGTTCGCCGTGTTGTACGTTTGCTTTATCAATGTCAATTGAATACTGAATCTGTCTAATATACAGCAAGATCATTTTTGTTGTGTCAACGCTGGACGTTCAATTGCATACAGGAAGATATGAATCTCTGGTACTCAGCACGGGGAGCTTCGGCTTCCCGGACACGTCAACGGAGCATCTCAGTAGTGAAACTACATGCAGCGAGGTCGTGACTGCTCCATTGAATGCATAAGCAAACGTGCGTCCTCGGCGGCTCTGGACTGTTGGGCCTTGGGAGTCGTCTTGGCCAGAAGGACCGCGTTCTCAGTTCTTGTAGACCGGACCGGTTCCCTCCGATCAATCTTCCTGCCTTGCTTGTGAATCATTGCACCGACTTCCATCGTTCGTTCTTCACTAATTGCCCGCGCCTCGAGACTCGGGTCCAACTCCACACGTTCATTTAGACCTATCAAAGCTCAGACTTGTCTAGCACCTATATTGAACGGCGGTGAAGACCATAAGTCTAAACGGATACCATATAGGCTTCATCGGAGGTACCCCAGAACTACTCCTTGACTCGGACTCACTCACGGTTAAGAATGCTATCATTACGGATGATGTTGCGGCAGACTCCGTAGTACCCGCGACAATCACTATCTCAGGCCTAATTCCGTCATGACTACACAACTTGTTCGCGTTGTCGACATCGCAGAGTTCATACATAGCCTTGAAGAACACCATTGGCGTCTAGACTCTCCCGAACGAAGGGTACCTCCATACAGGTTTTGGCGTGCTTACGTCCCGAAGGAAGCCCTACGCCCTCTTCCGCTGCTGTACAATCTCAAAGTCATCAGCTGTGCATCTTTCACAACTTGCCGCATGCGTTTATTCCGACTTGTCTTCGGACACGCCAATGTCCGCCGCCGCTTTGCATCCAATGCTCGTCTTGTGGATATTTAGTATCAATCACAGGCTACGCCGGGTCTACGCGAACCGCCACCATCCCCGACGATTAGCTTCCAACAAGCCATCAATATGGATAAGAGACCGGATGTGGGTCCACCGAGTACCACGGGTATCTGCATTCTGATTGATTTCAATCAATGGGGAGCGCGACTTACATGGGAGGCGGGACAAACTTGAACTATTCCATGTATCATCTGTCATGATACATGCGCGACAATGCGCGACCCTCTTCTACTTGTCAATGAGAGACACTAATTTGGATCAACCCTCTAGCTCTTGACTGGCCTCACCGATGTCGCACAGGCCTGGCCATCATTATGGAGAATGTAGCGTGCAAGTGCTTTCGGCTCCATCCGTGATACGAAGCCTAGGGTGCTCTGATAATTATTGCGTCGCCATCTGGTCTCTACATAGCCGGTTATGTAACCCGCCCGCCAATCAGCGGACCTTACCGAGCACCCAAGAATCTGTAATTCACTTTTCTCGGCTCTTTCCCTCCCTCCACGAGAGAAGGCACTCTCCGGCGCCAGTCTCCATGTAAATTTGCCGTCTTGCACCCCGAACCAGCTGTGCCACACCTGAAAAGACATGGCAGGTCGGGAACCTACTGGCATCCGGTGGACCGTTATCGACGGTGAGCCTCGTCCAGATTTGTGTCCTTCCGACTATGGACCTCGACTCCGTTGGGAGGAGGCGAATATGATTAAGGACGTCAAAACTCGTGGTGCAGTCATTACCTGTGATCTTGATCGCCGTCGTAAAGTCTAATGAAATGATACCGCAAATTACAACATACATTTACAAGATCTCGGTACCCGCGCGGCGCTGTGCTATTCCTACACCATGGGAGATCGCGTCTTGTCGCATTAGGACCAGTCATGTGAGATCCCATCTTAGAACCTTCGTTGCTAAACACCCCACGGTGCAGGTTAGATATGAGTTGACGAACACCTCGTTCTGACGATCGCGCTAAATACCGCCCGAAATCTAGACCGAACAACATGCCGGGTTCAAGAAGAGTAACTGTATGGGGCTACGTCATGAATTTCAAGGGTCGAGCCAGGTCGCAAGACGATCGTGGCGTTCCGGTATATAAGGCGCGGTGGGGGGCAGAGGTGAATACCAATCATTTCCCCGCATCTTCCCCTGTGTTTCCTCTTATAGGTGCGTTATCAGTGCGTTATATCAAAGTTTGGCGTCTTGGGCGAACTAATGCTCCCACCCTTCCTACAGCTCTTTCTGATGTACGTCGCTGTCTTCTTCTTATTTTCCCGCGTTGACAGTCCCTTAGGGCGAATGCATTTGTGCGTGGAACCGTTATCTGCATCACTATCAACGATTGACTAGTACGCGCGCGCTTGATAGTTCGATATCGCTATAGACCATCGGCCAGTCGGACGTATCGTGTTCTCACTATACGACACAGTCACTCCATACACTGCGCGCAACTTTCGCGAACTAGCGACGGGAAAGCATGGCTTCGGCTACAGTGGCTGTTGTTTCCACCGCGTCATTCCGGGGGTACGCATCTCGTTATCTCGGTACCTCCGGGGAACGTCCTTTCTCATCCCTACTGGATCCGTAGTTCATGATTCAAAGCGGCGACTTCACAGCACATAACGGGACAGGCGGGAGGTCAATCTACGGGGAGAACTTCCGCGGTGAGTCAGTCCAGGAACTTGCTAAAAGCCTAGCTTTACATTCGGTCTCCGCAGATGAGAACTTCCGACGCAAGCACTCACGGGCTGGACTCCTCTCTATGGCCAATGCAGGTCCACATTCCAATGGATCACAGTTCTTCATCACTACCGTCGAGACCCCATGGGTAAGTCCTACTTTCCTCCGAGTCGCGTACTGAGTCAAGTACGATAGCTTGATGGACGACACGTTGTGTTCGGAGAAGTCCTTGAGGGTATGGATGTCGTCAAAACTATCGAGGCCCTCGGAAACCCGGCCGGAAAACCCGCGAAACGCATCGAGATAATCAAATCTGGCGTTCTGTAGCAAAACACCGGCGCTAGTACGCAGTTCCCTTTCCAAACTTTTTGTTCACCCATTACTGGACTTTCGATTTACACCACTTACCGTTTGTATTTGTTTCCAAATCGTACATACCTTACCGTGTCCCCGTCTCATCTTGCCGCTCGAGGACACCGATCCCTTGTAGACTAATACATCTATCAATCTTGACATTGACACTTAAAACGGGTAGCCCTCCGCCACACGATGAGCCTGAACAGGGATCGACAACGAGGTCCGGGTGCAGTTGCCCTTGGATTGAGAGTGGACGTGTTTTGACTAAATCAAAAGGCTTGAATGACGAAAAATCCATGACGCATACGTGGATACAGTTTGAGTTTAGGCGACGGTGTGGGAGGTGCTTGCTATCTAGCAAGTACTAGCTCACTGGCTCAGTTGACGCTCATCTAAGGCGCTCAAGAATCTGATATAGATTTGAATACTTGAAGTGTGCGCGTACCACTCAGGTCAACCGACCATGGCAAAAATCGTACGCCTTATCAGTACTAGCTGCATGATGACGCGTACTGGGAGCAGGTAGTGCCAAGCCGCCTCCAGCCAAGCGTATGCAGATCCTCAACTCTAGCGTCGGAGCGACTTGCCGACGTTCCACTCACCATGTTCGAGTAGATCACTGACTAGTGGCAGTCATTCGTATGGCAATCTTACAGATGACCAGGGACGGGACTAACCATAAGCACTAATACCTGCGTTGATCTCAGGACCATAAGAGAGAACGTCTCCTGGAGTATCACCCGACTTGAAAGCGGAAAATCCGCGCATACCGGGGAAGGGATGAAGGGATTGAAAATCAAGACTTCGAGCACGTTCCAAGTCTAAAGCGCGTCGAGCTTGTGGACGGACGGAGCTGATGATGAACTTTGACGAATTGCATTGAACGCAAGGAGAGGACAGATGCTTCATCCTTCCGAAGTCCGAAGGGAAAGGTCGTTTGTTAACAGTACTATTCAGACGAAGAGCGCGAATCACGAAAGATTGTATATGCATCGTAAACCATGGCGAAGACGACCAGCCGTAACGTGCACGATGCGGCCTCGATGCACGATATGGTACGTGTCCCATCACAACACGACTGGTAGTGGAACGGAGAGAAGCGATTAATTAAAAATTTCACGTTGATGAGAGCATACGCACGGGAAATATGATCCCCAACAAGCGGAATGTATATGAAATCCCTTTCACATTCAACGAAGCCACTGGACTCGAAGCCACGCAAGCCCCGTCATGTTACATGCTGGATGTCACATCCCCAGACAGGCCATAGATAAGGTCTGAGGGTCATCCAGTAGTCGGGGGAGTCGAACAAGTATAAGGGGACTCTTTGTCGGAGGCGTTTGTGCATGAGAAAAGTAGGCTCCTCGGGACGTAAAGTTGAGGGTGCAAAGTTTGGTAATAGTACCACAGGCCAAGGTGAACATCTCGTCATCTATAGAGACAGCTTCGAGGAAATGGGGTGGTGGAGCACAACCCGGAGACCGACGCAGGAGTCAGAACTTACCTGACCGAAGGAAGGCAAGATGGAAGAACGAGGTCAAAGCGGAGTTTGCCGCGGCATGTCGGGATTAATTGATGTGGACCCAGATCAAACTTGCCGCGAACTATATTTGTATCATCTGCAGCCACTCGAAACCCAGGTATGTAGGGCAACCCGAGCCTCGCCACCACTTGTACAGAATACTGTAATACATTACGATGCGGCAACGCCCCTAAGAGCGCGATATTCGCCCACTAGTCTTTACGAAACAGTATAGAAAGTCAGGCCTTCAGCTTTTATATACAAATGATTCTGATCTAGGGCTTGCAACAGCGCGCACACGACCAAGGACCGACAGGCTGCGCATGCTCTTTTCGTCTTCAAAATTGCCTAGACCCTCGTTGTTGACAAAAATAGGTAACGAACTGATTGCGCTGCGTCAATGTCACTCACACTCGACAGAAGGGGAATGGGTTACCGAGCAGTCGTACACGTAGTACGTCCGGAGGGCGATCCTTCTCTCGACATCATGATGCTGATGGTGATCCACAGCGACATTTCCGAGCATTGAATGGCCTTCTTCCCAGGGACAGACATGATCAAAGTGTCCGACGTGCCATGCATTCATCCTTCATCGGCGGCTTTCCCATACAAGCCTCGCTCTTCCCGGAGCCTAGCCACGTCGACTGAATGACCCAATGCTTGGTATATAGGCGACCTTTTCAATCGGAGTGAACATGTAAGGTAGATGATGTCTTTCGCATGGAACGGAACATTTACGCAATGTTTTAAGTTCAGGATTCAAAACTAATACTGTATGGGTGCAGGTACGTGGAGAATGCGAGTCGTAGACGTCTCAAGCACGACATTTATGTGCTCGTAGAGTGAGTACACCATTCATTCGGAATCTATACATGTCGAGGCGATAACTCAGAAGCCGGTTGTCCATATGCTCGACTGTCTGCGAAGGATAAGAGTTGACGAAATCATTTATCGACGAGGAACTCAGCTCGCGTACGTATGCGCATTATTCCGGTGATGGAGGCGCTGCGATGAAACTCCAAGACTACGCCATGAAACCCCAAAACTTCGCCAATAGCCACAGGATGCATACTTCCGCTGTTGTCCATATGGGCACCAGCCTTCGTGTGGTGTGCTTTCTCATAGCGCTCCCCATTTGTCTGCTCGAACCATTTTCGCCATTCACGTTATGGTACGTTTTCCTCAACTTAAGATGCAACAATAAACATAGTGTAATGCACGAGCTCTGACACAGGCCTCATCCAGGTACGACGGTACGTGAACTATCTGCCGGCTCTTTTCTTCTCGATATCTATATACTCTGTGCCATTCGGGTATGGCCGTTTCGCATGTAAGTACGTCTGAAGTCGCACTCGCCCACGTTGAACGCGAGATATACAAATCACTATTCTCTTTTGGGCTCTTCACACTTGAATATATGAGGAAACCAAGTGCGAGATAACAAGACTACGCAAGTGTTTTCTTTTCTCGGTCTCGAACAAGTTGAAGTAACTTGTCGAGTTGAGAAATGAGATATGCATTGTACCTCATCCGACCCATTTTTGACGATTTGCTAACGGAGGCGAGAACGTCGCTTGCTCAGGATGCTAGTCGTTAAGATGCCGGCACTACGCGACAGTCAATTGGAATGCCGAAGGTGTGTTACCGTGGCACCGGTGAGTTGCTGCAAGCAGAACACAGCTGCAGGACGCGAGGAATTGGCGGCCGCTGGACCGTGTAGACTGTAGTATGTATGCACTCAGCACTGAGTGCACATCGCACCTCCTTCCTGCCATCAAAAAGTCGGCACAGTTCCTCGCATTGGTCTTGCCATGAATCGAACCTGGTTCTCCCCAAATGCTGCATGAGTCCAAATCCATAAATGCGCACAGATTTGGACTCATGCCCTAGCACAGAGCGTGTTACCGATACACCACAAGACCTGACAGCGGATGACATGGAAGCACAACGTCAATGACATCTGATTGATGCAGGAGACCGGAAGAAAATAAGACGAGATGTATGTCTTAACCCTTGAATTAAGGTCGCTACGGCCTGCTTTAGGGAACGAGGTCGATCAGTAACATGGAACGCCACACTGTGATCGGGCCGATGCGAGCCGATGCAAGTCACAAGGATGTCACGGCTCACGCATGGCTTGACCTCTTACTTCCACCGCATAACATTGTCAGACAGTGCCTCTCGTCCTCTGTAACCGTCGCGTAGAATGTGCGTTGAACGTTCATTTTCTGACTGAACATTGCTGAATCTTTTCCAGGGTTTCTTTGCCAGTCGGCAGTTGCACGAACACGAACAAACAGTCGAACACATCATGATGGTGTCCGCTACCTTTCCTTCCACCAGCGCGAATCGAGAAATGATAAATCGTTGACTGGCTCCATATGAAGACACTCCTCACGATAGCGTTCCAGAAACCGGACCCAAAACCGGACCTCTTCCTTTTTGTGCTCATCGACGAGGACTTATCGCAATTTCTCCCTTCTACGGAACCCAGGCTGCCTGTATCGCAGAGCTCGCGCAGCTTTCTTCGTATTTGGGCGAACGAGATGAATATTCGTCAGGCCGCAGGCCATACCCTACGATCTGGAACAAGACTACATGATAGTGGGATGTTGTTATCCTGATGTACGTGGCCTTCCAGGTGCTGTTAGATATTCTCCTCATGTTGTGGACTAGATCGAATTTCTCACTGCCCTCGCCCCGTATGCGCTGCTTGTGGAGCATGAGTCGCGGCCAATTACTGGGCCCCCCCTTCATAATCGCAGACACTGCGTATACGTCTACCATCCTGGGCAATGTCGGAAGGCCAGTCACTAGGTCGATTAGGTGTTTATTCGGAGAGAGGAGAGATGATAGTTGGCTCGAGGTACGCGGGGACTGGCCACATGCCGAAGAGGGACGACGTGAGGAGGAGGCGGAGTGCCTCAACGCCATCCCACTCTTCCGAATCTTCCTCCTGCTTGCATCATTGTTCTGCACAAATGAACCCTCCGTTATCTTCCGCCCGCCATCTCCCCGCCCGCCATCTCCCCGCCCGCCATCTCCCCGCCCGCCATCTCCACGTTCATCATCCTTCCGCTCACAAATGTCGCCTCGCCATTGCGGCTCGTTCGTGGCCGGCCGCTCGTCATCTGACATCGCCATTTCGCTGGCGAGCCGTCTGTTTGACAGCGTTCCTCATTTTACAAAAGGAGCGCGCGCCTCAATATTGGCAGTCCAGGCGACGGATCGTTTACCGCCCTGGTGCAGCACAGCATCGTGGCCACAACTTCTGCGCTGATCACTTGATCGAATGTTTCAGTACTTAAGAGCACATTTGTCGTGGTTTCTCCAATCTATCACCCTATCCTTCCTCGACGCCACATTATGCCCCTGCCTCCCGTTGGCTCCTACATCGTGATCCAAATCGATCATGTGGCATCCGTTGAACGTTTCTCAGACCCAGAAGCCACAGAGGAAGCTCGCGCCTTGAAACCTAAAAAGTTCGTCGCCTGCGTACTTACAGTACGTCGTCTGCCTGGATGCATGCTACTTACCTGACGCATGTTGGCTCTTAGTGGTGCAGTGGCCTTGGCTGCCGCGGTCTGCCCTACGTGATCGAAGTCGCTCTCGTCTCGCGCGGCATGGTCCAAGGTCCTAATCCTGGCTTCATTCCGGAAATGTCTTACCCTATCGGGTCCAACACGTCGCCACACCCTCTCGAGCGCATTCCCTTTCGTTGCGATCCTCCCCTTCCGTGGTCTGACTGCCATCACCCCACGTACCTGAGGGTACTAGTTCGCGTGATCTATGGCGATCCTAATGGACCTCTAGAAAGACCGCAGTACCAACTCTTTCCAGCGACTCAGACCACGATAATCATACAGCTCTCGGAATTGGACGACGAGTGGCGCAAGGATATACTTTGGAAGTTGAGGGACCGCCAGCTAGTTGGAGCAGACGCCGGCTACCTCCCTTCCATCGTTCCACCAGACCTGTATGACCATGATTGGACGTCTGATTTTCCCTTGGTCGACTACTCTTATGACCTTGATTCTTTGGCGGACGAAGAGTTCATCAACCCGTGGAATTACTTTTACGATGAGAGGTCTCTGCACAGGTAATCATTTCTCGACTTACCATCATCACTCAATGACATCCTTTCTTGCCAGAGTACAGGTCCCGGCATTGAGACGTTCAAGGGCCAAAATTACCGCCACACAGAGGCTGGATGAAGCGATGTATGGCATTCCACCCAGTGTCTCTCCCATCTCGGGTGACTTCGAAGCGCAACCTCTGCCTTCGTGCGACGAAGAATTTGCACCTCCTCCGGACGTTCTACCATTTGACTTCACTGAATTCCCTCGAACGGATGAGGTCCTCGAGATTCTCAACATCCCCGGACATACACTCACCAATTGGCCCGACTCAGATTTCCTTGAGCTAGACTGGTTATTGGAGCTAGAAGAAGATATGAATGGACGCGTTGAAAGGCTCGGTCAGGAAATGGACCGTCTCAAGGAGAACGAGATGGCGGCGAGGGAGCTTGAGCGCCAGAAAGTCGACTTTACGCCCATGATCGAGGCAGCCGGCTCGTTCAAGACATCTGAGGGCTACAAGGGTGGTCTCGACGCATTGATAGCAGCGCATCGTAATGCTGCGAAGACACCGTCTACGGCCGAATTGGTGCCAACCCTCCCTGAGGCTGGTATGTCCAGGAATGTCTCTGTCTATCAATCGCTGATTGTTCCAAAAACAGTCATAGAATCGTTGATTCTCTCCCCCTCCTCCTCTCATCTAAAGACGATACGCACTTCTCCTATCCCTGAGCGAGAACCTTCTCTAGACCACGCTTCGCAATCACCGACGACGATTATCAGGGAGCGTTCTCGCTTTTCGTGGCGCAGTCTCACTGCGCGAGCCGCCAAGATGGTCAAGACTGGACATTCAAGATCGCTTTCACGTTCTCAACCGGATGCGCAAACGACTTTGTCTTCCTCGCCACGGCCTCAAATATTAGAAGGAGATGTAGCAGACCCCAAACACGTCTCTTTACCTCTAGCGGAGCCTTATGCTACACCGAAAGGGTTGACGGCTGTGAAGACCCTCACCGGGAAGATCCACATATCCAAAGGGGTACGCAGGACTGCGCAACCAAGTAATTGATGTACTCGTCTACAGACTACGATCGATTACTATAGGTGCATGGACAGTAGTGTCGACGCCAAGTCGAAGAGGCTATTTGCCTCCATCAATACGTGCTATCTCATTGATGCTCAGGATCTTTGCCGTTTTCAAGGTTATCTAACACCGAGCCTTACTGTGTATGTACTCATAATTCAAGTTCAGTTTGAGTTAAGAAGTTTTCGTCGGCTGGTCTTTAGCTCCATGACTGCAGTGCAGGTATCACAACCATTCCCAGAAGACCAGAGCAGATATCATCAGGCGTCTTCACACAGATTTGCAGAACAGGTGCACGCATCGTGGAACCGGTGCAGTGATGGGTCGAGTTACCACCGCTTTAAGGCGTCAAATTACCATAGGCATATCTCACGTATAATCAAGTTGGACTGGCTTGTGCTGATTGCTCCGTTGCCTACATAGCCGTGACAATGGAATAGGTACCTGATGCAATTTGTCGATCTCTACTACTTTTACCAATGTAAGTACATACACACATGTTGCTATAAGGAAGTCGAGCATCGCAGGTAAGTATAGATTTGTGGAACGCCGTACTAAGAACGCCGACCCATCAGATAGGAGAAACACGGCTGATCTAGCTAGGACGCCATAAATCAGATATGACAACGACATACGAGAGGTCAAGTGAAGGACTGACGGAATCAGTATTCCAGATTACCCTCTAACGATTTCCAGAGAAAATCTAGCCACTCTGTTCCAGTGCGAACCATTGCACCGGCTTTATTGAATTCTCCGCGGTTGGCCAGCCCATCAAATTTTAGCATTGACGTCCGGTAGAGTTGGAAAACTCGTTGCTGGGATCTTTTCGACAGGTAGAATGTAGTTCTTTGGGGGCCCACTTTCCATAATTGAGTCGGTAATTTCCCATCCTGTGGCACCATTGGCACGACGACAATCCATGCCTTTGTGGTACCCTTCTTCGGAATCCACTGAGGCTCGGTTTTAAGAACGCCAGTTGGTTCATCTTTCGTTACGATAAGGTGCGTAAAAACCTCGAGGGCTTTAGGCGGTTTATTAGCGCCCTTGAAAGTTCCTATCGGGAGAACATGATGATGCTCTTGAAGTTGTTGTGGACTGGGATCCACCGCCACAGACATCTTGTCAAGCAGCTCGGGTCGAAAACGTATCAAAACGGCCGGACGGTTGTCCTTGGCAGCGACGGCAGCCTCGACTTTCGGCATCCTTTGCTCGAGATCATCAGAGATGGTCTTACGAGTTTGGAAATCAACCGATCCTTCAGGAAACTGGCCATAGGTTGTACTCGTCATCCAATGGCAGATCTTGAACACCGGCAGAATTAGAGATTGTGGAACGGCATAAACTTGCCAGTATACGGAATATCCATTGCTGTGCGTAAATTCCAGATCGGTGCTCTCCGCGGGCTCGTCTGGCTCCGCCTGGGAGGTATCGTCCTGGGCCCCGTCCGCCCGGTCCACCTGACTGCCAGTGACCTGCCGGGATCTATTCGGCACAATCTGCGGTCCACTACGTACGGTGAGCTGTGCGTCCTGCTCAACCCGTCTTGTTTGCGCACTGGGCCGAACGGTTTGATTAGGGTCGCGTACAGTGCGCTGGGGGTCGCGCAGAGTGACAGTGCGCTGTGTGTCGCGCATAGTGACAGTGCGCTGGGGATCGCGCACAGTTTGATGGGGGTCGCGCACCGTGACCGTGCGCTGGGGGTCGCGCACAGTGTGATGAGGGTTGCGCACAGCTTGCGCATTTCGTGGCAGAACGGCGCGAACATCCCGTTCTTCCCCTTGGTCTCCCTGTGGCGCATTATGCACATCCTGTTCAACCGAGTCAGGTCGATGGATTTGGGGGGAAACTGAGACGGCTGCACCTGATCAGGCTGGAGTCGGATGTCTCGACGATGATCCGGCCCGTATGGACGATTATTGCTCCGAGCAGGTCGACCTGGAGGATGTACGGGAAGAGGCTGTAGCCAGGCATTTGCCTGAGGAGTTTGTGCAGGCGAATCTTGAGTCCGGTTCGTAGCAGATGATGTGTTCACGGCCCATAGGCGTATGCGATCTGCCTGCGCCACTGTCAAATGCTGAGCATTCGGAGCAGGTAAATGACGAGTTGGGTGTTGGATCACAGAGGGATCGCGAAGAAGGTGCCTAGGGGTGTTGGGACGAAGGTGCGCAGGCGTCGCACCTCGACGCTCAAAGAAGTCTATGGTGGGTGCCCGATCTGGGTTGTCTCTCGGGGGTGGTGCATGGGGTGTTGGAGGCTGAGGCCGCTGGGCTTGCGACGGCTGGACTGCTGATGACCGTCGTTGCCAAGGGTGAGGACTTTGACGGGCCCAAACACTGTCACTGTCGGCTATAGATGAAGAGTTGTCGGCCATAGCTGAAGAGAAGTTGAGTATTGGATTGAAGGCGGTCGATAGAAAGAAGGTCCTCAAGACTATGTCCCTGGGGGGGGGGAATATCTTGGACTTCACACCTTATAGCTCAGAATCTTCTGATGCCACACGCCGCAAGCCCTGCATCAGTGCATCGGCGTAGGTACCCCAGGCGCCATCGACCTATGTGGAGCTTCTAAATGGGTATTGTGAGAGCAGCGTGAGAGATCACTGATAGCAGTGTGAGAGTATCACTGAAAGACAAAGCAAAAACGCGAAGGAGCGCTGGTCAGACGCAACTATGTACTGTATGTACATTACTCAAAAAGTTCCGTGGTCAACGATCGAGAAATCTGTGTGGAGAGCAGTTGTCAATAACGATTGCTACCTTACGGGTAGGCAGTCACACCCAAAGTGAACAGCAAGGAACAGTGCTTCAATCATGATTGAAGGAGATAATTTAAATCTCGATTTCATGGACCGTCTAAAACACGTGCTCTTGCGTGAGGATGCCGCCGAGCGGCCGGACGGTTCCGATCAATGCTTGGCCTGTTTGACGGTCCTGACCTGACCGCTTGCCTGACCGCCACTTTCACACTGCTTCCACAATCTTGGCCAGCCTTCCAAGGGTTTTCGCCGTAAAACATGCCTCTACCTCCCGTGGGCTCCTACATTGTTATTCAAATGGATCCTGTGGCATCCGTTGAACGTTTATCAGACCCAGAAGCCACAGAGGAAGCTCGCGCTTTGAAACCTAAAAAGTTTGTCGCCTGCGTACTTACAGTACGTCGTCTGCCTGGATGCATGCTACTTACCTGACGCATGTTGGCTCTTAGTGGTGCAGTGGCCTTGGCTGCCGCGGTCTGCCCTACGTGATCGAAGTCGCTCTCGTCTCGCGCGGCATGGTCCAAGGTCCTAATCCTGGCTTCATTCCGGAAATGTCTTACCCTATCGGGTCCAACACGTCGCCACATCCTCTTGAACGCATTCCCTTTCGCTGCGATCCTCCCCTTCCGTGGTCTGACTGTCATCACCCCACGTACCTGAGGGTACTAGTTCGCGTCATCTATGGCGATCCTAATGGACCTCTAGAAAGACCGCAGTACCAACTCTTTCCAGCGACTCAGACTACGATAATTATACAGCTCTCGGAATTGGACGACGAGTGGCGCAAGGATATACTTTGGAAGTTGAGGGACCGCCAGCTAGTTGGAGCAGACGCCGGCTACCTCCCTTCCATCGTTCCACCAGACCTGTATGACCATGATTGGACGTCTGATTTTCCCTTGGTCGACTACTCTTATGACCTTGATTCTTTGGCGGACGAAGAGTTCATCAACCCGTGGAATTACTTTTACGATGAGAGGTCTCTGCACAGGTAATCATTTCTCAACTTACCATCATCACTCAATGACATCCTTTCTCGCCAGAGTACAGGTCCCGGCATTGAGACGTTCAAGGGCCAAAATTACCGCCACACAGAGGCTGGATGAAGCGATGTATGGCATTCCACACAATGTTTCCCCCATCTCGGGTGACTTCGAAGCGCAACCTCTGCCTTCGTGCGACGAAGAATTTGCACCTCTTCCGGACGTTCTACCATTCGACTTCACTGAATTCCCTCGAACGGATGAGGTCCTCGAGATTCTCAACATCCCCGGACATACACTCACCAATTGGCCCGACTCAGATTTCCTTGAGCTAGACTGGTTATTGGAGCTAGAAGAAGATATGAATGGACGCGTTGAAAGGCTCGGTCAGGAAATGGACCGTCTCAAGGAGAAGGAAATGGCTGCGAAGGAGCTTGAGCGCCAGAAAGCCGACTTTACGCCCATGATCGAGGCGTCCGGCTCATTCTTGACATCTGAGGGCTACAAAGGGGGTGTCGATGCTTTGATAGCAGCACATCGTAATGCCGCGAAGACACCGTCTACGGCCGAATTGGTGCCTCCCCTTCCTGAAGCTGGTATGTCCAAGCAACTCCATTCCTGTCTTCTGACCAAATTTATCACCAGCATCGGAACCTTCGACCCCTTCTGCCGGTGTATCTCGGCTGAGCAGCTTGCACGCATCCCTTTTACAGCCTCTACATGATTCTCCGGAACAGACCTTAACAGCGACAGTCCTTCGGAAGCGCTCTCGCGTTCCCTCGAACCTGTCGTCACGCAGTCTGGCAGCACGGGCAGCGAAGATGATCAAACTTGTTCATTCGAGGTCACCTTCACGTACTCCTCCGGACTCACAGGCGCCTTTGCCCTCGTCGCCGTTGACCCAGATATTGGAAGGAGAGGCAAGCGAATCACAAAACACGTCTCCACACGGACAGGAGCGTCGCGATACACCGAAAGGCTTCAAAACTCTTTTGTCGAACATATTCAATCGGCTACGCATAACTAGTCGCTGATGGACTGAGGACCTGCGTGGCGTGGCTTTCATTTCCGATCACTGACCGCTTTCATGTTGCTATTGGTATCTCCATGCTTTCGATTGTTGCTATAGTATACCTACCGTTCCCGAGCTAGCTAGATCTCAAGGCTGTGAATTACGATAGATCTTCATCTCACATAGTTATCGTAGTATGCTCATAATCCGATCTAAATTCGACCCCACGTTGACAGTCCTCGGTGTGAAGTTGTCACAATTGTTCGAGATTTGAATACAAGGTCTGCTAAGATGCTGCGTGTGGGGAAGCCAGCATTGAGCCTTAGCATGCCGATTGGTCTCTCCCCGTCATGAGATTTCAGGCAAATGCGAAAGATAGACCTACACAGTGTCTGGGCTCAAGCGTTCTCGATTTTCGTGGCGCAGTCTGGCTGCGCGAGCCACTGATATGGTCAAAACTGCACTCTCAAGACCGCTTTCACGTTCTCGTCCGAATGCGCAAACGACTTTGCCTTCCTCGCCACTGCCTCACATATCGGAAGAAAATGCAGTACAGTAGTGTCTAGTCGTGATGCTAACTCATATAGTACGTGATATTATATCGTTCCAAGTATCGTAAAGTCTATTTTTTGGTATATCGGCTTTTCGATCGTATCGTCTTGCCATACTTCCAGAAGAAAAACGGTCTGCAGGGAGATGAGCTCTACTAAGGCAATGCCATAGTGAAGCACTTACGCAGGACAGCCGATTGCGATAGCTACTGCGGCCAGCACAGTGTTCCCTTTTCCGTAGCCTAGAGCGTTGAACATGGCTGGCGCAAAGAGAGGAAAGCCAAAACCAGCCAAGGAGCGGAAGCATGAGACGGCTGCAAGGGCTGAACGAGAAGGGCTAGTGAGGAGGTATGCCGTATGATACAGCTGGAGGAACTTACCACTTGCTGCAAACAGCGTAAACGTATCGACGACATACGTCTGCATACTTTGGAAGCACAAGATCACTCCTGCACCTACAAAAGCGATGCCTATATCCGTGACAGCCCAGTGGACATGGTGCTCCGCGCACCAACCGGATATAAGGAGCCCAGCGGGAAGGATAATCGAACCAGGTATCATCGAAGCTAACAGGACGTCTGAGCCGAGGTATGGACGATGAAAATCGGGCACTTACGAACGCGGAATTCGGGTTCGCCAACGCCTCCATTCTTGGTCTTGAAATGAACATATATCCTGTCCATGTAGCGAGCGTTTGTCTGACTGGCGAGGGTGAGACCGATTCCCAAGGCGAAGTAGTGTAGGCCGGCAATGCCGACAGGTTGTCGGTAGATATCAGCGAAGATAGCAGGGATGGTCGTCAAGTACACTATACACTTGTCAAGACCAAGTTGATGGGAAGAGGGGGGGACGAACGATAAAAGATCCCATAGACGAAAGCCATGTAGAGGCCAATGACTTGCACGATTGGTTCTTGGGCGAAGATGACGAATGGACGCACAAGCGCCTTCGCGAAGATATGCTGCCATGTCCTTGGCTCCGATTTCTCGAATACAGTTCGCACATGAGCCTCGGTGCGCCCTCCTTTTTCTGGATCAGAGTTGGCCATCTCTGAACGTATCGTTCCCGCCTTGCGTTCTAGGAGGAGAGGTGCGTATGCTATGACAATGTGTCAGAGCTATTGAACGACAATTCCAAGAAGAAAGACCACACATTCTTTTAGGAGTAACAGACCAAGCCCTTGAACGAGAATGTAAAATATTGACGTGCTCCAAAACTGCGACGCGAGCTGTCAGAATCGTAGAGTGCGGAGGAGGAAATAAGTGCACCCACCACCCATCTCCACGTCGTCTTCTGTCCAATCCATGCACCCGCCACGGGACCTATTACCGGGCCCATAAGAGGTGCTAAGGAGTATATCGCAATCGCCTTTCCACGTTCCTCTGTCCGCCATACATCTGCCAGAACTCCAGCACCGACAGCAAGAGGCGTACTGCCTCCCAGGCCCGCAAGAAATCGGAACGCTATTAGCTGGCCTTTGGTTTGCGCGAACCCACAGCCGAGATTCCATGCTGAGAGACGATAAGAACACGCGTAGATAGGTTCATAGATCACACGTACCGAAGAAAAATATGTTGGAAATCTGGATAACACGCGACCGGCCGTAGAGTTCGCTCAACGGTCCGAGGAATAACGGTCCGATGGCTGTAGACGCGTCAGATAAGAGAACATGGGGTCAGCAATGACGAGAGCGCACCATATGCCAAAATGAACACGCTGATCGTCAATGCCATTTCAGTCTGATTGGTTATACCAAGATCAGACGCGACGATTGATATAGAGGGCGATATCATGGAGGAGGATACAGGCGATATAAACGTGAAAAGCGAGACGATTAGTGTTGCACGCCATTTGGCTGAATACGCCCAGCTGGACGAGATTTCTGGTCAAATGACAGAGGAAGATGTTGCTACTGAGAGCTTACTTTTTGGGATTTTTGGGATCTTCGGGGCCATCCCAGTCCACTACAACCTCTGCAGTCTCGTCTGTCTCCGTCACTGTGGCCGCAGGAGAGTCTCTTTCTGCCGCTCTCCGTTCCTCTTCGTGTTCCTTGTCGTGTAACTCCTTCTTTGTCGCATCCCCATCGTGCGTTGGATTGGACATTCCTTCTGGCTCGCTCTTCAAAAGCGGGGGAAGATGCGAAGGCCAGGCGAAGGCTATAAAGGGCAGTCCTTTATATATGTTGACCCCAAGGCACGGCGAACTTATAAATATCGAAAAGAGTCGTTTATAACATCCGAGTTTCCGAAAATGAACGATCCGAGTGCGATCGGCGTCGGACCGTGTCATGCATGATAAGTGTCGAACTGGTGTCGAACACAAATAGCATGCAAAAGTCTTGAGGGACGGCGAGGCTAAATGGTCTGGCATAGGTCTGCCATTTTCATTGCTCGAGATGCGGGCTGGCTCAGTAGGTCCATGGGTGTGTCAGGAACGATGAATCAAATACCTTTGCATCCGTCTGCGACCGTTCATGATCCTAGCCGTTCATCCGTAAATATTGTATGCTTCCAAGTCCTCGGCAGTAGCGTCTTTATCACGCCTGTTGAGCCGTCAGTTCTTCAGTAAGGTGGCAACGTCTACTGATATCCTCACATGGAGTTCCTGCTTATTTACTCGTAAGGATCAGCACAAGTACACGCGACCCTCCTGCTGCCTTGAGTGACTTTGAGTGGCGCGTTGGCTGGCACCGAGCCCCCGAATATGCGGGCGGCCTTTTCGTCGTAAGGACCGAGACCGTAACAGTTTCATGACTGCCGGAGGTCAAACCTGAAGAGATATCTACGGAGTGGTGTACCGTTACACTGAAAGGTGTAAACATGGCTCTCCTTCGCGTAGTGAATTTATAGAGGGGGAGGAGATGACCACCACATGTATCGGGTATGGTGTAACGGCTAACATTGCCGCCTCTCACAGCAGTGTCGCGGCAGCTCGGGGTTCGATTCCCCGTACTCGAATGTTTTGCGAGGACGCGCAATCTTTTGTGACATGTCACTGAATTTTAATTTTTAAATCCGACTCCCGTAGATTCCGTACACTGGACGCCGTGGACGGTACAATACCGAGTTCAAGCACGTTTCGTCGATTGAAGAGTGGCGTATCAGGTTGGCACGGCGATCGGCCCGAAATAGCATGCACCTGCTTTCTTTTCACCCTCACGCATCTGCATTAACCATGCCCGTCATTGTCGTTTACCTGTATATCTCGATGGCCATGTTTGCGCGCAAAGCGGCTTGCGAGGGAGGATCCATCTCAAAAGTCTAAACATCACGCCGCCACTTGAGTATGTGTCGTTGTTTTTAGACGCGAGTCACTGGCATCGAGGCGCGTCGATACATGCTTGAACAGTCACGGCCTGGTAACACTTTCAAAATCCGTCGTATTTACCTCCCACCTTCAAGTCTGAAAAACGCGTTGTGCGTCTGCTCATTGATTGAACAGAAACCCTCGGCAAAGCTCTGAAGCTTGAACCTCCCTTACTCCCTGCCAACTGGGTCCAATGCCCGGACTGAAACTACGGGCATAGTCGCGGCCCTGTAAATGGTACGTCTCATCGTCCCTACTTCCTTCCGAGCTGCCCTTGTTCGCAGAACAAACAGCTTATTGTCATTCTAGGCCTATTGTCGCGCGGAATTCGGACTGAGCGTCCAGCGACCTATATCATGGACCAGAAAGTGCGCGTAGCAGTCCCCACAACCGCATTCTGTCGCAGGCGACTCTCAGAGTCTCACCACCACTCTTTTATCTTCACTATGAATAGCACCGACCTTGCACCCCTTCCTCGCTACGAGACCAGCGGCAATGACCGTCGTGTGTACACCTTGCCGCCGAGCTACACTTTCGTCGAACTCGAGGACGTGCAGCGTTACTACGACCGTGCCTCCTCGCTTTTCCCCATGGGTCCGCCAGGCGAGCGAGTTATCAAACTTCACAAGCCAAGCGACGCCAATGCCGTGCAAATCATCCTGGCATTAGTCCACGACTGCTTCATCGCCCTTCATCAGCTGCATAACGGTGTTCCGCTCGAGGATGCCTTCACCCTTCGATTTCGCCTGGTATCTCTATATATCGCAGGAGAAGATCTTGAAGAGTATCAAGAAACTCTAGCAGAAGAAGGCCTGAAGGACCAATATTCCACGATCCAGGATCTTTTGCTTATGCGCACTAGAACGCTGTTCGCCAAGCCTGCTAGACGCGCCAAACTATCGCAAAACCTCGCTCCCGAACGGAGGGCAAGGTTTCGGGGTATAGTTTGCCGTGTCTTAGACGAGCCCTTTGTTGGCTTGAAAGCAGCGGACTGTTTGTCGATCCGCGACCTGCTTCAGCGGGCGGCTCGCCATCTGGAGAAAGGTCCCGCTACGCCTGACGGGGCGTTGAGGATGTGTAGCGACATACGCCAAATTCTCGGGCTTGCTCCGTGGCAACCAATCGAAGAGTTGGTTTCTGCCACCCCTGTCACTTTAGATCGGGAACGCGCGCTGCTATACGACATCATGATGGCGTACGGATGGATGGTTTGGGAGAAGCAAGAGCTGGAATGCGACTTGTATCTCCTCTCCCCACGCAGCGATAATAGATCCACGATCTATCGTCCCGAGGATCAATATGTCCATCCGCTTGTGCTCGCCCGGGACGTCTTATGCGGTCTTTTACCAGGTCCTTCCACATTGACCGGTAAGGGCGTCTTTATGCTATACCTCAAGCCAGTTCTCCAGTGTCTAAAGAACACTCATATCAGGATGTTGTTTCTTCTTCCCCTCACAGTTGCCCACTGTCCTTCGTTCTAGACCGCGATTCCACAATGGGCCGCCAATTGAGAACAGAAATCATGTGTATTGATCAGGCGATGGAGGAAATGGATGAGCCTGGCCATGATAAAGCGAGAAAGTGGGAGAAATTGTTGGGGTCTCCACACCGTGTACATCGTCTGTTCGCCACAGGTCCCCTCCTACCTCCAAATCGTTGTGATGACATACTCTAAGGCGGCAGTATCTGGAGCGATGATAGGGATCGTATATCGATAAATTCCCCCATGCATGGTCTTTGCATTATGACATTCATAGCTGTGCTTACCGTGAATTCGTGACACGAAAACCTGAGGGCAAAGCGTACCTTTGATCATGCCACCGACAGTTGTCTTAAACCTTCCAGCGCAGAGAGAATTGATCTGTTTTAGTAGCATGACTGGTGCTCTGCTGCGCGTGTGGGAATTTATGTCCTCAGTCACTAGACGCGCCCATTGCTCCCATGCATCTGCGATGCTGTAGCGTCGGACACCCTGCCCCGGAAGATAGACGTCCGTCGAGGCCGGTGGTAAGTTTCTGTTGGTCTGGGAAAAGGTTCTCACTAGGATTCGTACGGCAGCAACGTCAGCTTTGCCGCTGGCTGTGGAGGATCCGACGATTCACGCACTCCAACATTTATGTCGGGCAAAAACTTTTATTTCAAGCTGTATTTGGATAAGTGCTATAATTTTGGCGTGAGTAATGGGACATGCGATCGTGGCTTCTCTCACTTTTCCTCAAATCGTTCCACTTGACGCCGACGCCGACGTATTCTTCATGTCTAGATGGCCGCAACGCCACCGGAAGTTGTTCAAACAAAGTTCTGTAGACAAAAACGGCTGAGACAGAGGTCCCCGAGGGAGAGGTTACCCGTTCTGACGAGTCCTCAGTGAGTACGTTGGTTTCTATCCAAAGAGCGGCTGAAGGTGCAGGGATGAGCGGTGTTTCCGACTTGCCTCGCGAAATTACCCACCATAAATATCAATCAAATCCTCGAATCTGTGATGCGGTGCAATCTGGGTTGTATAGATCGTTGCGCAGGCAGGTGTTGCCAACATACTGTCTCGACTACTACCAGAGTGTCTGAAAGTGGTCGAATGATGAGTACATCGATACTAGTAACACGTGGCATTCAAACTTACTCGATCTCAGGGTGATTATCCGCGAGCTCTGAAGTCATTATTGTGGATGCTCTAGCTTGCGAGAATGCCTGAGATGCGCGATATTTATCTGACGAAAGCGACCTTGTTCCCAGAGAAGGTGAAGGGAATGCTCTCTTGTTCCCTGCTAGGCGTGACAATCCACAGCTGTCAGCTACACAGCAGTTATACTGATTGAGAGCCACAAAGATAAGCTCTGAAAGAGGGAAGTCGTTGTTCGCGCCCATTGTACTATCAACGCGTAAACGTGATCGGGGCCTTGCCTTCGAGTCTCCCGGTTTCCATTCCGGCATGGTGGGAAGAACATGATGAGAAGTCCTCAGAATGCATCCTGACAACGATTGAGAGCTACGAACAAAGCAAGGATCGGCGCGTTACAAGTCGGTCAATTGAAGGAAGAAGGCAAGCAGCGTAAGTACAGGGATATCTCCGATCTCCGGTGTTCTCCGCGACCTGCAGCTCGGTCCGCGTATCCGATTGCACTTTTTCTTTTACCACACCACCACGTCAACCAGGCCGCATCTCTCTACCAGGATATGGCAGCCGTTACGCCTGCTTGTTTCACTGGGTCTTCTCGCCGATGCGCTGTCAATCATCGATGAGGGAGCCAGTCTTGTTGCGTACAGGCTGATACCCGACATGCGGCGGGATCCACTACGAGCGATTTACTAAAGGCCACGCGAGAGGCCGTTTAACCCTCTATCTCACAGGAGAGATTCAGCAAAAGTGTGTTATCTTATCTCTACGATTTTCATCGCGGCTCACGCACATACCGTATAGCACACGACCTACCAGTGTAGCGATGTGACCATGAGCATGGCAGACGAAGAGAATGCCGAATCTTCCACGTCGAATCAATCATTTACCATCTGGAAATCTGGCCTAGAGCGGCAACCGAACATGTCACCTTCATTGTATCCCCTCGCGACAACGAAGTAAAACTCCACGCTCGTAAAAGCCTATGACGGTCCATACACCTCAGAAACGCTGTTCGTGAAGGAATGAAGGGGAGATGTCTGGCCGAAATCGCGGCCCTGTGAATGGTAAGGCTAATTGTTCCCATCTCCCGGCCGGTCCGCAGAACCATAGAGGCTTATTGTTTTCTTAGGCTTATTGTCGCGCGGAATTTGGACTTATATCATGCAGACAGTCCGCGTAGCAATCCCCACAACCACCTTTTGTCGCAGGCGACTCCCACCACCACTCATTTGACTTCGCTATGAATAGCACCGACGTTGCGCCCCTTCCTCGCTACGAGACCAGCGGCAATGACCCTCGTGCGTACGCCTTGCCGCCGAGCTACGCTTTTGTCGAACTCGAGGACGTGCAGCGTTATCACGACCGCATCTTCTCGCTCTTCCCCATGGGTCCGCCAGGCGAACGAGTCATCAGACTATCCGAGCCTAGCGACGCCAATGCCGCACAGATTATTCTTGCACTAGTCCATGACCTCTTCATCGTCCTTCATAAGCTGCATAGCAGTACTCCCCTCGAGACAGTTTTTGACCTTCGATTCCGGCTGATATCTCTACATCTTGCCGCAGAAGATATCGAGGAGTACAAGGACGCGTTGGAACGAGAGCGCCTGAAGAATCGGTACTCCGCGATCGAGGAGCTTTTGACCATGCGCGCTAATACCCTGTTCACCAACGATACCAAACGGGCCAAGCTATCACAGAACACCGGCCCTCAAAGGCGGAAAAGGTTCTTGGGCATAATATCTCGTATCTTGGAGGAGCCTTTTGTTGGCCTGAAAGCAGTGGATTCTTTTTCACTTCGTAACTTGCTTCAGCGAGTCACCGGTCATCTAGAGAATGATCCCGCGACGCCTGACGACGCGTTGACAATGTGTAGCGACATTCGCGACTTCTTCGGTCTCAGTGCTTGGCAACCGATCGAAGACCCTACTCCTGTTACTGCCGTGACGCTAGACCGCGAGCGCGCACTAGCGTACGATGCTATCATGGCGTTTGTATGGACGGTCTTCGAAAAGCAAGAGGTAGATTGCGACCTCTATCTTCTTTCCCCGCGCAGCGACAACAGATCCACGACCTATCGACCCGAGGATCTATATATTCAATCGTTCGTGCTCGCTCGAGACGTCCTGTGCTGTCTTCTCCCTGGTCCTTCTACACTGACCGGCAAGGGTGCCTGTTCGTTATACATCAAGCCGCTCCTCCTGTCTCTCGAGAGCTCGCGTATCAGTATGTGTTCCGTTCTGGTATTGCTGCTGAAGGCACTATCTCACGTCGGTTATCTTCTAGACCGTGATTGCACATTGGGTCGCGAGTTAAGGGCGCAGACCATGTGGGTCGAGGAAGCAATGAAAGAGCTACGCAAGCCTGGGGGAGATCAAGCAAAGAAATGGGAAGATGTATTCGATGCCATGACGGGTATGCGATGGCTGTTTGCTGCAGGCCCTCTCGAACCTCCAAGCCGTCGCGATGCTATTTTACAACGTCATTTTATCTGAAGCGATGCGATAGATCTGATGTCAATGAACTCTCTCATGAACGGACTTTGCATGATCGTCTTCATAGCTACGTCGAACCTTTAGTCATCCATTGCTCACAGGTCTAATACGGCGGCGTACATTCAATCATGCCACCAACGTCTGAGGTATACTTCTGATGACGGAAAGAGTTTATGTGTTTCATCAGCATGATTGGTGCTCTGCTCGGGGTACGAGGATTGGTGTCGTCTCTTGCCAGATACACCCACTGCTCCCATGCTTCGGTGATGCCAAACTGTTGAACTCCGTGTCCAGGAAGACAGGCGCGAGGGGAAGTTGGCCGTAAATCTCCATTCATCTGGCAAAAGGTTTCCACTACAGAACGAAAAGCAACTCGTTAGCAGCGTCGTAGCCAACAAACTCGAACCACACACTCCAGGTTTTATATCGTGCAATCAACTTGACATCAAAGTGGATTTTGATTAGGGCTGTGATTTTGCGGTGAGCTCTTCGACGAACAAATGAATAACACACTCTCACTTTTCTTCAGATCTTTCCAAGTAATTCTGACGCCAAGATATTCTGCGTGTTTAGTTGGCCGCAACGCCACGGGAAGTCGCTGAAATAGGATTTCGTAGGCATATGTAGTGGAAACAGTGCCACCAGCGGGGCAGATCGCCCGTCCGGACTCGTCCTCCGTAGCAACATTGGCCTCCATCCAGAGAGAAACTTATCCTTCCAGCATCAGCACCGGTACTTTGTGTCTTCGATGTCCTACTTACGATATATATCGATCAAGTCCTCGAACTTGTGATGTGGCGCAATCTGGTCAATATAAACTTTCGCGCGGGCAGATGGCGCTGATTCAGCGCTCGAACTACTATCAGAGTGTCTGAAAACAGTCGAACGATGAGTACAGTATCACAGCGACCGCGTGAAATTCTGACGTACTCGCTGCCAGAGCAATTGGCTACAGGTTCTGAAATCATTGTGGCGAGTGTTACAGGTTGTGCCAGCCCCTGAGATGCACGATATTTATCTCTGACGAAAGCGACCTTGTTCCTAAAACAGGTGAAAGGGAAGGATCTCTTGTTCCTTGCTAGGCGTAACCATCCACACATGTCCGTTATACGACTCGAGTCCAAACTGGAGACACAAATGTGATTCTTAGACAGGGAAGTCATCTTTTGTGCCCAAAGTATCCGAGCCAAAGCGTAGACGTGGTCATGCAACTCGCCTTCCGAGTCTCCGAATCCCGGTCTGACATGGTGCGAAGAAAATGAGACAGAGCCTTGAGAGAAAATCAAAGACGATGAATGACATGGCTTGGGTTTCACCGACTCTTAGCGCTCTTTGAGAACGATAACGGGACCCAAACCGGCACTGACTAGTATGTCTGCATGCCAGCGGAGATCCGCGCAGGTACACAGTAGCGCCATGGCGAGGGCGTAGTTAAAGGACATAACTACGCGACCTGGCATTCGAAGCAAGAACCGGCGCCTTTGAATGTTGTTTGAAACTTGAAGCCAGATGAAAGCAGCCCAGTCTGATCTCCGGCGTTCTCCGCGACCTGGGACCGGTGGGGCGGTCCGCACATCCGAGTGCACCTTTTCTTCTGCTTACCACCACGTCGACTAGGTCGTATTTCTCTACCATGCTTGGTAGCCATTCTACCGACTCGATTCCTTGGGTTTCTCTGTCAATGCACCCTTCACAACAACGAGGGAGCCACTCGCCGCTGTGTACCAACTAATACCAGCTATCCGGTGGAATCTCCGAGCCACCGCGAGCGAGTTACGCCACGCGGGAGGCCTGTCGTCCCTCTAGTTTATCCCTTCTCTATGTAAATACTCATTGTCACAGGAAAGGTAATGCAGAAGTGCGTTATTGTACTTCTATCCTGTTATCTGGCTCACACAGGCGGAACATGAGTATAGTAGACGAATTACCAGTGTGACAAATCTACTTCAGCATGGCCAGCGCAGAGGGCATCAAATGCACTCGGAGAAACTGGACAAGCGGCGAGTATCCGTATCATCTATCGGTGTACCACATCCCGAGGACGGAAGCGGCCCTAAAACTTCACTCTCGTCAAAGTCTATGATACGCCCTATCAAGGATGTTCAAGCAGGAACGAAGACGGATGATGGTGGTCTTGGCAGAATCACGGCCCTACGAACGGCGAGTGCAATTGTTTTTGTCTCCAGGCGGTTTCCCTGAACAATAAGCTTATTGTCATCTCAGGCTTATTGTCGTGCAACATGCAAATCGGGAGTGGTCAATGTCCATGATATATATCATGAACCAGAACGGGCGTGTAGCAGTCCCCACAATCACCCCCTGTCGCTGGCGACTCCCACAGACATTTTTCTTTGCCATGAACGCCACCGACGTTGCACCCCTTCCTCGCTACGAAACCAGCGGCAATGACCGTCGTGCTCACATTTTTCCACCGAGCTACACTTTCGTTGAACTTGAGGACGTGCAGCGTTACCACGACCGTATCGATTCGCTCTTCCCCATGGGTCCGCCAGGCGAGCGAGTCATTAGACTATCCGAGCCTAGCGACGCCAATGCCGCACAGATTATCCTGGCACTAGTCCATGATCTTTTCATCGTCCTTCATAAGCTGCACAGCAGTGCCCTCCTCAAAACAGTCTTTGACCTTCGATTCCGCCTGATATCTCTACATATCGCCGGAGAAGATATCAAAGAGTACAAGGACGCTTTGGAACGAGAGGGCCTGAAGGATCGGTACTCCGCGATCGAGGAACTTCTCACCATGCGCGCCAATACCCTGTTCATCAACGATACCAAACGGGCGAAGCTATCCCAGAACACCGGTCCACAAAGGCGGAAGAGGTTTTCAGGCATAATATCCCGTGTCTTGGAGGAGCCTTTCGTCAGCTTGAAAGCAGCGGATTGTTCTTCGATCCGTGACCTGCTACAGCGGGTCACTCGTCATCTGGAGAACGATCCCGCGACGCCCGAAGACGCGTTGCAGATGTGTAGCGACATACGCGATTTCTTCGGTCTTGCTGCTTGGCAACCGACCGAAGATCCTACTCCTGCTACTGCCACCACATTAGACCGCGAGCGCGCGCTGTTGTACGATGCCATAATGGCGTTCGGGTGGATGGTCTTGGAAAACCAGGAGCTGGAATGCGACCTTTATCTCCTCTCTCCACGCAACGACAACAGATCCACGACCTATCGACCCGAGGATCGTTACGTTCATTCGATCGTGCTCGCACGAGATGTCTTGTGTGGTCTTCTCCCCGGTCCTTCTACACTGACCGGCAAGGGCGCTTGTTCGTTATACATCAAGCCGCTCCTGTTGTCTCTCGAGACCTCGCATATCAGTATGTGTTCCATCTTGGTTGGACTTTGGGGGCACTATCTCACGTCACTTACCTTCTAGACCGCGATTACACAATGGGTCGCCAGTTAAGAGCCAAGACCATGTGGGTCGAGCAAGCAATGAAAGAGATACGCGAGCCCGGGGGAGATCAAGCAAAAAAATGGGATCATGTATTTGGTCGTATGACCAGTATGCGATGGCTGTTTGCTTCAGGCCCTCTCGAACCTCCAAGCCGTCGTGAGGTTATCCTGTAACGTCATTTTATCTGGAGCGATGTGATAGATCTGATATCAATGAACTCTCTCATGGACGGACTTTGCATGATCGTCTTCATAGCTACATCGAAGCTTTAGCCATCTATGTCTCAAAGGTCTCATACGGTGGCGTACCTTCGATCATGCCACCGACATTTGATGTATACTTTTTATGACTGAAAGAGTTTATCTGTTTCACCAACATGATTGGCGCTCTGCTTGGCATACGAGGATTGGTGTCGTCTCTTGCCAGGTATAACCACTGCTCCCATGCTTCGGTGATGCCAAACTGTTGGACTCCGTGCCCAGGAAGACAGGCTCGATGTGACGTTGGCGGCAAAACTCCGTTCATCTGACAGAAGGTTTCCACTAGAGATCGGAAAGGAACTTGTTAGCTGCGTTGTGGCCGGAAAATTCGAACCACGCACTCCAGGTTTTATATCGTGCGATTAACTTGACATTGAAGTGAACCTCGGTTAGAGCTGTGAATCTGTGGTGAGTTTTTTTTGACTGACAAATCGATCACAAACGCTCTCTCACTTTTCTTGAGATCCTTCCAAGTGGCTTTAACGTCAAGATAATCTGCGTGGTTAGCTGGCCGCAGCGCCACAGGAAGCCGATAGAATAGGATCTCGTAGGTAGATGTAGTGGAAACAGTGCCACCAGCGGGGCAGATTGCCCGTCCGGACTCGTCCTCCGTAGCAACATTGGCCTCTATCCAGAGAGCGACTTAGCCTTTCAGCATCAGCATCGCTACACAATGCTCTTGAGGTAACCTACTCACGATATATATCGATCAAGTCCTCGAACTTGTGATGTGGCGCAATCTGGTCTATATAGACCTTTGCGCGGGCAGATGACGCTGATATATCGCTTGAGCTACCAGAGTGTCTACAGTAGTTTAGCGAGAATCGTGAAGTGTTGCGCTGCATGGTAGGCTGGGAGGCTGACTTACCGAGTCTCGGGATCATGCTGTATGGAATGCATCAGTAAATGTTGTCTGCTAGGTCTGGGCTCTTCTTCGTCGCTATATAAGTGCGGCCTTTACTTTCAGCTCGAAGAAGATGAATGGAATACTTTCATTGTTCCCGATTTGGACAACCACTGCGTCTGCTCTACACTCGTACATCATACATATGCATATGTGAATCAGATCTTGATCATCCCCCCCTGGTTGCAGTACAACGTCAAGGCACGAAAAAGGGTTTTCTTGTGATGTGACCTTGAACTCGGTAGTTCAATGACGGTCTCGCCCGCGGGTGACGTCTGTTGCCCTTGTCCCGTTGAAGAACAAAAAGATCGTGTGAACCCTAAGGACAATAATGACGGAAACTCCCAAGGTGGTATGGCGTTGTTGACATGTCAAGATGGACACAAGCCCATCGCAGTAAGGCACCCAAATCAGCTCCTACTTATAAAGATGTGGGTAACAATCTTGGAGCCACAATTTATTCATAACATGACCTCCTCTGTCATTTTAAAGGTGCGTATCAAGTATACGATACTGTATGTGCTTCTTACACTGTACAGTGGAAACCTCTCCAGAGAGTCGTTCTGGAGATTATTGGCACTTTGGCAGTGGTCCCCCGGCCCATGTCAGTTCGAACTCGATATGTGGCTCGACACATAGACATCGAGGTACAGAATGAGCCAAACGATGCACTCAGCTTCAGCGCAGCAACACTCGAGGCCTTCTTCTCTACGACCCCGCTAGCAGACATTCTACTTCATTTGGGGAAAGTCATCAACCACGACGTCAAACGATATGGGATCTTGATCAGGGCTCCGACCACAAGTGTCATCATCGATTCCTTCGTTCGTATTTTCTACCAGGAAAGGACTTCGCAGCCAATCACAGCGCCCTTGCCAATGAGAGACTTCCGCAGAGTGCTGTTCGAGTTAAGTGAATCCAACTCCAACTTGGCGAACTTCTTTGTGAGCGCTTTCAATCAAAGCAAATCTCATGGGCCTCGCTGATTTTCTCTTAGAGTGCTAACGGGCGCGGAAACGTGGCACAGGAGTCGCACGATGCCATAGAATTCTTGGAAGCCTTCATTACCACTCTCGAGTGCGAGTTCCAGGCAACGCTCCGAGAGATGACTACTGAGAAGGATGTGAAGACATATTTCGAGACGCTGCTGACAGGAAAATACCACACTGTGACAGCTCCCATGATAGAATCAGCGAATCGCAAGTATAAAACTGAAGCGCGGTCTTTCCATGTACTGGACATTGCCGTCAATGTGCGTTCCGTCAGTCATATCCAGCCCTACATCATTGACGAAGCATTTCGTCAGAACCAAAATGGCGGCGTCCAGTATGCTCTAAAGCGATTCGCCGAACTGGGCGCGCCACAGTTCAGGCAGAACGGCTGCCAGTCGCAGTCGTTCTTCTCCACTCTGCCGCCTGTCTTAATCGTTGGATTGGTCAATGAAGTCCCCGGAGATGCACAGAGCGCCGGACCGACCTACGAGGAGAGGAAGATTAGAGGGAACTTTACGATTGAGGACAAGCTCATGTTTGAAGAAGGTGCGCTAAAGCTATACCAGCCATGGCCGTATAGCACCTAACTCCCGATTTTAGAGTACATGATGACACGAGCACAGGATTGCACGGCATATAGGCTGACAGCGCGTACGTCAGGAGCATCTCGAATTGACCGTTGATGACTGACCGAATTATTGAGACAGTCATATGCCACAAAGGTGATAGGACCGACAGCGGAGCCTATCGCACATATAGTCTGCGCCATGACTTCGTTTACCGCGATGGCGACGACCTGACCACGGGAGTGTGGATTGATCACAGGCATCCAGCCGCACAGGAAGTCTCGCAAGAGGATGTGTTGGAACGCAGAGATCCGGAGTGGACCCCGTACCTCATGATCTATCAGAAGATGCTTCGAGCAGTATAGAGGATGGGTCATAGAACCTTGCAAGTAGCAATAGTAGACCATTTCCGACTCGTCACAGTGGAGCATATTGAGTGTCCTTGTTTGTGCTTCGAATGGAATTGATCAGACTCGAGAATGAAATGGAATGGTGGCGAACGCGTACGCACATGCTGCTTGAGTATCTTTGCGCGTTGCGACTCAAACATACTTGGCGACGGCCGACGGATCGATATACGTACAGAGCGAAAACTCGGATGTCGAATCAGGTTGACAGGCTCCTCTAGTTGACCATCTCATCTGAAGCCTTCTACAGGAGTCGAACGTAGCTCGACGCTGGACGCGCAGGTGATCTGAGGTGATCGTCGTAGTGTCGTCGTTCAAAAGAAGGTAGTGCAGCGCCCTGAAGTGATAAGCCTATAACTACACGTCTACTCGGAGCATGTTAGAACGCGTCTTGAAAGACTGTGTACATTGTTCCTCACTGTCTGTAGGATCACGAAGGACGACTGTCCATGATCAGTAGGCAAAGTGTGGAAATCGGCCCGATCATTGCCGCTCTTGACGCGGTTCTTTGACACTCTTCTCTTCTCGCTTCGATGTCGTTTGATCTCATCTTTGCTCTATATTTCCGACGAATGATGGTTCTGTGCATAAGCGCGCGCTTATGCTGGAAACTCTCGGACATCTCCAGAAGGGAACATCACAGAATGATGGAAGCAGTGACATGAACATCGAACATGCTTCTCCCAAGTTGTCCTTTCCACCGCCATGGCCACCTACCTAGACGTCTACAAGAGCTATATGAACCTCACAAAAGCCTACATTGACCTCACACAGCCAACTCTATACGCGTCAATGGCTGCTTTTGCTTTCGTCCCCGCGATGTGGAACATTGTCTGTCGGAATGGTACGTTCTCTGTCTCAGTGTTGCCGCTAGGGACTCAACTGGCTGTTTCAGAGTACAAGAACAAGACACTCACGCGCTTCTTTGGAAACAACAAATACGCATGCTATTTCTTGGGCTTATTGATATTTTCTGCAGGACGCGTCCGAGATGTTCTGTGCGTCGTGATCGCCTCCCACAGCTACCAGAATTTGACTCAGTGAACTTGGAAGATACCACGAGGCGCTCGAGCACCAGCCTCGAGCAACGGTGCTCCCAAGGGCGTACGATCTGTACTACTGGATACCCATCCTTGTTTTCGGTAGCGGACAGGCTCTGGCTATCATCTCGGTCTGGGTGCTCGGTTTGGCGGGGACATTCATGGGCGACTACTTTGGTATACTTCGCGAGAAACGTGTGGAAAGGTAGGATGTTCCCCTTGTACGTGTGTACACTTTCTCACGCAATGGGTGTCCAGCTTCCCATACAACGTGTTCGAGAACCCAATGTATGTGGGAAGCATCATAACCCATCTCGGAGTTGCCCTCTGGTAAGCCTTCAAGTTTGCGTTGGGTTGTCCCGTCCCTCAATCTATCAATCACTTGCGTAGGGACTCGTGTCCGGCAGGTTTTTTCATCACGCTGTGGATCTATGCAACCTATGCGGTTGCCCTGCGTTTCGAGGCGCCATTCACCGAAATGATTTATGCTCAGAAATCTATGGAGAAGAAGAAGGACGACTGATGCCAAGTTGACTTTGGGATCGTTCACCAGATCATTCTTGACATAGTTCCGTGCTCTGATTGTGATTGTAAGCGTTGTAGGCTTCTTGTTTTGTCTTGAACTTTTGTCTCAATTTATTCTCTGTGGTACAAACTATGTGCTGCCGTTGTCGCAGAGTCGGTTTTATATACCCGCTTCGCCCTCCCCTCGCTGCTAGCTGCTCGAAGAGCTCGGTCATCAGAACAGACGCCCAACCTGCGAACATCGACTCCGTCAACGAGCGCCTAAACGAAGCTAATACAATTTGTGACGGCGATGGGACCGACTCTGGGTACGCGCATCCACGTTCACACACGGAGACTCGTAACCTGGAACCAGTGTTGCAAAACATTGGTCAAGTGTGACTGGTGGGATCATGGTCGATGTAAACTCCGAAGTCCTCATCCAGTGCCTATAATTGTCTACTATGACTAGAGACTTTGATTTAAGCACTGCTTGGCCGCTGCGGGTCTGTCGACCTGGAAATGAGCTCACGCTCGTACTGGGCCCAACCGTGCTGAGGCGATATTCCGCTCTCTGCTCTCTGCGATGGCAGTTACATTGCTTTGAATGGCTCCCCCACTCGTGATTGAAACCTCTCTTCTGGTCTGATGCAGGGGAAGTCCCCCTGTGTACTATATTTCCGACTGTTCCCCCACTGGTTACCCCATCCAAACGTGTCAGATCTGGCAATATTGAGTCTCGTTCAGATAAGACATACTCTGGCGAGACTATGAACTCTGTCTTTCTTTCTTTCACCTTCAATCAGCTCTTCTTGTTTTTGCCATGTCGTCTCTGGAAGACAACGCCGCTATATACAGACTTGGACAGTCTATCTACTTCAACAGCGTGACCTTCGGTGTCGGATTCGTCTTCTATGGTGAGAGACGTAGTTTGTGCGCTGACGATGTTATGGCTGACTTCCCCAGGGATGTACCTTATCCTTCTCGCTATCTGTCTTTACATGATGGCGTAGGTTTTGCAATCCTTACTCTTCTAGGCAATGCTGACTCGCCTTCACTGGCTGTAGAAAGCGGCCCCACTTTCTCAAGACGCGGGCGTCAAAGGCTATCTTTGCCACACTCATTCTACTTTTTATTTCGACTACTACACAGTTCGTTGTGGGCATGATAATCGTTCTCGTCCAAATCGATGGGTATCTCCTTCGACCAGAAGTCCCCTTACCCGATCGACGAGTCTTATGGCTCGTCGAGAACACCCCTCTTCTCATCCTCAATACGTGGCCGTACGCGATCAACGTGAGTCCAATATACGCCACCTTAGTAGACTAACTGACTGCTCTCTAGATTCTCGCTTCGGATTGCATCGTCATGTGGCGGGCGTGGGTTCTATATCCACACGAGCGCCTCGCCCGTGCGGTGATGGCGCTTTTGGCCTCTGCCGACGTTGGTAGGTCGCCCGGTCGAGAAACATACGTGACCGTCCTGACTTCTCTGACAGTCCTTTTTCTCTGGGCACAATCTCTAGCCACCTTCCACTCGTCGAGCTATGGCTCCAATCCTGAGCTTGACCAGCAGCTATACTCGGCCACTTTATTCATTTCCTTTGCGACCAATCTCATGGGTACGGCATTCATCGCTTCGAAAGCTTGGTGAGCGTTACGCACTGTGCCATGGGAGTACACGTTTTTGAAGCATCGGTTTTCAGGGATCACCATCGACTGCTTAGTTCTGCCTTTGACAGAAAACACAGACGTACATATGTCACGCGTGTGCTGGCTGTCCTTGTTGAAGGTGGCGCAATGTTTGGTATCATGCAGGCAAGTTCTATGATCTCATTTGTCTTCGGTTCATCTAGACTAAATAACTTGACAAGCTTGGATACGCCATCATAGAAGTGAGCAACACGACCCCGTTCCAGCCGCTCGACATGGCTATGGATGTGGTCTCATCAATCATGGTCTATCTTGGGGTTAGTACAACACCCTGCGATCTCCAACCTATCTCATCCCTTAACAAGGCAATCTTCCCCACCGCGACGATCATAATCGTTAGCTCCCAAAAATCAGTCAGCGATTACGCGTCGTCGCCTCTCGCGCATGCGGAGAAGACACAGACGATGACCCCGAACGTCACCACTATCCACTTCGCACACCAAGACTCAGACTCAGGTGGTCAGGATCTGAATTCGGATGTTGAGTCACTCAACTGTAACGAAGAAGAACGCGCGCGTTCCCTCAATAGTAAGCATGAGAGGCGGAGCGCTTCGTTCTAAATTCCAGACTTTGAATACAGTTCTCGACTACCATGTACATAGCACAATGACTGACACTCAATCTAGGCTTCCCGGAAGTAGATCTTCCTTTGTCTCTTTCCCGATAAAGTACGATGTTTGCTCTCGCATACTTCGCCCATAACCCCCTCAGACCCGCGCAATTCCGCCCGCGCCACGGTCAAGATCCATCTAACAAATTATATATCACATATCCAAGCTAGCTAATTGTACAAGTCGTGTAGATGCCACGTCGTATATAGGTAAGTGAGTAAGATCTCTCTCTAACTTAACAAGCCTGGGGCACCTCAAACCCATTCGTACGGACCCCTCCACCCCAGGGCGTCTTGCCCACAACATCCGCATCCGTGCCCAGACCCCTCTCCGCGAAGCCGTTCCACAACAAGCAGAAGTTCTCTCCACCAGTAAGCTGCTCATCCGCCTGGATGATCGCATCCCTGGCGTCGAAGAAGGATGGACGGCACGGCTGGAGCTTCATCCCGTTGAGAACGAGCTGCACCGCGAGCGAGTTGCCGTGCTTGGGCACGAGGGGCTTCTTGCCCACCGCGGGGCGGTAGAAGTCGCCCTCGGGGACGGTGCCGTTGGCGAGCGGGGCGGGAGGGAAGAGGTTCTCGGTGAAGCCGTGCTTGGCGATGAGTTTCTGCGAGACGAGCCAGAGCATCTGCGCCCAGACCTCGCCGATGGCGTGCACTCCCCAATATCCGGGCTTGTCAAGTGTCTGGTACGTGGACGGGTTGACGGTGTCGTTCAGCGAGTAGGGGTAGTTCCTGATACCGCCGTCCCTGTTCGCAGCCCAAGCACCCATGGGGTAGTCCTGGTACTCCTTGGTGCTCCGGATGGTAGTAGCGAGGAAATCTCCCCATCCTTCGCCCATTCCACCACTCTCACCCCAGCCGAGGCAAGAAGAGGAGGCAGGACCACCGGTTAGACGTGTGGAGAGACCGTGGCTGAGTTCGTGAATGACAATGCCGGCCTCCAAGTCACCGTCCCTATAAGGGAGAGCGGTGTTCCAGAGATACATGCGCATGCGACCGTTCTGGCCATCAGGCGGGGTCATGAAGTTGGCGTTGTTGTAACCGGAACCGTCCTGAGCGTTAGCGATGACGGCGTCACCACCTTTGCCACCGCGTCCAAAGTTGTACTGCTGGAAGTTTCCGGACACTTCGTCAAAGCCGTAGCGGTAATAGAAGTCGTGGATCATGTTGGAGGTGTAGAAAAGTTGAGTGACGGTAGCGTTGATGTACTGGCGGGAGATGAGAAACACAAGCTAGTGCTGAGATACTGTGAACATACCTTGTAAGCTTCGTCTTGTGCGTCGCCTTTCTCGGTTTCCTTGGGAGCATAGGGGTAGTCAAAGTCCATGTCTTTACCAGCGTCAGGGCGGTAGTTGTTGATGTATTGGTTCTGGCCCTCCCAATTCTCTTGCGCAAAGACCTGGAGGCACATCAGTATGAATGACGGACTGCGAATTTAGTGAGACTCACGTTGTTACCCCAGGTGGTCGAGGTGTTCCTCCAGAACTCCGAGGTGCTGAGACGAACGCCTCTGAGCGAAGGGTCCTCAGAGTAAGGGAGCGAATGCCATCCCATGGGCGAAGCGAGAACATCAAAGTTCTCCTTCTCGATGGTCCGTTCACCCTCGGCGGGGTCGTTGACACCCCATCCAAAGACGTTGTAAGTCGCGGTCTGCTTGCTGGGATCCGGCTTAGGAATGGGCGCATCAGAAGCCCAGTCGACGACAGAAATGATGCGATGGGGTGCCATGGCAGAGACAGCGGCGTCATACCAGTTGTCCTCCATCTCGACTTGGAACTGCGAGATCAATTAGAAATATTCGAGTGGAATGATGACAACACTTACGCGCCAAACGAGTTTGAGGTCGGTGGACAGACCGTCGGCACCGGGTACCTGAATCCAGCCCATGCTGGCGCGCACAGGGTTGACGGTGTCAGGGACGTTGTCAATGAACGAGAGGAACGGCTCGTCGGGGTTGGTGAGGTGGTCAATGGGACCGACTGTCATGCCCTCGAGGTACTCGTCGTACTTCGACAGGATCTCGTTGACGTCGTTGGGAGTGGCGGCAATCATGAACTGGAGAAGAGCAGCGCGAACGTCGGGCTCCACGTCGGAGGTGCGGGGCGCAAACTCGTCGGCAACGTGCACGGAGAGACAGTTTGAGGAGTGGAGGTGGTGCAGAGGACCGAGTGCGGCGTGCATGTCGCTGTCAAGGACGGTCTGACCGTCGAATGAGCTGACGCGGCTCCTCATTTCTGACTCCAGCTGGTGGCAGTAGTCACGATGAGGGTGACTGTCAGAAGTGGGAGGGTTGGCCGGAGTTGGAGCCTTGCCCTTGTAGAACTGCACAAGAAGGAGAGTGAGCGATTGGGAATGAGCTGCTGTAAAGTGCTTACCGAATTGCCATAAGAGATGACCATGCCGTCCTTGATGTTAATGTTCATGTCGCCGTCGGCGACCTCGAGCCCGTTGATGACTTGGCGCACATAGACATGGGTAATGCCAGTGTTCTTGTCGGTGTACGAGTCAGGTCGTATCCGGTAAGAGTGAGTCGAGTCGAGCTGGCCGACGAGCTGGTCCTCGATGAAGAGCTTGGCGACCTCAAAGGCGTCGGCGTACGGGCCAGGCGGCACAAAGCCGTTGGTGACAATCTGGTACGGGCTGGAATGATAGACAGCGTGCGGGTGGACGGGGCCGAAGCCGAGCGACTTGCGCAGACGACCCGTCATTGTCGACGACGAGTGCGCCGCCGCCGCCGCCGCGAGCGATGCGATGAGCAAACAACGCATGAAGAGAGCGACGAGAGTGTGGTGGTTGGCAGTGGTGGTGGGGGGATGTGGTGGTAAGAGTCCAAGCGGTGACGACGCCCAATGCGGATGATAAGGCGTTCGAGTCTGGCGCCAAATGGGGCTATTTCCGACATGCGGTTGCCGAATGATGTAATCATGCGCCACACTGCTGCTGTCTTGCTGTATCCTGACTCGACTGCCTGCGCACTCACGTAACGCGTGACCCTTTCCGCTGTATCCGCACCCCCGCGTACCCCAGTTTTTTGAGGTGGCTACGCGCGTACTGCCACGCCCTCATCCACGCCTTCTCTTCAAGGCCAGTTTACCCCAATGATAGCTCATACCCCAGCTCGGAAGCGGCGTTTCTCCAAGACTAAGTGATGTAAGTCAACACGCTGATTCCGCAATCAAGGCAAGCAATCGTGTCCTTATCAAGTCCGGAGAGGAGTCTGAGGAGCAACGGACGAGGGCGTGTCCCTGTAGCGTGGCACTCACACACCGGCCTTATGGTCTAGTCGCATGATTCCTCGTTTGGGTTGTTCTACTTCGAGGAGGTCCTGGGTTCAATTCCCAGTGAGGCCCTTTTTTCTCTCCTTTCCAACACCGTTTTTGGAGCGAGCGCCGAGCAGTGAGGCTGAGTTCAGTGCTCACTGGTCAGTGGTGACTGCTCAGTGCTCAGTGCCAGTGAGCATTGAGCCTCAGTAAGCACTGAGCAGTCACCAGTGAGCATTGAGCAGACTGGGTCACTGAGCACAGCAGTGAAATCACTACTCAGAACTGTGAGGAGCGACCGCCGCCGACGACTCGCGAGCGACGAGCGCTCAGAGTCTGTCAGGTCGCGAAACTCCAAATTTGAATGAGACACCACTGTCCAGACAAACTCGATTGGTTATATACATTGTATAATGTACAGCTATCATATAATTTACATCTTTGATTGTACAACTTTGACTTCCTACTGGCAAGATACTTCTTACATTACTCGCCGCGTCTCTCTTTGCTTTGGCATCGTAAAGTAACCCCGGCACGGAGTTGTGGCAAAATACGCCTTCAACGTCAATGGAAGACATTCCGGGAGGAATAGCCCTCTCATAGTCTCTTCAAATACCCCAAACCCCTTCTCCGTTTCCAGAACGCTAGCCTCGGGCTGGAACTCTACCCTCTCTAGGTCGAGTTTCCCATTCGTCAGTGCCGCATCGAGGGGCATCCAATGATCAGAGTGGGCTAATGCCCAATAGTTGAGCTCTTGTCTGTTCATGACGAACGCGATCTCGCGAAGAGCTGACGAGGCAGGGAGGTGAGTGAGGGTAGCGATGACCCACGGGAGAAGCGTCGGAGTAGGACAGACGAAGGAAGCCATGGTGGACATCCTGAGCGTGAAAACCACGCGTCGGAGACGGTCGAGTTGCAATGGTTCAACGACCTTGGAGACTACTACAGTCAGTATTCCCACATTCTACCAATCAATCGTTTCACTCACAGCGATAACCGTGATCAGCTAGGTGTATCTTTTGCAGGGCAGGCCCCGCAATCGCCACTAGTGTCTGCACCCGGTGTGCAGTATCTGGCGTCCACGCGCCCCTGTGGATGTCAACTTCCTGAGCGCTATGCAGAGGCGAGACACCCCGGTCTGCGAGAAAGTCCCGCAGGAAGCCATCCTCCGCCGGATCGTTCCAATCCACCGACAGCCTCTCCAAATTCAAGCACCCCACACGCGCCTGATCAATCTCCTGCGAAGACTCGACACTGGGAGGCTCGGGCACGCGTATCCAGCGCGCCAACACGCGGTTCTGAGGGGTCTGCAAGCTGCAACACGAGAGTTTTAGGCGGCGGAGCTTGGGGAAGGATGTCAATACGTCCGACGCGCAGCGGGGGGTATCAAAGTTGCAGCTGGTGAGGACGAGATCGTACACGGGCAGGCGGGATAGGGCTTCGCAGAGCCCTGGGAGGTCGGGTATCGTGCGAAACGCTATCTTGTGGAGCGTCAGGTCTTTGACGTTGGTGAAGTGGGACGCGAGGGAGGCGAGGTGGGTGTGTACCACGCATGCGGGTCTGACGCTGTGGAGTGATAGCCGTCGTACGGCCGACGATACGTAGGGTGGGGCAGCGAGCAGGTAGGGGATCCACTGTCCCGCCGGACGTCCGTCACTGAAGCAAGTGGAGCTGATAGTGTGGAAGAGGTAGCGCTGTATCGTGGGGATCATGTCCTTCCAGACGAGACACATGTCTCGTACGCTATCGGGGTCGATGGAGAGCAGCTCGTTGAGGATCATTAGTTTCAGCTCGAATGGCAGCTCGATGTCAGAAGAGAGTGACATTCTACGTGATACAGAGCGTCAATACCGTCGCGCTTCAACAGTTGGGGAGAACTACCTGGAGGTCCTGGAGAGAAAGTCGGCTATGCGGTGACGATGAAGGTTGACAGCAACTCGCGAGTTCAATAGAAAGGGGGTTTTAGTCGCCGTGATCTAAACACGGTTAAAGCCGATCGTTAATGATGGTGCGAAGTTGAACTGAATGCTGCCGTGGCAGGTGGACCGTGGCACTCTGTTCAGATATCCAGGGACCGGCTATCAGATATTGAACTCTACTTCCTGATCATTCTCTCAGACCGTCTCGGAGCATTCCCTTTTGATTCCCTTCTCCCCGGCCGTCGGAGTATTCAGTGGAAGCTACGACACAACGACAATCTACCGACGGGACTTCCTCCCGAGTCCTCCATCATTCATCGATGACCACGTATGTACTATCCGGGTGTCTGCCTTCCTTATTGAACATCTCGCTCTCGGTATGGAATCGCCACAAATCCTTGGGTTGTCACACTGTAAGCCTACACGATTGACCACGAGGTGACCTCGAGGATCGGTCTTCGCTCTATTTCCTCACACCCAGCCTCTGCACATCGTCCTCCTTCGATGCGTCACATCTTCCCTGGAACTTTCGGAGAAGCAGTCATTGGCCTGACCCATCCACTTCCATCATCCTGCTCGACCCCATGAGCAGACATCTACGCTTCTCGTCCGTATGGCGTGCTCAGCATATGATGCTGCAAAGCTGGGCACGCACAATTTTCGGGCGTCTTGAAGCTTGAGGCCTTACGACGAGGTCGGAGGAAGAAAATTCGAGACCAGTAAAACCGATGAACGGCTTGGCTTGGCCCTCAAGCTAGGCCTTGCTCCTTGTCACCAGGTGCTCCCCATGGATTATACCCAAAAGCGTTAGATTGTTGAGTTGACATGTGCGAGGCACGAGCGTGTGGCAACTTGAGGTCTTTGATCGGACCGGTGATGCGGTCATTCGCTTCTCTCTTTCTGACCGCCATCACGTCCGACACCGAAGCCGCGCTCACGACAGTCTCGAGCGCGCACACACTCGCTTGGGCTCGTTTATTTTTACTCTGCTTTTGTATTCATTCCACTGGCCACTTCGGGCCTGGCCCGGACGGCAACAACTAGCGACTTTGCCCAAAAATTTTCATCTGGCGACAACTCCAACACCGAAGAATCTTCTCCAAGGACGACACACGTCTCGCGAGCCCTTCCAGCAGGCGCTTCCAGGAGAGAAATCGAATTTTGCCTGCCGACTTTTCCTCCAGGCGCCGACATATCCTAAACACCGAGCACCGGGGACCAGACAGACGTCACTCTCCCCGTCGCATTACATTGAAAGCACAGACCGCACCGGGACACGCTATAATATCCGTCCAAGCTTGAGCGCCCAAACCTAAGGCTATTGATTGAGACTCCAGTGTACGTGTTTTGCTGATCGCTCTTCCGCCATCATGCTAACTAAAATCCCATGTTCTACCTTCGAGACACGGCAATCGCTTGCTCATGGCACTAACTGCCTGTGCCCTCTGGACACTGGGTCACACCGCATCTCTTCCTCGGCGTCCATGTTGTCGTCTGGAAATTGACGCCCTACATAGTTCTGGGCAATCTGTCGACCTTTGTGCACGCTCTCGTTGATCCCCACACGTGTTCTGATGCACTTTCTACTACCCCATCGTGTCAATTGTACTTCCCTCAACACAGACCCTCCCATCTCTGAAACTACGCTTTGCACGTAACCCAATTATCCCTTCCTCTTGCCGATGTCCTATCACCAACTGTCTCTTTGCTCCAATCTCCTCTTCCTACCGTATCCATTGTCCATTTTCCTTTCAGAGTTCTGTCTACCGCCCCTACCCTTTCCCCTGCTTCTTATCATTGTCCCTCTTCAAACCCATCCTGTCTTCCAACTCTGTCTCTTGTAACCCCTACTGCTGCCACAACTTTCACCTCTGGACTGAACCTCTGTTTCGCTTCTATGCCCCCGCATTGAACCACCCCTGCCTCCACTCCCGCATTGAGCACAGCATTGAACTACGCCTGCATTGTACCACATTGAATCGCTACCGCATTGAATCCACTTCCGCATTGAATGCATAATTCACACCCCGCATTGAATCACATCGAACCCACTCCCGCACTGCACACGCTCCCGCATTGAACCGCACCCGCTCCCGCATTGAACCGCACCCGCACCCGCATTGAACCGCACCCGCACCCGCATTTGCACCCGCTCCCGCATTGAACGCATATCCCGCGCCCCACATTGAATGGCGTTGAACACATATCCCGCGCCCTGCAAACCACATTGAACCCGCTCCCACCTTGCACCCACTCCCGCGTTGAACCTGCTTTCGCATTGAACTGCACGCACTCCGGTATTGAACCCATGACCCGCATTCCGCACTGAACCACATTGGATGCGCTCTGAACCACATTGGATGCGCTCCCAGCCTTCCACATTGAACGTACTCCCACATTGAGCCACGCCCATCGCTACCTGCATCAAACTGCTCCCGCCCCATCCGTATCCCACTCCAGCACTGTCCCGCTGCACTACACCTCGTACTACACCTGCCCTCGCAATGGGCCACTCCTTGGGTCTCCTTCATCCGCACTGAACTGCCCCGTATTTGGATGTCGGGCAGTATGAAGATGGAGGAGGCCCGTACCTGCGCTGAGCGGCACAAGTCTCGCACCCCAACTTTGAGCACCCGACGGCACGACTGCCTCATATCCGCATTTGTTGATACACTTGATACACGGCGAGGCTGCCGCGAGGACCTTCATAGTCCGCATCCATTGATACATAGCATGGATTTTCATGGTTGATTGTACATATGGTGTCGCATTTGTAGACTATGCATTGCCTGGATCGTATACCCGGCCACTATCCCTCTCTCTGTTACGTGACTCTGCCCTAGGCAGTCGCTCTTGTTATTTGGCTCCACCGATATTGACCTCGACCGATATTCACCCCAACATTTAGCTTCCTTCTGCCACGTTCCATGTTGTTGCATCTCCACTGCTTTGTAGGATTATACACTTGCTTGCTTACTTGCATTGCCTCCCCGTTTCTCCCCCGCCTTGGCCTAGCCTCCAGCAAAGCTCAGGTAATCAAAAGAGTTTTGCGACTCATTGCTGTGATCCTGCCCTTAGAGAAACATTCTCCATTTCAACCGCCATCCTCTGATGTCCAGTTAAGATTCGGGATCGCGAGATGATGTTACCAAGATCCCTGCCTTTGCAAAGTGTAGCCGTAAACCTAGCGTGTTTCTAGCACCATGCTGAGCCTCGAGAGCACCTTGCTATGATGGGCGTATGGTGTCCTTTTTGCGATGCCTCGAGAGGCGCTGCAGTAACCGCCCAGCCGATCTCAGCCGTCATAATTGCCACCTTGGCTTAAGCAAGCCATTGCTCGGAAACTCGCTGGACATCCAGCCCACCGTGCAGCATGCGCAACCCACAACTTTAATGCAAACCGTTATCTTTGTTCTTAACAGAACATTGACTGTTGCCACGTTGCCCGCCCTTGCCCGCCTCTTTGTGTCTCGTTCTGTTGATATAAAACATCAACCACTCTTCAAGCCGCCTGCCTCCTTTTCCTGAGAGTGCACTCAAATGCACTGTCAGAGACGCTTCTCGGTCATTTCCGTTCTCAAAATGCAGTGTACGCTCCATACACATCGAGTGCTGTACCACAGTGCGCGATAGCCGCCTCACAGCAAGCAGCAACGTTAACAAATCCCCATCCCTAGACTCAATGTACCGAGCGCGCAACTGCTCAGTTCTCGACGCGTCGAGCCATAGGTGTGCAGTACCACAATGTGCGGTAGCCGTATCACAAACCATTGTACCGAGTGCGCAACTGCTCAGTTCTCTCATCTAGTTGGGACAGCTGTGGTGCTACTGGCACTGGTTTCTCGTTGAGTAGTCATCATAGACTTACGTGCATGGTCATACGCATTCTCAAACTGGAAGCCTCCGCGAATGAGAACACAAAGTAAACTGTGTGTCACGCGCACCACGAGATCAGACACCGATTTCACGGTCACCATCCTGTTTTATTGCGATGCGGCACTGAACCCGGCGGCCATGCGCAGATTGGCTTTGAATGAAATTGAATCCAGCGTGGTCACGTCCCGCGGCTATCATGAGAAGATCCCGCAAATGAGCACAGATATCTATCCTGATACATAGGCACTCACCGACAAACTGAATCTCATAACCCAAAATGTCACGCTCGCCACTACACTTGAGTCGGTGACGATGACGGGAAAACATTGAATGCAGTGTACCACTAAGCATCTTTACTAGCACATCTGCACCCGCAGTCCGAATGCTTTTGCTTTTCCCTCTCTCCTGGCCGCTGCTATTGAATTGATCAATCCTCACTTGCCCGTGGATAAGCTCGGCCTTGGGGCGCCCTCGACATGCATGTAAAAAATTTCCGCTGAGTATACGAGACCGAGAAATCGAACCAAGGACGAATTGAGATTGCTGCCCATATGCTCTGTACCAGCGCTTCCGGGTCTGGCTAGCCCATCCGACATTGATTATCAGGAGCGACGATCTCCATTTTGCGCCGGAAGATGCAATCTGTCTTGCACAGCTAGGGTATGAATCTGCGCGTCGTGCGGCGGCCCCTCCTGATACAGCACCCGCCGGGATTGCCATCCCAGATTGCCACCCTCAAAGCTGGGTGAACAAACTCAACTTACAGGGTTTGAGTACCGACTCAACCTGACTCGACTAAGCATCGCTCTCAGCCGACGGTGCCATCCGTCCCTACTCTAACTCTGTGACCCAAGTCTCTTCAGACTGATTCTGTGGAGGCAACGATGACTAGTCCACTAGCTTGAACTCGAGGAGAGTACCTTTGTGGCTTTCTTCTAAGCACCACAACCCGAGCACTCTCTATCATAGACTGATGACTTGCGGCTCTACAATCTCACGACTCTCCCACAATACACCGTGACACGCTCTTGCCCGACTCGACCGACCATCATTGCTTCGACACTTTGATATATGACAAACTCTCAACTGCGGCAGCTCCTCTGTGATCAACAACCCATCCGCGGTTTCAGCGAACAAGGCGTCTCCCGCAAGAAATACTAGAATCAATATCACTGCGCGTCTAAGGTCTTCCGACCAAAATCCCGGAAAATCGCATCGGTACAGCCAACGTCAATTCACGGATTGCACAGCCTTCTTGCTCTCCTTCATAACTTGGCATCGCAAAACAGACCACTGTGTGCAAGGGACTAGACTGTCGCCCTGAGCACAATTGGCACTGTCCACCACTGCACCTTGAATCAAGCACAGAGCTACTGACTCATACATATTGACTTTCTTCCCGAGCATGCACCCAAGGTCCGCCTCCTACAAGTTGGGTATCCGCGCTAGCTGGATGCGTCGTCGTACTCCTTCGTATTGGGTATCGCAGCTGACCACGGATCCCAGGAAGTTAGTCGGGGCCCAAGGGCTCTTCGAGCCTTTGCCCACACTCTATTGCTCAAGTGACAGCAGGCACATTTCACTCAACAACATGCAAGAAAGCTAAGGATCTCATAGGTCTTTTACTGATCAGCATCGAGGTCTAGTACGAAGATTGTTGAGTTGACATGTGCGAGGCACGAGCGTGTGGCAACTTGAGGTCTTTGATCGGACCGGTGATGCGGTCATTCGCTTCTCTCTTTCTGACCGCCATCACGTCCGACACCGAAGCCGCGCTCACGACAGTCTCGAGCGCGCACACACTCGCTTGGGCTCGTTTATTTTCCCACCCTCCGCACCCTTTTCAAACCAGGTTCCGCCCCACTTCTAGACCGAACCTGTTTGCTCGAACTCACATTGGCATTGAACTGCTCTGACGAGCACTTCTAGATCCTATTCAGCTCTCGTTCGAGGTTTCCCACCCGCCCTCGCAGCTGACCACGGATCCCAGGAAGTTAGTCGGGGCCCAAGGGCTCTTCGAGCCTTTGCCCACACTCTATTGCTCAAGTGACAGCAGGCACATTTCACTCAACAACATGCAAGAAAGCTAAGGATCTCATAGGTCTTTTACTGATCAGCATCGAGGTCTAGTACGAAGACCTAGAGTAGTGAGCTACCAGAAGCAAGTGAAGAAGGATATATTTGCGCAGAACGCTCGTGTTCATGTGGAAGAGAGGTCCGTTTTCAAATCGCTCTGATGATGGGTGCCGCCTCCCATGCGATATGTGCGTAAGACCTGGAGTCGTCCTATGCGGTCGGCTCCGCGATGTGGTTGTGCTGAATGTCATCAAATAAGTTTAAGACTTGCGGTGTCCAAGAAGCGGCGTCATTATGAGGATGGTTGCCACTCTGTTGAGCGGGGCAGATCAGCACGCAATGCAGCGTCCACGGAGTACGAGACTTGCCATCTTCTTCGTTCCTTTGCATGTTGATGGTCGCTCGCCACACGGATGATTTGCGATACTGATGGGTACGTTGGGATGCAAGGGATATCAAGGGAGTAGCGAGCCGAGCCTTTCCAGGTGCCGCCGTCCAGGATAGATGGTCGGAAGACCCATGCCAGAGCCTCTAGGAGCAACGATCCACGCTCGAAGTGGATCCCACCGCATAGTATCTGGCATGCGCTCGTACGCGGCAGCAGCATCTAAGTCTTTAATGCCTGAGTCTCATCGGGAGAGAGTGTGTGAGCCCAAGTCGGTCCGAAATAGCATGGCAGAGGCATACTGTACGACTGTGAACGACGATGTGGTGGCAAAAGAAAAGAGGACTTCGGATGTTCGGACCGAATTTCTTGGCCACCAAAAACCTCGGTCTCCACTTCGCATCTTGCTTCCACGGCCAGCACCACGGACGGCCACTGTCTCGCTTTGCTTCGATCCAGTGTGCTCTGAGCCTCTGGCTGCCTTGCTTGCTGGGGAAAACTTTGGGGAAGTGGCATGTCGGTAATATCTTACAGGACGACATGACTCGGCGCAACTCGCTCTCGCTTCTTACTCTCCTTCGTGTGCACACACACCATCCTCTACAAGAACTGTCGTCCTGATAGAACCTTCTACAGCCTCGGTATATATCCCTCAGATCTGACCAGATTTACGCGGTGGGGAGGCTCTCTTATCACGGGAACTTCGTGAACACGAATGGTACCGTGCTTTCCACTCGCCAAATCTTGATGCACAGTACGTCACATTTGGGGAAATAAGAATGTGTGCTATTTCCTGCTTGTCCTGACTTTTGCTGCAGGTCGTGTGAGATATCCTGTGGGTATCCTGTCGACGAGATTTCTTTTCTTCTCATTTGAACGCCTTGACAGATATCACGAGGCTCATGATGATGTACTAGTCTCGTGCGGCCCTACTTCCGAAGGCACAGTGACACGATCCCAATCATTTCATACCCATCGTGCATTGGTATTCGGACATTCGCGGAAGCTAGCGCTCACCTCAAACTTGGCGCTTAGTCTTCCTGGAACGATTGCATTCATATTTTGGATGACAGACGCGTCGGGAGGGATTCTCGTTCTCTTCTTGGGCCCTCTCTCGACAACAATCATTCACAACTAAAACGGTCACGATATAGAGACATACGAGAACGTTGGTCCACCTTAAACTTATCATACAATGAGCAGAATTACATCTTGGTACATTCTTCTGATTCTACATGCAGCTTATGAGCACGTCCCAGGAACGGTCTCATATTGAGATATCGCGTCTACCTTTGCTGCAGAAGCCGAAGTTGTGTCGAACACATATCCCAGCCACTCCTTCGCTAACCGTCTTGCAAGCTCGATACCAACGACGCGTTGACCCATGCACAGGACCTGCGCGTTGTTGCTGAGGACAGCGCGCTCAACGCTGAAGCTGTCATGAGCAGTCACGGCGCGTATGCCGGGAACTTTGTTCGCGGAGATGGCAACGCCTATAAGGTCAAGAAGTTGAGATGATTTCGGACGGAGTGATGGTCAAGTATATGACATACCGAGACCCGTCCCGCAAATCAATAATGCTCTATCTGCTTCACCCGCTGCGACCTTCTTCGCCGCCGCCACAGCTACGTGTGGGTATGCTGTCTTATCCTCTGCTCCTCCAACACCGACATCGATGATTTCTGTGACGCGGGGATCCTTCTTCAAGTCGGCCTTGAGAGTCTCCTTGTAAGTGACACCGGCTTCCTGTAGCAAATCTTAGTAGAAGTGGCGACCAAGTACAAGAACACGTACATCACAACCGATGACAACGCGCCATTTGATGGGAGTCGCTTCGGGCACTGGCATGGTGAAGAAATAAGTTGGCAGAGAGCAGTGCGGTTAAGTTGGATGGCAGAGATAATCAAGTCCTGGTTTCGGGCGCCTTGCTTGCTTTCATTCCGAGAGGGAGTCTCGGAAGCATATGTATCCGTGGGGTAGGTGGGGCGGAACGCGATCGACAAAAATCCCGGAGTTTGGGATCTCGGGACCGAAGCATTATCCTCCATCTCCGGTCAGTCTCCGGGTTGTCGATGCAGCTCGAGGCAGAGAGGGAAGGATAGGCGCTATATAGGAATGTTGTTCTGGAGTCGGGATGGTTCTAAGTAATTCCTTGAACCCACACCGCGAACTCAAACATCCTAACCGCAAAGATGCCTGCAACTGTTCTTATCACTGGAGCTGCCGGATGGCTGGGCGGACTCGTGAGTTACACCACCTGACTTTTCATGCACTGCTAACCCGCTACAAGCTCTCCACTGCCCTCATTAACGATTGTCGCACTCCCGACGTTAGCTTCATCCTTGCCGACATTGTCGAACCCAAAGCGCCCAAGAACGTCCAAGCGGCATCAGGGAATTCGGGAAATCATGACGCGCCAGATAGACCGGCATCTGCGCCGACATCATGATGATGGCCGATGGCCCGACATTATCATCAGGCATCATCGTCGATAGCACATTACGACGATTATCATACTGCCGCCATGATTTCTATGCCATCATAACCTTCACTTCACGATGTTCCCCAAGTCATCGGGTGACCTTGTTCATTCCTAGTGCAAAAAAAGCGCTACGTTGCTTTCACACTCAAGTTGATGATTTCAGTGATTTCGCCCATCTGCTCTCAACTCGCAACGGAGAGGGAATAGCGAAACTTGGGCAGAACGTTAACGAGGCGGAACATCGAAAATTATTGCAAGTCCGTTTGCCGGTGGCACCCTGGCGGTCACGTGTATGTTGGAAGAAAACTCGGCATGCCAAACAAAGTCGCAGAGAGTCGCTCTCTTCCACCCACTTCCACCTCCTCAGCGCTCAGCGCAGGACTGGCATCTCAATCGCAATCTCAAAGGCACCGTGCGGACTTGGACGACTCACACTCACATGTACGCTCAACGAATATGCGGCAGCAAGCACTCTTTTGGACGATGGCCCGACGAACGACTGACCCCGCACACCCAGTCCTTTCACCGCATCCGACTATCGTGGACGATGACCCAAGGCCCGCCCCCTGCGACCATTCTCTCGATTTCACGACCGCCTTCCCCGAACACGACCGCCTTCCCCGAACACGACCGCCTTCCCCGAACACGACCGCCTTCCCCGAACACGACCGCCTTCCCCGAACACGACCGCCTTTCCCGACCACAATTGCCTACCTCGAAACACGACCACCTACCTCGAACACGACTGCCATTCTATTCACCTTCCCCATTGCGAACGAGTGCCTATGCCGACTCCTCTTTGAATGGCCCACACTTCAAACAAACAGTAACGGTCACTGTTTCGACGACGACGACGACATTTGATTCGGACGAGAACGACCGCCTCGAGACGTGACTTTTCCAAGCGACAATGACGACCTCTGCGATCTCCAGACAATCACGCGGTTGGGCCATGCACGGACGTCGAATCGACCGCGGCCGCAACGGAGGAGGAGGGCGAGTGGATTTGATTCTGTTGACAGTAGAGTACATAGTTTAGTACAGCGGTTGTCTCATGTATCTGTTCTAATGCAATATTGTTGTTCCCCATCCTTTCGTATGCCTCAATTGGAATAAAATCACATCAACACATCAAGCAATGCAGCTGGACTGTTTAGAGCGCCCCGTCAAGCTGTATCATCGCTTACAATCCCATATAATCATTGAAATCGATGATGTGTGTTATGCAACATGACGAAAGTCATTGGTTGAGTATCGTCGATGACAATCGAGCCATCATAATTATACCGCATTACCGGACATTACGGGACATGATAGAGATGATGATCGATTGTCAATGTTTCCCAAATTCCCTGATAAGTTGGATCGTCCTTCGACTCTCCTGAGCTCGAGCTTGCCGCCTGGCTGGCATCTCCAGAGACGACCATCAAGAACTTCGTTCAGGCGATGCACGTTCCTGCCGAAAAGTTCCTCGCACATACTCGCGTCGTCTGCCTTCCCGGTTTCACTGCGACGGTGCGCGAGGAGCTTCAGGCCTTGGAGAAAGTCGCGGGCCCAGAGGCGTTGAAGCTCGTCTCCTTCAAAGATGACCCCATAAACAGGCGCATAGTCTCCTCCTGGCCGGCGCGATTCGACAATACCTACCCACTGAGCCTGGACTTTCACGTCGACGAGGGTGGTATAGAGCCCATCGTGCGTCAATTCCAGAGGGATATCGCCGCTGGAATTGCATGACCTTGGAAATCAGGGAAATCATACACATTTATAAACAGATAATATCGAGTTGTCACCGTACGCAATCTTAACTGAGGCTCTCTGAGGCTGGTCTGTCGAGGATGCACGACTGCGAGAAACAAGAAGAGATCGGATAATCGGGCCGGCCACTTGCTCTCTTCACTCCGCGTCTACTAGTCTCCCGTAGGCAGACTCGATCAAAGCGGCGCAACCTGCTTGGGTCTAGCACATTCTACGCAGACTTTATCCTGGTGGGCATCGACGATGATATCACAAAGCAATTTACAAATTCCTTGCACACCGATATCACAATTTGAATCCTTGAAGTTGCTCTTCTCCTACGCCTTTCACCCGTCAACCTCGTGTCCTTCTTCACCACTCGCTCCAGTGTGCATGAGGATTTCGCACAGTCCGTTAACAAGACACCGACGAAACAGTACCAGCAAACCATGACTCGACTACTCAGCGCAGATAATCCGTTACCTATCACACAAACAAAAGAATTGTACCTAGGCGCGGCCTGGAGTGTGATTACTTCCATTTTTTCCGGGTTACTTCGCCTATATATGGCCTATCCAGAATAACACTAAGTATGGCATGATATTACTCGGCCGTTAACTAGGGGGGGGGGGGGGGTTTCCTGATGCAATCCCAGGAAGGAGCTGGAAGGAGACGATGAGCGCGCAAGGCGTTCTCGGAGACTAAGGCGTTCTCGGGTATGAAAGCAAGGCGTTCTCGGCAATGATGCGGTCGCACTGCCAAACTCGTCGATCAGGGCCTGCCAGATCGACTCCGCATCCGCGATATTCTAACTTCTGGACGATGTTGCGAGGTGTCGCTCGCGGATGTGCCATTCAAGCGCAGAGGGGTTGGGGTCGTTCCAGGACGTGGGAGGAGGCTGAGGATGGCTCGAGAATGACATTGTTCTTGTAGCCGTTGAGACCAAGTGAACAGTTCAGCTCAAGTTGATCCCGGTAAGCTACCCAGTTTTCGGATCCTGCGAGTCTCTTGTCTTCGGTAAAGAACTGGACGGCTTGGGGGTGGCTGTGCGGGATGACGACAGGATGGAGGTAGTACGGCAGGGGATGAGTTTTGTGTGGGTGTATGTCGATGTGTAGAGCTTATCAGAATACCAGTCTCATAATCTGTTGAGATACGATTAAGTGCGAGTAGCTCAGTCGACTCGATGATGGGAAAAGACTGAGTGCTGTAAGTAACTACGAGGCGGAATATATAATAATATCATATAGGTGATCGAAAGAGAAATAGAAATGATCGTCGGCGGCGTATCGCGCCGAATCACCTATTTCAACAAATGCATGTCCACCAATGACACCATGCACCTCAGCTATAAAGAACATGATGAGTCCGACATGCGATCCGTCAGTTCCTTTGCCCATTCGCCACCATGCCGTCGTTGTCATCCGCTCTTGAAAACGCGGAGAAAGGCCACGCCGACGAGATCCTCTCTTTCCCGTATAGTGGCTCGACGCCCACCCTGATCACTCAGAAGGACATTTTGGGTCAGGCCAATCTCGAGACGATAGGGCTTCCGCTGCCCTCCAAAGTGCTCTCCGCGAAAGAGCTGGCTCTCGTTCGTGGACCTACCAAGAAGTCTGCTAGCAGTCGGGTCAAATTTCGGCTATGGTACAACGCGTACAAGTGCGTGATGATGTCCTGCTCACACGTTTTATCTGACATGTGCCGAATCCAGGCGCCTTTTCACGATCGCCTTCCTGTTCAACTTCATCTCGTTAATGTGTGCGGCATCCGGAAGATGGCAATACCCGAGAGACTACACAGGCGCGTGGATTCTGGGTAACCTTTTGGTTGCCGTCTTGGTTCGTTCGGAGCTTTTTGGCCGCATAATCTACGCATTCGTCAACTCCATGTTTGCGAAGGTGTGTGCATCGCCACATCGTCTTCCGCCCACCATGCTGAATCGATCTATGTAGTGGCCGCCTCTCTGGTTCCGTCTCGGGATTACTTCGGTTCTGCAACACCTTGGTGGTCTTCATTCCGGATGCGCGTCGTCTGCCGTTATGTGGCTCATTTTCAAGGTCACACTTATCTTCAAACATCACCTTTACCTTCATAATGCGATCCTTGCTTTTGGTGTTCTGACGAACATCGCTGTCGGTTTTGCCCTGATCGCAGCGCTTCCGTGGGTGCGTAACAATTACCACAAGTAGGTCCAAGCTTCAGCGCGCCTCTTGACTACTCGTCTAATCTTCCGACAGTGTATTCGAAAGAAACCACCGCGCTTTCGGCTGGCTAGGGCTTTTCTTCAGTAAGCTCCTCGCACCGCAATCCAATACCCACGTTTGACCCTCCTCATAGCTTGGATATTCGTCTTCCTTAGTGATGCTTATAACCCCGACACCAAGACCTTCTTGCCAAACGTCGTTTTCAGGCAACAGGTGGATACCTCAGTCCTCTAAGCGTTGCTTGACTGACTGTTTGTCGTATGTCAGGACTTCTGGTTCTGTGCCTTCATGACCGTTCTGATCATCATCCCGTGGCTTACCGTCCGCCGTGTCCCCGTCAAGATTGAGATCGTCAGTAGACATTGCCTTGTTTTCGCGGCTCATGTTCAAGCGATTTTGCAGCCCTCCTCGAAGGTGGCTATCGTCAAGTTTCAACGCGGTCTGCAGCAAGGTCTTCTTTGCCGTATCTCGCGCGGTCCGTTGTGGGAATACCACGCCTTGTGAGTGTGGCTTCTTTCCAGAGTGACTGGTATTAATGACATACGCCAGCGGTACGATCAGTGAAGGTGTCAATTCTGGCAAGCATTGTATCATTGCTGGTGTTCAAGGCGACGTACGTGTGACATCGCTGTTGTAACGCTTGGCTCATGGAACTTGTATACAGTTTACCAGGAGCTTGGTCGACAACCCGCCGACTCATCTCTGGACACGCGAGCTAAAGGTTAACTTCTGTCTTCCTTCACATAGCGCTGTCAGTGTGTTCATGGGCTGCATTAGTTCGCTGCCATCGGCCACTCGTCGACTCTGTACAGGCGTGGTATCCGTGTGTGCACTGGTACAGGCTTGGGTGCCGCCCTCTCGACTTGCATACAGGTACGTCGAATCGTTTCATCGTCTGTTCCTTTGTTCAACAACGCCCCGTCAGAACCCCGGCTGGTTCGTGATTTCGGCTACTCATCCGCTAAAATTATGGAGCTCAAGTGCCTCGCAGGTATCTCCTTTGGATGGGCTCCGATCAGGAAAAGACCTTTGGGCCCACCGTCTCCGGTCTCATCAAGGAACATCTTCACCCTACCCGAGTCACTCTCTGGGACTCGAAAGCTCGTGGTACTCGCCCTGACAGTGTGAGGATCATTAAAGACCTCTGTCAGGCTTGGGGTGAGCACCTCTTCGTGTTCCTCATCCACACTATGTAACTGTGGCGCAATTATAGGCGCTGAAGTCGTTTTCATCACCAGTAACGCGCAAGGTAACAAGGAAATGATGGAAGGTCTCACAGAGGCCAATATTCCCTGCTTTGTGAGTCTGCCTCGTCTATATATATTGTCTTGTTCCTCATTGAGGTCCCGCACCACAAGGGCACGCTTTGGGATTTCTGATCTCGCAACCTTCATCAGCCCGTACCGCTAAGTCGGCACCTAAGTGAACGACGGGCTCGTTCACTGTCGGATCTTTTGCTGAATAGACCGTGACCTTTGCGGACTGGTCTATCATTTTTGCCTTCGTTCTTTCCTCCAGCAGCACCCATAGTTATTAGTACTTTCGCTAAGTAGCATGGACCGTACGGTTAAGTACAACTAGAGTTCGCCTCCGAACGTCATGGTGAAAACCGTAATATGTATCTTACTATAATTGTATTTCGTTAGGATCTACTTATGTATGAACCGTGTATGAATAAGCGAGGGTTGCTACCGTCGTTTCCCGTAAAATTTACTTCTCCCTTCGGGCTTTGAGTACCGATTAAATGCTTTATTGCTTGTTCCAGGCTTTTACCAGACCATTGCTGTCCTTTGGAACAGTTCGGGGCACTTTCAGCCACGCCCAATTCTCCGACATTAGTACGTACTCCTTCGGTGCGAACTCGTGACCGGCCCTTTCGTGTATTGCGTATCCATCCAAACCCTATATACATGCATGTAGTACACTTAGATATCAATGTCAATGCTACCTCAAGTTCAAAAGGTGCGAAACGACAGTATTGATAAAACGAGTGTGAGCTACTAAGTATGTCCATGAGTGGTCCGAATGTCCGTGAGTGTCCAGGTGTTTAGTAAAATGCTAATGGAAGTAATAACAGTAGTCCTGCTGTAAGAAGGCGGTATGAAGAAGTGAAAGACGGCATGGCGTCTGACTTGTGATGGGTTGTCTTGCCACCTGAAGAATCGTCCGAGGAAGAGGATGAAGAAGAGGCCTTTCCACCTGTGCCCTTGTCTGTTGACGTCCTGTTGTAGTCAAAGACGAAGATCTAGTCGGACTTGAGTAACACGAATGCTTTAGTGACGTAGGACGGACCTTGTCAATACCCTCTGCGCTTTGCATCATTTCGACGTTGTCGTGCGAGGCGTTGGGGACCCAATCGATGGTCGTGTTGGCAGACAAACCGCCGTCCATACCCTGAAGCATGGCAGCAAAGTTTTGTCCACGGGCAAGATGCGTGGCGCCTTGTGTCTATTGTAAACACCGTTAACATCGAGGCCGCCGGGTGAAACACCGCCATGCCATACCTCTGCCTCGCACCGAGTGTCACCTGGTCCGTTATCGTCGAGCCCCCATGCGTAATGTGCCTTGCGCTGCAGGTACCGCGACACGAGTCCGTCTCGCCCAAGCTTCTTGGCGGTCGTGGAAGCGTACCCAGGAAAATCGCCGGAAAGGCCGTACTTGTAGTCATCAACGCCAGAGCATGTCTCATTTGCTATGGGGCGGTCTTCCACGAGCCACATTATAGATCCGGGGTTGGCTGTGCGCGCCAAGAGAGAAAAAATTGTATCATCAGTGGCGGCCCCGGGGGACGTGGAACGGCGGCGCTCACCGATCCAGAAGTGCAGTCTGTCTTCGTGCTTTGAGGTCTTTCGCATGCCGAGGTAGCGTTGGGCCATTTGTGCGCCTGCCGAGTGGCCAGCAATCATCAACACCTGCGCATTCGGGGTCAATTAAAATTTGAGATGCGCAGCGAGCGGAGAGACGGACGTTGAGGTTGGGGTATGTATCCCGGTCCAGGTAGTGGCTGACCAGGGCGTCCAGAACATTGTAACTGCTGTAGTCGGTGATGTTGGAGGGCCCGACGTTGTAGTGGCCGCTGACCCAGGTCGTTAGCCCCCAGAGGAGCTGATCAGACTTGGCGGCGCCGGCGGCAAGATCGGTTTCGTAGAAGAAACAGGGACCACCTCCTCGCGCTGTGCTGGGGTGGGGTGCTGTCCGTGGGTGCCGTGTCCGTGGGGTGGGGTGGGTGTCCGTCAGGGTGTGTGCTGGGTGCGCGGTGTGTGTGTGGGCGTGGGTTGGGTGAGGAGGTGAGAGGGTGGGGTCGGCGCGCGCATGGTCGTCGTTGGGTGTTGGGGTGGGTGGGTGTTGGAAAAGAGCAGGAGGGACGGGGTTGATGCCGGCCGTCCCTTACCCCGCTCTTTCCCCATTTGACTTCCTCATCGGGGGACTTCAAATTTTCATTTCCTCAGGTAAGTATGTACAAGTTCTATGTAACGTGCTAATGTGTGGGGGGGATGACCGGGGGGTGGGGTCGGATTGCACCCCCCCTGCGCCCGTGGTGTTTGCGCACCCCCGCCCGCGGCCCCGCGCATGTGTGCATGGGTTGCGGTTTCGATTCTGGCGGGGATTGCCCGCCAAATCGCCCATTCTCGGGGATATCGGCCTCCTCGCACGCCCCGTAGGGTTAGGGTTAGCGCACCCCGACTGACAGAGTTCCGCTCTCCCGGCCCCGGTGGAGCATTCGTGAGGGGGGGCTGCAAAGTTAGTCAAAGATTGCATTTTCTGGGTGACGGAGGTTAGATTTGACAAGGGATCGAGGGCGCGGACTTACTCTAAGTAGGGTACAAGGGTTGTACTATAAGTCTGCGCGTAATTTTGCGTTAGATTGACTCTGGAATGGCGAGGCGGGTACTCACATGGAATATATGCTGTTTTGAATTGAACCTGCGATGATCTCGTGAGTATGGCTCCCTGGCAACGGGAACGGGACTTACCAACGGTTACAGAGACTCGGATTTGCGCGTCACAACTCACTTTCCCGGTGACCTTGAAGACGCGCTCGCTCTCTTCAGCGCGGCAAACGATATCTAAAGGTACACGTCAGATTTTGATTACAAAACTAACGCGTCACTTACCGTTGTTCCATCTCCCTCTGCCGAAGAACACGTTCTTTTGGGATGCAAGTCAGTGACAGCGCGCGGATCATGGATGCACCGTCAAACGTCCGGCGCAATACCTCTAAGCCAAAGACGCGCACTGAAATAAAAACAGTACACGTCGGAATCAAATGGCAGATTATTGGACTCACTGTGCGGGATCCAAGAATGCTCCTTACGACCGCCACTGCACTGCGAGCAAGGCGAGGTGCGCGGTTGACGTTCGTGGTACCTGGCAAAGTGGCAACGGTGACTGAGGGGACGAACAGCGAGACAATACAAACACTAACCTTCGCAAGGGGTACGAGCCTGGATTCGGCCTGCATAACCAGGCATCTAGAGCAAAAGAACGATCAGTAACAATACCGGCAGCGGGACTTGAGATACCGGATGGATGGGGACGCGAATCTGAGTCGCGACGCGTCGCGGACCCTATATTAAACAGTCGTTCGTCAGTAGTGCATCCCACACACACACATCCCAGCTCAGAGGTGGCCAGCCTCGGGGTTGAGATGTGTGGGGGCGAAATGCGATTAATGGAGACAGAATTGAAAGGCTGCTTACCGGGATGGTGGTGAGAGGAGAGTGACGCGGGAGAACCAAGATAGCAGTAACCACGGAGGTGAGTGACGGTACCTCTGTATGCTGGGGTCGACGGCGAGCTCAGCACAAAAACGGCGACGGACGACGTGTGTCGGTCTTGTAGGTGAGCTCAGTGAACAAGAAGAAGGAAAAGGAAGTCCCAGCAAACTTACCAGGACCCCCACAATGCTGAGCACAGTCCCAGCCACGAGCATCTCGACGGCGCGCTCTGGAGCCCGAATGAGAATACTAGATTGAGCTGGAATAGTGTGAGACGACTCACCGACGTTGACAATAACCAAGAACAGTCGCGGACAGAAGGAAATATGGGCACAGTGGTGGTAGGTGGAAGAGACACTGGAGGAGGTGTCACACAGAGTGACCAGCTCTGTTTGCGCGATCGGGGAATAAACAAGCACTCAGGGATGTGTGTGGCGCGACAGCTCACGTGCACCCCATAAGCTCAAGGTTTCTGTTTTCTGGGTCGTTCATCTTATTCTCCGTTTGCTCTCTACGCTGTACCATCACTCGAAAGAGCATCTATTCCGTCGACTACAAAACTGTGTGTCTACGCCACGCTCGTCTTTCACAATATCACGATTACGAATCATGCGACCCTCGACCCTCGCTATTATAGGCCCTGGAGTGATTTCACTCTAGTGCCGAGATAGCGAGGTTCATGGTCAAACTTGTGCAACATAAACCACATACCTGGATGTGTGCCAAAACAGAATGGAATCTCAAGATCTCACGTTGAATGAGAGGTGAAAGTAACTCAGATCTCAGACAGGGTCTCGGCTCAGACGTAACCAAGGAAACAGACGTAAGACAAAAATGAGGCAAAGAACAAACAAATAAACACCCCTAGCGCTGTTGATGCCCGCTATTGATCATTTCCCTGCAACATCCGACGGCCATCTCACGCGCTGGACAGTGACATTGACAGGATATTGTGTGAGTGGTTTGAGGTGTGTACGTGCTTCGCTTCCCAAGGACAGAGAGCTAATGGTGGAATATCACAGGCAGTCTTGAGATAGAGAGACATGTCGGCGGCTTCGCCGCCTCCGCCTCGTCCTCTTCGCAAGCACACCCGATTTAAAGCACGCACGAACTCGTTAGCTAGGACCGTGGAGCCTGGGATCGCTCGCCGCAGGGCTTTTTTTTCCTGAGCAAAAAGTCAGTTTCCGGCCGTGTTTTGAAAGCAATTTTCGACTCACATTTTGCAGTGTTGACGACGTTTTGAACGTCGTCGAGAAACAGTCAGGGTCGAGACAACATGGTGCCCATTGGATGGCGGGAGGTCGTGCGAGAACAGTGCGCTGGGTTCCAGGTGCGTATTTACATCCGGTCGGGAGATAGGGAGCTTACTGTACCGTACAGCGCCGCAGGCGCTGCGAGGATGGAGACCTCCCGTCCTATACCCATGTCGGCGGCTTCGCCGCCTCTGCCCAGTCCTCCTCGCCACCACAACCAGCCCAAACCAACCACCGAACAACGTGACTCGTTAGCTGGGACCGTCAACCGTGAGATCGCTCGCCGCAGGGCTTTTTTTTCCTGAAGAAAAAGTGAGTTTTTCAGCGTGTTTTGGAGGCCATTTTGAATACACCTTTCGCAGTCTGGACGTCGATTCGCACCTCGTCGAAAAACAGTCAGGGTCGAGACGGTACGGTGCGCTTTAGATAGCGGGAGGTCGTGCGAAGACAGCGCGCTAGGTTAGAGGTGCGTAGTTACAGCCGTTCGGGAGATACTGTGCTGACTAGAAAGGCAGCACTATCAGACGCTCGACCTGGGTTCCCGTTTGCCTGTCAGTACGAATACGCTCCCCAATGATGCTGGTACTACGCGCCCAGGACGCTCGCGGAACACGACGCGCGGTACACTGACGACTGCAAACTTGGTGAGTCAAGTTTCAAATCCACTCGATTACAGACTCTCACCTTGCGTGCAGAGAGCGGCGCCTGTGGCGCCTGGACGGTCCTTAATTCGCATTCTCAATCCCCAAAAGTCGGGTCCCAGAGGCCCACAATTCGGCTCCCTTCGATTGCTGGTTCCGTTACGATCCTGAGGGTGGAGAACTCGGTGCGTCCATCCTATGGGCAATCTGCGTGAACTGTCTGACACTTCTACAGCGTTAGAACCGTCTTACGCATGTCGTCCTCGATGCTGGCGCCCCCTTCCTCCCGGTCTACGCAGTCTTTCGTGGCGGCTTTGCCGCCCTCTCCGCCCCACTCCACGGACACGCACACTCCCTGAGTTCGCGGCAGGTCCAGGCCCCCGTTTCCACGTCGCGACGGACTCCAACGTTCCGGATTTGAACAGATACCGATCTGGATCTGAGAGGTTTCGGTTAGCCGGAACTTTAGATCGAGGTACGTTACTTACTTTCTACCCATCCCTGCACTCCTAAGCTGACGACACACATATTCAGCTATTACGGAGTTGCAGCAGCTGAGAGAAGCCACGTTGAGACGTTGGGACTAGCGAGAGGACCGCGAACAGTCTAATTGAGTGGCGGGGACTTTCAGGTAAGTTCAGCTCGAGTCTCATGATCACAACGTTCAAAAGCACTTACCAAAGGTTCAGGCAGATGATCGTAATAACGCAATGGAAACGCCGGCGACCCCAGATACCTCCCTGAACGTTCCCGTCAGTCAGTGGGCCGCTACGCCACATATCACCGAATACGGTACGTACCTGTCGCTTCTTCGCATTGTTTGCGGGCCTGACATCTATTTCAGAGCCCGTTCAATCGCATGGACGAGGATTCGAGTTTTTAGGGTCACGGAAGAGAGCGCATAGCCGAGAGTTGCAATTGGATGGGGTTGGGTAATCGAGATTTGAGAAAGGCGGCGCCGTAGGCGCCTCGAGCGTACCAGAATACGTTGTAGGAGTCAGATACGCAGTAGATCAAGTAGATTTTCGATAGTTATAGACTGCAATAAAACAAACCTTTGTCAATCCAAGTTTTCATGAATGTGAACAACGAGATTACTTACCTTATGAACCGGTACTTGAGACGTCAAAGAGCTGAACTGATCCACTCGAACCGATGGTCTCTACGGCCGCGAATGCCAGAGGACCCTAGAAAGTCGCTATGGGAGTTACTACACATCGTACGGACAAGTTAGTGAACCCCCAATGCCGGCAATAGATCCGAGCTCACCTGTACACGAGGATCTCGTCTTATGGAATTAGAAACTTCCCAAACATACCAAGCGAAAGAAACCTTCCGCCTGTCACCAGGGCTCAATCGAATTGTCCTGGAATCAAATGTCCGGACCCTTACCTTTACGTTCGCGGTGTTTCCAGTCCGCTGGACGCCGTGTGTGTCGGTATATTGTACTGGCTTGTCCTAAAAGTGAGATAGGTGGGGTGTAGCGTAGAGCAGTCGTAGAACCTCGGAAATGGACGGGAATCATGGTGGTTGATGGCCAAGGTCCATATCGGGACTTGCCGGCCATCAACGTAACTCTTACTGGTACCACGACCTCCGCACGGTCGTTTTCGCGCCCTCGATTGCTTTCGACGTTCCAGGCGCTCTCTCTCATCGAATCAAACTAATTACAATTGGAGTACACAACTGATGATAGGTGAGTTGAATTCCGATGAAAATTTGACCGGAGAACGCGCTCCAACTTGGAGTTTTCGCGTTGTCTTGCTCTGGCGCGGTAGCTGGACCCTGCGAACAGTCAAGATCTGGATTATCTCCAGATATGACGCGTTGTAGGGGTCTACAATCTTATCTCATCGCTGATACGGCCCCGCCAATGACGCCAGCGCTGCTGGCGGCCTTCTCCTCCGTCTCGCGTTGCTCCCAGGTTCTTGCTTCGCGACTTTAGCTGACTTATAACTGCTTGTAGATGCAAATCTCAATGACTCCGAGCAGCTTCATTCTCTACTTAACCTTACTCGCCATCTTGGTCGACCACGGTCTCTTATTCCGCAGAACGGCTTTCTTCTCTGTTTATCTGAAAGGTATGTACCTTTCGAATCTTCTCCGTCGGCTCTGTGCTCCACTGACACTTGTTTCACATCTGTCAATAGAACAATGCGCCCCGTCGCACAGCCCGCGCCCAGAGCGCTCGGAATACGCGCCCGATGCCTTGCGCTGTTTGTATGTCAACGGGAACTTCGTTTGTTGCTTCTCCTGACCGCCGTCCATTCGCATCAGACGGTCAGGGTTCAGGATGATGAACTACCCTGACACAAGTCCACCGCTTTGGATCTTGGAGGACTTGCCCAAAGACACTAGAAGGTGCGCATGAGCACTTCAGACAGCAGAGTGAGTTTGTCAAGATATCATTCAAGTTGGGAGCAAGCTGACGTTGACACCAGACTCAACTCACTCAGTATATTATTTGTCGACGTCGCACTCGCTCAGGGCGCACAGTATCACGCGTAGCAACGCCGGCCAAGTGGCGTATATTTGTTCGATCTTCCAACGTAAGTTCCTGTTTTCAAAATGCTCCTTCTTTTTACCCACCCTGACATTACTAAACACTCCGCTCTAGATTCTGCGGAGCTTGAAAACAATTTCCGGGCGATATATCTTGGGCAACGGAGGTCGGGGAGAGAACATGGGGGTCAACCTGCCTCTTTCCTCACTTTCTTTCTTCCTTTCTCACACTCTCTCTGCCATTCTCTTCTCTATCGTGACATGTGCGTTACATTCCCTCCATTTTTGGGATGTTTTCTTTTTCGGAGCGGCCGGAGGGCGCGACTTGTATATAAGTCGCAGAAGTTTGTTTGTTTACATCAGTTCCTTCCTTCCCTTCCACCACCAACACCACCACTCATCACTCTCTCACACAGCTTCTCGTTGTCTCTCACCATTTCTGGCGACGTTCTCTCACGCCGCGCCGGACGTTGATGAGTCGTAAGTGATCTTTTTCGTTAGCCTAAAACTACGCTGATTCTTTTGTAGCTGTTGTCTCTTGAACAATCTTCTACTATGGCTTTCTCTCCAGGACCGTCGGACGACTGGATGCGTCTTGCCGACGTTGACCGGACCTGGTGCGTTCTTGTTCTTCTTTCCTTCCCGTACTCACGCTGGACACTTTGTCAGAACCGACTCCTGCCGTCGTCGTTCACACAGCAAGACAGTTCAGTCGCCTTTCGACGCGCTTCGCGCCGGATACAACATGCGTTTACCTCTCAGTGCGTCGTTGTTACCTTTTCTTGCACTGTCCGTACTGACCCGGCGTGCACCACCTCGTAGACGTTCACAAACACCTCAAGCACGTCAACAGCGACGTTCACGATGGATACACGACTTAATTCGTCGACGACATACGCCGCCATGGCCGCCCAACGCCTCCTCATTCTGGCTAGACCCCAACATTCGACATACTCTCTCCAGCTCACACACGCCGGTGGACTCAATATCTCCGCGAGCCCTCTTGCACAGACCGAGAACCAATGCTTAACATTGCCTGTGCCGTGGTCTCATACCACCAACTGACCCTAATGGTGAGCTACTTCATGATGGTGATACCGAGTTGTTATTCTTACCTGAAGGCCTCGCAGGCGTCAAACACTCGCAACAAGCCCACAAGACTCGCACTGAAGTGTTTGTTGAACGGTCAAGCTCTGGTTCAAGGTGCGTGGCTTTACTTCCCGCAATTGCTGGCTTACCTCTGACCACGACCATCACAGACCGACCGCACTCAGCGACGTCGATACCTGCACGAACGACACACACCGCGATGCGCATTGACTCCCTCAACAACTACATCTTACCATTTGGCCCCGACTTCGAGACTTCCCGCCCTCGCGGACATCGAATTCGCCAACCTCTAATGAGTCCACTGGCAGGACGTTGACCGGAAATCTTGTCATGCTGTACACCCCGAGCAAGGTTGGTTACCTTCTCAGTGACCCTTCGAGCTTGCTAACGAATCCATAGTTGATGTCCAGCAAACATCACGGACCACGCCGGACTTTGCTTTTCCCCTCCCCAGTTCCCTCAGGATCACTCCTCGCAGAGGTACGTAGTCGCTTCATGGCTCTGTTACCACTGCTAATGAATCGTTACTTGACTTCTCTTAGGTAGTGTTCGTCAATCACGGCCACGCTGACACGCACCCACTTATCTCGCGCTAGCCAGTGGTGCGCCCAGTTTCTCGCTCCGTGTTTTTTGCACCATGGCTGACGCGAAACACAGCTATACCTGATAGCGTCCGGCGACCACCAACTGTCGCCGCTGTCTTACGGTATTGTCAGTGCGGCGCAATCGACCTTGTGGGCGCGGAGTCGCGTCACCCATCTGACACGATCGCGACCATAGACATATGGCCGGTACATATCGAAGCTCGCACGTGAAGTACCGGACAGCTCGTCGCATTGTACGGCAAACGGTAATCTGATCTATTCGTTGTTTACTATAAATTGACTGATAATCATTGAGAGGTCCTTACATCGTCGGAATCTTCTATCTTTCGATATGGAGCGGACGGACGACTGCCAGCACGGCGCAGCCGTGTTCGCTTTGTTGTCTCCCAGATGTATACGCTCTAAGTAGGCCTTCCGTTTCTGTTATCATTTGCGCTGTACTGACTTCACTGGTTGGCACAGCGCTCGCTCATTCGAACATCCCACGGGGCGCTGTCAGTGACTCGAGCAACAGCAATGGCTGAAGCTGTTCAACACAGTTAAGGTACGCCGTTCCACTGTCATTCTGGTACTTGGTTTACATTAACGTTCTTTGCTCACAGATTCTTTAACTCTTCAAGAGCAACATCCTCGGCAACGACTATGCTGTCCTTAGCGAGCTCACAAGGTGCGTCTACCTCTGTACTGAACATTTGGCTTGTACTAACCGATATCCTTTTTGTATTTAGGATACGGCTTGACGGTCGCCGCTGCGCTACAGGGATCCTCGACGATGGATCATGGCGCTACCTACCCGGATGTTCGATGACTGTTTGCGCAACGCGACATGCTCGGACGCCGTCGTAATGCTCGCGTTACCCATGTCGTCCACGCGTCGGACTCCCAATTATTCTCATGGAGGGAGAGACTATCGTCAAATCCACGCCGAGTCTTTGGCTTTGGCGAGCGGAACGAGGGGAGCCTTGGGTCGCACGTTGGTCCACTTCGCTATCCTTACACTTGTTGGATTAGCTGTCGAGTTACTTACTTACTCTAACGATTACTTGTCTTGTTGAATTCCCGGTACATACATCTACATTCATCGATTGCGAATGTAGCCATGACTACATTGTTAAGAATTAGCTTTTCGCGTCGGACTTGAATATAAAGGTTACGGTAAGCGCCCGATTCCCTCTTTGCTTCGTACCATCACTGAACGCTGCTGTTAAGACTTTCTTCGCTGTTATCGTACCCAAGCCGTCCGGATGGCAGTTGGGTTGGGGGTGACAGGATATGGCGAACAACGGACTGCAGGTACGCTGGTCGTTCTTTCATTATTTGTCTCGTGTACTTACACGTTCTGCCCCATGCAGCCTCGCCGTGCTCTGCTACCACCGTTTGCCGCCCTTCAAGGTGTGTTGATGTGCTCTCTTACCCACATTTACTGATCTCTACTTATTTTGACAGCTCAAGCCTTCTCAAACAACTACTTCTACTTCATATCGGACGACTTTACTGGCACGGCTCCCAACGCAACGATCTCGGTGTCCGCTCTCCTCTTCTTTGCACCGGTGAGTCAAGTTCTCGCTTACACTTCCGTTCGCTGGTCTTATTCATTCCCAGCGCTCCACTACCTTCATCGACAACTGGTGCATTGTACCCGCTGAGCCAGGGCTCAAACACTGCAGACTCCGTTAGTAAGTCCGCGCCCTTGCAGCTTCTTTTCCTCGAACTCGCTGACCGTTCCCATTACAGGTTTACAGTCGTTGTGTTTAACGTTGTCTAGTCTAACTGGTAAGCGCCCCGCCTTCTCTATCGATCTATCAACTGACATGTCCGAAGAAAATGAAATCTCGCATTGACAACGACCGATCCGCCACGAGCCCTCAGCCGAATAGCGCGAAGGGACGTGCCCTGCCACCCCCTTCACCATCCCCCGCCCGCCGCTCCCTCCTCCTCCTTCTGCACACCCCATCTACCTCCTCATCCACCCTCCAGTGATCTCCCCCTCGCCATCCTCACCTCCTCACCCTCCGTGCCCTCCGCGCCCTCCTCACGCCCCCTTGACCTCCTCACCCCACGCCCCCTCGCCCGCGCGGGGCGTCCCCACGCCCTCTTCCGCGCGCGCCCCACACCCCTTCCCCTTCCGCCGGGGTGTGGGTGCGCGCGCGCGCGCCCTCCTTCCGTTCTCGCACCCCGGGAGAGCGTTCCTCACCCCGCGCTCCCTCAACTGTGCGGGGAGGGGCGCAACGGGGTGTATGGGGTGGGGAGGCGGAGAACGGGGGTTGGGTGCGGGCGGAGGGGGTGCCGAGTTTCTCGTTGGGTGACAGGGGGGCCTGTTTATTTGCAAGGCCGCTACAAGCAGTCTTTGCTTGAGAACGGGGTGTTTGAATATATTACTCGTAGATAAGAACAAACGTCGCCTGCTATGGGTATCGTCATTACATATATTGACTCGGTACGACCTGGGTACGACTGCGAACGCCGTGTTAAGGACCGTAAGGTGTCCCTTGCTGCAATTGTATTTTGTTTATCTTTTACAAGAGAGCGAGGGTTGCTCGTTATCGGGCTTTGAGTACCGTTGTATTGCTTGTCTCAGGACCGTACCATTGCTGCCTCGTAGTGCACCGACGGCACACAGAAGCCGTCAGGTTCGGGGCACTTTCAGCCACGCCCGACATTAGTACCTACTCCTTCGGTGCGAACTCGTGACCGGCCCTTTCGTGTATTGCGTATCCAAACCCTATATACATGCATGTAGTACACTTGGATACCAATGTCAATGCTACCTCAAGTTCAAAAGGTGCGAAACGACAGTATTGATGAAACGAGTGTGAGCTACTAAGTATGTCCATGAGTGGTCCGAATGTCCATGAGTGTCCAGGTGTTTAGTAAAATGCTAATGGAAGTAATAACAGTAGTCCTGCTGTAAGAAGGCGGTATGAAGAAGTGAAAGACGGCATGGCGTCTGACTTGTGATGGGTTGTCTTGCCACCTGAAGAATCGTCCGAGGAAGAGGATGAAGAAGAGGCCTTTCCACCTGTGCCCTTGTCTGTTGACGTCCTGTTGTAGTCAAAGACGAAGATCTAGTCGGACTTGAGTAACACGAATGCTTTAGTGACGTAGGACGGACCTTGTCAATACCCTCTGCGCTTTGCATCATTTCGACGTTGTCGTGCGAGGCGTTGGGGACCCAATCGATGGTCGTGTTGGCAGACAAACCGCCGTCCATACCCTGAAGCATGGCAGCAAAGTTTTGTCCACGGGCAAGATGCGTGGCGCCTTGTGTCTATTGTAAACACCGTTAACATCGAGGCCGCCGGGTGAAACACCGCCATGCCATACCTCTGCCTCGCACCGAGTGTCACCTGGTCCGTTATCGTCGAGCCCCCATGCGTAATGTGCCTTGCGCTGCAGGTACCGCGACACGAGTCCGTCTCGCCCAAGCTTCTTGGCGGTCGTGGAAGCGTACCCAGGAAAATCGCCGGAAAGGCCGTACTTGTAGTCATCAACGCCAGAGCATGTCTCATTTGCTATGGGGCGGTCTTCCACGAGCCACATTATAGATCCGGGGTTGGCTGTGCGCGCCAAGAGAGAAAAAAATGGAACATCAGTGGCGGCCCCGGGGGACGTGGAACGGCGGCGCTCACCGATCCAGAAGTGCAGTCTGTCTTCGTGCTTTGAGGTCTTTCGCATGCCGAGGTAGCGTTGGGCCATTTGTGCGCCTGCCGAGTGGCCAGCAATCATCAACACCTGCGCATTCGGGGTCAATCAAAATTTAAGATGCGCAGCGAGCGGAGGTACGGACGTTGAGATTGGGGTATGTATCCCGGTCCAGGTAGTGGCTGACCAGGGCGTCCAGAACATTGTAACTGCTGTAGTCGGTGATGTTGGAGGGTCCGACGTTGTAGTGGCCGCTGACCCAGGTCGTTAGCCCCCAGAGGAGCTGATCAGACTTGGCGGCGCCGGCGGCAAGATCGGTTTCGTAGAAGAAACAGGGACCACCTCCTCGCGCTTGACTCCTGAGGTCGTGTTTGCGCTGTGCTGGGGTGCCGTGTCCGTGGGGTGGGGTGGGTGGGTGTCCGTCAGGGTGTGTGCTGGGTGCGCGGTGTGTGTGTGGGCGTGGGTTGAGTGAGGGTGTGGGTGGGTGGGGTCGGCGCGCGCATGGTCGTCGTTGGGTGTTGGGGTGGGTGGGTGTTGGGAGAAAGCAGGAGGGGGCGGGGTTGATGCCGGCCGTCCCTTACCCCGCTCCTTCCCCATTTGACTTCCTCATCGGGGGACTTGAAATGTTCATTTCCTCAGGTATGTACAAGTTCTATGTAACGTGCTAATGTGTGGGGGGGATGACGGGGGGTGGGGCCGGATTGGACCCCCCCCTGCGCGCACAATATCCCCGCATCCCCGCCCGCGGCCCCGCGCATGTGTGCATGGGTTGCGCTTTCGATTCTGGCGGGGATCGCCCGCCAAATCGCCCATTTTCGGGGATATCGGCCTCCTCGCTCGCCGTGTAGGGTTAGGGTTAGCGCACACCGACTGACAGGGTTCCGCTCTCCCGGCCCCGTTGGAGCATTCGTGAAGGGGGGCTGTCAAGGTAAGTCAACTATGCATTTTCTGGGTGACGGAGGTTAGATTTGACAAGGGATCGAGGGCGCGGACTTACTCTAACTAGGTTGTACTATAAGTCTGCGCTTAATTTTGTGTTAGATTGACTTGGAATGACGAGGCGGGGTACTCACATGGAATATATGCTGTCTTAAATTGAACCTGCGAAGATCTCGTGAGTATGGCTCCCTGGCAACGGGAACGGGACCTACTAACGGTTACAGAGACTCGGATTTGCGCGTCACGACTCACTTTCTCGGTTACCTTGAAGACGCGATTGCCCTTTTCAGCGGGGCAAACGATATCTAAAGGTACACGTCAGATTTAGATCACAAAACTAACGCGTCACTTACCGTTGTTTCATTTCCCTCTGCCGAACAACACATTCTTTGGAAGCAAGTCAGTGACAGCGTGCGCGGTTGTGAAGGAATACGCACAATTGAATGCAGAAACACAGCCAAAGACGAGAGCTCGCCTGGAAAATGGGGCGATAACTAGGAGTACAGTGGACTGAGCGGGATCCGGAAATGCGCCCACTGCCAAAGAAGGACACGTTCTCCTGGGCGCGAGTCAGTGACAGCGCGCGGATCATGAACTCCCAGTCAAATGTCCGGTGCGATACCTCCCTCCAACGTGCGAACCTGGATTCGGGATACCTGGCGAACGGTGTCAGTGACTGACGGGAGACAATACAAGTACGCACCGTCAATCCAACCTTGCGCGAACCTGGATTCGGCCTGCATAACGAGTGATCTGCAGCAAGTGAGTGATCAGTAAGAGTACCGGAAATGGATTGAGATACCGGATTGATGAGACGCGCGACGCGTCGCGGACCCTATATTAAACAGTCGTTCGTCAGTAAAGCATCCCGCACACACACATCCCAACTCTGAGGTGGCCAGCCTCGGGGTTGAGATGTGTGGGGGCGGAATGCGATTAATGGAGACAGAATTGAAAGGATGCTTACCGGGATGGTGGTGAGAGGACAGTGACGCGGGAGAACCAACATAGCAGCAACCACGGAGGTGAGTGACGGTACCTCTGTATGCTGGGGTTGGCCGCGAGCTCAGCGCAAAAACGACGACGGAAGACGCGTGTCGGTCCTGTAGGTGAGCTCAGCAAGAAAGAACAAGGAAAAGGAAGCACTGAAGAACTTACCAGGACCCCCACAATGCTGAGCACAGTCCCAGCCACGACAAGCTCAACAGCGCGCTCTGGAGCCCGAATGAGAATACTAGATTGAGCTACAATAGTGTGAGACAACTCACCGACGTTGACAATAACCGAGAACAGTCGCGGACAGAGAGAAATATGGGCACAGTGGTGGTAGGTGGAAGAGACACTGGAGGAGGTGTCACACAGAGTGACCAGCTCTGTTTGCGCGATCGGGGAATAAACAAGCGCTCAGGGATGTGTGTGGCGCGTAAGTTCACGTGCACCCCATAAGCTCAAAGTTTCTGTTTTCTGGGTCGTTCATCTTATTCTCCGTTCGCTCTCTACGCTGTACCATCACTCGAAACAGCATCTATTCCGTCGACTACAAAACTGTGTATCTACGCCACACTCGGCTTTCACAATATCACGATTACGAATCATGCGACCCTCGACCCTCGCGTACCTCGCTATTCTGGTCCCTGGAGTGAGTTCACTTCAGTGCCGAGATAGTGAGGTTCATGGTCAAACTTGTGCAACATAAATCACATACCTGGATGTGTGCCAAAACAGAACGGAATCTCAAGATCTCAAGTTGAATGAGAGGCGAAAGTAACTCAGATCTCAGACAGGGTCTCGGCTCAGACGTAACCAAGGAAACAGACGTAAGACAAAAATGAGGCAAAGAACAAACAAATAAACACCCCTAGCGCTGTTGATGCCCGCTATTGATCATTTCCCTGCAACATCCGACGGCCATCTCACGCGCTGGACAGTGACATTGACAGGATATTGTGTGAGTGGTTTGAGGTGTGTACGTGCTTCGCTTCCCAAGGACAGAGAGCTAATGGTGGAATATCACAGGCAGTCTTGAGATAGAGAGACATGTCGGCGGCTTCGCCGCCTCCGCCTCGTCCTCTTCGCAAGCACACCCGATTTAAAGCACGCACGAACTCGTTAGCTAGGACCGTGGAGCCTGGGATCGCTCGCCGCAGGGCTTTTTTTTCCTGAGCAAAAAGTCAGTTTCCGGCCGTGTTTTGAAAGCAATTTTCGACTCACATTTTGCAGTGTTGACGACGTTTTGAACGTCGTCGAGAAACAGTCAGGGTCGAGACAACATGGTGCCCATTGGATGGCGGGAGGTCGTGCGAGAACAGTGCGCTGGGTTCCAGGTGCGTATTTACATCCGGTCGGGAGATAGGGAGCTTACTGTACCGTACAGCGCCGCAGGCGCTGCGAGGATGGAGACCTCCCGTCCTATACCCATGTCGGCGGCTTCGCCGCCTCTGCCCAGTCCTCCTCGCCACCACAACCAGCCCAAACCAACCACCGAACAACGTGACTCGTTAGCTGGGACCGTCAACCGTGAGATCGCTCGCCGCAGGGCTTTTTTTTCCTGAAGAAAAAGTGAGTTTTTCAGCGTGTTTTGGAGGCCATTTTGAATACACCTTTCGCAGTCTGGACGTCGATTCGCACCTCGTCGAAAAACAGTCAGGGTCGAGACGGTACGGTGCGCTTTAGATAGCGGGAGGTCGTGCGAAGACAGCGCGCTAGGTTAGAGGTGCGTAGTTACAGCCGTTCGGGAGATACTGTGCTGACTAGAAAGGCAGCACTATCAGACGCTCGACCTGGGTTCCCGTTTGCCTGTCAGTACGAATACGCTCCCCAATGATGCTGGTACTACGCGCCCAGGACGCTCGCGGAACACGACGCGCGGTACACTGACGACTGCAAACTTGGTGAGTCAAGTTTCAAATCCACTCGATTACAGACTCTCACCTTGCGTGCAGAGAGCGGCGCCTGTGGCGCCTGGACGGTCCTTAATTCGCATTCTCAATCCCCAAAAGTCGGGTCCCAGAGGCCCACAATTCGGCTCCCTTCGATTGCTGGTTCCGTTACGATCCTGAGGGTGGAGAACTCGGTGCGTCCATCCTATGGGCAATCTGCGTGAACTGTCTGACACTTCTACAGCGTTAGAACCGTCTTACGCATGTCGTCCTCGATGCTGGCGCCCCCTTCCTCCCGGTCTACGCAGTCTTTCGTGGCGGCTTTGCCGCCCTCTCCGCCCCACTCCACGGACACGCACACTCCCTGAGTTCGCGGCAGGTCCAGGCCCCCGTTTCCACGTCGCGACGGACTCCAACGTTCCGGATTTGAACAGATACCGATCTGGATCTGAGAGGTTTCGGTTAGCCGGAACTTTAGATCGAGGTACGTTACTTACTTTCTACCCATCCCTGCACTCCTAAGCTGACGACACACATATTCAGCTATTACGGAGTTGCAGCAGCTGAGAGAAGCCACGTTGAGACGTTGGGACTAGCGAGAGGACCGCGAACAGTCTAATTGAGTGGCGGGGACTTTCAGGTAAGTTCAGCTCGAGTCTCATGATCACAACGTTCAAAAGCACTTACCAAAGGTTCAGGCAGATGATCGTAATAACGCAATGGAAACGCCGGCGACCCCAGATACCTCCCTGAACGTTCCCGTCAGTCAGTGGGCCGCTACGCCACATATCACCGAATACGGTACGTACCTGTCGCTTCTTCGCATTGTTTGCGGGCCTGACATCTATTTCAGAGCCCGTTCAATCGCATGGACGAGGATTCGAGTTTTTAGGGTCACGGAAGAGAGCGCATAGCCGAGAGTTGCAATTGGATGGGGTTGGGTAATCGAGATTTGAGAAAGGCGGCGCCGTAGGCGCCTCGAGCGTACCAGAATACGTTGTAGGAGTCAGATACGCAGTAGATCAAGTAGATTTTCGATAGTTATAGACTGCAATAAAACAAACCTTTGTCAATCCAAGTTTTCATGAATGTGAACAACGAGATTACTTACCTTATGAACCGGTACTTGAGACGTCAAAGAGCTGAACTGATCCACTCGAACCGATGGTCTCTACGGCCGCGAATGCCAGAGGACCCTAGAAAGTCGCTATGGGAGTTACTACACATCGTACGGACAAGTTAGTGAACCCCCAATGCCGGCAATAGATCCGAGCTCACCTGTACACGAGGATCTCGTCTTATGGAATTAGAAACTTCCCAAACATACCAAGCGAAAGAAACCTTCCGCCTGTCACCAGGGCTCAATCGAATTGTCCTGGAATCAAATGTCCGGACCCTTACCTTTACGTTCGCGGTGTTTCCAGTCCGCTGGACGCCGTGTGTGTCGGTATATTGTACTGGCTTGTCCTAAAAGTGAGATAGGTGGGGTGTAGCGTAGAGCAGTCGTAGAACCTCGGAAATGGACGGGAATCATGGTGGTTGATGGCCAAGGTCCATATCGGGACTTGCCGGCCATCAACGTAACTCTTACTGGTACCACGACCTCCGCACGGTCGTTTTCGCGCCCTCGATTGCTTTCGACGTTCCAGGCGCTCTCTCTCATCGAATCAAACTAATTACAATTGGAGTACACAACTGATGATAGGTGAGTTGAATTCCGATGAAAATTTGACCGGAGAACGCGCTCCAACTTGGAGTTTTCGCGTTGTCTTGCTCTGGCGCGGTAGCTGGACCCTGCGAACAGTCAAGATCTGGATTATCTCCAGATATGACGCGTTGTAGGGGTCTACAATCTTATCTCATCGCTGATACGGCCCCGCCAATGACGCCAGCGCTGCTGGCGGCCTTCTCCTCCGTCTCGCGTTGCTCCCAGGTTCTTGCTTCGCGACTTTAGCTGACTTATAACTGCTTGTAGATGCAAATCTCAATGACTCCGAGCAGCTTCATTCTCTACTTAACCTTACTCGCCATCTTGGTCGACCACGGTCTCTTATTCCGCAGAACGGCTTTCTTCTCTGTTTATCTGAAAGGTATGTACCTTTCGAATCTTCTCCGTCGGCTCTGTGCTCCACTGACACTTGTTTCACATCTGTCAATAGAACAATGCGCCCCGTCGCACAGCCCGCGCCCAGAGCGCTCGGAATACGCGCCCGATGCCTTGCGCTGTTTGTATGTCAACGGGAACTTCGTTTGTTGCTTCTCCTGACCGCCGTCCATTCGCATCAGACGGTCAGGGTTCAGGATGATGAACTACCCTGACACAAGTCCACCGCTTTGGATCTTGGAGGACTTGCCCAAAGACACTAGAAGGTGCGCATGAGCACTTCAGACAGCAGAGTGAGTTTGTCAAGATATCATTCAAGTTGGGAGCAAGCTGACGTTGACACCAGACTCAACTCACTCAGTATATTATTTGTCGACGTCGCACTCGCTCAGGGCGCACAGTATCACGCGTAGCAACGCCGGCCAAGTGGCGTATATTTGTTCGATCTTCCAACGTAAGTTCCTGTTTTCAAAATGCTCCTTCTTTTTACCCACCCTGACATTACTAAACACTCCGCTCTAGATTCTGCGGAGCTTGAAAACAATTTCCGGGCGATATATCTTGGGCAACGGAGGTCGGGGAGAGAACATGGGGGTCAACCTGCCTCTTTCCTCACTTTCTTTCTTCCTTTCTCACACTCTCTCTGCCATTCTCTTCTCTATCGTGACATGTGCGTTACATTCCCTCCATTTTTGGGATGTTTTCTTTTTCGGAGCGGCCGGAGGGCGCGACTTGTATATAAGTCGCAGAAGTTTGTTTGTTTACATCAGTTCCTTCCTTCCCTTCCACCACCAACACCACCACTCATCACTCTCTCACACAGCTTCTCGTTGTCTCTCACCATTTCTGGCGACGTTCTCTCACGCCGCGCCGGACGTTGATGAGTCGTAAGTGATCTTTTTCGTTAGCCTAAAACTACGCTGATTCTTTTGTAGCTGTTGTCTCTTGAACAATCTTCTACTATGGCTTTCTCTCCAGGACCGTCGGACGACTGGATGCGTCTTGCCGACGTTGACCGGACCTGGTGCGTTCTTGTTCTTCTTTCCTTCCCGTACTCACGCTGGACACTTTGTCAGAACCGACTCCTGCCGTCGTCGTTCACACAGCAAGACAGTTCAGTCGCCTTTCGACGCGCTTCGCGCCGGATACAACATGCGTTTACCTCTCAGTGCGTCGTTGTTACCTTTTCTTGCACTGTCCGTACTGACCCGGCGTGCACCACCTCGTAGACGTTCACAAACACCTCAAGCACGTCAACAGCGACGTTCACGATGGATACACGACTTAATTCGTCGACGACATACGCCGCCATGGCCGCCCAACGCCTCCTCATTCTGGCTAGACCCCAACATTCGACATACTCTCTCCAGCTCACACACGCCGGTGGACTCAATATCTCCGCGAGCCCTCTTGCACAGACCGAGAACCAATGCTTAACATTGCCTGTGCCGTGGTCTCATACCACCAACTGACCCTAATGGTGAGCTACTTCATGATGGTGATACCGAGTTGTTATTCTTACCTGAAGGCCTCGCAGGCGTCAAACACTCGCAACAAGCCCACAAGACTCGCACTGAAGTGTTTGTTGAACGGTCAAGCTCTGGTTCAAGGTGCGTGGCTTTACTTCCCGCAATTGCTGGCTTACCTCTGACCACGACCATCACAGACCGACCGCACTCAGCGACGTCGATACCTGCACGAACGACACACACCGCGATGCGCATTGACTCCCTCAACAACTACATCTTACCATTTGGCCCCGACTTCGAGACTTCCCGCCCTCGCGGACATCGAATTCGCCAACCTCTAATGAGTCCACTGGCAGGACGTTGACCGGAAATCTTGTCATGCTGTACACCCCGAGCAAGGTTGGTTACCTTCTCAGTGACCCTTCGAGCTTGCTAACGAATCCATAGTTGATGTCCAGCAAACATCACGGACCACGCCGGACTTTGCTTTTCCCCTCCCCAGTTCCCTCAGGATCACTCCTCGCAGAGGTACGTAGTCGCTTCATGGCTCTGTTACCACTGCTAATGAATCGTTACTTGACTTCTCTTAGGTAGTGTTCGTCAATCACGGCCACGCTGACACGCACCCACTTATCTCGCGCTAGCCAGTGGTGCGCCCAGTTTCTCGCTCCGTGTTTTTTGCACCATGGCTGACGCGAAACACAGCTATACCTGATAGCGTCCGGCGACCACCAACTGTCGCCGCTGTCTTACGGTATTGTCAGTGCGGCGCAATCGACCTTGTGGGCGCGGAGTCGCGTCACCCATCTGACACGATCGCGACCATAGACATATGGCCGGTACATATCGAAGCTCGCACGTGAAGTACCGGACAGCTCGTCGCATTGTACGGCAAACGGTAATCTGATCTATTCGTTGTTTACTATAAATTGACTGATAATCATTGAGAGGTCCTTACATCGTCGGAATCTTCTATCTTTCGATATGGAGCGGACGGACGACTGCCAGCACGGCGCAGCCGTGTTCGCTTTGTTGTCTCCCAGATGTATACGCTCTAAGTAGGCCTTCCGTTTCTGTTATCATTTGCGCTGTACTGACTTCACTGGTTGGCACAGCGCTCGCTCATTCGAACATCCCACGGGGCGCTGTCAGTGACTCGAGCAACAGCAATGGCTGAAGCTGTTCAACACAGTTAAGGTACGCCGTTCCACTGTCATTCTGGTACTTGGTTTACATTAACGTTCTTTGCTCACAGATTCTTTAACTCTTCAAGAGCAACATCCTCGGCAACGACTATGCTGTCCTTAGCGAGCTCACAAGGTGCGTCTACCTCTGTACTGAACATTTGGCTTGTACTAACCGATATCCTTTTTGTATTTAGGATACGGCTTGACGGTCGCCGCTGCGCTACAGGGATCCTCGACGATGGATCATGGCGCTACCTACCCGGATGTTCGATGACTGTTTGCGCAACGCGACATGCTCGGACGCCGTCGTAATGCTCGCGTTACCCATGTCGTCCACGCGTCGGACTCCCAATTATTCTCATGGAGGGAGAGACTATCGTCAAATCCACGCCGAGTCTTTGGCTTTGGCGAGCGGAACGAGGGGAGCCTTGGGTCGCACGTTGGTCCACTTCGCTATCCTTACACTTGTTGGATTAGCTGTCGAGTTACTTACTTACTCTAACGATTACTTGTCTTGTTGAATTCCCGGTACATACATCTACATTCATCGATTGCGAATGTAGCCATGACTACATTGTTAAGAATTAGCTTTTCGCGTCGGACTTGAATATAAAGGTTACGGTAAGCGCCCGATTCCCTCTTTGCTTCGTACCATCACTGAACGCTGCTGTTAAGACTTTCTTCGCTGTTATCGTACCCAAGCCGTCCGGATGGCAGTTGGGTTGGGGGTGACAGGATATGGCGAACAACGGACTGCAGGTACGCTGGTCGTTCTTTCATTATTTGTCTCGTGTACTTACACGTTCTGCCCCATGCAGCCTCGCCGTGCTCTGCTACCACCGTTTGCCGCCCTTCAAGGTGTGTTGATGTGCTCTCTTACCCACATTTACTGATCTCTACTTATTTTGACAGCTCAAGCCTTCTCAAACAACTACTTCTACTTCATATCGGACGACTTTACTGGCACGGCTCCCAACGCAACGATCTCGGTGTCCGCTCTCCTCTTCTTTGCACCGGTGAGTCAAGTTCTCGCTTACACTTCCGTTCGCTGGTCTTATTCATTCCCAGCGCTCCACTACCTTCATCGACAACTGGTGCATTGTACCCGCTGAGCCAGGGCTCAAACACTGCAGACTCCGTTAGTAAGTCCGCGCCCTTGCAGCTTCTTTTCCTCGAACTCGCTGACCGTTCCCATTACAGGTTTACAGTCGTTGTGTTTAACGTTGTCTAGTCTAACTGGTAAGCGCCCCGCCTTCTCTATCGATCTATCAACTGACATGTCCGAAGAAAATGAAATCTCGCATTGACAACGACCGATCCGCCACGAGCCCTCAGCCGAATAGCGCGAAGGGACGTGCCCTGCCACCCCCTTCACCATCCCCCGCCCGCCGCTCCCTCCTCCTCCTTCTGCACACCCCATCTACCTCCTCATCCACCCTCCAGTGATCTCCCCCTCGCCATCCTCACCTCCTCACCCTCCGTGCCCTCCGCGCCCTCCTCACGCCCCCTTGACCTCCTCACCCCACGCCCCCTCGCCCGCGCGGGGCGTCCCCACGCCCTCTTCCGCGCGCGCCCCACACCCCTTCCCCTTCCGCCGGGGTGTGGGTGCGCGCGCGCGCGCCCTCCTTCCGTTCTCGCACCCCGGGAGAGCGTTCCTCACCCCGCGCTCCCTCAACTGTGCGGGGAGGGGCGCAACGGGGTGTATGGGGTGGGGAGGCGGAGAACGGGGGTTGGGTGCGGGCGGAGGGGGTGCCGAGTTTCTCGTTGGGTGACAGGGGGGCCTGTTTATTTGCAAGGCCGCTACAAGCAGTCTTTGCTTGAGAACGGGGTGTTTGAATATATTACTCGTAGATAAGAACAAACGTCGCCTGCTATGGGTATCGTCATTACATATATTGACTCGGTACGACCTGGGTACGACTGCGAACGCCGTGTTAAGGACCGTAAGGTGTCCCTTGCTGCAATTGTATTTTGTTTATCTTTTACAAGAGAGCGAGGGTTGCTCGTTATCGGGCTTTGAGTACCGTTGTATTGCTTGTCTCAGGACCGTACCATTGCTGCCTCGTAGTGCACCGACGGCACACAGAAGCCGTCAGGTTCGGGGCACTTTCAGCCACGCCCGACATTAGTACCTACTCCTTCGGTGCGAACTCGTGACCGGCCCTTTCGTGTATTGCGTATCCAAACCCTATATACATGCATGTAGTACACTTGGATACCAATGTCAATGCTACCTCAAGTTCAAAAGGTGCGAAACGACAGTATTGATGAAACGAGTGTGAGCTACTAAGTATGTCCATGAGTGGTCCGAATGTCCATGAGTGTCCAGGTGTTTAGTAAAATGCTAATGGAAGTAATAACAGTAGTCCTGCTGTAAGAAGGCGGTATGAAGAAGTGAAAGACGGCATGGCGTCTGACTTGTGATGGGTTGTCTTGCCACCTGAAGAATCGTCCGAGGAAGAGGATGAAGAAGAGGCCTTTCCACCTGTGCCCTTGTCTGTTGACGTCCTGTTGTAGTCAAAGACGAAGATCTAGTCGGACTTGAGTAACACGAATGCTTTAGTGACGTAGGACGGACCTTGTCAATACCCTCTGCGCTTTGCATCATTTCGACGTTGTCGTGCGAGGCGTTGGGGACCCAATCGATGGTCGTGTTGGCAGACAAACCGCCGTCCATACCCTGAAGCATGGCAGCAAAGTTTTGTCCACGGGCAAGATGCGTGGCGCCTTGTGTCTATTGTAAACACCGTTAACATCGAGGCCGTCGAGTGAAAGAACGCGATGCATACCTCTGCCTCGCACCGAGTGTCACCTGGTCCGTTATCGTCGAGCCCCCATGCGTAATGTGCCTTGCGCTGCAGGTACCGCGACACGAGTCCGTCTCGCCCAAGCTTCTTGGCGGTCGTGGAAGCGTACCCAGGAAAATCGCCGGAAAGGCCGTACTTGTAGTCATCAACGCCAGAGCATGTCTCATTTGCTATGGGGCGGTCTTCCACGAGCCACATTATAGATCCGGGGTTGGCTGTGCGCGCCAAGAGAGAAAAAAATGGAACATCAGTGGCGGCCCCGGGGGACGTGGAACGGCGGCGCTCACCGATCCAGAAGTGCAGTCTGTCTTCGTGCTTTGAGGTCTTTCGCATGCCGAGGTAGCGTTGGGCCATTTGTGCGCCTGCCGAGTGGCCAGCAATCATCAACACCTGCGCATTCGGGGTCAATCAAAATTTAAGATGCGCAGCGAGCGGAGGTACGGACGTTGAGATTGGGGTATGTATCCCGGTCCAGGTAGTGGCTGACCAGGGCGTCCAGAACATTGTAACTGCTGTAGTCGGTGATGTTGGAGGGTCCGACGTTGTAGTGGCCGCTGACCCAGGTCGTTAGCCCCCAGAGGAGCTGATCAGACTTGGCGGCGCCGGCGGCAAGATCGGTTTCGTAGAAGAAACAGGGACCACCTCCTCGCGCTTGACTCCTGAGGTCGTGTTTGCGCTGTGCTGGGGTGGGGTGCTGTCCGTGGGTGCCATGTCCGTGGGGTGGGTGGGTGTCCGTCACGGTGTGTGCTGGGTGCGAGGTGTGTGGGTTGGCGGTGTGTGGGTGAGGAGGTGAGAGGGTGGGGTCGGCGCGGGCATGGTCGTGGTTGGGTGTTGGGGTGGTGGGTGTTGGGAGAAAGCAGGAGGGCGCGGGGTTGATGCCGGCCGTCCCTTACCCCGTTCCTTCCCCATTTGACTTCCTCATCGGGGGACTTGAAATTTTCATTTCCTCAGGTATGTACAAGTTCTATGTAACGTGCTAATGTGTGGGGGGGATGACCGGGGGTGGGGTCGGATTGGACCCCCCCCTGCGCCCGTGGTGTTTGCGCACCCCCGGCCGCGGCCCCGCGCATGTGTGCATGGGTTGCGATTTCGATTCTGGCGGGGATTGCCCGCCAAATCGCCCATTTTCGGGGATATCGGCCTCCTTGCCCGCCGCGTAGGGTTAGGGTTAGCGCGCACCGACTGACAGGGTTCCGCTCTCCCGGCCCCGTTGGAGCATTCGTGAAGGGGGGCTGTCAAGGTAAGTCAACTATGCATTTTCTGGGTGACGGAGGTTAGATTTGACAAGGGATCGAGGGCGCGGACTTACTCTAACTAGGGTACATGGGTTGTACTATAAGTCTGCGCTTAATTTTGTGTTAGATTGACTTGGAATGACGAGGCGGGGTACTCACATGGAATATATGCTGTCTTAAATTGAACCTGCGAAGATCTCGTGAGTATGGCTCCCTGGCAACGGGAACGGGACCTACTAACGGTTACAGAGACTCGGATTTGCGCGTCACGACTCACTTTCTCGGTTACCTTGAAGACGCGATTGCCCTTTTCAGCGGGGCAAACGATATCTAAAGGTACACGTCAGATTTAGATCACAAAACTAACGCGTCACTTACCGTTGTTTCATTTCCCTCTGCCGAACAACACATTCTTTGGAAGCAAGTCAGTGACAGCGTGCGCGGTTGTGAAGGAATACGCACGATCGAATGCAGCAGCACTGCCAATGACAAGAACTCGCATGCAAGCCGGGACGATATCTGACAGCGTACAGTCGACGTCAGATTTGAATGGCAAAGCAAACAAAGAACGGACTTACGCCCACCACTGCCGAAGAACCACACGTTCCTTTTGGAGCGAGTCAGTGACAGCGCGAAGATCATGGACGCACCGTCAAACGTCCGGTGCGATACCTCCCTCCAACGTGCCAACCTGGATTCGGGATACCTGGCGAACGGTGTCAGTGACTGACGGGAGACAATACAAGTACGCACCGTCAATCCAACCTTGCGCGAACCTGGAATCGCCCTGTATCTACAGCAAGTGAGTGATCAGTAAGAGTACCGGAAATGGATTGAGATACCGGATTGATGAGACGCGCGACGCGTCGCGGACCCTATATCAAACAGTCGTTCGTCAGTAAAGCATCCCGCACACACACATCCCAGCTCAGAGGTGGCCAGCCTCGGGGTTGAGATGTGTGGGGGCGGAATGCGATTAATGGAGACAGAATTGAAATGATGCTTACCGGGATGGTGGTGAGAGGATAGTGACGCGGGAGAACCAACATAGCAGCAACCACGGAGGTGAGTGACGGTACCTCTGTATGCTGGGGTTGGCCGCGAGCTCAGCGCAGAAACGGCGACGGACGACGCTTGTCGGTCCTGTAGGTGAGCTCAGTGGACAAGAAGAAGGAAAAGGAAGTGCCAGCAAACTTACCAGGACCCCCACAATGCTGAGCACAGTCCCAGCCACGACAAGCTCAACAGCGCGCTCTGGAGCCCGAATGAGAATACTAGATTGAGCTACAATAGTGTGAGACAACTCACCGACAATAACCAAGAACAGTCGCGGACAGAAGGAAATATGGGCATAGTGGTGGTAGGTGGAAGAGACACTGGAGGAGGTGTCACACAGAGTGACCAGCTCTGTTTGCGCGATCGGGAAATAAACAAGCGCTCAGGGATGTGTGTGGCGCGACAGCTCACGTGTGCACCATAAGCTCAAGGTTTCTGTTTTCTGGGTCGTTCATCCTATCCTCCGTTCGCTCTCTACTCTGTACCATCACTCGAAACAGCATCTATTCCGTCGACTACAAAACTGTGTATCTACGCCACACTCGGCTTTCACAATATCACGATTACGAATCATGCGACCCTCGACCCTCGCGTACCTCGCTATTCTGGTCCCTGGAGTGAGTTCACTTCAGTGCCGAGATAGTGAGGTTCATGGTCAAACTTGTGCAACATAAATCACATACCTGGATGTGTGCCAAAACAGAACGGAATCTCAAGATCTCAAGTTGAATGAGAGGCGAAAGTAACTCAGATCTCAGACAGGGTCTCGGCTCAGACGTAACCAAGGAAACAGACGTAAGACAAAAATGAGGCAAAGAACAAACAAATAAACACCCCTAGCGCTGTTGATGCCCGCTATTGATCATTTCCCTGCAACATCCGACGGCCATCTCACGCGCTGGACAGTGACATTGACAGGATATTGTGTGAGTGGTTTGAGGTGTGTACGTGCTTCGCTTCCCAAGGACAGAGAGCTAATGGTGGAATATCACAGGCAGTCTTGAGATAGAGAGACATGTCGGCGGCTTCGCCGCCTCCGCCTCGTCCTCTTCGCAAGCACACCCGATTTAAAGCACGCACGAACTCGTTAGCTAGGACCGTGGAGCCTGGGATCGCTCGCCGCAGGGCTTTTTTTTCCTGAGCAAAAAGTCAGTTTCCGGCCGTGTTTTGAAAGCAATTTTCGACTCACATTTTGCAGTGTTGACGACGTTTTGAACGTCGTCGAGAAACAGTCAGGGTCGAGACAACATGGTGCCCATTGGATGGCGGGAGGTCGTGCGAGAACAGTGCGCTGGGTTCCAGGTGCGTATTTACATCCGGTCGGGAGATAGGGAGCTTACTGTACCGTACAGCGCCGCAGGCGCTGCGAGGATGGAGACCTCCCGTCCTATACCCATGTCGGCGGCTTCGCCGCCTCTGCCCAGTCCTCCTCGCCACCACAACCAGCCCAAACCAACCACCGAACAACGTGACTCGTTAGCTGGGACCGTCAACCGTGAGATCGCTCGCCGCAGGGCTTTTTTTTCCTGAAGAAAAAGTGAGTTTTTCAGCGTGTTTTGGAGGCCATTTTGAATACACCTTTCGCAGTCTGGACGTCGATTCGCACCTCGTCGAAAAACAGTCAGGGTCGAGACGGTACGGTGCGCTTTAGATAGCGGGAGGTCGTGCGAAGACAGCGCGCTAGGTTAGAGGTGCGTAGTTACAGCCGTTCGGGAGATACTGTGCTGACTAGAAAGGCAGCACTATCAGACGCTCGACCTGGGTTCCCGTTTGCCTGTCAGTACGAATACGCTCCCCAATGATGCTGGTACTACGCGCCCAGGACGCTCGCGGAACACGACGCGCGGTACACTGACGACTGCAAACTTGGTGAGTCAAGTTTCAAATCCACTCGATTACAGACTCTCACCTTGCGTGCAGAGAGCGGCGCCTGTGGCGCCTGGACGGTCCTTAATTCGCATTCTCAATCCCCAAAAGTCGGGTCCCAGAGGCCCACAATTCGGCTCCCTTCGATTGCTGGTTCCGTTACGATCCTGAGGGTGGAGAACTCGGTGCGTCCATCCTATGGGCAATCTGCGTGAACTGTCTGACACTTCTACAGCGTTAGAACCGTCTTACGCATGTCGTCCTCGATGCTGGCGCCCCCTTCCTCCCGGTCTACGCAGTCTTTCGTGGCGGCTTTGCCGCCCTCTCCGCCCCACTCCACGGACACGCACACTCCCTGAGTTCGCGGCAGGTCCAGGCCCCCGTTTCCACGTCGCGACGGACTCCAACGTTCCGGATTTGAACAGATACCGATCTGGATCTGAGAGGTTTCGGTTAGCCGGAACTTTAGATCGAGGTACGTTACTTACTTTCTACCCATCCCTGCACTCCTAAGCTGACGACACACATATTCAGCTATTACGGAGTTGCAGCAGCTGAGAGAAGCCACGTTGAGACGTTGGGACTAGCGAGAGGACCGCGAACAGTCTAATTGAGTGGCGGGGACTTTCAGGTAAGTTCAGCTCGAGTCTCATGATCACAACGTTCAAAAGCACTTACCAAAGGTTCAGGCAGATGATCGTAATAACGCAATGGAAACGCCGGCGACCCCAGATACCTCCCTGAACGTTCCCGTCAGTCAGTGGGCCGCTACGCCACATATCACCGAATACGGTACGTACCTGTCGCTTCTTCGCATTGTTTGCGGGCCTGACATCTATTTCAGAGCCCGTTCAATCGCATGGACGAGGATTCGAGTTTTTAGGGTCACGGAAGAGAGCGCATAGCCGAGAGTTGCAATTGGATGGGGTTGGGTAATCGAGATTTGAGAAAGGCGGCGCCGTAGGCGCCTCGAGCGTACCAGAATACGTTGTAGGAGTCAGATACGCAGTAGATCAAGTAGATTTTCGATAGTTATAGACTGCAATAAAACAAACCTTTGTCAATCCAAGTTTTCATGAATGTGAACAACGAGATTACTTACCTTATGAACCGGTACTTGAGACGTCAAAGAGCTGAACTGATCCACTCGAACCGATGGTCTCTACGGCCGCGAATGCCAGAGGACCCTAGAAAGTCGCTATGGGAGTTACTACACATCGTACGGACAAGTTAGTGAACCCCCAATGCCGGCAATAGATCCGAGCTCACCTGTACACGAGGATCTCGTCTTATGGAATTAGAAACTTCCCAAACATACCAAGCGAAAGAAACCTTCCGCCTGTCACCAGGGCTCAATCGAATTGTCCTGGAATCAAATGTCCGGACCCTTACCTTTACGTTCGCGGTGTTTCCAGTCCGCTGGACGCCGTGTGTGTCGGTATATTGTACTGGCTTGTCCTAAAAGTGAGATAGGTGGGGTGTAGCGTAGAGCAGTCGTAGAACCTCGGAAATGGACGGGAATCATGGTGGTTGATGGCCAAGGTCCATATCGGGACTTGCCGGCCATCAACGTAACTCTTACTGGTACCACGACCTCCGCACGGTCGTTTTCGCGCCCTCGATTGCTTTCGACGTTCCAGGCGCTCTCTCTCATCGAATCAAACTAATTACAATTGGAGTACACAACTGATGATAGGTGAGTTGAATTCCGATGAAAATTTGACCGGAGAACGCGCTCCAACTTGGAGTTTTCGCGTTGTCTTGCTCTGGCGCGGTAGCTGGACCCTGCGAACAGTCAAGATCTGGATTATCTCCAGATATGACGCGTTGTAGGGGTCTACAATCTTATCTCATCGCTGATACGGCCCCGCCAATGACGCCAGCGCTGCTGGCGGCCTTCTCCTCCGTCTCGCGTTGCTCCCAGGTTCTTGCTTCGCGACTTTAGCTGACTTATAACTGCTTGTAGATGCAAATCTCAATGACTCCGAGCAGCTTCATTCTCTACTTAACCTTACTCGCCATCTTGGTCGACCACGGTCTCTTATTCCGCAGAACGGCTTTCTTCTCTGTTTATCTGAAAGGTATGTACCTTTCGAATCTTCTCCGTCGGCTCTGTGCTCCACTGACACTTGTTTCACATCTGTCAATAGAACAATGCGCCCCGTCGCACAGCCCGCGCCCAGAGCGCTCGGAATACGCGCCCGATGCCTTGCGCTGTTTGTATGTCAACGGGAACTTCGTTTGTTGCTTCTCCTGACCGCCGTCCATTCGCATCAGACGGTCAGGGTTCAGGATGATGAACTACCCTGACACAAGTCCACCGCTTTGGATCTTGGAGGACTTGCCCAAAGACACTAGAAGGTGCGCATGAGCACTTCAGACAGCAGAGTGAGTTTGTCAAGATATCATTCAAGTTGGGAGCAAGCTGACGTTGACACCAGACTCAACTCACTCAGTATATTATTTGTCGACGTCGCACTCGCTCAGGGCGCACAGTATCACGCGTAGCAACGCCGGCCAAGTGGCGTATATTTGTTCGATCTTCCAACGTAAGTTCCTGTTTTCAAAATGCTCCTTCTTTTTACCCACCCTGACATTACTAAACACTCCGCTCTAGATTCTGCGGAGCTTGAAAACAATTTCCGGGCGATATATCTTGGGCAACGGAGGTCGGGGAGAGAACATGGGGGTCAACCTGCCTCTTTCCTCACTTTCTTTCTTCCTTTCTCACACTCTCTCTGCCATTCTCTTCTCTATCGTGACATGTGCGTTACATTCCCTCCATTTTTGGGATGTTTTCTTTTTCGGAGCGGCCGGAGGGCGCGACTTGTATATAAGTCGCAGAAGTTTGTTTGTTTACATCAGTTCCTTCCTTCCCTTCCACCACCAACACCACCACTCATCACTCTCTCACACAGCTTCTCGTTGTCTCTCACCATTTCTGGCGACGTTCTCTCACGCCGCGCCGGACGTTGATGAGTCGTAAGTGATCTTTTTCGTTAGCCTAAAACTACGCTGATTCTTTTGTAGCTGTTGTCTCTTGAACAATCTTCTACTATGGCTTTCTCTCCAGGACCGTCGGACGACTGGATGCGTCTTGCCGACGTTGACCGGACCTGGTGCGTTCTTGTTCTTCTTTCCTTCCCGTACTCACGCTGGACACTTTGTCAGAACCGACTCCTGCCGTCGTCGTTCACACAGCAAGACAGTTCAGTCGCCTTTCGACGCGCTTCGCGCCGGATACAACATGCGTTTACCTCTCAGTGCGTCGTTGTTACCTTTTCTTGCACTGTCCGTACTGACCCGGCGTGCACCACCTCGTAGACGTTCACAAACACCTCAAGCACGTCAACAGCGACGTTCACGATGGATACACGACTTAATTCGTCGACGACATACGCCGCCATGGCCGCCCAACGCCTCCTCATTCTGGCTAGACCCCAACATTCGACATACTCTCTCCAGCTCACACACGCCGGTGGACTCAATATCTCCGCGAGCCCTCTTGCACAGACCGAGAACCAATGCTTAACATTGCCTGTGCCGTGGTCTCATACCACCAACTGACCCTAATGGTGAGCTACTTCATGATGGTGATACCGAGTTGTTATTCTTACCTGAAGGCCTCGCAGGCGTCAAACACTCGCAACAAGCCCACAAGACTCGCACTGAAGTGTTTGTTGAACGGTCAAGCTCTGGTTCTGTTACGTTATGTCATAGTCCGTATCTAGAGTAGATTACCTTATTTACACTGTGTGCAATACCACCACCATCTCGTGTCCGTGTCTGTGTCTGAGTCCGAGTTCGCCTTGCGTTCTCACCTTCCGCGTTCCCTCTCTAGAGTTCCCTGCCGCATCGACCTCGTTCTATCGTAACAGGTTATGGGCCCCGGCTCTAACTCTTCCTCCAATTTCTAACGACATCCGAACCTCTTCGGTGCCATCCATTGCTTCTACCCATTCAAACCCTTCCTCCTTTGGTCTGGGACCACCGACAGCCTCTATCATCAGTCTGCTACCTTCCCGACCCCTTCCATTCTTTATTCCTCCTTCGCCGACATCGGTAGCGCCCATTCGCGCTCTTACCCCGGTCCTCTCACGTGATGATCACCTCTTCGGCGACCAACAGCTTGCTCAACTGGACTAAGACCCATGGTCTCGTCACCCAGGCAAACTGGATAGCCTTCTCCAAATACATGAAGATGTGGTTCGACGGCGTCGGTGCCTCCTACATCTTCCAACAATCCTCACTTCCGGACAACAAGGACAAGCCCGCTGTTCCTACAGTCCCCTCCGACAAAGTCGAGCTTGATTGTTCTCTCAAGCTCTACCTCTATGAGGCCATCCACTCCGATCACCAAGGTGTTATCCCCGAGACAGGTGGCACTCTCGACGCATGGATCGCTATCAAAAAGCGGTTCAATTCCTCCACTATGCATCGTCGCATCCAAGCCCGTCGTAAACTCTACACCGTCATCCATGACATCGAGAAGTCCATTGACGTGTACATCACTACCGTCACCTCTCAAGCTCAGATCCTCAAGGGTCTTGGTGTTGAGGTCCTCGACATGGAAATTGTCGACGCACTTCTCATTAACCTCGACGACTCCCTCTCTGGCACTCGCCAAACTATCTGTGTGGGGAAATCAGAGCCCACGTTGGAGTTTGTCCTCACCGAACTCCGTAACGCGGTTCCTGACAAGGATACCGATGACGAGGGCGTGGCCTTTGCCGCTCGTCCAGTATTCAATGGGAGAAGACCAGATGGCCGTAGGAAACAGGTTGACTTTGGGAACACGTCTGGATCCCCTTCCCAGACTGACTCCAAGGGTGTTCGTTGGTGTGACCCCACCAACGAGAACCACTGCCACCGTTGTGGTCGCACAGGCCACATTGCTGCCCGGTGCATTTACGATATGCCCCAGCATGTCAAGGATTGGGTTATGGCTGGTCCCCAAGGCGCTGCACACTCAGCAGCTGAGTTTGCTGGCTCTGCTCGCACCTCCGGCTCCTCATTGCGCCGTCCATCACACCGTCCGAGTGGTGTTGAACGTGCCGCTCTCGCTGGTGCCGCACATCGTGACGTCTCAAGTCTTTCTCAGTTCCACGACAGTGATGAAGATGGTTCTGATCCTAACCTCTCAGATTACTCTGATGAGATCTACGACTTTCAACCGGATGCTAATAGAATAGTCAGTTAGTTTCTCATTCTTTCTCTATATACGTACTTCGTCAAGGGGGAGTGTTACGTTATGTCATAGTCCGTATCTAGAGTAGATTACCTTATTTACACTGTGTGCAATACCACCACCATCTCGTGTCCGTGTCTGTGTCTGAGTCCGAGTTCGCCTTGCGTTCTCACCTTCCGCGTTCCCTCTCTAGAGTTCCCTGCCGCATCGACCTCGTTCTATCGTAACAGGTTCAAGGTGCGTGGCTTTACTTCCCGCAATTGCTGGCTTACCTCTGACCACGACCATCACAGACCGACCGCACTCAGCGACGTCGATACCTGCACGAACGACACACACCGCGATGCGCATTGACTCCCTCAACAACTACATCTTACCATTTGGCCCCGACTTCGAGACTTCCCGCCCTCGCGGACATCGAATTCGCCAACCTCTAATGAGTCCACTGGCAGGACGTTGACCGGAAATCTTGTCATGCTGTACACCCCGAGCAAGGTTGGTTACCTTCTCAGTGACCCTTCGAGCTTGCTAACGAATCCATAGTTGATGTCCAGCAAACATCACGGACCACGCCGGACTTTGCTTTTCCCCTCCCCAGTTCCCTCAGGATCACTCCTCGCAGAGGTACGTAGTCGCTTCATGGCTCTGTTACCACTGCTAATGAATCGTTACTTGACTTCTCTTAGGTAGTGTTCGTCAATCACGGCCACGCTGACACGCACCCACTTATCTCGCGCTAGCCAGTGGTGCGCCCAGTTTCTCGCTCCGTGTTTTTTGCACCATGGCTGACGCGAAACACAGCTATACCTGATAGCGTCCGGCGACCACCAACTGTCGCCGCTGTCTTACGGTATTGTCAGTGCGGCGCAATCGACCTTGTGGGCGCGGAGTCGCGTCACCCATCTGACACGATCGCGACCATAGACATATGGCCGGTACATATCGAAGCTCGCACGTGAAGTACCGGACAGCTCGTCGCATTGTACGGCAAACGGTAATCTGATCTATTCGTTGTTTACTATAAATTGACTGATAATCATTGAGAGGTCCTTACATCGTCGGAATCTTCTATCTTTCGATATGGAGCGGACGGACGACTGCCAGCACGGCGCAGCCGTGTTCGCTTTGTTGTCTCCCAGATGTATACGCTCTAAGTAGGCCTTCCGTTTCTGTTATCATTTGCGCTGTACTGACTTCACTGGTTGGCACAGCGCTCGCTCATTCGAACATCCCACGGGGCGCTGTCAGTGACTCGAGCAACAGCAATGGCTGAAGCTGTTCAACACAGTTAAGGTACGCCGTTCCACTGTCATTCTGGTACTTGGTTTACATTAACGTTCTTTGCTCACAGATTCTTTAACTCTTCAAGAGCAACATCCTCGGCAACGACTATGCTGTCCTTAGCGAGCTCACAAGGTGCGTCTACCTCTGTACTGAACATTTGGCTTGTACTAACCGATATCCTTTTTGTATTTAGGATACGGCTTGACGGTCGCCGCTGCGCTACAGGGATCCTCGACGATGGATCATGGCGCTACCTACCCGGATGTTCGATGACTGTTTGCGCAACGCGACATGCTCGGACGCCGTCGTAATGCTCGCGTTACCCATGTCGTCCACGCGTCGGACTCCCAATTATTCTCATGGAGGGAGAGACTATCGTCAAATCCACGCCGAGTCTTTGGCTTTGGCGAGCGGAACGAGGGGAGCCTTGGGTCGCACGTTGGTCCACTTCGCTATCCTTACACTTGTTGGATTAGCTGTCGAGTTACTTACTTACTCTAACGATTACTTGTCTTGTTGAATTCCCGGTACATACATCTACATTCATCGATTGCGAATGTAGCCATGACTACATTGTTAAGAATTAGCTTTTCGCGTCGGACTTGAATATAAAGGTTACGGTAAGCGCCCGATTCCCTCTTTGCTTCGTACCATCACTGAACGCTGCTGTTAAGACTTTCTTCGCTGTTATCGTACCCAAGCCGTCCGGATGGCAGTTGGGTTGGGGGTGACAGGATATGGCGAACAACGGACTGCAGGTACGCTGGTCGTTCTTTCATTATTTGTCTCGTGTACTTACACGTTCTGCCCCATGCAGCCTCGCCGTGCTCTGCTACCACCGTTTGCCGCCCTTCAAGGTGTGTTGATGTGCTCTCTTACCCACATTTACTGATCTCTACTTATTTTGACAGCTCAAGCCTTCTCAAACAACTACTTCTACTTCATATCGGACGACTTTACTGGCACGGCTCCCAACGCAACGATCTCGGTGTCCGCTCTCCTCTTCTTTGCACCGGTGAGTCAAGTTCTCGCTTACACTTCCGTTCGCTGGTCTTATTCATTCCCAGCGCTCCACTACCTTCATCGACAACTGGTGCATTGTACCCGCTGAGCCAGGGCTCAAACACTGCAGACTCCGTTAGTAAGTCCGCGCCCTTGCAGCTTCTTTTCCTCGAACTCGCTGACCGTTCCCATTACAGGTTTACAGTCGTTGTGTTTAACGTTGTCTAGTCTAACTGGTAAGCGCCCCGCCTTCTCTATCGATCTATCAACTGACATGTCCGAAGAAAATGAAATCTCGCATTGACAACGACCGATCCGCCACGAGCCCTCAGCCGAATAGCGCGAAGGGACGTGCCCTGCCACCCCCTTCACCATCCCCCGCCCGCCGCTCCCTCCTCCTCCTTCTGCACACCCCATCTACCTCCTCATCCACCCTCCAGTGATCTCCCCCTCGCCATCCTCACCTCCTCACCCTCCGTGCCCTCCGCGCCCTCCTCACGCCCCCTTGACCTCCTCACCCCACGCCCCCTCGCCCGCGCGGGGCGTCCCCACGCCCTCTTCCGCGCGCGCCCCACACCCCTTCCCCTTCCGCCGGGGTGTGGGTGCGCGCGCGCGCGCCCTCCTTCCGTTCTCGCACCCCGGGAGAGCGTTCCTCACCCCGCGCTCCCTCAACTGTGCGGGGAGGGGCGCAACGGGGTGTATGGGGTGGGGAGGCGGAGAACGGGGGTTGGGTGCGGGCGGAGGGGGTGCCGAGTTTCTCGTTGGGTGACAGGGGGGCCTGTTTATTTGCAAGGCCGCTACAAGCAGTCTTTGCTTGAGAACGGGGTGTTTGAATATATTACTCGTAGATAAGAACAAACGTCGCCTGCTATGGGTATCGTCATTACATATATTGACTCGGTACGACCTGGGTACGACTGCGAACGCCGTGTTAAGGACCGTAAGGTGTCCCTTGCTGCAATTGTATTTTGTTTATCTTTTACAAGAGAGCGAGGGTTGCTCGTTATCGGGCTTTGAGTACCGTTGTATTGCTTGTCTCAGGACCGTACCATTGCTGCCTCGTAGTGCACCGACGGCACACAGAAGCCGTCAGGTTCGGGGCACTTTCAGCCACGCCCGACATTAGTACCTACTCCTTCGGTGCGAACTCGTGACCGGCCCTTTCGTGTATTGCGTATCCAAACCCTATATACATGCATGTAGTACACTTGGATACCAATGTCAATGCTACCTCAAGTTCAAAAGGTGCGAAACGACAGTATTGATGAAACGAGTGTGAGCTACTAAGTATGTCCATGAGTGGTCCGAATGTCCATGAGTGTCCAGGTGTTTAGTAAAATGCTAATGGAAGTAATAACAGTAGTCCTGCTGTAAGAAGGCGGTATGAAGAAGTGAAAGACGGCATGGCGTCTGACTTGTGATGGGTTGTCTTGCCACCTGAAGAATCGTCCGAGGAAGAGGATGAAGAAGAGGCCTTTCCACCTGTGCCCTTGTCTGTTGACGTCCTGTTGTAGTCAAAGACGAAGATCTAGTCGGACTTGAGTAACACGAATGCTTTAGTGACGTAGGACGGACCTTGTCAATACCCTCTGCGCTTTGCATCATTTCGACGTTGTCGTGCGAGGCGTTGGGGACCCAATCGATGGTCGTGTTGGCAGACAAACCGCCGTCCATACCCTGAAGCATGGCAGCAAAGTTTTGTCCACGGGCAAGATGCGTGGCGCCTTGTGTCTATTGTAAACACCGTTAACATCGAGGCCGTCGAGTGAAAGAACGCGATGCATACCTCTGCCTCGCACCGAGTGTCACCTGGTCCGTTATCGTCGAGCCCCCATGCGTAATGTGCCTTGCGCTGCAGGTACCGCGACACGAGTCCGTCTCGCCCAAGCTTCTTGGCGGTCGTGGAAGCGTACCCAGGAAAATCGCCGGAAAGGCCGTACTTGTAGTCATCGACGCCAGAGCATGTCGAATTGGCTATGGGGCGGTCTTCCACGAGCCACATTATAGATCCGGGGTTGGCTGTGCGCGCCAAGAGAGAGAAAATTGTATCATCAGTGACGACCCCGGGGGACGTGAAACGGCGGTGCTCACCAATCCAGAAGTGGAGTCTGTCTTCGTGCTTTGAGGTCTTTCGCATGCCGAGGTAGCGTTGGGCCATTTGTGCGCCTGCCGAGTGGCCAGCAATCATCAACACCTGCGCAGTCGGGGTCAATCAAAATTTGAGATGCGCAGCGAGCGAAGGGACGGACGTTGAGGTTCGGGTATGTATCGCGGTCCAGGTAGTGGCTGACCAGGGCGTCCAGAACATTGTAACTGCTGTAGTTGGTGATGTTGGAGGGCCCGACGTTGTAGTGGCCGCTGACCCAGGTCGTTAGCCCCCAGAGGAGCTGATCAGACTTGGCGGCGCCGGCGGCAAGATCGGTTTCGTAGAAGAAACAGGGACCCATGATCGATACCTCCTCGCGCTTGACTCCAGAGGTCGCGTTTGCTACCGCGACGTAGAGCGCATTGTTCATCACATTCCAGTCTATGCTTGGTGTGAGTGAGGGCCGACGGAGGGGAGACTACCCGACGCACAATACCAGCAATCTCGAGGCTAAAATGTATCAGATTCCGGTGTCTGGAGAGTAGCACACGCTGTACACACCTTTCCGGGAAGAATAATAACGGCCCGCTTTATGGCGGAGTTGTTCAAACCGCTGGACTGGTATAGTGGCTGGGACGACGTCAGCGGCGCCTCGTCATGAAACGTAGTCAACGCACTAGTTTTGCACCGAGGTCAGCGTCTACCACCCAGTCGGGGTACGCTGTAGCGTCAGGTATGTCTGGTAGGCTTTCCCATCCTCCGTCTGCGCTGACACCGACTACGGGATCTGAGTTGTTGGCCCCACGCCTGTATTGGACCGGGATAGAGTCGTCATAAGGCGCCGCCAGAGCGGACGCCAGCAGCGTGGCGGAGAGGAGAAATGAAAGGATCATAGTAGCGGGAAGAGAGTAAAATATGAGAGGTGCGCGGACGAAGCCGTCGGCTCTATAAATGCGTGGAGCCAGGTCGTGGCCTGGAATCAACCCAAGAGACAATCAAGAGATGATGGCCCTTGAAGTTGCTGGCTGTAAACCGGGGTTATATACTTATTTGATCATGCCGTCATGGCACCCCACGCCACGTTATGTTCGACGATCACTTCCATGTTGCGACGCCCGGTCCCGCAGTAACCGCAGGCAGACAAGGCTTTCGCTATGTAAGTGTAGCCTTGCTAAGAGATGGCGGCGGCGGCCTGTGGAGAAATCAGGGCGGGTGACCCACAGACATATTTTTAGTGTGCGCCTGGTCAATGGTGTATGTAACAGGTTAAATATAGGCGTCTTCCCAGTGCTGCTGTCGGGGCCGTGACGCAGGTTTGTGGTCACCAAAGGCACCATTAAAAACGCGCAAAAGGCGCAGTATTACCCTTTGTGTGAGCCCCACAGGCTACAGAAGACGCTCGGAAGACGCGAAGAAAAGTACGTCTCTACGGGCTAGCCCGTCGACGGTAGGGAGATGGAGAAATTGGGCTTGTACACGGAAAATCAGCCATCAGCAGATCATCCTCGCTTGTCCCTACACACATCACGTTGCTGAATCTATACTTATGCGCATCAGAATTGTATACGTCCAAGAATAAGTCGCACAGTTATAGCTCTACAGGCTGAGGTAGCTGTTCAGTGTGGATTCCGACCTGAGAAAGGAATGGAAGATGACCCACCGATACAATACATACATACTTACAACGGCAACGTTCATCATTCACTAGAAGGCCGGTCAGATGTCGGTCAGCACACCGCCCGATGCAAGTAACTCACCCTTGCTTCGACTCCATACGATCGCTGAAAGAACTCGTCAAGCCAACCGAAGAAGACTTCCTTGTCTTCTTGGGAGAGATTTGTCCAGTCAATTCCCGCCTCGTACGACGGCGGTGGCGTCGACACAGACCCAGATCGTTGAGGGAGCGGAGGTCCGGAGAAGGATGACCCACTAGCAGAGATCGGAGGACGCGTTGCGCGTTTCACAGGTGGAGGCGGGGCACCAGAGGTTGACGACGAGGCCGATAATACGCTGCCTGGTCGTTGAGGCGGAGGCGGAGGGGGAGAGGTTGCCTGAGAGCTTGAAGAGATCCCGCTACGTGATCCGATACTACTCCGTTGAGGCGGTGGAGGAGGCGGCGGTTTCCCGCTGTAAGGATCCCAGTTTGTGTTCTTTAGTGGAACGCTTGGAATGGGGTAACGTAAGTAGGGATGCACCAAATGAAGAAACGAGGTACGGACCTTGTGTGGCGGTCCTTTGTGTTCTGAAACTTTGTCACTCCAGCATCTTTTGCTTTGGATGCTCTCTCTTTCAATTCAGCAACTGGATGAATTGATGAGCGTGTTTCAAGCGAGAGCGACATTTGACCGACAGGATGGCATTAGGTGGTGGTGGACGATGATCAAGCTGGATGACAGCGTCATGCGGTCCCAAATTGGCCAAATACTTCCCGTAGTATTGCACCTGTCGGGAGCGTAGTTACAATTTTCAAGCCGGCTTGGCGTAGTGGTAGCGCGTCTCACTTGTACATTCACAATGAGAAGGTCGTTCGTTCAATCCGGGCAGTCGGCATACGTTTTGCTTGAACGTTTTGGACACGGGGAAGGCGTATTGAACGCAGGAAGGAGGGATCGGGGAGAGGCAGAAAAAATGTGGCGCTCGGTCCCTCCATCGGCAATTCCAAGGCTCCCAATGACTCTTGGACACTAATAGGCTCATGGGAAAGCAAGTATCAACATTTCAGACCCGGGGAAGGCATATTGGGCGAGGAAAAGAGGGTTCGGGGAGAGGACTATTGGGATGTGGTGCTCGATCACTCTTCGGGATGATGCATCAAAACCCATCACTCCTGGACAATATCGAGTCCATGGTCCATTATACTCTTGACATTTGGGGTCAAGGGAGGCCGTCCTGGGCGCCAGAAAGCGGGATCGGGGAGGGGATGTGAGATTGTGGCGCTCCATCATTTGTTCGGCATGTGCCGAGGTCACCCATCACTTTTGAATCTTGACCTCACCAGTGACCACTCGTCTCCCCAGCCAGGTCTGAGCTGCTCACCCTATTGACTGGGTTGAGAGCGTCACTCACCGCTTAGCTCGACCCTACCTAGCAGTCCTCGTTGAGTTGCAGGTTAAGGCCATCCAACTGCAGGGAAAAACTGCCATTGGAACGAGGAGGGAAAACGTGCCGCTCGATCACAATTGCTGTACGGCATGCGAATATTGAGCCCGTTCACTGGACTAATTCCATCGTCATAGAGCCCGTAATGTGAGGCGGCGAGCTCTTGGGAAGTCCGGTCCTGTGAGATTTGACCAGTCCTCCTGACACCCAGGAGCCCGCCGGCTCGGCATCTGACCTGACATCTGCTTTTGACGACGCTTTCATTTAGTGCAGACAAACGCAGACGAAGCCGTCAAGACTGACTCCAGCTGTGACGCAACCGATGCGCGGTGCACTCAATTCGCGGTCATCGCCTGGGTCATGGCCTTCTTTCGTTTGTTGTGGCCGTCAATTCCTTTTAAAGGTGCGTGAAAAAACTAGGTTGTTCTGAATCAACCCCTCCTTTCTCTCCCAGTATCCTAAATGGCATTCGGTCGCGCCCCCCTTCTTGCTACGTATGCTCTATTGGTACGAGTTATCTTCTGCTTCGATCCTACACGTTCTGAACCTGCCTGCGCAGTGGCTGGTTTCTTGTGGTCTTCTAGGACTGACTGCATACCGAGTCCACATCACTCGACAGGCCACAGGCGGCTATGGTTGAGCAACATCTTCCCATACATCCAATGTTTCTAATTTCTCTCTTTTAGAGCGAATCGTTGCTGAACTGATCGCCACATCCCTCCTGACTCTACTTTGGGTCCCTATCGCGTGCGTCGTTCCTCGAAGCCCAATGAACTCCTTTGTAACAACTCATCCAGGGCTTTCATGTTGTTCGGTAAACGCAACAGCCGTACAACCACTGGTAGTCGCGTCAGTCGTCCCGAGATGATTGGTGACTTCCTGCTCTGGCTCTTGTGGCTCATCGGCGCCGCCTACTTCACCGTCCGTTCTTGCATATCATCTTGCCACACACCTTTTCTCTGACCAAGAATCCATAGAATCACATCCTCCCCGGGAGGAACTACTGCTCAACAGTCGCCACGGGGTCTCTCTTCGGCGGAAAACAATGCAACATATTGACCTCCATCCTGGCCCTTGCCTGGACAGGCTGGAGTCTTTTGACGATCATTCTCATCCTCGGATTGATGCACCACTCTTCTGCGGGGAACATGTACAAAGACAGGTCAGGCGTAGGGAAGACCGGTACTACTGGGAACCGAGTTTGATATGATGAGATTCATGACTGGAAGTAGCTCGATGTTCACGCCAAAAACGAAGTGACGGACACGATTCTTATCCAATTTGTACTTCTACCTCCACATTCTCCTTCTAGTACTATACGTGTCTGTATAATTATCGGTACCTGGTACATTATAGGTACTGTTCTGAATGTATCCACTGATAAATGGATCGACTATCCTTTCGATGCATGAGTCGAAATTCTGGACTGCGAATGCGCTATGAATGTCGTCTCTGTAATTATGACACGGCTGCCGGAATCTATCCATCGGGTGTATACCTGAATTACAATCCGTCTTCGCCCTGTTCGTCGTGGTCGGCCGATATAATTCAGCGCGTGTTGAGCCACCTGGCATTGTCGTGATTTACGGAAGTTTTCGCGTCTTCCTTCGGTGCAGTATATGTCCGAATTAATCACCAGTCATTGTAAGTAGGCCTTTCAGCACATAAATCCACGACGAGAAGACCGGATAGCCACCTGTCGCTGCGGACTCGGTATCATCAATGAACTTCAGGATATGTTCGTGTCGTGGAATGACTCGCTGTACTTATGCTCGCCCTGATTCTAACCAGTTATGTGCTACCGTTGTCGCCTGCATAGTTGGCTCAGACGGCGACAAGGCGACAAGTGGAGTACTGCATGACATGAGATGAATCAAGATCTTCTAGAGCCTGTCTAGGAGCTGCCAGTGAGGATGATAGGCGCTCGAAGTTCCCAGTAAGAGAGAGCAAGTCCCGGTTCAGCGATAATCGGTCCGTGTTGGTCATTGAAAACATGATGGGAGAGGGCGAGGTGCGTGTTCACTGTTGATCCGCCTTGAGACCGCACTCTTTAGCTCGAGTCACTTGCTTCCCGCGATCGCCCGGACTCACACTCGCGTATGATGCAACCATCGCGCTCCCTTAAACTCTGCTCAGTGTATTCGGGAAAGCCCTAGAATTCTTGGATGCCTCATGACTACGGTGCTGATTCATCGCGAAGAGGACTCTTTCAGCTTCTATGCATTTAAACGGGTCATCTGCTGGCCACTCGGGGCAGCGTCGTCCTGTCCAGAAGATTCGGGATTGAAATCTTGCGTACTCGGCCAGGTATGACACATTGAGTCGAGATGTGGTCTTTACGCTATGAACGTGTTTATAAGGCCTTTGCTTAGCTGGTACACCCTCATTCTCATATCATCTCTCACGACTTGCCACCTGTTGACGAACATCATGTCCTTCGGTCGCCTTCCCAGCTACGCTGTCTACTGTCTGTTGGTATGTCAATCAGATTGTAGGTCTACATATGTGATACTGACGTTGCTGGTAGTGGATCGTTGCCATTGTTGAGCTTGGCTTGACGGCTTACCGTGTTCATCACACTGAACACTCAGGCTCGACAGGTTGGTCTACTCGGACGTATCATTGCTCAATTTGACATTCCTTCAGACCATCCTATCCGAAGTGGTCATTATGGTGAGATACCTGCGCCACATTTGCGCCAATCCTGGGGGCTAAAGTCTCCCCAGAGCCCATTATGGTCGAGCTGATAGTCTCGTCGGCGCTGGTTGTTTTCTGGGCTCCCATCGCGTAAGCCACAGTGTTTGAAATGTACACATGGCTGTAGCTGAAGTGTGGTCGTCAGGTCTTTCATGCTCCTCGGCGACCCAGACGCGAGCCACTCACGTTCTAAGCGTATCATTCCCATTGAACTCTGCGGTGCTGCTACCCTGTGGATTATGTGGCTCTGCGGTGCTGCCATCACTACTGTATGCTCGACTGAGTCGACTCCTCATCCCCTTTTTGACCTGTGCTGACATCGACTGCAGAACAACATACTTCCCGGCAGGAACTACTGCACCGTCGGCGGAAAAGAGTGCGGCGTTCTCACAACAATCTTGGCTTTCGCATGGATGGGCTGGAGCCTCTTGACTATCATCCTTGTCATGGGGTTGCTGCATCTTTCCGCCACAAACGCGCAAGAAACGCCTGCTATGCGCGAGAAGGCTGCTGAAGCTCGGGACACTGCTCAGCCTGAAGCCGCCGGAGTTTAATGACACACAAACACGAAACATCTGAAAGTCGCATCCGCCTTCACAATCACCTCCTCTCAATTATGCGAAGTCCGCAACTGTACTAAACCATTATGAATGTGCCTACTTGTAAACCAAATGATCTAATTGCTACTGTATTCTAAACATTCCTATCTGTGACGTGTTTGTGTTGAAATCCGAGAAGATCATAAATACAAAAACGATTGAGCTTGAGAGTGATGATTATCGGAGCCTCGAGAGACCGCTTTGTTGACAGGCGCCACCGACATGACCTCGCACCTTCATCCGCTCCTTTTTATAATCTAGGAAGAAGAGTGGCGATCACTGGGCGGGACTGTTGGAGGGCAGCGGGACGGCGGAAGGTCCGGCCCGTCAAGTTACCGATCATGTTTGCTCCGTGGCTCCATCACTTGCTTTTTACCAGCACCCCGTCGCCTCTCAAGTCCTTTGCTCAGCACCTCAGAGAACGCGCACAATGTCAAAAAGCACCCGACTGAAACAAATAACTGTGAGAAAAATCACGCATCGGTTCACATTCTCGAAGATAAATTCTCATATAGACTGCCGCTCTTGGGAACAGCTCCGTGCTTGCTGTACGCGAGCTGGAGCAGCTGCTCGCACGAAAGGAGGCTCATATCGCAACTCACGCACTCCCGGTTATTATCCATCACCTCAACCCCGATAACATGATTCCTGTCGATGCTACAGACTGGCCGTGCTCCCCGAAAATCTTGAATGCTCTCTCCTGCTTTGGAATGATAGCCTCCGCATTTGCGCAATGTGCGGAAGCCAAAGTCCCTGCCGCTGATCGCGTCTTCTCAAGCGTAACCGATCCCTTGTGGCCGTTAATCAAGGATTGGACCGTTTACTTTATCCGCCGTACACGCGTCCTCGAGGGAGAGGAAAATGTGCTCAGAGATGTTGAGGTTCTGTCCTCCGTCGAGCGTGTCTTCTACTCTCTGTCTGGCTGGAAGGAGCTTTACAAACGCTACCTTGTACCTGATTCTTCCTCGGACGAGCTCCTTCAAACGCTCGCTACCGTTTGGCTCCGCTATACATGTACCTCCTCATCAGACGCGCACGTGGGTGACCTCATTCACGTCCTGTCCACGGTAATGGCGGAGGAGCTCTCTCCAGGACGTGTAGGTCCGATAACGCAAGCCTTCGCACTAGAGTCACCGGAACGCGTCTGCCGGGCAATCCTTACCACTTTCATCTCGGTGGTTCACTCGGAACCGTTTGACAGGGTTCGAGCCACATCGAGCCTGTCGTTACTTTCTATGTGCATCAACAATCAGGCTATTCTTCCTGTCCTGATCGAGCGTGGCATCTTGGCGTCGCTGATGCAGCTCGCTCGTAAGATGACTATCTGGCCAAAACCTGGACGAGGCCCCATTGGCGACGTACACTCCATTTCTCTCATATTCAAAAACGTACATAACCTGATGGTATTCGGCTATCCCGCCATTGTACGCGCCGTGGAAGCGCATGTCTTATTGGCCGCATTGAAAGCTGAGGAGTACCTTGACTCTGGTATCTTCAGAAGAGCCGATTTGAGCTCGTTCAGGCGGTTTGTTCTGGAGATCATGGATGGAGTGATCCATTATCTGGTCTATCGCTCCGTCGTAAAAGCTGCATACAAGGACATCACACGCTTCGAGAATGAGGAGGAGTTGTGCCTCATCGATGTGGGAAGCACTGTATACTCTAAATGGAACTCTTTGAGAGATTCTGTCTCCCCGCAGCTACAACGGATTCGCACTTTCGCTGCATTGGCATCATCTCGATGCGGCAACTTCGTGGTATGTGTACCTCCGCCACATTACACGTCTCACTGATTGTCTTGAAGTGTCCATACCAAATGAAGAATACTCACATGAAGCGCTGCACCGGCTGTCTTCATACGGTTTACTGCTCTCTGTCCTGTCAACGCGGTGATTGGGGCGCTGGCCACAAACAATACTGCAGATCCGTCACTGCGAAGCCATTTGGTTCTGGTTCGTAAGCACATTGCAAAACGCCGACGTACACTAACCACGACACCCAGACCCTCGGGCTCTCCTTCCCCAGATGGACGAAGAAATCCTTCTTTTCTGTGTCAGTCTGGACATCGAACAGTTCACCGAACACATTGCTTCCGTTAGACAGCTCACACCACCGCCAACACAGTCCCCAGCCGAGGACGCATTGTCCAATATATTTGTCATACAGATGGACTATCGTATCAGTCCTCTGCAAATCACGCGTTCTACGTTACAGGAATGCCGCACGTTCTGGTTGGGAACGGACGAAGATGCATGGGCCGGATATATCCGTCAGGCGCGCGATATGGGCAAAGGATCGGAGCTTGTGCTTATAATCACGCCCTATGCACCGTTGACTAGCATGCCTGCTACTCGCATGACGAGCATCGAGCGCTTGCAGTGCCGGAGCTATCAATCCGCTAATTGAATGTGGCGCTCTCGAAATGATAGACTTTGATGTTACGTTGCCTCTCCTTGATCAACAGAACCGCCACACCACAAAGCCCGAGTGAGCTTAAGTTTTGACTAGCATCGTGTCTGTGCCTATCTGCATCCCGTGGTCTTCCTCACCTATAACGATGCCCCGAGCGAGATATCACAATAATCCACCGGAGGACATACATGCATCTGGTGACAGGCCGGACCGGATCCGACTTTGCTGCCGAATTTGAACATTGATGGTGTGTTTGCTCCAACAAGAAAATACTCGCAGGGTACTGGGTAGTACATAAAGGGGAGCGATGCCATAGCTTTCCATCATTACTCCCAGTCTTTCCACCAACATGAGGACAACAGCAGACAACTTTGAGGAGGTCTCCGATGCGGTTGATCAAGGTGAGTTCACACTTGGCTCGACACCTCGTACTGAATGTCACCGCTCTAGTGAACGTGCTCAAGGGCAAAGTCGCGAAGGACGCAGCCTGGAACAGTCAGTCCGAGTTTGACGAAGTGAAGGACAAGACACAGTTCCGCAAGTACGAAGAAGCCTGCGAGCGTGTCAAGAAGTTCTACGTCGAGCAACACGGTACGCGTCTCGGTCGTCGTCGCATTTGCCTTGCCATGCTCATCGAACCCCGCAGAGAAGCAGACCATGGACTTCAACATCAAAGCCCGTGTCGACTTTCGCAAGCACGTCAGGGCCAGGATGGGTACGAACTTTTTGCACCAAATCCGCTGTATCTCACGTCTTGTCGTGCCAGGAATCTGGGAAGCCATGGAGAAGCTGAATACTCTCGTTGATGACTCTGACCCTGATGTACGTATCGTCCTTGCGCGTCGCATCGCGTAAATGCATGTGCTGATCAACTTACATCTCGCAGACGGACGTGTCCCAGATTGAGCACCTCTTGCAGACAGCAGAGGCTATCAGACGCGACGGGAAGCCAGAGTGGATGCAGGTTGTTGGCCTGGTACATGACTTGGGCAAGCTGCTCTACATTTTCGGGTCTGAGTACGTTTACGCTTGACATCAATTCCTGAAAATTTCACTGACAGTTTTCCGTTTCCGTTTCCGCTTCTTTCTCCCCAAGAGGACAATGGGATGTCGTTGGCGTGAGTCACCGCTGGCCGCGAGACCAACAGACCGCTTATCGATATCGTTATTCTCTCACAGGATACCTTTGTTGTCGGATGCAAGTTCTCTGAAAAGATCATCTACCCTGGAACGTTCGCCAAAAACCCAGATTCCACCGACCCTATCTATTCTACGGAGTTTGGCGTGTACAAGCCTCATTGCGGGCTGGAGAACGTTATGCTCTCGTGGGGTCACGACGAGTATCTCTATCACGTTCTCAAGGACCAGTCGTCCCTCCCGGATGAGGGTCTAGCAATGATCAGGTACCACAGCTTCTACCCGTAGGTCTTTCTCATTATGTGTTGCGAGTACTGAGATTTTAAATGTTTTAGTTGGCACAGAGAGGGCGCGTATGCCCACCTGACAAACGCGTCAGACGATAAGGCCCTCGCGGCCGTGCGCGCTTTCAACCCGTACGACTTATACAGCAAGAGCGATGATCCCGTCGATCCTGCTGAGTTGAAGCCGTACTACCAGTCACTCATTGAAATGTTCTTTCCTGAGGTCATTGAGTGGTAGAATAGACAAGCCTGCGAAAAGCTACAATGTTGACATTGCGTAAAATTAGAGGTGGGACCATGATTGTGATTGTAAATATGCAGAATGTGACATGCTTGGACAGTTTTTCGATTCATCACCGATGTGTTCTTTGCCTGCGATGCGCCGTACTGTTAGACTGGAAGCGCTGTAGGTGACCTGTAGAATAACTTGAACGCACGATATGAAATGCGACCGCTTGTTGGGAATCGCGATGGTACCCTCATTCAAACAATGACCATGCGTATTGGGTCTTCTTGATTGTAGTAGACTGCAGATTCCAATTCAAAATTGACCTGTACAGGAGTAGGCATAGGCAGTCGCTGACTGAGCCTACGAGACGTCGACGTGGGTCTTCGGGTGCAAGGGCGTCCAAGTCGATGTCATTCGTGCCTTCAAGACGGATAGATTGGAAAAATTATTATCGATACCATCATAGACTACCACCTGGTGCAATTTATCGTACGTTACTTGCATTAGGACGGGGAGAGAGAAGTTATCATGCGAGTACTGAGGTGATACGCTGGCGTACTTAGTGCCTCCATGGCGCTTGACAAAATATACCGTTTACAGTACCTTGTCATGTGCAATAAGAGATTCCTGGGACGCAATGGGGGCACGAACGCAGAGGCAGGGTGCAGATGAGCGCTGGCAAGGTGTGAACTTTGAACAGATCACCGATACTCAGTCACGTAAGAACCTTGGATGTGGTGTCTTCGGGGCCCTCGGGCGCATCGCCGCCGAAACACATAGTACAATATCAACGAAGATAGTGGAGAACCAGAGCCACGAAAGCCCCCGTCATTCCAGTTCCCTGTCCGACGAAAAGAAAGTCAGAGCGTGACATCAAACGCGTTACAACCAACCTTGCCTCTTTCGCTCATCGCTCTCGTGTAAACAAAAAGTCCGCCATCGGCACTATCTTCCAGCCGTTATAAAGCTACGGAAAGCGGTGCCTGTTGATGTGAGTCTACATGCTATGGGTGTCTTTGGTGCCTCATTGCTAGAGCACGCACAGTCAACTTCGAAGGACAGCCTGAGACGCCACCGGAAATAGATAAATACCACCAGCTGACTCGGAGATTTCGTTCAAGTATGTACCTCAACTCTTCTTCGTTCAGCCCTTCTCACGACAGCGACCTTTTATCTAGCACTCATGTCTGCACCCTTTACACCATCTTGTCGGTCTTGCGAAGAACCGTACCAGTTGCCTGACGCGTCACCGTCGCTATCGTTCGAAGCCTACAACTCTCTCTTGGAATCAAACAATGCCGTATCAGAACTAGACGAGCTACGGCTTCGAGAGGAAATCTTACCAAACGCGCAAGAAGAATTGCGGCGTGTCAAAGGAGAGTTGGATCGCTTGGACGCTGTCATCTTGTCCATGCAGGCAGGGCGCGAGCGTCTCCTTGAGGAGAAAAACAAGCTGGAGAATATAGGCTCTCGGTGCACCGGACTCCTTTCCGCAATCCGGCGGTTTCCCGTTGAGACGCTGGTCGAGATATTTCAGTGGGTATGTGCTGATGAAGAGGACAATCACGCGTTGGATGTTTTAGCGGGTCCTTGGTTGATAACGAGGGTCTGCCGACTGTGGCGTACAGTGGCACTCTCAACACCTTCCCTGTGGGCCACCCTGAACTTTCCGGAGGCTTCTGACTTTTGGCCTAGTCACTCCTACGAGTTACTGGACACCGTACTCGAGCGCTCCGGCAATCAGGCCTTATCGATCAACTTCGATCCTTCCTCTTATACCGACCGTGCGGGGATGGGGAACACATGCGCGGGATGGCTACGCCACTTATTCCGGTTCTCACACCGGTGGCATAAGGTGCACATCAAGGTGCCAAGCCGTCTCCGTGTGGAGGATTTGGACGCGATCAAAGGAAACCTGCCGGCGCTCTCAACCCTCTCGTTGAACTGTTCTGAAGCATCATTCCGTGTAGCCCTCGGCTATCCCATCGATACCTTTCTTGAAGCACCACAGCTTCAATCTGTGGCGGCTCTCGACTTTGACGTATACAAGCTCCTTCTTCCTCACTCGCAATTGACCTGGGTTCATCTCACACCATATGACCTTGAATTTGCCATGCCTGAGATATATCATCTTCTCTCTGAAGCTACGCGGCTTCAATCCTTTACAATGAACCTCAGAGCTAGGGAATTTGATATTGATAAACTCCCCCCACCTCCCCTTCGGTCTACTTGCACCCCCGCCCGATACATCTCGATCGAAGTGGCACATGCGTCATCTCAATTCCACTTCGATGCTCCAGCACTCGAGGAACTTTGCGTCCAGGAACTGGATGACCTGACCCCACTTGTGGCATTTCTCGAACGCTCACAGTGTCCATTACGCACCCTTCGACTGGGTGTACGCCCAAATACCGAAGTCCCTGTGGAAGAGATCCTGGTATTACTCAGTGCAGTGCCCGCACTGCAGGAGGTTCACCTTACTGTGGGGTGTGGTGAAGATCTATGGATGGATATTGAAGTCGATACGCGTTCCGACAGCGTGCGTTACCGGGCAATTATCAGCAGCATGGGTGCTAATCGTGAAGAAATTATTCGTCGAGCACCAAACCTGCATTCGTTAGTGGTCAGTGCACATGCACTGCCGTACATCATAGATATTCTTGATGCGTCGCGGTATTAGGATGTACACAGGCTATCGTTCCATAGACAATCAGACGAACGTTCACATAATTCACGGAAGTGGTCGATCGTGAAAGAGGGTAATAGTGAGGTATCAAGCTATGTCGCAACCATACTGTTTACCGTTCCATAGTTGATAGTCTGGTGCACGGTCTAAGCCACACCGATTTGATGGTTATACGAGACAATTTTATGTAGTCCATCAATCGTATTAGGGCCCAGACTCCTTCCCAGCCGCTCTTGGGGGTAGAAAAAACAAGACCTGTGGCGTAGATACAAGTTGAGAATGACTTAGATATGAATCGATTGTTATGAGCGCAATGCCGAAGTCCGGATCGAATGTACCCTTGATGTGATTATGTGATCTGAACCTTATTGTGTTTTTTCTAACCCCCAAGAGCGACTGGCACAATTTGCCAGGTCTGTTTGGTCGTTGTTTGTCCCCCGCCTCTCAGCACCGTCGCTCCCGATTCCCGCTCACTTGCGCTCCGCACTCTCAGCGGCGCATTTGCATAATATTGGCACCGTGCGATGTAAACAATAGAAATTTGTGAACCATGTTCAAACTTCGTGGCGGACACTACTTCGTTTTGGCCCTCCCTCAGATTAACAAGGAGGGCATCAAACTCAAGTGGCACACTTTTGGTGTGCGGGCATGTACATAGTCTAGACTTACTGATGATAAGAAATCGAACCGATAGAAGAATGTGCACTTTTGAACCACACGAATGTGGGCGCAGTGTGCACAGATAATTTTGAATACGAGAATCTCAATCTCGAAGGATGCGGGGTGCACATGCTGCTGGACAATTTAAAGGGCATTGTACAAATGTATTTTTTGCAGCCAAAATGTGTACTGTGCGGCAGCGCTGTGTGTTGCACAAGCAAGCTGATTGCATGAGTGAGTGCAAGTGAGCGGGAAATGGGAGCGACGGTATCGTGGGCCAAACACCGAACCAAACAGAGCTGGCAAGTTATGCCAGTCGCTCTTGGGTGTTAGAAAAAACACAATAAGGTTCAGATTAAGTAATGCAATCAAGGTACGTATGATCCGTCGTCCGGCATATCACGTTCACATGCCCTATCTATCCGCATTATCTCAACGCCACAGTATTTAGTTTTTTCTACACCCAAGAGCGGCTGGGAAGGAGTCTGATTAGGGCCTTCCTCAGCCTGGTCGAAGTGAAGAGCCTGCCGAGATGCCGATCTGAGGCTGCTGTTTGTGGTTGCTTATTCTGCAGGCTGTCCTTCTACCACGATGAGCGTCGCGTCGGGCACCTCGTTCTCGTATCGCGTCGCTGCACAGCGCGTGCCGTACATTGGCGCCACCTTACGACCGCTTTTTGGCGTCTAATACGTAAAGGATCCGCGATGGTAAGTCTCATTTCCTGATTTGCTCAATAATAACTTAAGTGCAATACCTTTTTTTCTCGACAGCCATCACGCCATGAAGCGAGGATTCCTGAAATCAGAAAAGGCGCAGAAAAGTCTCAGTTCTGTCGGCGGCGCGCCCGCTTCTTCGACGACCACAACGAAGACAGCAGCGACAACCGCAACGCAGGCAGCAGCGACGACCGCAATGCCGGTGCAAGTGTCTCCCACGACAACTCAAACAGACAACAAAATCTCCGCCGAACTGCTTGCCAAAGCCCCTTGGCTTGGTGACTCTACGCAGCGTGTTGGTGGGTATCGTATCGTCCTTGTCTAGAATATCGCTGACGGTGTCACAGAAATGCCGGCCAACTTTCAGATTCCTGCCAATCCCGTCCTGTTGACTCACCCCATGTCATCTTATGCCGGTCAGCGCTTGGTTGACGTTACGCTTCCTCCCGCCGGCACCACAGGCGGCGCGGTCGAATGTCTCCTCCCCGCCTCTGTACACGCCAAAGTGCTCGCTTTGCCAGGCTTCCCTCAACCACTTCAACGGGCTCCAAAGCTTTACGAGCTCGTTGACGTTCCCGGCAAAGGCAAGGGTCTCATCGCGACGCGACTGATCAAAGCGGGTACCATGATCGTGGACGAGCGGCCCTTGCTCATTTCTCCTAACCATACGATGGCTAGTCACAGCGATGTCCCGATGCACTTCACGGCGGAGCAGAACGTACGAGCGACGTGGATGTTCAGCGAACGCAGGATGGAGATCATGTTGAACAAGATGAACCCCACGAGGAGGCGAGCGTATATGGCGTTGAGCAACTGCCACGAGCATGATGGAAGTGGACCAATTTTTGGGCGCCTCAGGACCAATCGTTGGGGCAATGGATCCATCGTCCCCGTCCCAGGTAGTGTCGTCTTTCTTGTCGTCCAAGTGTTCATGTCTCTGACTTCTGTCCAGGTCCCCATCATATGGGAGATGACTTTGGTTGCGTCTGCGATACGATGTCTCGTCTTAACCACGAGTGAGCATTTAGCCTGTCTTTCTTTATCTTATGCTTACCATATTTCAGCTGTGGTCCGAACACCAGGACAGACTGGAACACGTCCTCATTCTCGATGCGGCTCTTTGCCCTGCGCGATATTCAACCGAAGGAGGAACTCACAGGAACATACGTCGGCGTCGAAGACTCATACACCGATCGCCAGGAACAACTCCGTCGCTACGACATCATGCTCTGCGACTGCCCTCGCTGCGAAAATCCTACTCGGTCAGATGAGCGCCTCCTGAGGATCACCAGCCTCTATGCAGTCCTAGGCCACGGGGATTCGTACTTTGACTCCGCTTCCGGGACAACACTCTACAAGCTCATCCAAGCTGCCCTCGAGCTTATCAGCATCTTGGAAGCGGAACGCATGCAGAAATCGCCCAAGTTTTCGAACGCGGCGAGTCACGCCCTGCAAGCGTACGTGTGTTTGGGAGATTCGGACAAGGCGTTGGAGTATGCGAATAAGGCGGTTCTTCATGGGCGGCTTCGGGGGTGGTCGGAGGTCGAAATGAAGTATCGGACGAATTGGGTTGATGTGGGGAGGATCAGAAAGGTGGCGTGGTTTGGCAGTGGGAAACAATTTAGGAAGGAGATGCAGGAATTCGTCAGGGAGATCATGGAGTGAAAGCGATGGGAAGATGCTCCCGGTATCTTGGATGGTGTGTTGTGTAGGTTTTTGAACTTCCCTGCCTGCCTTTCATGTTGCTAATGCACCGATAGATCTTACTTGTGATAACTTGGGTGGAATGATTTTCTTGTTGTAGCGAAAGATCGTACCCTTCTGTGACTTCTTTCTATGTTTCTGTCTCATTCGCTCAAGCCATTGCACCATCATGTTGCGGCTGTTTGTCAAGATTGTGGCGTGGAGATGTTGTCATTCTCGCGATTGTTTTCGAACGTGCCATGTGTGTTTCTGATCATTTTCTAGCGCCTTTTGGCGCCCATCGATTACTTCAGGGAACACCTCGCAGGGTTTCCTGTGGCAGATCGAGATGAGACCTTCATCTTCGTATTCAATCACTTCGCAGACAGGCTCGTACCCTAATTTGGGGTTAGGTTTCTAACTTCCGAAATTCAGCCCAATTCCTGGACCCACTGGTCTCCACTGTCGTTTGTGGGTCCCCGCTGAAGCCAATGCATCGAATCACAGCACCAATAGAATCCGGAATCCGGAAGTCGGATCTCAAGCAATCACGCCCATTAACCGCCTGAAGCACGTCATCTTTGTATCAGATTGTGTCAAAGATGATATAAAATCAAGTTCTCTTCGCTTCACTCCTTTATATCTCTTACCATCACCTCGACAACTACGATGGCCGCCGCAGACCCGAACCACGTCACCCTCCGCCTGGGCAGCATCGCCCCCGATTTTGAGGCCGAGACGACCCATGGCAAGATCAAGTTCCACGATTGGCTTGGGGACTCTTGGGTGTGCCTGGGTGTTATCTTTTCTTCCCATCGACTAACGCGCTGTGATAGGGCGTCCTCTTCTCGCACCCCGACGACTTCACTCCTGTCTGCACTACAGAGCTCGGCGAAGTCGCGCGCCGCGCACCGGACTTTGCCAAGCGCAATGTCAAGGTCATTGGTCTTAGTGCAAACGGGCTCGACCAGCACAATGCGTGGATCAAGGACATTGAGGAGTTCGGTGGCAAGACTGCTGGGCCGACAACTGTCGAGTTCCCCATCGTGCGTTGATTGCCTTCTGTGGGTGAACGCGTTCAGCTGATGAAGTTTAGATTGCGGACAAGGACCGCAAGGTCGCGTATCTCTATGACATGCTGGACTACCAGGACGTGACGAACGTCGATGGCAAGGGACTGCCTTTCACTGTGCGTGTTTGGTCTGCCTTTCAACCACTCAACTTCATGCTTTCCTAAACAGATCCGCACCGTTTTCGTCATCGACCCGAAGAAGGTCATCCGCCTCACCATCTCCTACCCCGCCGTCGCCGGGCGTAACTTTGACGAAATCATCCGCGTAATCGACTCTATCCAGCTCGGAGACAAGCACCGCGTCGCGACGCCCGTGAACTGGAAGAAGGGGGATGATGTGATCATCCATGCGAGCGTCAAGCCCGATGAGGCCAAGACGCTGTTCCCTGACCATACCGTGCACTATGTACGATGCTTTTTCTTTGCTATGTTCAGGAATGGTTCACTAACTCCTTGGTGTCATTTACAGCCGTACCTCCGCACTACGCCTCTGAAAGTGGATTAAGCAAACTAAATCGTGTATAATGCGTGTAATTGGAAAGTGAAAATGGAATTGTACATTATAACTACTTCACAGTGGTCTGTATGCACTGTTCCATGCAGGCAGTAATCACCCAGCGGTCAGGTTGATTGCCCAAACAATTGTGTAACTGCCCACTACCGCGACGCATCAATGACTTCTACAATGTCCGGCAGTGACTCGGCTTCGACCACTAACGAACGCAAGTTAGGTGCCCGACGAATGATCTCTTCACGGTTGGCATCCATGCTGTCAATGATTGCACCGTAAAGCACGCTGTCGGGACGCGTATGGACTTCTGTCTCCCCCCATGGAAATTCATATTGCCCCACAATAATGTGAACCTCTCGCAGCGAGGATACTGCACCGAGCATCGCCAGGATCTCATTTGCGGGGACTGCGGTACGGCAGCGCACACCCAGTCTGAGGGTGCGTAATGGACACTGCGAGCGTTTGAGGAATGCCACAAGTGGTGCCAAATCATCCAGCTCCTGGATGCATAGTTCCTCGAGTGCTGGAGCGTCGAAGCCGAATTGGGATGAGGCACTTGCCACGTCGATGGAGATGTATCGGGCGGGGGTGGAGGCAGGTCGAATGGGAGGTGGGGGGAGGTCATCAAATTCAACATTCATGAGGTCCATTGTAAAGGATTGAAGTTGCGTAGCCTCAGAGAGGAGATGGTAGACCTCGGGCATCGCAAATTCAAGGTCATATAATGTGAGATGAACCCGCGTCAATTGCGAGTGGGGAAGAAGGAGCTTGTATGCGTCAAATTCGAGAGCTCTCACGGATCGAAGCTGTGGTGCTATAAGGAAGGCATCGATGGGGTGGCCGAGGGCTGCGCCGAATGATGCTTCGGAACAATCCAATGTGAGGGTTGAGAGCGCCGGCAGCTTTCCTTTGCTCGCGTCCAAATCCGCCTGCCGAAAGCTTTCTGGCAACGTGATGTGCACCTTATGCCACCGGTATGAGAAGCTGAACAAGTGGCGTAGCCATCCGGCGCACTCCCTCATCAATATTTGATCGTCGTGATGAAAGGAAGGAAGGAAGGTAATAGATAGAGGATGATTTCCGGAGCGCTCGAGGACGGTGTCCAGTAGCTTGTACGAGTGACTTGGCCAAACGTTAGAATCTTCCGGGAAGTTCAGGGAAGCCCACAGGGAGGGTGTTGAGAGTGCCACTGTACGCCACAGTCGGCAAACCCTGGTTATCAACCAAGGGCCCGCCGACACATCCAACGCGTGATTGTTTTCTTCAATAGCACATACCCACTGGAAGATCTCATTCAGCGTCTCGACAGGAAACCGCCGAATTGCGGAAAGGAGTCCGGTACATTGAGAGCCTATACTCTCCAGCTTGCTCCTTTCTTCAGAAAGCCGCCTGCGTACTGCCTGCATGAACAAGATGGCAGCGTCCAAGCGATCCAACTCTCCTTCGACACGCCATAATTCTTCCTGCGCGTTTGGTAGAATTTCTTCTCGAAGCTGTGGCGCGTCCATTTCTGATAGGGCATCGTTTGATTTTAAAAGAGAGTCGTAGACCTCGAAGGAGAGCGACGGCAACGGGTCAGGCAAGTGATATGGTTCTCCGCAAGAACGACAAGACAGTGGAAACGGTGTAGACATGAGTACTAGTTGGAAGGTTTTCTATCATGAGGGCGGCCTAGCTGAGTTGAGTCAGAGTACGTACTTGAGCGAGATATCAGCTGGTGATATTCACTCGACTATATACTTTCAGTAGCGTCCGATCCTTCGAGGTCGACTGTGCGAGCTCTGGCAATTAGACACCATGAACATTCATCACGTGTAAACTCACATCAGAGGATACGAAATTTCTGTATAACTTCTTACGAGTGGCAGATCGGTGGGCGCTCGAGCCTCGAGGAGATGACGGTGAGAGCGAAAGAGGCAATATATTGACTGTAACGCGTTTCATGTCACGCTCTGCTTTGTATCTTCCCATTATCTCCGCTTCTCTCCCTCGTTGATATCATTCCTCGAATCCCGGTGCTCGCTACCACCTTTGGCGCCGAAGACACCGCATCCATGGTCTCCCTTCGACTCGGAGCCTGTCACTAAACTGTGCAAAGTTCACACCTTGCCGGTGTTTACTTCCACTCTGACTCCGGAGTCTGTGCCTATTGTGGCCCCGGACCTCATCATCGCACATGACAAACTGTTGCACATATCTCGTTTGGGAACGTTGAATGTTCTGACTGTTCTATAGTATCTATGATGAACTTTTACTCTCCACGTCGAAGGCATCGGTGGTCGTACGCCAACTGCGAGTGTGAGCGGCCCAAGTGCCAGTATACTGAATTTGAGCTGTAGAGGTGCGACAATCGTCGAAATTTGAAGCCTCACTAATGCTGCTTTTTTATCATCCATTGTCACTCCCGCTTTGCCAGTGACAATTGCAACGTACGTTCAGTAGACCTCTTTCCTTGCTGTCATCATCTCTACGCCAGGAGCGGCGGAGAACTTGGGTACTCCGATGAGAGACGGAGGCAGTGGTCCCTGATATCAAGGTCCAAAAATTCGCGTTCGCCACCAAACCAAATACATTCCCGCAGCTCATGATGAACTCCTGTGGAATTGCCGTCGACATTGCCGTGACCCACCCGCTTGATATGACTATCCCGACGGCTTCGGCTATGGTGCAGATGCATTTCACTTGGACGCTTTTGGCTTCGCAGACTCTTTGGAGGACTGATAACAATGAATGCGCAGGATATCAGGGCGAGAGTAGGTGACTCCGACAGACACTTCGACCTCATTGCATACACGAGACGAAGAGATGGTGTCAATGAGACCCGATTCTACAGGCCAGGGGTCTACGGCCGAATGATAGGCTCGGGCAAAGCTGTCTGTATCTTCGGGTTTGATGGTAAGAATTATAATCCGACCGACATCGAATTCATGATAGGTCATGATTCCCTGAGAAGGGAATTCATCTACGCATTCAATATCGTGGACGAAGATGGAAGGTGTGTACTGTATACTGCTGCGTCGATGCTTTTGTACCATGCACCGATTCCAATGGCAAGAGGTTTGCGAGCGGCCGAGGGCATCTCTCGGCAAAATATTTTAAAACTCCCGACAAGGTTTTTGAGATAAGGTTGGAAGATCCGAAGATGACAGATGGGTGAGATTTGATATCGATGTCAGTACAGGTCAGTACGAAGACTGGATGACTTCCCATAAGAATTTAGAGAAATATTTCTTCTCTAAACAATTCGAAATTGCCCTCGCCCGCGATGCCTTACCCAAATACGGACGGTCTTGGAAATTCGTGAGCTCTCTAGATGCCATTTCAAATGCACATCTAGCAAGGCCTCCCGACCCCTTGCTAGATGTTTTTTCGTCTCTAAATCCTCAAATTTCATAACCATCACGCTCGGGACATCGGCATTCCCTACCTTATATGGCCGTCGCCCGGTTTGTTACGCGTATAAGTGCATCCAAGAGCGTCGGAACCGTTAGGTTTGAACAGACAGCAAGCCTGTCTATCGCAGATATCTTCCTCGCATCCAACCAAGGGACGAAACGGCCTGAAATGAGAGATATACGAACACGCGTAGTTGGCCTGTAATCAAAGCGATCGAGGCGGATTGCATGTCAAAATTGGGTCTTATGGTTTAGAGAAGTTCTCTAAATCTTATTTCATTTTCGGACGTTGAACATTTAGAATGACAGGATTTCTCTAAATTCCTTATGGGAAGTCATCCAGTGTTCCCCGCGTGCTGAACAGTAGTCACTTACCATTGGCCAGTTCGTCCATTTGTCCTCGGAGGTGGCTGTCAATTGATAGATCAGTGGCGTTTATTGAAGCACATAGGTGATGCGTGAATACGAAAAACATGAGTGCCATTTTCGTGATTGTCAGAAAACCCACCTAATAAGGTAGGCCAAACGGGCGGGGCGGGCAGATTTTACACCCGGGGTAAATGAGGGCGCTTTTTTTCTTGCTTTTTTCGCAAGATCCGACTTGTCCCGACCGACTTTCAGAGCAGGGCTAGGAAAAGGCCCTGATCGTCGATCGAATAACAGACGGCCACCGGGCCACTCCTATGTCGATAAGCGTCCATACGTCCCTATGTCACTTCTGCAACTTGACGCGAACATCCATCATCCTGGCTGTTCAGCAATGGGTGCGTGTCGCCCCATCCCCGATGTTTCTTGATACTGATTTGCGTACAGGCTCGAATATCTAAACCTGCTGGTGAAAGTACCTCATCACAGCAGCTATCAGGATCCTTCGTAATCGTAAGTAGTAAGCTTTTTACACCTCGTTGTATGCATGCTCACGAAAGAGAAGTAGCCAACGTTATGCCCATGCCTCCTACGCTTTGTTGTCTCTCTTGTGGGACGCCGTACTACTTGCCCAACGCATCGCCGTCGCTTTCCTACGGAGTCTATGGCCCCATCTTAAACTCAAACGATCCTGCGTCAGAGGCGGGCAGTTTACTCCTTCGAGACGAAATCCTCCCCAGCCTCCAAGAGGATCGTCGGCGCGTCGAAGACGAACTCAGCCGTTCAGACACCGCAATCTCGCTCCTAATCGCAGAAAAGTCTCGCCTCCAGGAAGAGAAGAGCAGCCTGGACAATGTAGCGGCTCAATTTGACGGCATGCTCTCCACCTTTCGACGACTCCCAGTCGAGACATTGATCTTGATCTTCCAATGGGTTTGCCTTGATGAACAGAACCACGTTTTCGATGTGTCGGCGGGTCCCTGGTTGATAGCCAGAGTCTCCCAGCTATGGCGCTCAATCGCGCTCTCGACGTCGTCTCTGTGGGTCTTCCTGAGATTTACCGACAACGCTGCTATACGCCCCCGTGATCCCTATTCCCTCATGGCGACCACGCTGAAACGATCCGGCAAACTTGGGGTGACGGTCCTCTTTCGGCCTTCATTCGACAACGAGGATTCCTCAGTCGGGGCTGCGGAGATGGTGGAATACGCCCAGTGGTTACGCTATCTGTTCTACCACTCCTCATCGCGGTGGTTCATGGCCTGGATCAGGGTCCCCGACACTCTGAGCCTGGGCGATCTGAACATTGTCAAGGGCAACCTACCCATGTTGTCCGCCCTTGCCTTGGACCTTTCACAAACTGGCGCCACCTTCAACAATACCGTCATCGATGCGTTCCTCGAAGCCCCCAAACTGATACGCGTGATGGCTATCGGGACCGATTCATATCGCATCCAGCTCCCTTACACTCAGTTAACGAGGGTTCGTTTCCATCCATACAGCATCGATTCGGACAGTCTGGTCGACCTCGCTCAGCTCCTCACCCAGTCCACGGCCCTGCAATTCTTCGCCATGAGTTTCATCCACACCGATGACTCAAAAATCAACAACTTCCAGGCCCTCAGGCCTCCCACATACGACCCGCCATGCACACCCGCCACGGAAATCTCGTTCGAGGTTGTGTACGCTCCATGCCAGTTCCACTTGCGCGCTCCGCGTCTTGAAGAATTACACCTTCAACCGCTCTGTCCGGAGAATTTCGCGCCTCTACTAAGGTTCCTAGAGCGTTCACAGTGTCCTCTACGCATCGTTCATCTAGAGGTGCTGTGCGACACCACACTCCCCACGGACAAAATCCTGGCGTTTTTCAACGCTGCGCCACTGTTGCGAGAAGTGACGATCACCATGCGCGAATATGGCGATGAGTCGGGGAAGGCGCAGTTCCAGACGCTGATACAGAGCATGGATAGTCAGGAGGTTGCGCGAGTGCTACCTCATCTTAGTTCTTTGCAGGTCAATTTCGGAGCGGAGTCGTGGCATCGCCAGATCGCATTGACCTAAGCTATCTCATACTTGTAAGGTACATCTATGCTACTTATCGTACACGTTCCGAAGAAATTTTTGAGCCTGTCGGCAATTGCTTATCAGCCAACAGGGCGGTCATCCGACATTGTCAGCGATTGAACTGACGCTCTCTATCATGCGTACCAGTCATGATAAAGCAAATAGTCTGCATGGAGGCGCGAATGCCAAATTCACTATCGGTGCGTGGGGAGTTTGGGAACCTCAGACGACGTCCCTTCGTGAACCTGACAGGAAATATACACGATGCAGAGATTCTATGTCCAACTTTGGGACTTACAATTGCGCCAGAAAGATCGCACACAATCATGCAGGGTGTATTGGGCGCAGGAGGACGAAGGTGGAGAGGGACGTTAATAGCATGTACAGTGTTTGTGAATCTCCAAACGATAAACAATGGATATTCGTAACAAAGTCATCCGAGAGCTGGCCGTTGTAAAGTGTTTTGCGGTCAACAGATCGGTGAATGGACAGTGTCGTTTTCAGTGAGATGTTCTCTGTGCCAAATGCGCCACCCAATGTCGGCGTCATGTGTTCGGTAACTTCGGTAATCTCGGCCCAGTCGGTACTTCTGGCACGAGCTGATTTGACCCTTCATCTACAACCGCGATGAACCTCTTGTCCGGTCTTCGTCCCCGGCCAGGATGGGCGCGTCACCGAACCGCCCTGGTGGCAGGTATCAACCTCCCAATTAGCAACTGGTTATTCTCACTCGTTGATCAGCCAACTCGAAACGCGGATACGTGAAGTCGTCAAAGGGCAAGAAAGCGCCATCCGAACCTACGAAGGCGGTGGATGTAACCACAACGTCTACGCCGACTCCAACGACTGGCTTACTGTCATCATTCTCATCCATTGCCAGTGGTCTTTGGGAAAGGGCAACACTCTGGGGCGCCGGTAAGCAGGCATTGCGTTAAGCATACAATCACATTGTTGACAAGGCTGTAGGTGATCTTCCAGCCGACTTCAAGATCCCGACCAATCTCGTCTCGTGGTGCGACCTCGAGTCAAAGTATGCTGGACAAGCGTATGAGCTGTGTACAATTGCGAAGGTCGAATGCCTTTTGCCACCCTCTCTCGCCGACCAGATCCGCGCCATACCTGGCTTTCCCCGTCCTCCTCAGCGCACTCCCAAAGTGTTCAAGACTGCACACATACCCGGCAAAGGCACAGGTTTGGTTGCGACCAAACTCATCAAAGCTGGCACCCTCATCGTCGATGAGAGACCGTTGCTCATTCGTCCTCAATCGCCAGATCTCTTCCGCGCCCACTTACCGGGCCTTCCACATAGTTTCCAGGAGCTCCGGGTTGCAATCATGGTCTTAGAGCGGCATTCTGAGATGCTGCTTGCGCGGATGGACAATAAGAGGCAGCAAGCGTTCATGGCGCTACATAATTGCATTAGTCCAGACGAATCTGGTCCACTCGATGGACGAATATGTACCAATCGCTGGGAGATCGATATCGACCCAGGTACGTGATCTTTTACCTCAGTACCGTTCTCTCTTTCTCATGCTTCAACAGGCAGTAAGCGGTTCCACTGCGTGGGCGATACTGTGTCTCGGTTCAACCATGCGTGAGTCGACTTCCTTACTCCCACACCCCATCGCTAAACTATTCCCTAGGTGTAATCCAAACGCCTTCCAAGGATTCTCACTCAAGTCATTTTCTATGCAAATGACCGCTGTCCGCGACATCCAGCCCGGAGAGGAACTCACAACCACATATGCATCCATCGAATATTTCTACTCTGACCGTCGTGATCACCTTCGCCACTACGGTTTCACCTGTGTCTGTCCGTGCTGCCAGACCCCCGCCGAGTCGGACTGGCGGCGAAAGAAGATTGACGCACTCCTCAAGGCGTGCACCTCGGCACCCAGCTGGACCGTCATTCAGCCTGGTGCCACTCTGGACAAGAAGGTCCAGAACGTTGTTGAGCTCGTGCATTACATGGAGCGGGAGGGCCTTGAAGGCGTCGTGGAGAGTTACACGATCGCTACATCCCAAGCGTATCGTGCGTATATGTGTCTGGGGGATGTGGATCGCGCCGCTGAGTACCTGCATCGAAGTTTCGTGATGGCGAAACTCATGGAGGACTCCTTCGATGCTTTGGGGCAGGGGAGATTTACGAATGCGATCCGGAATGAGATTCGACATTCCAAGCTGAGGAAAAACCCACTTTTCGGCAAAGCGAGCCATCTGAGGGCGGAGATGGAGGCTTTTCGACGTGACTCGTAAAGGCGCATTTTGAACAGGGTTCGTTTCGTTGTACTCAATCCGGAGTTTCGAGACAGTTTCTCTAGAACCCTTGGCCATATAAGTACACCAGGCTTGTATTATCAGAGTATACCATTATAAGGATCTCTACGCATTCGGTTAGGAGCATTATGGCTTACTCGAGAGCATCTTCGTGGCGCTGCACGAAATCTTGTAGGGAAGTTTGGCTGGTCCAGGGCTGGTCAAGGAGGTCTTGTAGAACAGCTGCCGATATGCCGATATTCCGGCAGTATACTTTGTGTCTGTTGATTTCGAGCTTATACTCTCACCACCATGTCCTCCGCGTCGTTCTTGCCAGGACAATCGCCCTCAGCCCGTCCCCGACGCGTGCTCGTCGAGCCCCGCCACCAGCAGCGTAAAACGGACGTAACGACCCCATGACAGCTGCTTCGAATCCCGATCCGTGCCCTGGATTTTTGGTCTCTTTGTTCTCTTCCAGTCACCACCATGAAGCGCGGATTTTTGAATTCGACGAAAGGCCGCAAGGCCATCGCCAATGCAAACACGTCGGCGGCGGCGGAGGCATCGGTGGCACCACCGAGAGCAGCTGAATGGGCGCCTTGGCTCGGGAAGACGTACAATCGAGCTGGTAAGCAGTCTGGCTTGCCAATCTTCTCATCGCTGACACATGTGTGTAGCTCTACCCGCTGGGTACAAGATCCCCGCCAACCCAGTGCCGTATTGCGCGACCGACTCAAGTTACGCCGGCGAAGTCCTTACTTTGTACACCATCGACGACGTCGAGTGCCTCATCCCCGCTCCCCTCTACGCGAGGCTCCTCGCCTTACCAGGCTTTCCCCGCCCTCTCGGCGCTATTCCCAACCAGTACGAGGTCCGCGACATTCCTGGCAAAGGCAAAGGCCTCATCGCCACTCGCTTTATCAAAGCTGGCACCTTGATCGCGGACGAGAGGCCCTTCTTCGTCACTCCTGCAGCGATTGCGACCAACAGCAAGGATATCCCCAGCCACTTCACACCGGACCAAACCAACGAAGCGGCGTTGCTGATGAATGAGCGATTCACGGAGATGGTGTTCGAGAGGATGAGCGCGGAGAAGCAGGAAGCGTATATGGCGTTGTGTAACAGTCATGAACACGATGGCAGTGGACCACTCTATGGGCGCTTCAGGACGAATCGATGGGGCATCGATACAGTTCTTGCTCTTCCAGGTAGGTAACTCTAAATTGTTGGAAGAGCTTCGTCGTTGATTCCTCCTCAGAAAACAACGGTACCATATATGATACATTCGCGTGCATCTGTGATTCTCTTTCTCGCCTCAATCATGCGTACGTTGCTCTTCTCCTATCCTCTCCTTCAACTTATCTTTCCCCAGCTGCAATCCCAACACGTATCACGGCTTTGAAGAAACCTCATTCTCCATGCAGCTCTTCGCCGTCAGCGACATCCAGCCCGGCGATGAGCTCACCGCCAGCTACGTCGACGCCAACAGTCTCTCCTCCGACCGCGCAGACGAACTGCGCCCCTACGGCTTCACCTGTGTGTGCCCGCTCTGCCGCGCCCCAGCTCAATCCGACTTGCGGCGCACCAAGATCCGCACCCTCCTCGAAGCGATATCAACCTATCCCTGGTGGGTGAGCGTCCGTCCTGGCGCCCTCCTCGACACCATGGTGCGCAACTCCGTCGCGCTCGCGCACTATATGGAGCTGGAGGGGATGCGCGGGCATTTGGGGTACACCCTCGCGGCTATGCATGCGTATAACGCGTGGCTGTGCGTTGGGGATTTGGAGAGGGCGTTTGAGTACACGACGAGGACGGCGGTGGCGTCGGGGTTGTTGAAGGGTCCGGAGGCGGAGAAGAGCACAAAGTCGTTTTGGAGTATGAATGATAGAGTGAAGTTGGGGAGTCAGCCGCATTTGGGGCTGGCGAGGCATTTGAGGAGCGAGATGGAGGGGTTGGTGAGGGGATGACTCGGAGTGGGGAAGCGATGACATGTATTGATATTTTATTCACTTTGTTGTACTGCGGGATTTGTATCGTTGATTTCCTTGCACGAAATTGTATACAGTACCAGGTAGGTAGTATATGATGGTTAACATTGTGGTATGTAGTGCACCTGGGATGTTTCAGACGTAACTCTGGGCACGTTCTGAAAACGGGCGCACAAGGAAAGAGGAATATTTATTTGCTGCACGTTCGTCCTCCGCATAAGTACACACAGTGTATGGGCATGTACGCCACGCAACAAACTGATGTGGCGTACCAGAGAAAGGAGATAGCGGGAAAGGTCCGCTTTATCAAGGCACGTGCTATGAGATTGCCGCATTATTTTCCGAATTTCGAATTGCGCTATCTCTGTCTCTCACATCCACTACTCCATCCTCGATGGTCTCTCCTCTGTTGTAGAAGGTCAGGATTTGGCCGTATTCTGTGTTTACGTGGTGATCTAAAAGTCCTTCAGGTCGCGTGAAAGCCCTTTTCCTCACGTAAATCGGCCTCTATTGCGACTAGCGACATAATGTCGTTCTCTGGCGAGTCAGCGCTTCTGCGCGCGGGGTGAGAACGGCATAATATTCTCATTTTTGTGTGTATATAAATCAGGCTTGTCGCAGGTTGTTTTCTGGCTCCTCGTCTGTACCCTCCGTCGCCCATTCGCAGATGTCTATCCGCCAGAAGACTGTCCAGCTCTCCGACAACAATAGTGACGTCGAGGAATACGACTCTGATGATGCGTCCGTTTCTCCCACTCCGACCGAAGTCACCAGCCTTTTGCCGGAGCGTCCTGTTACACCGCCCACGCCTCGGACATTCTTGGCGACGCCGAGCCCCGAAAAACCGAACGTGAACTTACGCGTCAAGGTGAAGGGATGGGGTGCAACGGCCATCAAGAGCATTCCTGCTGTGCTGCTGGGCAGTCTCCTCAACATCCTCGATGGCGTATCCTGTACGGTTATTGCTTGCCATCCATACCAATCATTCACTCATCATTGCGTTAGATGGAATGATCATATTCCCCGCGTACGGGATCTTCGACGAACTACACATGGCGCCATTGGGCGTCTCGATGTTCTTTCTATCCACCCTCCTCTCTCAGCTCACCTACACCCTCGGCGCGAGTCAGTTCCCCGGGGCGAATGGCAGCATGATGATTGAAGTTGTCGTGCGTGATCATTCCTCTAACTCTTACGTTCGCATCTCTTACCCCCGTGTCAGCCGTTCTTTCACCTGATCGCCATGTCCATTGCCTCCGACCTCGAGACCCCCGGCGAGATCATCGCGACCACACTCGTGTCCTACGCTCTTAGCTCGATCCTGACTGGACTGTCTTTTTTCCTCCTCGGCTACCTCAAATTGGGAGCGGTGATCGGGTTTTTCCCAAGACATATCTTAGTGGGGTAAGCTCTTCTTGGATTTAAGTTCGGGTTTGGGAGCGCTGACAAGTCACCAGGTGTATTGGCGGTGTTGGCGCGTTTCTTATAGAAACGGGGTGCGTCCATTCCTGCGCCTGCTGATCACGATGTTCATTCGACTTCTTGATGATAGACTGGAGGTCTCGCTCTCGTTGACGTCGACGGAGACGTCTACTCCGCTACCCCATCTCTTCACATCTGTACACGATGTGATTCTGTGGACTGTGCCGCTCTTCTTGGCTGTATTTTTGAGAGTCGGGATGTGGCTGTATGGGAAGATGCGCAAAGACCCGGAGGGCGAAGGTAGTCAGGGTATCTTTGTTGGATGTGGGTGCTCCTTCCTGCTCATGTCGGACTTCTTTTCTCATTGACCCACGTTCATTAAGATTTCATCGCCATACCCGTGATCTTTTACATCGTCGTTCTAGCCGCCGGAATACCGATTGACACTCTGCGGGATGAGGGGTGGATCTTTGACGTCCGCGGGGGAGACGACAGTGTCGGGTGGTACAAGTTCTATGAGTATTATGGTTCGTTGCTCCATTCATACATCACTTGGGCAAACGTGGTAACTTATGAATGTTTCATTCAGACTTTAGGCTGGTGCGCTTCAAGCCCATCTGGGACACGTTGCCGACCCAGTTCGCATTGTACGTGGGGTTTTCTAGGTTAGCGGTAGCACGCCATCTGACGACGAGTTTTCATCAGGTTGTTCTTCAACATTCTGCATCCGCCTCTCAATGTCCCTGCCCTGTGTACGCTCTCACTTCTCCTTCTCATGACGGCTTGTGATTGAACTGAATGAAAACAGCTGTCTCGCTGTGTGAGGACACTATTGACACGAACCGGGAACTTCTCGCCCATGGGTACTCCAATTTGATAGCGGGGATCTTTGGGACTGTGTAGGTCCCATGTTCGCTATTGGTTGTCACGAGAAGGCTCACATTCGTTCGGCCGACAGACCCAACTACTTGGTCTACGTTAACACTCTATTGTGAGTGCATGTGACTCGCGGGGACCTCTGCATCTTTGCTCAGATCTGGTATGGTTAGATTCTACCGTGTTGGAGGGACGACACGTATTGCGGGATTCTTGTTGGCTGTCGCCACAGCTGTTCTACTCGGCGTTGGGACTGCTTTTGTTGGGTATATTCGTTCGTTACTTCCCCTTTTTGTCTTTCGTATTAGCTGATAATTCGGTGTAGCTATCATGGTCGTCGGCGCCCTCATCTTTGTTCTTGGGATTGACCTGGTCAAGGAAGCTGTCTGGGATACTCGTGGTCGCGTTAGCAAGTGGGTCATCTTCGTTTCTCAGCAGATCCCCGGTCGCTAAATTCGTTCGTACTAGATCTGAATATCTGACCATCGTCAGTATCATGGTATGCATGACGGTGTTTGACTTTGTCATTGGAGTTTTATTTGGGATTGTCGTTTGTTGTGCGTATCTTCGCCGTCATAGATACGCATATGTGCTTAGGCCCTTTCACATCCAGGTCTGTTCTTCGTCATACAGACCTCGAGGCTCAGTGTGATACGCGCTTTACACAACGGCTCCACGGCACCCTCGACTGTCCGCCGACCTAATGCGCAACGGGCGTATATACGCGAAGTGGCGGGCACTCAGACGTGCATTATGCGTTTGGGCGGGTTCATGTTCTTTGGCAACGTTCGCGAGGTGGAGGAGGGCGTCAACAAGGTTCTGGGTATCACGGATGAGAGCCTGAGGTCGCCTCCTCCGTATGGAGCTACAAACAACGCGAGGAAGACACCTGGGATTCGGTTCTTGGTACTGGATTTGACGCGTGTGGTTGGGGTGGACATGAGTGCGTTGGAGGGGCTTGTGAGGGTCCGCCGGACGCTGGAGAGGAGGAACGTCTGTTTGGTTATTTGTGGGGTGCGCAGAGGCGAGGGACCGGTTGGGAGGGCCTTGGATACCTTATTTGGGGAGGGTGGGCATGGACATGGCGGCGGAGAACATGGGCTTGGAGTTTCGCAGGTTGAGGTGTTTGACACGTTTGGCGATGCTATGGAATGTGAGTCTTCTCGTCGTATTCTTCTTCATGGACCTTGACTGATGTGTTTTTGAAGGGACGGAGAATGCGTATTTGAGGGTGTGGTTCAGATCGCAGAAGGTTTCTCGGAGTGTTCCGTTCTGTATGAAACCTTTGTTCTCATCACTTGATACCCGCCGCTGACCCCTCATCAGTATTACCAGGACGTCAAGACGGTGATATTACAGGGTATCATTCCGAGAATGTTGGTTCCCCTCGGCGGAATCACTTATATGAGGCGGGGACGAGGACGATTGCCAATGGTACCGTGACTGCTTGACTTTGCTGAGCCTTTGTGCTAATCTGCTCATACAGAACTCTATGCCGCAACACCGTCAAGTTTCGCTCTATCTTTCGATGGCGACATGATGCCCACGCCCACTCCTCATAACGTGGCACCCCCAGATCTGTTGTCCGTTCCGTCAAGGACTTCCAAGCGAGACCGAGTCTCAGATCGCCTTTTCCACGATCCTTTACCGACCCTCGAGCGGACTTTCTCGTCCCACACCTCAGAGGATATGGCCCCCCTGGTCCCGTACCTTCAGAGAGTCTGTTATCCAGCTGGTCATACGCTATGGCGGCAAAACGACCCCGCGGACGGTTTGTACATCATCGAGAAGGGCGTGTTGCGTGCCCTGTATGCTTTCGAGGCGTGGGGATCTGGATCGGGTTTGGAGGATGTTTCGGGCCAGGAGGATGCGCCTCATATAGAGGAGTCCATGGTTTCGGGGACGCTGGCAGGTGAGCTGACGGCGCTCTCTGATACGCCGAGGAACGCGACGATGATGGTGGAACGAGACGTGGTTCTATGGAAGCTGACACGAGAGGCGTTGAGAAAGATGCAGGAAGAGGAGCCGGAGTTTGCGAGGATCTTCATGGAAGCTGTTTTGAAAGGTATGATTTTGGCTTCTGGGCAGGTGATGGCGCTGATTGTTCTTGACTTGTAGCGGCCAAGATTGATTATGATATACTGATGGCGGCACTGGCCACCAGGCAGTGAGCATACACGGACAATATTTACTCGTCAAGAAGTTTACGGAGATGGTGGATGGATGGATGGATGCTGCATCATACAGCGCAAAATTAGATTACAGACACGATAATCATGGGCGGATATATATGGACCTTTCCGTGTATTCTATCTTACTTTGCTTGTAGGTATAGAAGCAGAACTAGAAATATCAATGCATGTAGCAACAGCGATTGGAACGTGCTGGGTCCGAGGTCGTCTCGAGAGCATGTCACTGTAGGCTTTATTTCCGAGATACCCGATAACAAAGGTCAACGCCTTGATCGTTGTCAGGCAAGGTATACATACCTTTCCTTCGACTGTCAGGCATGTCTCACCGTCCATGTCAGCTTGCGTTGTGCGATGCAACTCGATTCCTTACCAGCAACTCGGGGCAGATGTCCTGGGTATAGGCGCCTGTGAGGAGGATGGTTGTAATTGTTGCGCCAACTTGAGTTACGGACATGATTCTAGTCGTACTGATGACAGAAATCAGAATCTGCGCCGCCTAACAGAATACAAGTATACAAGCGGCGGTGTCCGTAGCCGAGTAGGCTGCCAAGAGGTCATTGATGCATCGATGAGTGTGGGAAGTCATCAGCGCTAGCCGAAAGCCGTTGTTACGTTCCTGGGAAGCTATCCGGAAGCTATCCTTTCTTTCTTTCTTTCCCTTTCTTCCAACGTCGCGCTCCTTTGAGTTTCTTTATACATATCCCTTCGACTGCTGGCCTGTCCTTTTGCCGACCTTTCCTTCTTTCTTTCTGTTACGACCTCACGACGATGCCCTCCAGAGGATTGACAAAGATTGCCCTCAGGCTACGGGCACTGGTGCGTAATGTGGCCATGCATCGACGATTCTTAGAAGCTGAAGCGATATACACAGCATGACAGGATCACCCTCAACCGCCTGACTGCGACCTTCTTCCTCTTTGGATTCATCCACTGTTTCGCACAAGGCATCATTCAATCGCTTATGTTCAGCGCGGATGCGAACTACCACTCTTTCATCTCGGACATTATTCACAAGGCGGATATCCCTGCGGCCAACCACACGTATTTTGCGGGCTCGACGCTTCGCATCTGCAACTGGATACCACACAATAGCACCACTTGTACGAATGTATTTAACATAAACCACCCCTCAGCGGTCACACCGGCGGAGGACATCACTGCGTGCGGAGTATGTGCTTTGTATTCACGAATCATCCACCTACTGACTCTCAGCAGGTAAATGTGGCGCGCAATACCGTAGGTTCTTTCTCGGCTATCCACATCATGATGCTGTCTGACCTCTCACGAACTGTAGGATATCAGTGATGGCGTCGAGATCATATCTGCGGGCAATGTATCTTGTCCGGTCACCTTAGCGATGCGGGACGGGACGCCCATTCAGTTGAGCGACCAGTGCACAAAGACTCTGGTCTATCCCCAGCAACAGTGCGTAGAGACAGATCATCAATACTTATCGGTCATTGAACTATGAATAGTCTCGCGAACGCGAAGCGTGAGGATTTGGCCTTTGCCTTCATGCAGTTTTGGCTATTCGGGATATCTGTCCTGGCGATGTGTTACGATTCTGTGCCGCATCTGTACGCCTACACCGTCACTCGCATCGACATGACTCTCGACTGACCTTCACTCAGGATAGCCGCCATCAGCGCACGAGTTCTTCTCACTGGCTGGTCGCTCTATCTGATATGGCGCACAAAACACTACGAAGCAGTGTACAACGCTCTCCTCCTCGAACCAGGCACACCATGTTCGATGAACTTTTTCCCTGGATACTGGGCATCTCGTGCGGTCCTCGTGGTCGGACCTCTTCTCATTCCAAAGCGACTAGTCCTGACTCTGTCTACGTTCTAGATTCCCGACGTCGTTCTCAACTTCTCCGCGCTATTCATTATGATTTGGACGCTGCTTCGAGTGTATTCTGTGCAGTCCGTAAAGTGCGTCGGAGCACCAAAGCATATTTTGCGCATGAATAAGGTACTTTGCTCCACGGATATTTGCCTACGTTTATTGACAGCTACGAAGTTCTACATGGCCATGCAAGCCTGCTTACACCTCGAGATGTATGTCCTCCTGGCGGCCATGGGTCTATGGGTCGACCAGCTCTTCAATACGTACATCAAACATATATCCACTCATACGACTACCTACGAGGCCGTCTTCCTGTTTTACGCGATCGTACGTGATTCGAGATTATCGTTCTGGGTTGCATTCATCTCATGCCACCTCGCAGCTTGTCGTGCCCTGGGTTTCCTTAGTACGTAGCACGTAAGCTCATTTTCCTATCTCATGACTTGACAGGGATGGTATGCCGCTCGATACGAAAAGCGCCGAACCATGTTCGTATTCCTCGCGATCGGGTTCTTGTTTTTCGTGGCCGCCGGAACGATGTTCTACTCCCAAGTCTTTCGCTGGACCTTCTACATGTGGCCAAATCTGGCGTGCTTTACCGTCGCTTATATCATCCTTTTGGTGGTGTGTTTAGCACTGGGGTTCATTTGTCTGCGGAACTTCGGACAGGGCTTGGCACAATATTGTATGTTTCTGCAACCTTTGGCTAGTACCTTTCTTCCGGATGCTGATTCGTCGTCCACAGTACACGCAGAAGCGGCGCTCACCGCGTCCAACTTTGCGCCCGAGGTCTTTCAACACGATCGGGACGTCGAAAAAGACGCATATCCCGAACTTCCGCCTCCGCTGCATGAGCTGAAGGGCGGCGGGGACTGGGACAGGCCAACATCCACTTATTACTTACCTACTTTACATGCATTTGAGCAGACCTCTGGAGGTGTCGTTGCCATTAGAAAATGACGGACATTGTTGTAGTTTTTTTGTGTAGCATGTAGACATGGACTTCTTCTTCGTACGCTAGTCGTACTTTCTTGGCACAGAACAATTAACTGGTTCAATTCCTCTAGCTTCATTGAGCTCAATCACTTGACATAGTAGGCTTACATGAGAATTTGACTCTTGAAGTGTGGCGCATGTAATGGTTAGACGGTAGCCGCTAGAAATCCTAAAATACTGGCCAGGATATCATATTACTACCTACAGACGTGTGAAAAGAAACTAGCGTTTCGACCCGTGTTCTCTTTCCCTATCATGTGTTGGAGCTGGACGTTCTTTTGTAAATATTGACAATGAACTAACCAATCCTATGAGATAGCGAATCGGTAGCATCTCTCACTATGAAAGTAGTAAGGTGAGATAAGTCACGAACAATCTGTTTTTGATTCTTGATCAAACTTCGAACCACTGCCTGGAAGTCATATTCCGCTACCCAGCCATCCTCGTACTCGATACGGGGCTCGTCTATCGTGATTGTCACCTCCCATAGCAAGGGCGCGGCACTGAACATTGCTAGAATCTCTTCCGCTGGAATCTGGGCACTGCAACGTATGCTGAGGTGAAGAACCCGTAACGGGCATTGCGACCCGGCCCGCATCAAGAAATCTATTTGAGGTTGTAGTATGGCCTATGGTCTATGTCTGTTCAGGATGCGTGTTTTTCAAGTTTTTTCAAGTTGAAGAAAGGGAGAGAGAAAAGAGAAAAGGGAGGATTATATAGACATACATATCATTGAACTCACGTCACCGTTTGATGCCAAATGCGCGGAGACGGATGATATGGACGTTCCGGCTTTCGTTTTCAAGTGTGGCCTATGCGCTCTTTTGGCAGGCGATCGGTTTTCAAGGCTATGTCCATTCGGGGCACGGCCTTTCTTTGGACATAGGCCTCAGCCAATCGTTTTCAAGCTTTTCATCCTCAAATCAGATTAACCGGATGCGGATTCGGGTATCACGGACCAAAGACTGAACCTCTCCTCGCTCGACGACACCAGCGACGACGGAACAAGATACTGACGACAACACTGGTGCCAAAGAAATCACTGGTGCCCCGCTAGTGTACTATGCCTTGGCACTAGATGATAGAGAACTTCCCCACACGCTGTAACTGTTCGGAATCTTTGGATTCCTCATTTCTTGTTGCCCATGCCGCATTCAACTCTTGTGAGGCACGCATGTTGACTTCCTATGGCACTACTACTACCTATCACCACCTCACCACGCCCTTCGTTATATTGAACATACATACAACATTACATGATTTTTTTTCGGCCTGCGGCGCGCTCAAGGGCTTGTATGTAGAGGATTCACCTTAACTTCCCGATATCTCCTTGTAATTGAGCTATATACATTATAATTTGATGACAACCTCGGTACAGAACAACATCTCGAGGCTAGTGCTCAGTGCTCAGCACACAGGACGTCGCGTACTCGCGAAGTGATGGTATACACGCAATCCAGCACGCGCTCCGCGAGGATTGAACTGATGAGCTCGGCAACGAGTCTGCCGAGTGGCCTATGTCCAAACGTGGACATAAACCTGTACAGACATGTTTCAAGAGCCTGTAGTATGTCCAGCTGCTGTAGGCGTAATTCCTCGAGCAACGGGGCGACAAAGTGAAACTGGTGTGAGGCGCGAACTACCTCCAGGGAGATGTAGCGAGCAGGGGTGGAAGCAAACGGAGAATGCAGGACATCGCCGGGGGTGACATAATCGTCCAAAGGATCGTTCCAAGTCACTGTGAGGGACCAGAGGCTCGTAGCAAGCGCGAGGAGATCGTAGGTCTTGGGCATGATTTCGTCCCCGATCTTTATCGGAGTGAGATGAACATGGGTCAATTGAGGGCACGGAAGCTCGACTTGGAGAATGTCGGTCTCAATGCCAGTGACTGGCGTGTACGTCTCGTAATTGTGGTGCTTCAGAAAACGCGCGTATGACATTGTTGTTCGTCCAGAGCTCGGAAAGGTCCAGCGTAGTAAGGGAAGACAATAATGGTAGCTTCTCTGCAGCAATGGCCACACTGAAGTCGAATTGGGGAGGTACTTCGACATATGCATCACGCTGGCGTGAAGAAAAGTGTAGCAAATGGGCGAGCCATCGTCCGGCCGAAAGGCCGGGCCTCCAACGTTAGGACAGTACTTGATAGATAAAGGTTTGTCGGCGGAGCGCTTAAGCACGGTGGAAAGCAGTGCCTCGGGATCTCGGGGATACGCGGGAACGTCGTCTATGAAGCTGAGGGAGGCCCACAGGGCGGACGTCGAGTGTGCGACCGTGCGCCACAGATAGGAAACTCGACTGATTGACCAAGGGCCCGCCATCATATCGAAGACAACAAGATAGTGATTGATGAAAGAGAAATAGACATTGAGTTCGAAGAACCAGTGATTTAGGGTGACAATCAGTGCTGTTGTTGAACTGTAATTATCGCTTGTCTTCTTGTCCAGTGTACATGTTGCGGTCTTTCTAGCACGGTATCGTACAAGCTGTCGAGCGCGCGGCGATGGAGATGATGACCGTGGGCCGTAAGAACGAAAAAGAAAATCCCCCGCTGTACCTGTCACGTCTTCTTTCATTAGCTTGCTTCTCGTCAACACTCGCACACAGTACTGGCCCACTAATCAATGAACGAAAATACTGCGTGGTGGCATAATCCATATCGTGGCCCACTCATAGCGGCCGGGGCAACCATAGATCATAGAAGAACGAATATTTAGATACGTAATTAAATTAAATTAAGTTTGTAGACCAGCTGCTTCCTGCTTGTTACGACGACCAACATGAAGCGCGGATTCTTAAACACCGAGAAAGCGCAAAGACAGCGACGAGAATCGTCGAAATCGACGACCAAGGAAGCGAATGCGGTCCCCTCAAGCTTCTCTTTGACTGAAAGAGAGCCTAAACGGGAGAACCCTTCCCGATCACTTGGTGGGCATCGGACTGTCAGGATCCCACCCAATCTTACTGATGCTTTCGCAGAAAGTCTGCTTGACAACCTCATCCCGGCCAATCCTGTCATGCGCTTTCCGCCGGGCTCAGAGCACTCGCACTACCCAGGCGAAGCTGTCCCACCAGTCACAATCCCTAGTGGCAATACACAAGGCAGTCCTGTCGAGTGCCTAATCCCTACTTCACTCCACGCCAGAATCCTCTCCTTGCCAGGATTTCCTCGCGCCGTTCAGCGGATTCCCATGATGTACAAGGTTTCTGATATACCCGGAAAAGGGAAAGGTCTTATCGCAACCCGTCTGATCAAAGCTGGTACTATCATTGTCGATGAGCGTCCGCTGCTCGTGGGGCCCAAGGCCGTGTTTGGGCCATCGAAGGAGACTTTGCCACCCCATCTATCGTCGGAGCAACTCTATCAATTGATGGAAATCTACAGTGAGCGCTACTATCAGACCTTGCTCGATAAAATGGAGGAGGGTAGGCGGAAGGCCTACATGGGACTGTTCAATGCTCATCAGCCTGAATGGCCACTCGCTGGGCGTTTCATGACGAATGGATGGTCTGTTGGGACGATTCTTCCTGTACTTCAAGATCAGCAAGTCTCACCGATCGCTGGTGGACTTTTCGGGCTTTTCCGCCGGTCAGCGAAAAATCGGGCACCGTTCCAGCGTCCTCGCGTACTGTAGCCACCCATTAAATTCAGAAAATGTTTATATCATTGTTCCATGTCACCGAACCAAAGGGGGAGCCAGTGCAAACGGTGTAGGATATGATTGACACGATCGGGAATTGAACTTGTGAGGGTTTTCGACATAGCTGGTCGGCTGGTGACTTGTCAGCTTTTCGGCCGATTTTTTGGCAGAGACAAGTTGAGAAAAGTCCCGACCAGTAATTGGGAGGACTTGCTGATAGGCTTGGTCAGTTTTTGGCGCACGCTATTTCCATCTCCCGTGACTCACCGCTTTCTAGGTGGTCAAGAATGTGAATTTGACTTGTTTACTTGCGTCTGCAACACTCTGTCCCGTGTCAATCACTCGTGAGTTTACATTATTGACCTCGTAGTATATATTGTCTCATCAGAACAGCTGTCAACCCAACGCATCGACTGTCTGGCACGTTGCATCTTTCTCATTGCGACTCATTGCACTTGGGGACATTCAACCAAACGAAGAAATTACCTCCTGGTATGTCGATCCAGTGCAACCATACGCGGAACGCCAGGAGCACCTCCGAAACGGATTTGACTTCACCTGCCATTGCCCTGCTTGTCAGCTTCCCAATAGACTCGAGTCAGACCAGCGCCGACAGAGGGTTGCTAAGCTCATCAATTCCCTCCAACCCTGGTGGTTATGGCCATCTTTCCGGAATCAAAGCTCGCGCCTCGATGAAGCTATCCGTGACGCAATCGAACTGGTCCACCTCATGGAACGCGAACGCCTCCAGAGATCCAGGGAGCAGCTTTTCCTGCCGACATGTAATGCTTTTTACGCCTATGTCTGGTTGGGAGATGCCGAGAGAGCCCTTGAGTTCCAAAAGAAGACGGTGGTTGCGGGAGACGTAGATCCAGTCCAACTGCAGGTGCTCAGATTCCTTGACAGCGAAGCCGCGTTGAGGACAATGCAGTTTTATGGGGAAAAGAAAGATCTCAGAAAGGAGTTGGAGAGGCTCGCGCGCCACGACTTTAGACTTTGGTATGCAATCAAGATGGTCTCACTTGATTGAACTGTATTAGGTACAAATGTAGAGATTCGACGAGATATAGGTGATTCACAACATGACATCCGTAGTCCCTGATATACACGTTACACCAGCTCACGGAAGAAGCTGACTTCACGCTGCCAAATGCCACGCCCGAAGTCGACTTTGAAAGAAACGAGGTGAGGGAGCATATGAACTACCTCTGCGCGGTCCATCGCCTGAACAAGCCCCTGTGAGGGCTGCTCTATGTCCCCGTCCGACTCGTTGTAAGACGCTCGAATGTGAAACTCCCTGAGACTTGGTGCCAGTTTGAGAATGGCCACGACTTGGTCTGATGGTACGAGTGACCCGCGTTGTACGCACAGGTGAAGGATCTGTAGAGGACACTGCGATCGCTGTAGAAAATCCGCTAACAGGCCAAAATTGTCAAACCACTGAAGTCGTAGTTCTTAGAGTGACGAAGCCGTAAGATGGAGTTGGGATGGCGCGTGCACCACCTCAAGTGAGATGTATCGAGCGGGTGTGCGGACAGATGAGGATGGGAGGGCAGGAATGTCGGCGTGATATACAGTCTGATCGAAGAAGTCCATTGTGAAAGATTCGAGGTGCATGGATTGGGAGAGGAGATTGTAAGTATCAGGCATGACGAGACCGTCGATCCTTGTTGGTGTCAGATGGACATCTGTCAACTGAGCATATGGAAGGCGGAGTGGGCAGCCATTGGTCTCGATAGCGCGCAAGGAGTGAAGTCGTGGCGGTTCAAGGAACGCGTCGAGGACATCATCATTCCTTGAACGCCAATTGGAGAGATCCAATGTGAGAGAGGTCAATGACGGCGTCTTTCCTTTAATTTGGCACAAGTCCGACGCGCTCAGAAGCCTTGGGAAGGAGAAGGTCACATCAGACCATCGCGAAGAGTAATCGAACAAGCAGCGTCGAGCAGAACGGTGTCATCGTCTCTGTCCTTCGAGTCGTAAAGCATAACTTCTTCCAGCTCCGGAGGAATCACGCTCTCTACCAATGCGGTCAGATGGGTAGTGAGTTCTTTGGCACCGCTTGTTACAGTATCAACATAGAGCGAGGGATGGTCAACACATGCGTCTACAGTCGACTCAAGAGTGTCACCAGCCAAGGAACTTCGGGGGCACACAGTGAGTGTTTCTATTTGGTCCCATGGTATATCCGAATCGAAGGGTTCGCTGCCACTCCACTGGTATTCGACTAGGCTCGGGCACGCAAAAAATCTCGTGATAGAGAGCGGTGGGACGTGTTCGACGACTCCAGTCATGTACGCAATATCCAGACTCTGCAAGTTTTGAAGGCGATTCCTAAGTGAGCCGAACACGGCGTTATTTCTGGCAATTGATTCGTCGTCGTCTACCATGCCATAAATTCCTATGTCGGCTCTCCACCAGCGGTGGGATTGCGCAAGGATCATGGATAACATTTCCGCGTACTGGGGGAGTGAAGTGGAGGAGGGATCCCCGATACCAAGAATCTGGATGTCGAGCGGAATGTCGCCCGAGCGTGCCAGAACCAGTCAAGGCGCCGAGGGCTGCGTTCATTGATATCTGGGTACATGAGGAGGACGTCAAAGCTTGACCACATGGAGTAGCATGCAAGTGCTGCAGCCCGTCAGGTCTTTGAGACGCGCCCTATGTACCACTGAGGGGCCTCGACGTCCATCATGTCCATGGCATCGTCAGAGCTAGCGTGGAGCATGATTTCTGAGAGTAATTCAAGTGGGAGACGGCTGATGATCGGCGGGGATGTAGGGGAAAAGAGGTGGTCGTAGACTGCGTAACAGAGTGATGGCGATACATCGGTGGGCAAGCGGTAGGGCTGTCCGCAAGACAAACAAGAGAATGGATGCATATTTTTGACTGAGGACTTGTTTAGCAAGAACAACAAAGCAAGAGAATAAACTCACCAAGGCGATGACCAGGAAATATACCGAATCTCCTAAGAAATAGACCAGGATATAGCGATAATGGGACTTGACGGTAGAGAAAAGAAAAGGCTGCGTTACTTTGTTACGTCCGCGTTACTTGTGACGGCACCTCTCTTCATCGCGGACCACGACAATGTCGACGACAATCAACCTGTACCCGCTCTCCAACTTTACGTTCAGCACCAAAGACGCGCAGCCCGAGGAGGACCCGTCTGTTTCTGCGCGTCTGCAGCGCCTGCAGAACAACTATGAGGACTTTGGAATGCGGCGCACGGTGGAGGGCATCCTCGTCGTGCACGACCACGGCCACCCGCACATCCTCATGCTCCAGATCGCAAATGCGTTTTTCAAACTGTGCGCCACATCGCGTCTCCTGCCTCTGCGCGTTCTTATGCTTTTGCAGGCCAGGCGACTACCTCAAGCCCGGCGAGGACGAGATCGAAGGGCTTAAGCGGCGCCTCGACGACAGGCTCGCGCCGCCCGGCGTGGAGAAGGATCCAGAGAGCGACTGGGAGATCGGTGACTGCCTCGCGCAGTGGTGGAGGCCCAACTTTGAGACGTTCATGGTGCGTGCTGGTGTTCGCTCTGTGGCATTCCGTGCTAAATTGGGCTGCAGTACCCGTTCGTCCCCGCGCACGTCACCAAGCCGAAAGAGTGCAAAAAACTGTTCCTCGTGCAGATGCCCGAACGCAGTGCGTCTCATGGTTGTTCGGCGCCTGTATATGTGTTGACGCGTCTTGCAGAGGTTCTTGCCGTCCCGAAAAACATGAAATTGCTTGCTATTCCGCTGTTTGAACTGTATGACAATGCTGCACGGTCCGTGGCCCCTCTGCTCGTATACCTTCGCCCCGCTCATGGAACGAACACACAGATATGGACCGCAATTAAGCGCCATCCCCCACTTGCTCACGCGCTATAATTTCATCTACCAATGAAGGCCTACATCCACTGGGTTCGCCGCCAGCTACCTCGAAGTTATGACCCCTGCTGACGACTTCCCAGGACGCAACCATAGCGCGTACAGTCAAGTCAGCCCGAGCAACGTGTAATAAACAAGAAGGGCGTCAAAAGACCAAACGAATCCGCATCATCATCATAACTTATTTGCTGTGTTATTGTAACCTTGCTTTTAGTCCTCCTAAATGTATCATCTGATCCTCTGTGAATTTGCCCGCTGCCAAATGTAGATGGCGTACAGGTCAGATCCTCACCGAACAGATCTCGTGGCCCGACGCGTCTTTGCTTTCGTCGTTCGAATGCTCTTCGTGTGCATTCTTCCAGAAGGTGTTGATGCGAAGGCTCCTTCGCAGCTTGCCTCAACCCATACCTCAAATCTGGTCGTGCATAAGGATAAGATACAATACATATCATACACGTGGAGCAAAGAGCCGTCGTGAGCGTCTTCGCAACCTAGGTGTGGCCTTCTTTATCTCGAACGGTGTCCGTGACCTCTCAGCATCAGGTCTGCTGTAGGTCTCCCCGATTTGCTCATCCTCATCCATCGTCGCGCCAGAGTCTTTCCGCCTGGGTAGATGCGTAGAGTTGAGCATGGCGCAGGTGCGCATGTGTGGTGTGGACGGCATGGGGATCTCTTCCAACGCGTCGATGTCGAATGGCGCTAGCAAGTGCGAGTGGCGCGTTATGTGCACCCATCGTTGGATGAGGAAGTTGTCTGACGTTCATCAGCACAACAAGGACGAGTCACGGCATGGAACAAGATAACCCACCGATCTTATAGGCACTTCCATCCGGCTTGATCAGGAAGAACCACGCAATCCTCGTATAGTCACACTCGAAGAACGTTGGCCTCTTCCCGCCTTCCTCTACCTCAGCCTCGAACACCACGCCCACGATTCCTCCAAACACCCTCGTCTCCAACAAGAACCCCGCCTCCGGGAACCACTCCAGTCTCCTCTCCTTCCCTTCCCCTGTGAACGAGATTTCGGCATAGAATGGGGGTACGTCGTCCGATTCGAGCGACGCCTGTGAGGGCCCAGCGTTTGAGCTCAATGAATGTCGAGCGGTGTGACCGAGCTCGTGCACCATGTTCACCACAGCCAGGAAGACCACCAGGGGCGAATTTGGCGCCCTCCCCAACGCGCTGGCGATCCGCCCATGAATCAGAACGAACCGCGCATCCGGGCATGTCACGTCGAACGGCGTCGCGACGTATCGTGCCGAGCATATACGCGTCTGCGGGAAGGCCGTGTAGAAGAAGAGCCGCAGATGGTGCTTTTCGTGTGGTGTGAGCGGGAGTTCGTCCTCAAAACCAGAGTCGAAGGAGGGACTCGGAGTTGGGAGCGTGTCTCCGCGAATGATAGGCGCAAAGTAGCGCTGCCACCGCGTTGCATCATTCAGTGCGGCGAGCCTGATCCGGTCGTTCCACTGCTTGAGAAGAGCGTCCACCGGAGCTGAGATAGGCACGATGGGTGGGCCGCGCCTCGCCATACGTGTGGATGGTGGTAGTGGTGGCGATAGTTGTGAACAAAGGATCAAGCGTGGCTATATGCGTGTTACAACACTCGGACATCGCCAGCTAAGCGCGTGTTGATCCCAGGTAGGCATCTACACTGCTCCCCGCAGATGATCTAGCCTGCGGCGTTCCCCAATGCGAAGAAACAGTGGTTGGCTGTGACACGAGCGGTGGGAGTCATCATATGGGGGGACAGCGTGAGTCTGTTGAGAGTCGCGATGTAACTCAAAGGAAGGAAGGGTAGCATCTTCCGGTCACTGTCAGTACGTGCCAGGATTATGTACCTGTCTTCTCTAGACTCTCGTAGAGAACGATGAACGCCACACAACATCTATGAATGAGACGGTCCACAGTCGCCGTCCACTAGATGCGGCACTGTTCAGGTAACCAGGTTTTGTGTCAGTATGGATATAGGAAGGACGACGAACGACAAAACAGAGTGAATAAATCACACAAGCTATACATTGACGTCCTTCCTATGTACTTCACCACGAAAAAATAAGCTGGGTAGCATTTGGAAGCATTGTGTATTGAAATCACAGGTACGTCCAGTATACATGAGCAATGTCTACAAGATCTAACGGCACTGAGGCCCCCGTTCCGATCTGACTACGATCACAATCAGCAGAACGGTAATTGTTGCATAGTATGAGACCAATGCACTTTGCTACAGCCGAAACTAAGTTGCACGTTTTCCCACCCGCCGCCACCAACGCATCGCATAAGTTGGACTTCAAAGCAAAGTGACACACTCATTCCATCACTCTGGAGTTGTTCGAGCGAGCGAATGTCGGCGGGGAGCATGTCGAGGGTAGCTGGTTCCGCTTTTGCGAGTTCAGCGTCGAAGTATGCCTTGACAACGTGCAGATAGAACGTCTCCAGGCACCCGAGCCGCCTCCTAGTCGTGATGATGTCAACAAGCTGTCTCTGGAGGGCTCTGGAATCGCTATCATCGAATTTGGCAGTCGAGAAGCCGAAGTACGGAATAGAGGACCGTGCGCTGCGCTGGGTGACGCGGAAACGACACGAGAGTTGATCAAGTCGTGGAAGGAATGAAGTGTTCGCGAGGGACGAGATGACTTTTCCCAGTTCTTCACATGTAGGAGAGTCGTGTTCGAAGATAATGCCGAGAAACAACGATTTGAGGTTCGTCGTCTCGTGGAGGAATGGGATCAAGGAATCAAGATTTTCTGGGGTCAAGTCGATACGCATGGCGATAAGACGTATGGAAGTGAGGTGTTGGTGACAGTCCGAGCGACGAACAAGTGAGAGAAAAGCATCGAACAGAATGGTATCGTCGTCCCTATCCTTTGAGAACCACAGAACGGCTTCTTGCAGCTCTGGGAGAGTTGTGCTCTCCACCAATGCGTTCAAATTGGTGGTGAGGTTTCGCGCACGGTTCGTTACAGTGTCAACATAGAGCGAGGAATCGTCAACGTGTGCGTCTACAGTCGACTGTAGAGTGTGAATAGACGTGCATAGCGAAAGGACAGGAAGGAGGTACTCTATCGACCAACCAGATCCGGAGCACACTGTGAAGGTTTCTATTTGGTCCCACGGTATATCCGCATCGAAGGGTTCGCCGCCACCCCAGTGATATTCGACCAGGCTCGGGCAAGAGGAAAATCCCGTGATAGAGAGCGGCGGGAAATAGTCGTCAATAGAGTTGACTCCAGTAATGTACATGATACTCAGAGTGTGCAAGCTTTGGAGGCGACTCCCAAGTGAGTGGAACACGGCGTTATTTCTGGCCATGGACTGATCGTCCCCTTTCCCAATTAGTATCTCGGCTTTCCACCAGCGATGGGAATGCGCAAGGATCATGCGTAGCATCTCCGCATAGTGGGGGAGTGAAGTGGCTCCGATACCGACGATTATGATGTTGAGTGGAACGTTGCCCGAGCGCGCTAAAACTAGTTCAAGGCGCTGAGGGTTATGTTCCTTCTTATCTGGAGACGTGAGGAGGACATCAAAGCTTGACCACATGGAGTGGCATGCAAGTGCTGCGGCCCGCCATGTCTTTGAAACGCGCGCTAAGTGCCACTGAAAGGCCTCGACATCCATGGCATTGTCAGATCTGGCGTGAAACATGATCTCTGAGAGTAATTCAAGTGGAAGACGGCTGATTAGGGAAGAGGATGCAGTGAAAACAGCGTCGTCAGGCGCGCCGCTGTCGTTTGTGTCTTCGAGCATCCTGCGATATGATTCAGCAAGCGAAATTTGAGACCAATCGTACGGAGCTGCATCTTACATGGAAAGGCGTAATAATATCTCTGTGAGTTTACTTGGAAATGCTGGCGGGAGTGTTACGGATAGCTCTGGACTGCCAACATTAGTACCCGAGGAAGGTGGGGCATTGCATGCAGACCTAACACTAAAACCTCGCCGTGCTAAAAAGTTGACCAGCCGCCGAGTGTTTATTCTGAATGCGCCGCTCGAGTCTGGCAAATGGGACTGGGAGGTGATAGCAAGAGCGAAGATGGAAAGTCCGTAACGCGTGACGTTACCTGCCTCTTTAAATTTATCAACCGTGTCCACCTGTGTCCCCGACGATAAACCTTTACCAAGTCTAGAACATTACGTTTAGCACTAAAGACGCGCAGCCACGCCATGACTCGTCCGTCTCCGCGTACTTGTAGCGGCTCTACGACACTTACGAGGGTTTTGTGATAGGTAGGTACATAGTACCTGTAGCTTGGAGGTAGCTGTACATCAAAGTACGGATTCGACACGTTGTACAGACTGAACAGATTATAATGCGGTTATAAGGTATACGAGACGCTATATGATGCTGAGGTATAGTAGTACAGGACGTAAAAGGTACAGATATATGAGTGTGAGTCTCGACAGGAAATACGATGACAGTACAGTACAGGGAGTGTTGGTACATGTTGAATACGGTCAAATGAATAGTAAATCATGATCATAAGTCATGAGCGACACGTAGAGACAATTCCTAGCACCTCGGACATCGGGGGACGAGCTCCTGATTGCTCGTCCCAGCACCGCTCAAGCAAAGCGAGAAAGGCCTCACCGTGACATTCATACCACCCAGTCGGTGACCCCCAGTGAGGCTTCACTCGCCTGATGATATCAATCATCACAGCTTGGTCGTTCTTCCTATTCGGATATGGTCGATGTCCAGTGATGATCTGAGTCTTCTATTCAGAGCGCCATTCACACTGTTACGAGATGCTACACGTACCTCTAAGCAAACAGAGGCGAAAGCATACACATCGCTCATCGTCGTCACCTGGGGAACCTGGCCCTCGTCCGACACCAGCGCATCGATGAGCTCCGGGGCCATCCACCGCATCGAGCCCGCAAAGAACGACGAGCACACAAAGGCTGAGAGGTCTGACATGACTTTGCTCAGCCCAAAGTCGGTGATGATGGCTTGGCCGTGTTGGTCGATGAGGATGTTGCCGCCTTTCAGGTCGCCGTGGACGATTGGGGGTTTGGACGCGTGGAGATAGGACACGCCCGAGGCGATTTGTCGAAGCTGGAGTGGGTAGTCAGCACTCCAGCACTGGCGCCATCCAATCTAATGGAGGATGAGGAAAGAAAACATCAGGCGTACATACCAGAGGCATCCGGTCCGCATCCGGCTTCACATCCCTCAAGTACTCCCCAACAGTCCCGTTCTCGCACCACGCAGACACCATCCCAATGCCCGTCTTCGTGTCCACGATCCCAAATAACAAGCTGACGTTCCGATGGCATATCTGGTGCCACGTCGCGACCTCTGTCTGCAACCTCTTCAGCAGCTTGTCTTTAACCGCAACCGCCATCGCTTGCCTCAGAAACTTGATGGCCACGACCCGTTCCTTCCTTTCCATCCTGTCATACCACTTCCCCTTGAAGACGTCGCTGAACGCACCGAACCCTGCGGCTTTATCTTCGAACTCGACATCGTCCGTGAGGTCGATGACTGCGATGTCGCCTTTGACGATGAGCATCTTCGTCACGGTCGCTTTCAGATAACGTTGGCGGCAGCGCTGCTTGAGGCGGCTGTAGTCGATGAACTCCGTGGACTCGCGGAAGCGGAATTCTTCGTAGGATAGGATGGAGCGGGTGATAGAGAACAGGGAGGAGAAGTAGAGCCGTTCGCCGTGTTTGCCCGTAGAATCTGGATCGAGGGACATAGAGCTCAAGACCATGGCGTTACGGAGATGAATGTCGATTTCGGATTCGTGGTCCACTTGCAAAGAGACCAGTCCTTGGTTGGGCCATTTCTCGCGGTCGCTGCCGATGATGTAGATCGCTAGGGAAGGGGTAATGGGGAAGAAGAAGGCATCATCGAGACATCTGCATGCATAGTGAGCTCAGATTAAATAAGTACCAAACGACGAAGGGAATGCATACCCATCTGCCCCAAACCTCTCATCCAGAGTCCCAAAGCACCGGTCCGGGAGGAGATACTCCTGTTCGTTGGATGTAACGCCGATGTACATATCACCACCGCGCAGGATGTCCCAACAGAACTTCTCCAGCACATCCGTGAACACCGACCTCGTGAATCGGGGATCACATGCGGGGAGGTATTTCCTCTCGGAGGACAGAAAGTCGTCGATAGACTCGAAGAACGCCCTCCAGGTGAAATGCTGGAATACATCGTTGTACAGGAGGAGGCGATTCGAAGTGGGGATGAACGTCGTGTCCAGGATCTTCCGCACGGTGTCGACATAGTTGGGACTGTTGCGGAAACGGAGGAAGGAGAAGTATTTCAGGATGATATCGATCTTGGGGCGGTCGAGGGGGATGGATGTTGTGTTGCCGTCGTGGACGGACTGGATGATGCTGTTGAGGATGAGCTCTGTCTGCTGCTCCAACATCTGGAAGCGATGGCAGACGATATCGTAGGAGCGTTTCGTGAAGCCAAAGAGGGTGGAGGGATTGACGCCGGCGAGGATCTGTTCTTCGTGCACACCGCCAGAGAGCGTCACCTCCGCCAGCTCGGTCGTGAATAGATCATAGCGATGGACGGGGCCGCGCGGACTGAATGGGATGAGCTTGGTCGATAATCACGAAATAAGCGCGCACCCATATGTCAGCCAAAGCTTCTGCAGAAAACCGGGCGTGTAAGGGGGGACCGTTAAAGACATTCTGGTCGGAGGCTGCATGAGACAATGCGATAATCGGCGGGGAGAACGTACGACTGCGCCGCACAAAGACTGGCATTCCTACAAGACACTAGCCAGCTCGGAGCGCGTTATCGTTTGAGAGTGGGACGAGGAACCTCCGGCCTTTTGTGCATCAAGCACGGGGCGGTGTTGAATACCAGCGGTGGAGCGTCATGAGCAGGACTGCATGGGCCAGCGATGATGCAGCGCGGCCTAGACGCGTCGTTGGAGCAGGCACTGGCATTTTGACAGCGAGCAGGATGAGGCAGTGATGGGTTGACGACAAGGAACATCCGGACATCTCGGTCCGCCCTTTTTCATTTTGATTATCGATTAATTTTACACAGGATTTACATGTAACTGCTCATTTCTGCCCACTCATTGTGTGACTTTCTCAACACCGGGAGGGAAGACATATCCTCCTTGCTTGCGGACCTAGAAGCTCTCGTTATTTCGCGCTATTTCAAGGCGAAAGAGTCTGATCATACCTCGTCGAAGACGTGCATTTCCAGCAAACTCTTGTTATGCCCCCAAAGAGCGCTCTCAAGCTTTCCGTCGCGAGCACATCGAGCGACCTCATCTGCCTGGAAGTGCCACCCGCCTTAATCCGCATGAGCAACAACTCAACGCGTCGCGCTACAAACATCCACGTACCTCCAACATACTCAAACACGCGTTTCTCCTCCTTTACCGACGCGCCCTTACCATCATAATACTCCACCGTGAATTCCTTAGGACAGTAAATCGGTGTGCGAATGCTTATAACGCCCTTCTCAAAACGGATAGTGACACCGGGCTGGTATGGGCTGGCGTTCGAGCTGCAGCTCAGAACAGCTTGCGCACGAAGATCGCCTTGGTCGAAGTTCAAGGTGAACGATGTGTTGCTATCCACATTGGTGATGGGGGTCATCAACATCGATCCAGTTACTTGGGGCGTCGAGAGCTTGTTGGCAGGGTGTTCGTAGAGAGCCATGATCGCCTAACTCCTCGATGAGGTTACTTTGGAAGGGCTACGGAAGGAGACACGAACCCAGACTAGCGGATACGGGCCACTAGGTGGCGTATCAGCTGTAGTTCTCTATACATATAGTAGCAGATACCCACAGGTCCAGCAAAGCTCCACCTCCAAGCGCGGGGTCGAGTATCCGGTGTGTCAAAGGCAGGTCTAGAGCAGCGGTAAACATCAGTGCGCAATGAATGATATGGAGCAACTCATTCACTCTTGAGATCGAAGTCGCCAGACAGGTCAGCTGTCAGGACGACCGGAGCACCGAGGACGCCACTGTCCGTGATCCGCTTGACCTCCAAGCTCAAGGGTTGGAATCGCGTCCAGACGGCCTCCATGAAGAAGACACCGTGTTCTTTGGCTGCGGCGATGAGGGCTTTCAGCTCGAAGGAGTTGCAGGTTACGGGCTTTTCGCAGAGCACGTGTTTCTTGGCCTTGATAGCGTCCAGGGCGTTCAGGTAGTGGTACGTGTGGGGTGTACCTGTTACGGTGTTTAGGGCGACGGGACATGATCTGCGGAGTAGTTTGCTCACCGATGTATACAGCGTCAACATCCTGTATATCTTTGTTTGAATTGGAGCGAAAATCTCATGATTCGACGCACCTTATCGGCGTAAACATCTTCATAAGAACTGTACGCCTTGATGGCTTTATCGCCTCCAGCAACGGTATCAATGAATTTCTGCGCGGACTCTACGGATCGCGAGCCGACTGCGGCCACTTTGTGAACGACATCGTGCACATCGCGACTGATCCAAACATTAACTTCCACGCAACGCTAAAACGCGATCACGCACGTCTTAGGGTCCACCAGAAGGTCCTGGAATCAAAGTTGCCAGTCAATCCTGAGTAGAGTATGGTTTGAAGCTTACCTTGACGAAGGAGGTGGCCATGTTTCCTGTAGAAATTATGCCCCAGCGGAATATGAGCGGTTCTGTGGTCATGGTGCTGAAAGAAGGAGGATGCGATCACGAATGACGGTCCGGACCGACATATGGATCCGTCGGAGAAAAAGTATGAAGCTTGTGGGATGTGCTCAGTCATGTATATGAGGGCCGTAAGTCAAAATTTCGAGCTGTTGACCGTCAATTCAGGGACACGGGTGTCTTGAAGAAGATTTTGGGCTACTGGTGGCGTTGGACGAAAGAAAGAGAGCATTTTCGGCTTTCGCCGAAGGATTTTGGCCTGATCTCTTCCACATTCGGCCTATAGTCCATCCAAATTTTCGTTTTGTGCGCCTCCCTTGTTGATCTCCCGCCTTCACTAACAAAAATCCTGTCTTCAATCGCGTAGGCCCGGCCTGTTCAACTCGTCTTGGCCGCCTTCATACTTGTCTTACTCTTACTTGGCCGCCTCCATTTTGCTCACCTGGCGCCCTCGTCCGCTTCCGATGCCATCCCGCACCCACTCGCCTTACCCGCCCTCGCCCAGGCCGGCAACATTCCTACCTCCGTCGCATTACGCTGCTGCGGGCGGGTTCGTTTTTCCAGCCGACCGTCACCGTCAAACCGATCCTCCAGTCGAGTATGATAACAGCGCGGACCGCAGGAATACGCACTACGATAACGCGCAGCGCTCAAGCAGCGTGGACAGTGCCAGCGACAACGCTTACCCGCTCTCCACCGAGGCGCCTTACGAGACGAGCTCCAGCGCAAAAAGATTCACCCTCAAGGGAGCTGACACCATGCGAAAACGCCAGAGCCAGATGATGAACCTGCCCGATGTCGAGACGCAGTTGTTGCCGAGCTTGAGGGATACGATTGATAGGATGACGCGGCCGCCGTCGCGCGCGTTGCCGTCCACGCTGAGGGTTGCAGAAACGGGCACGGAGCGGTCGCCGTCGCGCTTGGAGAAATCACCGTCACGCTTGGACAGGGCACCATCGCGTTTGGAGAGAGCGCCTTCGCGGCTGGATAGGGCGCCGTCTCGTATGGAGAAGCCATCGCCGCGGTTAGCGCCAGCACTGAAAGTCACGGAGCGCTCTCCATCGCCAGCATCACCGAGACACACGCCGGTATCGCGAACGCCCGCATCTCTCAAAGTCGCTGACGCGCGTTCCGACCGCTCGCCCTCGCCTTTGCTGTTATCGCCTCGGCTACCATCAACGCCAACACTGTCATCGCCGCGACACCAACCTTCACCTCTTTTGACGGCAGCGTCTCCTCGACATCCGCCGGCCTCACCTCTACTTCATCCCGTTTCACCTCGACCACCACCATCCCCGCGACATCCGCCACCATCGCCTCTGTTGATCCCGGCGTCACCCTCGTCTCGCCCACGAACACCTACGACGCCACGCACACCCACGCCCACACCGTTGAAATCCGCTTTGCGCACACCCAAGCTTTCGTCTCCCGCACCACCACCACCTTCTTCTCCGACTCCACCTCCACCTACAACTCCAACACCAGGTGGTAGTGCCCTCCGTTCTGTGCGTAGCTTGTTGCGTCGGAAGAGCTCTATGCTCAAGGTGAGTAATTGTTCATCAACTGTTCGCTTCAAATATTCACGGATATTCTAGACCCCAGAAGTTCGGCCTACGCGTCTGCGATCGCGCACGGACCCCGGGACACTCAATTCCAATCCCAATCCCAATCCCAAGGTTACGACTCCCACTCCCACTCCCACCCAACCCCAATCCCAACCCAAGTCGTTTATACCGCGCTTCCGGCGGGGACAGCTTAGTGATGACTCGGCTTCTGATGTGAGCCTGGACATGGCACCGCCGTTTGAGCGACGGAAGCTGGTGGTGGCTAATGCGGAGGTGTTTGCGAGTTCGTCGAGTGAGAGCGAGGTTGATGAGATGGTGGGTACGCCGAAGTTACAGTGGCAGAGCGGGTTTGGGTTTGGGTTTGGGAGGGAGAGGGTGCGCCTGGACTCGAAGTCTTTTGGGGATGACTCGAAGCGTTTCGTGGACGAACCGAAGCATTACATGGACGACCCGAAGCGTTACATGGACGACTCAAAGCAGTACATGGACGACTCGAAGCATTACATGGACGAGCCGAAGCGGTTCATGGACGATATCCGGGTGTCCATCGCGTCGTCCGCGTCAGAGTATAGCGTGGCGGATTTCGATTTTGAGAGCGAGAGGCGGAAGGCTGCGTTGTTGGGGATCTTGCAGCTGGGGGAGGACAGCAGGAGGTTGGAGGTAGAGGGGAGCCAGAGCGAGAGCGAGTATAGCGGGGTTGAGGGTGTGGCGATCAGTGCGTCGTTTGGGTCTGGGAGGGGTGGCTTTGAGAGGGGTGGTGAGGATGCGTTTGAGAGAGGGGGACAGGATGCGTTTGAGAGAATTGGACAGGATGCATTTGAGAGAAGCGGACGTGATGCATATGAGAGAAGCGGACAGGATGCCTTTGGGAGGAACTCGGTTGCCTCAGAGTCAGAATACGGGGACAGGGACAGAGACGAAACGCCGAGCGTGTTTGTCAGCGGGGAGGACTACGAGGCGGTGGCTATCGCGCAACATTCACGGGCTGCTGCGGCGAGGGAACGGAGGGCGTTTGGGATCCCACCGTCGGAGAGCGACCAAGTCTGGTTGTCGCATACGGACAGCATCAGCTCGGAGGTTGGGATGTGGGAAGGGGATGTGGGTGAGGAGGGGGAAGAGCTTAGTGAGGGTGCGGAGGCGCTGTTTAGGACCCTGAGTGGGGGGAGGGGAACTGTCAGGAGGGAGACCCCCAGCCATAAGGATGATGTGGCGCGGCAGGAGGTCCTTGCCCGGATACGCGACTCGGAGGCCGATTTCGTCGAGCGGATGTCCCACGTTTTACGCCTCTACGTTCTTCCGTTGCGCGCGCAGGACTCGCGCATGTGGATCTCGGGTGTCCCGAGCATCATTGCACGCTCGTTGGACTGGTTGGAGGATATCCTCAATCTGCATACACAGATGCTCGCCGCGCTCCGGTCAAGGGCGGATTTGAGGCCGTACGTCCCGCGGCTCGAGGTGTACCAGCCGTATTTGGTTAGGCTGGGGGAGTGCGTAGAGAAGGTGAGGGAGGAGGGGAGTGAGTTTGGGGAGTTTGTTAGGATGCAGGAGGAGGGGATGCGGGATGGGTGGGGCCTGGAAAGATTTCTGGTTGAGCCAGTCAATAGACTTGCGGCGTATCCGGGGTTGTTTAAGGTGCGGTGATTCTATTCACCCAACTTCCCTTTTTTGTTTTCTTTCTGTCTGGCATTGTATTTGAGTTATGGGCTGATTCGCGGCGACCATCTAGGAACTCTTGGACGCTACGTCAAAGACGCACCCGGAGTTTATCGCGACCTTGTCCCTTTTGAGAGGGACGGAGATGATGATTAGGGTGATGTCGGAGGTGAAGTTGAGGGAGGATGAGTATGTGTGGATGAAGGGCGTTGAGCGCCAGATCAATATGGAGGTTGAGAAGATGGGAGCGGGAGGAGGAGCAGGAGGAGGAGGAGGGGTGAGTATTGCGAAGCGGGATAGAAGGGTGTTGAGGGAGGGCAGTGTGCTTAGGGTATTGAAGACGGAATTGCCTCAAGCAGGATCGTTCGACGACACCCACCCTGGACTCGGACTAGCGGCGCAGGATTATTTAGGTCGTGGATCCCAGGATTCGTCGAGTCGCGGACCGGCAAGAGCGCAGGATTTCTCAAGTAGTGGACTACAAGATCGCTCTAGTAGGCTGATGACTGCTATCAATGACTGGGATGTTCGGAGATCGAGGTCTGGATCTACGACTACTGCGACTTCGTGGAATACGACAACGACTACTGCGAGTACCGCAAGTTCTTGGGATCTGCCGCCTAGCCCGTCGCCGATGTATGGAACGAACACGAAACAAGCTCCTCTGTCCTCGGCTCGATTTGCTTCTTCGAACCATCGTCAGCAACACCCTAGCTCCGCTCATCAACACGTCTCTCAACAGCAACACTCTGATTCTGACGCTGACACGATCCTCCCTGTGCATCTCTTCGTTTTCTCTGACCTCCTGCTCTTCGCTGTGCCCTCAAACTCGGATGGATGGACGCTATGTGATGACGTTGGGACCGCAAGAGTCTTGGGCGTTTCCGAGGACGGGGAAGAAGGTTTCTTTTCTCTTCTCATTATTTATGACGTGAACTGATGGGTGCGATCTTCAGATATCTTGCTGGACCTGTTGCCCATATCCGATTCCGACGCACATAAGGACAAACCTATCGCTGGCGCCCAACGACTGCTGTTTGTGACCATTCGATTGGAGGGGGAGCGGGAGAGTTGGCTGGACGCTCTGAGGAGGTGTGCGAAGGAGACGGAGAGGGTGCTTGCGACGCCTTTGGGACTTGGGTCGGACTACAATCGTGATACAGAGCGATATATGGACCTTCGACCTCAAGACCAGGAACGATACGATGAACGATTCGACCTGAGATTCGGGGATCAAGCACGAGGGCATGACCGATACGCGCAGGAGCTGGTACGCGCTGGACTGCCTATGCCGAAGAGTCCGAGTTGTCAAGATGGGGCTGGGTTCGAGGCCGATATGGCTGACTTTGAGAGAACGGGAGGCGGAGATAGTCGGTCTGATGATACTGAATGTGGGGTTGGGAAAGGGGAGAGGGAGGAGAGGGGGTGGTGGGCTGTGCGGATGCGGGAGGTCTTTAGGGATGTCGTTCGGTAACTACTGAGTCTGTAAGGATTGGATATGGAATGGGGACGCGTCTTGCTCATAACGACGGAGCGCGGTGTTTGCTGTCGTGGAATCACACCTGTAGAAAATCCAGGGAAAGGGAGGGATGTTTGGAGGTTGGATGCAATGAATTGCCAAGTCTCAGAATGGCTGTGGGCGGTGCGACGATTTCTTTGACTGTTTAGGCCGGAGCGAATGGTCTGAATGTCACGGGGAGGGTTTTCTAAGGTTTTCTAAATCCTCGCCATGGAGGAAACGTCACGCGTTACGGACTGTTGTTTTTCCTTTCTTCGCTCTTGCTATCATCTCCTCATGACTTGGGCGTTACATTTGCGGACGTTTTACTCACTGGCGAATAATCGATTGCAGATAGACATTTGGGAAGGCGGACCGGCCTATATATGGTGTTCCTGAGTATAACAATTTATTGATGTGGTTGCCGTACAGCATCTTTTCAGGAAGCGGTCGTTTACAGCACTTGCACAGCACTTTGTTCGCTGACAGTTCAAGTCTCATTCTGGCCACCAACATGCCGGAGCAACGGTCTCATGCTGTCTATCGTCGTCTCCTTCTAGCTCGCGGACATGGCTACCCGTTCTGGATACCGGAGCCAGACGACAGTCTGCCCCTAGCTTATCGAAATCGAGGGATCAGCGGTGGAGACGTCGGTCTTCTAACAGACGATGGAGGGTTTGACTTCCTGTTCAATCTGCACGTCCCCTCTGACCACCCGATCAACGGGGGACATGTCCCTCCCAACTTTGTACCTATGAACGTCGACTTCGTCCGCACGACCCCACTCATGCATCAAGAGAAGAGCGTCATTACCAGCGCCCATGTTGCGCACAAGTCTCTCACGATGGAGGCTTGTGTAGAAGCAGGGTGAGTGGTGCCTGACGCAATGATAAACCGCGAGAGGACTGAACGTTTCGATAGTTTACCAGCGGGCGGAGGGTTTGGCTTTGAGTTCACCACCTCCACGTCTGAAACTGCAATTCTCATGCTTCCGCATGGAGCTACTCGCTATTCGGCCAAGAACCTGGCAATATACGAGAGATACGCCCGGGAAAATGCACGAGCTCTCTATGAATACGTGAATGTACAACTTGGGCGACAGGCTTCCAATGGGTCGCTCTACCTTGTCACTGGATGTGACAAGACCCGGTGCTGGGGGGCGATAGCAGCAATGCAACCTGCTGAGAAACGCCAGATATCTCTAAAGGTCACGGCGCCAGGTCTGGTAGCAGGCGGCGTCAGTGTACAGTCCTCTTGCATTGCAGATTTTGGGTCAGAACATCGATTCTATCCCGCTTCCAATGTGCCGGTCGGCAGCGACGAGAATCAGTGTGTTTTTGCTCGAGGATTCGTTATCGGTTTGCGAAAAGGTCGCATCACAGGCAAAGTCATCAGGCCCCTTCTGTCTCAGATATCTGGGTCCAAGGATGATTCCGAAAATTTCAATCCATCGGCTACATGGTCGCCATATTCCTCTTTGTCCAAGTCACTCTCCACATCAAGGTCTCCCGGTTCGTCTTCAACGACACCGTCAGCCGGTCAACAGCGCTCTGGTGTTTTTCATGCCTCCTTCAAGGGCGCAGATCACGATCTAACTTCGGACTCTGATTCGTCAGAATCGGGTGTTCTTGTTCAAGAGTTCCCGCAACATTCTACCGAAGTGAGCACTTACTCGGAATGTTTCTGGTCGCTGATTCCTTCACTTGTCAGGCCATCAACCCTGCCATCTCCATTGGAAATTGCCTTCTCTCGCTGGTCGTCTTTTTGTCACTTGTGTCGAGGATTACGAATGCTGATACGAGGCTTTTCTTCACTAGGATTCATCATCCGATGCGTTTGTCATTCATGACGAGATCTGGATGTCGGCCTCCAGAGGGGGTGCTGATCCCAGCAGTAAAACGCTTCTTCCGACTGTTGTACTACGACTTGAATCCAATCGTCTTGGAGTTGTAGACGGCAAGTACTGTTCAGAATTATAACCGTCGTTTGATGCCATCAGGATATTAATAGGTGTAATTGTGCTGCGTGCGACTCAGCAGTTACAGAATGTAGCCGAGACTTCTCCATCCATTCCCCATCCTCTCATTTCGCAGGAAGTGCGTGACAGATTGTTGAAGCGAAACAGGTGGATTTTTTCTATCCTCGTAAGGCAATAAACCGACATGTCGCATAGTATGATCTACCGGCTTATCCGCGGTGAAATGGAGTACGTCAAGAGCTTGGAGAACATTGATATTGTGAGCTGCTCGCCTTGATTCTCTTGTTTCTAAATTGATGACGTGTACCTGTAGATGTACATCCAGCCTTTACGCGCGGCGAAACCTCCCATCATCGAGCCGTCCAAGCTCGAGACTTTCATTATCGACGTGTTCCATAACTTTGCCGAGCTCGCGCATCTCCATCGACGGCTTCTGGAAAGGTTCCATGAGATTCAAGGGGACGCGCAGATCATCATCGGGAGTGTCACAGCGCCGATGTTCGACGCAGTGCTACACTTTAGGGACGCGTACATGGAGTACATACCCAACTACCCCATCGCGGAGTACAGGATCGACAATGAGCTGACAATCAATACGAAGTTCAGGGCGTTTTTGGATGTTGGCCCTATTCACTTCTCTTGAATGAGAGCTTCGCTGATGACGACTCATTGTAGCAATGTGTTCAACAATCCAACGCGCGCGGATTGAAGGAACTTATCATTTTGCCAATCTCGCGGTTATCGCGGTATGAGTCGCTGTGGAGAGACATTCTGAATGAGACGCCGCCTGGACATGTTGACCGGAAGGATATCCCGCCGTTGTTGGACGTCATCAAATCTATAGAGAATGACACGGAGCTGGGCGTTGGTTCAGCAGAGTCGAAAGTGGAGCTGTGCTCTCGTCTGATCTTCGAGCACGGAGAAACGGTGGTACGTTCGCTCTGTCCTTCTTGTCCGGCGCCGTCTCAGTTTTATTGATGATGATTTTGTAGGACTTGGATCGAGTTGACCGAATTCGGTCCTTGAGACATTCTGGCAAGTTGCTTCGACAACCGGATAGTGGTCTGCAAGGGAACGGTTGGAGTGAGCTTTTCGTTCTTCTTTTCGACAACTGTCGTTGGTCACTACTTCTCGCTGTGCTTCGTAATGACTGACATTCTTTGGCAGTCGTCCTGACGAAACCGAAGCAGAGGGATGGCGTGATTTATTACTATGTTGATTGTCGAGTATGTTCCCTGCTTTTTCGGCTGATCCCGCTCTCATTCGCAATGCAGCCCACACCGTTGGATCTGCTCACGCTGGTGAACTTCCTCGATCCACCGACACGAGAAAGTGCAGGTCTGTGGCGTGGACCTGATGGCAATCTTCACACCGAAGGATCCGACGGTAGTCCTAGTGTCACCTCTCCCAGAAGCGGCTCGGATTTCCGTGCAGTCTTCCCTTGTACCTTACATCACACCGGGCGCATGGGCGGTACGTTCATACTATACGCCGAATCAGCACGGGCACGGGCAGAGTGGAAACAACAGTTAGAGGAGGCGGTCGCCATTCGGAAGGTCGTTCGGAAGTTCAACAAGGTGTTCGAGACTAAGATGCTAGTATCGGCTACATCCTTGTCACTGTCTTTGCTTGAGAACCAGACTACGCCGCCGACGTGGAATGAGGAGAATTCATTGACGGGCAAAGCGACGTGCTCGGTGCCGTTCAATACGGCTGATGGGCGGGGATTGGTCGCCATCGGTTGTGCTGAGGGCGTATGGGTAGGTTTTAGACATGATCCACAGTGTACGTTCTTATCGTCTGACCGTCTATCAACGCTGATCATCCAAAAGCGATGCGGAGGGTGCTCGATCTGAAACTGGTGACACAATGCGCTGTGCTAGAGGAGTTAGGTTTATTCCTCGTCTTGGCGGACAAGGTTTGACCTCTTGAATTCTCTCTCTAACACATTTCCCATGAAGATCTCAGTCACTTCTTGCCTACCATATTGAAGGATTGGTACCGTCCAGTCCGACCGCGGCACATGCCTCACAGGTCTCTCAAAAGCTCAGTGGTGACAAGGATGTCCTTTTCTTCAGCATCGGAATTCTCGATGGCCGTACACTCGTCGTCTACATGAGAAAAAGAGGAGTGAGCTTTTTAGCCTCATATTCTCCCCCTACTGATGTCCGAAAAGCACGAAAGCATATTCCGAGTCCTGGAGCCTGCAGGAGACAAGACCAACGAGCGTGTCAAGGCACCTGGTGATGTCGGCTCTCGTCTCGGTTCCCAAACTACGAAATCGGAATGGTTCAGGATATATAAAGCAAGTGGGACGCGCAGCAACTTCTTCGCTCCTGTCTCATCATCTTGAACAGGACTTCTTCTTGCCTTCTGGATCCTTCGACCTCATCTTCCTCAAGGCCAATATTGCCATCCTGTGCGCCAAAGGCTTCGAGATCATGAACCTCGACGAGTACGAAGGATTATCTTCCTGTTGACAGTCATTCTAGGCTGACCGTAACGCGCTACAGATTCAAAAGTGTTACGATTCCGCAATTACCCAATGACGCCAAATACACTTCCCTCGCCAAACGATGTAATTCGAGTCGTCCTATTGGAATGTTCAGATCCGCCGAGAACGAGTTCCTGTTGTGTTATGACGGTCAGGAATCTGCTCTCCGGAAACGTTGCGTAATTCTGACGAGAGGCCCGCTTCCAGAGTTCGGTCTTTTCGTGAACCAGAAGGGTGACCCCACACAGCGATTGAATGGGAGGGCACTGCTGATCGTGTGGCCCTGCAGAAGCCTTACATTCTCCTCTTCGACAGTCGGTTCATTGAAGTTCGACGATTAGAAACTGGCAAGCTGGTTCAGATTATACCAGGGAATGACGTGCGATGCATCTGGGACGGCCGAGGTGTGGCAACTAATCCTGCCAACGGTCCCTTCGAAGACGAGGAGGTATGTGACGCACACGTCCACGCCGTCATGAATGCCACAGAGAATCGTTCGGGCGTGGTTGCTGAAGCTCAACACGTCTTTGAGCTGCTACCGGTGATAACTCGGTGAACTCAATGGTTTGGTAGGCTTTGTGTCGGAACGAGGGTAGTCTGAGAATTGTAAACTATGCAAGCATCATTAATGAAAGGATACAGAAGTCTCTAACCAAACTGACACCTCCTGTTCTGAGAACAGTGAAACCAGTCTTGCCGCAAGTCGGGCTGTGGACTACGTCGACATGAATCATAACCTACTCGGTGCAACGAATGAAGACCATTTATTGCGACGTTAGGGTTTTGCCTACCTGGGCTGTTGTATTCGAACTTGACTCGAGCCTCGAGGCGTACCCACGTACTCTCATCGTCTTTCTGGTACCGCGCAAATAGCAGTCGGTCCCTACTGACTCCTTCGTGTTTGGCATCCGGCGACACCACGAGCTATGTAGCGCGCAGGATAGTCCGATCGAGCTGCAACCCGAATGAGAGTCTGCGCGACACAAAGAAAACCAACATACCCACCGGCTGACGATACACTGCTAAGTAGAGATCCGCATGGCGAAGAAGCACACATCGACATGGTGTATCCAGCATGTTACAGCCCAAATGAAAGTGAGGCGCCCCAATTTTGACCGGTGCTGTCACGATTGCGACTCGTACTCTAGCGATCCAAGTAGCACCGAGATAGTTTCGGTTGCTTGCTGCGCCACGATTCAGTACGCGGGATACTGACAGCCAACCAAGCCAGGTCATTGGTCTACTTTGTTGAGATCGCTAGGCCACCCGTGGTGTAAGAAGGCCAGCAGTCGCAAATCGCGCCATCACAGAGATCACAAAGTATCCATGCGGCGTGTGCGTGTTAGTATCCATGCGGCGTGTGCGTGTTTGTTCAAAACAAAGGAGGAGGGAGCACTGTCATGCTATCGGGACGGGAAGTAACTTCTGCAAAACGCGTCAAGAAATTTAGGCGCCAAACAAACATAGGACGTACGGGGAACAGCTTCTGCATTGTTACGGCTTGATTGCCTCGGAAACAAACGAGTACTGTAGCGCATTTGAGTATGGGTAGCCACGGACCAAGCAGGAGTAGGAGCACGCACCATGAACGTCTCAAAATTGGGACTCTACCACTGCCTCGCGCAGTCGCCAATCCTGGTCGCTCTTGAGGTTCTTTTGGTCTCTGGGCAGCGCAAGCCTGCCGTCGTCAATCTGCCGTTGAGGGCCTCATATCGTTCTCGCATCTTGTGGCAGTCGCTTGCCATTGTCCACCGCATCCCTGCCATCTCATCGTGCGTCTCCAGAGCTTGTCTCTTACATTCTCCATTATTCACTTTGCACATACATGTATTTTGATGTATTCTAAGACTTCGCAAAAGGACCGGTGTGCCCGAGAAAATGTGCGGCTGTTCCTGGCCGATTATTCACTTCTAGGTGACTATTCGGACCCAGGTGACTGATAGTAACATTCGGCATGGCAGCCTGCAGGTAACATTTCTACCAGAGGTAAACCACACGCTGCATGATGTACCAGTCAGGTACCAGTAATACGGCAGAGACTGATCGCCGGACACCAGTACAGCTAATGTTAAATGCACTTACGATAACACGATGGACATCGCCCTCCTCGCTTTCTACCCTCGTGTGCTTTGGATCTGTTATGGCGGAAGCCGTAGCCTCCTTCGTCGGCGCCGCCACGACTGTCGCGGCAGTGAAAGCGACATCATCTGCTGGATTCACTGGCCGTCACGAGGCCAGCCATCGCGCTGAACGGGCGGAGATGAGTGACTGCGTACAGCAGTATCGCAGCGCATCGAGCTGTGGCAGCGAGGTATCCTTCCATGACGAAGACACATTCAACAGCTTGTGGACTAGGTATGCTCTTGTTGTGTGCGTCGTAGGCGATACTGAGTGGGCTGATCGTTCAGATCGCAGGAAAGCCTCAACGGCTACTATAACAGTATGAACGAGTACAAGGACGAGATTTGGTTCCGCCCTTTGTCCAAGCGCGAGAAGCGAAAGAAAGTAAGGCAACAGAAGAGGGAGGCACGGGATGCGAATCAGGATTTGCGAAAATGTGTCGATGTGTGTGTTTCTATTCGCATGAGCTGATCTCGTTTTGATGTTCCAAGGCCATCTCATCAAGCGCATCCGACGCGTCCGATGCTTCTTCAATCTATGCCGAATCTGGATCACCTCCTGGATCAGCGCTCGAGCGAGAGCGTGTGGATGAGTGGCGTGATGGCGTATCTGACAATGTTGATATGGACCCCGGCGCTTCTTGTGAAGGTGATACATCTTGGACTACCTTTCGTCAATCTATGCATTACTGACCATCTTCCAAATCAGGCCTCCATTCTGGTTCAGAAATCAGCTCGAGTCATTCAAACTCATCACCGTTACCAAGCTCTTCCACATCAATATCTCATCCCACCAGAATGCCCAACCTCAATCCTCCCTCCGGTCATTTCGCGCAGAACTCGCCGATGCTCAACGCCCCGCCTCCCGTTCTTGAAGACGCCGGCAACGGTGACCAGAGGTCCTCGCAGCCATCTGAAAACGAGCCCAAACCCCAGAAACCGTTCCTCACTCAACTATACGCCCTGCTTGAGCGCCCGGACTGTCACCACTGGCACGTGATGCGCTGGGATCCACAAGGCAAACATATCATTATCGAGCGGCCAGCACAACTCGTCTGTCGCGTTCCACGTAACCGCAACGGTTCATCTCGCCACCTGGGCAGTGTGGCCATGTTCCATCGCCAGCTGAAAAAACACGGCTTCAGGAAAGACCGGGTAAAGATCGACCCTGATATTGACAATCCAGATGCTAGCACCTGGTTGCATCCAACACTGAACCGCCACTCGCCACCAGAGATCATCGCCAACTACAACAAGAAATTGAAGGTCGAACTCGAACTGTTGATGTTATCTCCGGATTAGAGACCCACCTCTAACGTTTTGTATATATTCCCGTGAGAAGTACCAGCTGTATATCATCTGTGTTCTGCAATGTGCCGCTTTCTTTGCGCTTGGGAACTGCCATTGTGTCGAATTCAGCAAAGACTGTACGCAATACATAGAAATATAATGAAGACATCTCAGTACAGTACAAATACACTGTCATACTACCCGTGGTGTGAAGAACCGCCGTGAGCGTCTTCGCAACCTAGGTGTGGTCTTCTTCATCTCGAACGGTGTCCGTGACCTTTCTGCATCAGGTCTGCTGTAGGTCTCCCCAATCTGCTCATCCTCATCCATCGTCGCGCCAGAGTCTTTCCGCCTGGGTAGGTGCGTAGAGTTGAGCATGGCGCAGGTGCGCATGTGTGGTGTGGACGGTATCGGGATCTCTTCCAACGCATCGACGTCGAATGGGGCTACCAAGTGAGAGTGGCGCGTGATGTGCACCCATCGTTGGATGAGGAATTTGTCTGTCATCCATCAGCACAACATAGACGAAATGGAATAAGGCAAAGCACCGATCTTATACGCCCTTCCATCCGGCGTAATTAGGAAGAACCACGCAATCCTCGTATAGTCACACTCGAAAAACCTCGGTCTCTTCCCACTTTCCTCATCCTCACCCTCGAACACCACGCCCACGATCCCTCCGAACACCCTCGTCTCCAACAGGAACCCTGCTTCCGGAAACCACTCCAGTTTCCTCTCCTTCCCTTCCCCTGTGAATGAAATCTCTGCATAGAAGGGGGGGACATCGTCCGACTCGAGCGACGCCTGCGAAGGCCCAGCGTTTGAGTTCAATCAATGTCGAGCGGCGTGCCCGAGCTCGTGCACCATGTTCACCACAGCCAGGAAGACTATAAGGGGCGAATTCGGCGCCCTCCCCAGCGCGCTGGCGATCCGCCCATGAATCAGAACGAACCGCGCATCGGGGCAGGTCACGTCAAAGGGCGTCGCGATGTATCGTGCCGAGCATACACGCGTCTGCGGGAAGGCCGTGTAGAGGAAGAGGCGCAGCTGGTGCTTTTCGTGTGGTGTGAGCGGGAGCTCGTTTTCAAAATCAGAGTCGAAGGAGGGGCTCGGAGTTGGGAGCGTGTCTCCGCGAATGATAGGCGCAAAGTAACGCTGCCACCGCGTTGCATCATTCAGTGCGGCGAGCCTGATCCGCCATTGCTTGAGAATGGTCTCCACCGTAGCTGAGATGGGCACGATGGGTGGGCCGCGCCTCGACATCGGTGGTGGTGGCGATAGTTGTGAACAAAGGATCAAGCGTGGCTATATGCGTGCCCTCACTGTTACAACACTCGGACATCGCCAGCTAAGCGCGTGTTGATCCCAGGTAGGCATCTACACCGCTCCCCGCAGATGATCTAGCCTGCGGCGTTCCCCAATGCGAAGAAACTGTGGGTGGCTGTGACGCGAACGATGGGAGTCATCATGACATGTGGGGACAGCGTGGTGAGAGTCTGTTCAAGTTGAGAGTCGCGATGAAGGGAAAGAAGGGTACTGATGATGCATCTTCCGGCCCTGTCAATCACGATTCACATTTATCCCGGGTTGTTTCTCAAGACGTGTGATGCAACGTCAGGACACTCACAGACCTCGTCTGCAACCGCTGCAGCGGGGCGCAGGCAAAAAAATCCTCCTCAAGCTACCCGTCTTTGGCACTGAACGCAAAGCAGACGCAAAGTTAGAAAGAGAACACAAGGTGATTGTCGTCGACATTGTTGTGGTCCACGATGAAGAGGCAGGTAACGTCACTTGTCACACATTTCCCCTTTTCGCTCCTGCGATCATCTCCTCAGGTCAGGCCTAACTCGGGGGCAGCTAGGCACCCCTCAACACGGTGAGTGTCCAATCTATGTGTGCATGTCATACTAGACTAATGTCGGCAGTGCAGAGCTAATCGTATCCCTGTCGCCAGCAATTGAAGTACAGACACCATTCACGCCTTTCAATGTAAGAGACAGCGACATCGAATTGGTCTCAAGAGTTCATACTTACGAAATCACATTACAGGGTGCTTGAAAATCCAAGTGATATCGGCGCGCCTCAAGACACTGTTCTCACGATATCCTCGTCCCTAATCAGCCGTCTCCCACTTGAATTACTTTCAGAGATCATGCTTCACGCCAGATCTGACGATGCCATGGACGTCGAGGCCTTCCAGTGGCACTTAGCGCGCGTCTCAAAGACATGGCGGACCGCAGCGCTTGCATGTCACTCCATGTGGTCAAGCTTTGACGTCCTCCTCATGTACCCAGATATCAATGAACACAGCCCTCAGCGCCTTGAACTGGTCCTGGCGCGCTCGGGCGATGTTCCGCTCGACATCCGAATCCTCGGTGTCGGAGATCACTCCTCCATTTCACTCCCCCATTCAAACTATGCGGAGATGTTGGCCATGATCCTTGCGCAATCCCATCGCTGGTGGAAAGCCGATATACTAGTAGGAAGGGGGGACGGCGTTGATGAGCCACCTGCTGATGACGCCGTGTTTCACTCACTTGGGAATCGCCTTCAGACCCTGCAGACTCTGACTATTGCGTACATCACTGGGCCCGCCTCTGTTGACGAATATGTCCCACCTCTCTCTATCACGGGATTTTTCTCGTGCCCGAGCCTGGTCGAATACGTGTGGCGTGGCGGCGAACCCTTCGATGCGGATATACCGTGGGACCAAATAGAAACACTCACAGTGTGCCCTAGCAATCCTTGGTGGATAGAGCACCTCCTTCCGGTCCTTTCGCTATGCACATCTATCCACACTCTTCAGTCGACTGTAGAGGCACACGTCGACAATTCCTCGCTCTATGTTGACACTATAACGAGTCGTGCGCGAAAACTCGCAACCAATCTGAACACATTGGTAGAGAACACAATTCTCCCAGAGCTGCAAGAAGCCGTTCTGTGGTTCTCAGATGACAGGGACGACGATACCATTCTGTTCAATGCCTTTCTCTCACTCGTTCGTCGCTCGGACTGTATCTCACATCTGACTTCCATACGTCTTAGTAACATGCGTATCGACTTGGCCTCAGATACCAACCCTAGCTCCTTGATCTCATTCCTCCGCGAGACGACGAACCTCAATTCGTTGTTTCTCGGCATGATACTCGAGCATGAATCTCCTACATGCGACGAGCTGGGAAGAGTTATCTCTTCCCTTACAGCCACTTCGTTCCTTCCGCGAATCTCCCAATTCCTGTGCCATTTTCTGGTCACGCAGCGCACCGCACAGCCCTATGTCCCGTACTTTGGATTCTCGACTGCCAAATTCGAGGAGAGCGATTCCAGAGCCCTCCAGAGACAGCTTGTTGACATCATCACGACTAGGAGGCGACTCGGGTGCCTGGAGACGTTCTATCTGCACGTCGTAAAGGAATACTTCAACGCCGAACTTGCCGAAGCGGAAACAACTACATTGGACATGCTCCCCGCCGACATTCGCTCACTCGAAGAGCTTCAGAGTGATGGCATGGATGTGTCACTTCGCATCCAAGTCGACAGGAACATGGAAACCAGTTGCAAAGGTAGCCCAGAGGACGTTAACGTGCAACTTTGCTTCGGCTGTAGCGAGATCCATTGGTCTCATATGGAATTACCGGTTTGTTGAATCCAAATTGTCATCATAGTCAGATGGAACGAGGCTCTCTTTGCTGTTCGATTTTGTAAACATTGCGCATTTCGATGTACGTACCATGACTGCTATACATAATGCTTGAGAATGTTGCCCAGCTTCTCTTCTTCGCGGTGAAGTACGTAGGTGCAGTCTACACCCCATGTAATATACTCATTTCGTCTCGTCGTTTCTCATCCTCCTTGTATTTGAATCTACACAGCATTTGAGCGGTGCGGCCTCGAGAGGACGGCGACTGTAAACCGTTCTATTCATCAATGTCGTGTGGCGTCTATCGTTCTACACAAGAGAGAACAGGCACATGCGTTACTAAGGGGCACGTACTGACAGTGTCAGGCATGCTGAAGAATCCGCATTACTGCACTCCATGTTATCGTTCTCTGCCGCGTTCTTCGTGATTATCGCCTCTGCCACAGCGCTGTCGGTCAAGGTTCGTTGCTTTCTCATCCTCTATTTGATCTATTGACTCAAGTTCGACCAGCGTGTACCTCGAGAGGACTAAAAGCGCTGTGAAAAGCTGGGAAGAGAAAAACTTGGTTTCTGAGCGGTGGTTCCTTTTCGTCCTGTTACGAGTAGTTATGGATTGAATAGATCTAGATAGGGGATATAGGATAGATAGATAGATAGGCTACTCCATTGACTGCCGCGTAACACTTTGAAGTTTGTGCAAACGCGCGCATCTTGACATCTGATTGCGGTCTTGAGCGAGGCCATATAGTCATTTCCGCGAGTCATGATACAACAGTAATGTACAATAGTCCATCTCCTTTCCGTTCCTTCATGTACTAGCGCGCCTACTGTTTGTCTTTGATCGGGAAATCATTCCCCGTCGCGCCCTTGTACCCGGTCCGGATCCCTTGTTCAATCTTTTGATCCTTCGCCTGCTCGGACGCGGATTCATGAGTCTGCGATCCTTGGTTGAATTCATGCTCTTCGACATAGTCAATGCCTTTGTCGAGTCCATCTGCCAGCCTGCTTAGTCTCTGGGTCAACTCGAGAGAAGCAACACTAACCTTTAGGCCTTTCTCCGCTCCCTCCAGCGCCAGCGCTACCGGTCGATTGACCGCTCGACTTGTTGATCTGGTTCTTCACGAAATCCATTGTAATGTGGGTGTGGTGCGGATGAGTGTGTGGTAAGTCGAAATGTTGTTGTTGTTGTGATGGGTGTTGTTATGCAAAGAGACGCTTCTAGACGCCTACTTATACGCCACGCTCAGAATGACATCATAGCTTCCCCGTCATGAGAGCTCCAGATAGCCAGTGTCCGTGACGCTTCGTGCCAATCCGCCCCACCAGAACACCACCAGACACCACCGTATAGTTGACGCCAACTTCGTCACCAAGCCAAACAGCGCCTGATATCGTGAAGCAATCTCCCGACTCCGTGCCAGTGACGTTCACTTACATCTCATTTCAATTGACGTATTATGTACCTGCACGTCGAAATAAACCAAAACAGCATTGATTCACGCCCAACTAGAGAGAGAAGGTGTACTAATCATGCCGACGTCGTGGCTTGCAAGGCCAACACAAACCCTCTCGCAACAGCATTCGCTCCGGCAGGCGGCGTATGCGTGTGGTCGTTCGGGTAATACGAATCGACGACTGTGGCTCCCAGGTTCTTGAAGAGGGCAGCGGCGTACAGCCCATGGTCGACGAAGATTGATCCAGTGGCCGTTGCAGCATCACGCGCATAGTCGGTGAAGCGGCTTGCGCTGAAGACGAATGTGCCAGTCTCCCATGGGTGGTTGGATGTTTGACTGGAGATGAGGACGTTCGCGCCCCCGACGTTGAAGAGCTTGGCAGCGTTGACGAGGTATGCCTCGTATGTGAGGACGGTTTTAGTGACACCGCTATTCAAGGAATCAGTGATGCTGGAAACAAAAATCGACTTCAAAAAACAAACTTGGAAACCGTCGTGCAACCAGTGGGGTAACCTGCATCACCGACTGTGCGCCCATTGTCGGTGCTGAGATATTGTGCATAAGCTTCACTAGAACAACAAGTGGGGCCTGTGTGTGTCTGTGGCTGGGTCTGCGTATCAGCTCCGTCAACCTCCCGTGTGGGCAATGGCTGGTTGTTCGGAAAGTGAAGTCGGAGAGCCAAAAGCTGCGATGCAAATGAGCTTGACGTTCTCAGAAGCACTGGTTGACGTTCCACCAACAAAAGTCTTCGATAAAGTTTGTATTTGATAGGCCGAGTCGCTCAAATTGGTGCTTGACAAGAAAATGCCCGCCGTTGCCATAGAGCAGACATTTTAGAGCTCGACGAGGTAGCCAATTTCGGGCAGTTTCGAGATCTGGCAAAAATGAACCTGGTGCGGCTCTTCATCCAAACGGTCTTCCCGCAGACGCGTGTATGCTTCGACACGATGTGTCGCGACGCCGTTTGACGTGACCTGCCTGGGAGCGCGGTTCATTCTGATCATGGTATCCGTCGAGGCTTTCCTGTCATCTGGCGATCAGCAAATTCCGCCTACGGCCTGCACAATGATAGTGGAAGATTACCTGGCTACCACGCGATGTGATACTGCTGTACGTAGTCATCCAGTTCCCCCCTTCCAGCGCAATGGCTGGCCTAGTGACGGTCACTGGCAGTAAGTCGCAAATGATGCCGCGACAATAGCGGCTGCGCCAACGAATGTGCGTAAGGCTTCCACGATGACGAGTTGGAAGAAGAGGGAAGAAAGCAAGGTTGCGTGATGCTATCGTAAATTCGAATTCGAGTCACCGCTTCGTTCGGCAACGCGAAATAAGTCATTAGTCGGGTCAACCGGACGCGACCTGAGAAAGTCTCAGTCAAGGGCACAGCCTCGGGATAGTTGGCAACGAACCAGTGGATAGTGCGTAAGCAAGTGGAAGATGGCGCATGATTGCGGTGCGTATCTGGGCGGTTCGTTCAATCAGAAGACAAGTAGGAGTCGGAGGCAACGCACCATGCAATATTCTCGCAGAGCTCAAACAATGGGGCAGCAAGCACTTTCGTGCTTTCGGGACGGCAAGGACCTCTGCAAGAGGCGTCAACAAATCTTAATCACCAAACAATCATAGGACGTACGAGGGACAGCTTCTGCACTCTTGCAACTTAGTTGCGTGCGCAAAAACAAGCGGACACTGCAGCGCATTTGAGTATGGTCAGCGACAGAGCAAACACGAGCACGCACCATGACCGTCTCAAAATTGGGTCTCTACTACTGCGCGAGGCAGTCGCCAATCCCAGTCACTCTCTACATCCTGTTCGTCGCTGAGCAGCGCAAGTATGCCGTCGTCACTGCGCCATCAAAGGTCATCAATCTCGTCCTCGCATCTTGTGGTAGTCGCCTGCCAGGCCCATTGTCCACTGCATCCCCGTCGTAATGATTTCACAACCGCTGCAACGGCGCGCAGGTGGACGGTTCCTCCGCGGGCCGCGCGTATTTGGTGCTGAATGTGAAGTTGGAGAGCCGGTCCAGGTTACAGTAGTCGTCGACGTCGTGGTTCGCGACGAAGAGAGGTGCCGTCACGAGTAACACGGAAATAACGGAGTAACGCGGCCTTTTCATTTCTCTGCCGTCAAGTCCAATCAACGCCATATCCAGGTCTATTTTTAGAGGATTCGGTAGATAGTTTCGGTTTGACTACTCCGGCATTGCCTTTGTAGGTCCATTCTCTAGCTTTGTTTTTCTTGCCTAACAAATTTCCAGCCGAAAAATATGCATCCATTTTCTTGTTTGTCCTGCGGACAACCCTACCGCTTGCCCACCGGTATATCGCCGTCACTTCCTTACCGAATCCACGACCGCCTCTTGTTGACGAACGATCCCGTCCCCGAATACGACAAACCACTGGTGCAAGAAAAAATCCTCCCAGAGACCCATCGGGACATGCGACGCGTTAACGGAGAGCTGGAGCGCCTAGATGCAGCGATCTCGCTTATGCAGGCAGAACGCGACAGGCTTCTAGAAGAGAAGGCAAAAGTAGAAAGCGTCGCGGCTCAGTGTAGTGGTCTGCTTTCCGCGATGCGGCGGTTCCCCGTCGAGACGTTGACGGAAGTCTTCCAGTGGGCTTGTGTGGAGGCAGATTCGTTTGACATGCTGGCTGGTCCCTGGCAAATAAGCCATGTCTCCCGCCTGTGGCGCACAGTTGTGCAATCGACACCCGCCTTTTGGGCCACCGTGAGATTCGCCAGGGAAGCTGGCTCTTACCCCAACAATCCCGGTGCCCTAGTGTCGACTGTGTATGCCAGCTCTGTCGATCGTCCAGTATCTGTCGCCCTCTGTCCTAGGTTTAGTTCTTTTTACAAGTATAAGGACGCAGAACAGTTCGAAGCTGTCTGGCAGCCGCATTTGTTGCAGCGCACCTCGAGGTGGCAGAGGCTGCATCTCAAACTGATGTTCATCCCGGACTCACTCATCGATGGACTCCGTGGAAGATTGCCTTCGCTGTCTTCCCTTTCGATCCACTTTGGAAACAACTTGGACGGCAATTACAAGGATGCCTTCTCCCTGGCACCACGGCTCCGTCATCTGGAGCTCGTGAATTTCTTTCGCTTCTCCAACGTTGATTTTCCCTTCGCCCAAATCACCACCATGCGGCTCACCCCGCTTTCTATTGCATCCTGGCTCATGTCTACGGTGTATACCTGGCTGAATCTCTGCGTCAATCTCGATTCATTCACATTGATCTTTGGGCGCCACGATCTTCGTGAGGATGACGATCTGCTGCACCCTACGCCTCTTCCATCCGCATGCACCCCTGCCCGATACATTTCCCTTCTAATGTCGCATACCGCATCACAAACACTCCTTCGGTTTACGGCCCCGTCTCTCGAAGAGTTGCATCTACAGCGGGTCGAGGATCTTGACGCTGTACTGCATTTTCTCGTGCGGTCGGACTGTCCATTGCGCGTTCTTCACCTGGGCGTGCGCGTTCAAGGTGCCTGTCAAGTCACGGTGGATAACGTTCTAGCTATCTTTGGCGCTGTCCCATTACTACGTGACGTGGTCATCGATTTGGATTCTCAATTTATGGATGAGATGGGGTATCGGACGGTTATTCAGAGTATGATCGCGGCTCGTGAAGAGATCGTTCAGATATTACCGTACTTGACTTCATTGGTAATCAAGGATAGCAAGAAGTCTCAAAGTCATATAGTCATCTAGAACGTACGCTGTAGAAGTTGTCAATGTTTGACCAATGTAAAGGTAGAACACTTACTTGTGATATTCGCGCTATCCACTGGCATCTCTATACAACTGACATGTACATTCTACTGAACCGTATCAACCGGATGATGCACTACGAAACACGAAAAAAACTCGCCGATGCTCTACCACGAGGGGAGAGAATGCGTAAGCTCGACGGCGTTGCAAACGCGTCCTAGGGCCGATCAGAGGACTTCAGAGGAGATCAGAGGTGCCGTCACGAGTAACACAGATGATAACAAAGTAACGCAACCCTCTTTATCCCGTCATCGCTCTATCCAACCTTGTCTATCTTTGACCAGATTTTGTTGCACAATTTCCAGTGTGAATAACACACTAGCCTGGTAGGTCAATGCTCTGGATCTACTTTCTTGCCTGACCGATTTCCAGCCGAAGATATGCCCGTATCCCCTCCATTGTCCTGTTTGTCCTGCGGACAGCCATACCGCTTGCCCACCGGTATATCACCGTCGCGCCCCTACCGAGTCCACGATCACGTCTTGCTGACGAACGATCCCGTCTCCGAATACGACGGACCGTTGGTCCGAGAACAGATCCTTCCAAAGACACGTCAGGACGTGCAGCGCATTGACAGAGAACTGGACCGCCTATATGATGCTATCCTGCTCATTCAGGAAGAGCGCGAGCGGCTTTGGGAAGAGAAGGACAAAGTAAAACAGGTCGCGGCTCAGTGTCGCGGTCTGCTTTCCGCAATGCGACGGCTTCCCGTCGAGACGTTGACGGAAATCTTCCAGTGGGTATGTGATGACGAAGATTCGTTTGATATACTGGCGGGTCCTTGGAAGATAAGCCACGTCTCTCACCTATGGCGCACAATCGTGCAATCGACACCCGCCCTTTGGGCCACCGTGAGATTCACCGGGAAAGCTGCCTCCAACCCCAGTGACCTCGGCGCATTAGTGTCGACTGTGTACACCGGCTCCATTGATCGTCCAATTTTCATCACTCTCCGTCCTACGTTTCGTGATGAAAGCTGGAGCAGGGACACGGAACACTTCGAAGCTGTATGGCTGCCGAAGTTGATGCAACGCTCATCGAGGTGGCAGAGTCTGCATCTCAGACTGGAGACCTTCCCGGAGTCGCTCGCCGTTGAACTCCATGGAAATTTACCTCTACTATCTTCCCTTTTCTTGGACTTCCGCCACGACTTCCATATGAACGTCTGGAACGCCTTTGCACTGGCACCGCGGCTTCAACATCTGGAGCTTGTAAATTATGATCTTCGTCACGACCTTGATATCCCCTTCGCCCAATTAACCACCGTGCGGCTCACCCTGCTCTCCCTCAGATCTGAAAAACTGGCATCCATGTTGAATAGCTGGAATGGCTGGCTAAATCGCTGCGTCCATCTCGATTCGTTGACGATGGACTTTACGCGCTATGTCAGTCTGAGCGACGTTCTGATGCCTACGCCTCTTCCATCCTCTCTCACCCCCGCCCGATACATTTCTATGCAGCTGGTAGACGGAGTGTCACAACTAGCTCTTACGGCCCCGTCACTTGAAGAATTGCATCTAAGGCGGGTTGGCTCGGAGCATCTTGATGCTGTACTGGGTTTCCTCTTGCGGTCGCATTGTCCGTTGAGCGTTCTTCACCTGGACATGGTGTCTGACGCTACAACGGATAAGGTCCTGGCAATCTTTGAAGCTGCTCCATTGCTACGGGAAGTGGCCATTGAGCAGGTCCTGTATTTTGAGGAGCTTATCCAGCGTATGATATTGGCTCGCGAAGAGATCGCTCGGATGTTACCTGGCCTGACATCATTACTGATCATCAGATTCAAGGAGGGTGACCGCCATAGAATAATCTAGAGAACCATCACCATTGTAGCTATAATGACTTGGTATTTGGCCAATATAAAGATAAAACACTTTTGAGTTGGAACATCCGCGCCATCCATCAGCACCTCTATGTATGCAAATAGTTGCCCTTTGCCTTCACGTACTACGCGAGCTCGATTGAGGTGGCGCTATATAGGAGGTCTAACCGGAACGAAATCATAAAGGGTGTGATGAGACTCGAAGTACAGCACATTGCATGAATGACCAGGTGCTAACAATTCCAATTGCGACTGGACTCGTCGCACGCCCCCGGGCCTTCTACGGTGTGATGTAGTCGTTCCGTTTCGACCCCCACTTCGTGCGCCGTGCCTCGACCTTCCCTTATTATAGCTGACACAACGCCTGAGCAGTTCCGCGTGTAGTGGACCAGTGTCGCATTCATCGATGTCGGAGAAGACCAGGCACATGCAGGAATCAAGGGCAGTTACTGACAGTGACAGGCATCCTGGTAGATTGAGGAACCCAGGCTCCTTGCCTCTCCCGAGTATCAATGGGATAGAGTTCTTTCAATTGGCGAGGCCTGGAAGTAGGAACGTATATACAACGGACGGTCTTGGGTGAACGTCCCACAGTTGATCCCTCGTACCACCGTGACGGCACTCCATGAGATCGTTCTCTGCCGCGTTCTTTGCGCTCATCGCCTCTGCGACAGCGTTGGTGGTCAAGGTTCGTCGTCCCCTCGTCGTTAATCCGATCTATGGATTGAAATATAATCAGCGTGATCCCTGCGAGGATGGATACAACGTGTACGCCCATATCCGAACTCACCTTGTGGTTTCATAGACTCAATTTTCCGTTGCGCGCCAGGCTCATATGCACGGACACCGAGTTCAGTGGCGACTGCACGTTCCTCCAAAATAAGCAGAACCAATGGGCCAACATTCCCTCGGACTACCTGGGTACTGTGTCGTCTGTGTACCCCTTGAAGTGTGGCAATGGGCAGGACTGTCTCCTCGCATTGTACGCCGATAATCCTGCGATGTTGGGCGTTCTCACAAGGCTCACCTCTAGCACGGATGGATCGTGGTACTTCATGGGCTCCTCGGGCGTGTCAGACTTGTCGAATATCGGAGAAGATAATCAGGTTGTGCAATTCAGGTTTGTGACGAATCGGGTCTCCCAGATGGATACTCACAGAAAAGTAGGTGCGACTGGTAGTACGATGGATGAAGGTGTCTGTTCCGCAAAGTCGGTTGCCAGACGATGCAGTTGGGTGCAGGATTCACTGTAGTACAATTCTAGATCTGTAAGCGCTCCAAAAGAGAGTTTGAATACTCATATTTCGTGTAAGATCAGACTCACTGTGTTATCTTTCATGCTACAGGTTCGCGCTTCAAGCTCACACTGGGTCGTGGAACGAATTGCCGTCTCTGCGCTGAACAGTGATTGACTTTCGGTGTGTCCACCTGCGGCATTTCTCGTCATACATTCAACGGTAGGTCCGATTCATGAAATACGAGTCTGTCGGGCACATCAAGACACGATATACGTAGACTATCTTGTATCAGGTATCCGCGCTACGATATCAAGTTCAAGGAATAATATAAGGCAGGCTGTAAGTAAACTACTTACTGTAACAAAAGAATTGACGACACCAAGAAAGGAAGAACATTCCCCATATCTGATGAGCAAAGAGACCAAGTGAGAGCGCATGTTGGTAATGACTACCGTGACTACGTCCTGAACGATCTTCTCGAAGATCCCCGCAGTGCTCACTGATGCGCTCCTCGTGGTCGGTGTCGTAGAACCCCATCCACGAAAACCTTCTGAAGATTGGGTACCAGTTCAAAGAGTGCTAGAATCTGGTCTTCTGGAATGAATGTCCCCTGGCGTATGCACAGGTGCAGCTTCCGCAACGGACACTGTGATCGCTCCAGGAAAGCTAGAAGAGGCCCAAAGTCGTCGAGGGCGAGCCGCTGTAGGCGTAACTTGTCAAGCGACGGGGCGGTGAAATGGAATTGGGATGGAGCGTGGGCTACTTCAATGGAGATCTTTTCAGCGGGGGTGCAAACGTACGACGGAGGTGGATCGGGGAGATCATGGAGATGTTCCGGATTTTTGAACCGCGTAGTGAGCGACTGGAGGCCCGTACATCAGGAGAGGATGCGATAAAACTCTTGCATCGCGCTTCCACTAACGTCGCGCGGCATCAGAGAGACAATTGCCATCTGAGTAAATGGTAGCTCGAGCACCACAGTCTCGGTGCAGATGGCGTCTAGAAAACGCACACGAGGTGCGTCAATGAGCTCGTCGTTCTCGACAAATAATTTGTAGGGAACTGTTACAGGGAAATCCGAGAGGTCGAGTGTGAGGGAGGACACCATGGGCAACTTTCCTTTGAGGTGATAGAGCTCGTCTGAGCGCAGGGAGTGCTTGAGATGCACGTCCCGCCATCGGGCAGAAAAGGGTAACAAGTACCGCAACCATCTAGCTGCCTCATCAAGTTGAAGAGTAGAGGTGAAGCTGATGGTCGCTGTCAAGGGCTGATTCATGGAGCGCTTCAGCAGCGTACTGAGAAGGGAGAGGGTATCGCGAGGTCGCAGATCAAAATCCTTCGTGAAGTTGAGAGATGTCCAAAGTGTCGAGGTGGAAAGTGTGATATTTCGCCAAATTTGGGAGACTGCGCTTAACGCCCAAACGCCCGTACCCACATCAAAGACATCAGCGTTCTGGTCTGTGCAGACCCAGCAAAATATCTCTATCAAGGTCTCGACGGGAAGCCTCTGAATGGGGAAATAGACGCTGTCGAATTGGGGTGCTATACGCTCCATTTTGCTCTCCTCATCGACAAGTAGATCACGATGTGTAGTCATGAACAGAATCGGGGCGTCTGAAGGCTCGTTTTCAGTAATTCGCAGTCGGTCGAAGGGAGAACAAAGAGGAGGGCTTGAATAAGGCACTGACCTTTCGGTATCTCGTCGTATATACTATATGCTGCGCGACGTTGCCAACGTGTGATTCGATGATGGGAAAAAAAGAAAGGTTAAAATTGAAATTCAGATTCAAAGACAGTCAGAAGCGTGACAGGAAACGCGTTGTGCCCGAACTTTCCTTTTCCGTTCCGACCATCATCTCCTCCGACTTCCTATCCATCATGAACTCTACTCGCACATACGGGCTATGCTCGCTCTCCGGCGGCGTGGGATGCGTGTCTTTGGGACAAGGCGCCGCTGAGCACCGCGAACAAGCTTGTTGACGATGCCAAAATTAAAAAGAATGTGCGTAGCAATTCCATCTATGTAACTTGTGACTTTATTGAGTTGCTGCAAGTGTATGGATGATTTTCCGGCATTTTCTCCTCGTTTGCATTTTCTCGGCGGCCCTCTCGACACCGTCTGTGCCGGTCTACATCATCGCTCCCCTTGGACGCCCACACACGCAAGCCCTTCGCCTTATATACCTTCTTTTCCCTCCGACAATTGGACTCGACATGTCAAACAGCCAATGGGAAGATTTGGATATCGATGATGAGCAGGGAGGCAGAGTGCACCAGAACGCGCGACTCGGATGTCCCGCTGGTCCACGACTACCCCCGTCCCGGATTGCCAACCCCATGGGCCCGTTACTCTCGAATCAGTATATGACGGAGGAATCTTTTTCAGTCGCCATCATGAATTCATCTGTTCACTCTCGGCTCAGCGATGCACCAAAACACCGGAATGCGGGTATTTATACGATCCGCGAGCTCCTGCAGGCTTCATTACCGACCGTCGGCATCTCGTCCTCCCAATATATTGCTATCGTCAACCTCGAATACCGGTGTTCTTTTTGCCCTTCCCCAACGTTCCCCGGATACCGATGAAGACCGAACAATCGCTGAACGTGTTTGTACGCCACTTTCCTATCAATGTCCGCGCCGTAATTTACCCAGTTCACAGTAATAACATACCACTGCATGTGGACAGTCACCCTCCTGTCAAGAAAGTGATCAACTTCGCCAGCATTCGCTCGTGGATATCGTACAGTTCGTCACCCAGCCTTCTGTCTTTCCTCGGCTAATCATATTCCCTCTTCACCTGTGTTGTCTAGACTTGCAACGGATTCACATTCAACGCTAACTCGCGAGGCAAATTCTCATCGGACTGTTACCCAACTCGAACGCTCCCCTTTTTGAGTAGACGACCCTCACATATCTCCGACCAGCGTTGCCTCAAACACAGTCGTTGACATCTCTACACCGCGAGATACGCCCTTCACGGTAGTCGGTGGATCTTCTCAGCGCGGATCAGGAAGTGGGCTCGCAAGGCAAGACAGGCGATGTGGGCTGTTGCTGATGTCTGATGGTTTGATGTTTGATGCTTCGGCCAGACCCATTCAATGCCTCGCGCATCCCCTTGAACGCGCGGGACTACGATACTACGCCGAATCGACACTTGGCGAGCCCGGGCATCCACAGTTGACCACCGTCGGACTTTCACAGTTTCGCACCATACACGCTTCATTTCCAGCTCGATATCAATGAACGTCGGAGAACAGGGCATGCGCATACGGTCTTACCATCGCTACACGGTAGTACAATTCGGCACAACAATTGGCGGTAAAATGGAGTTGGCGGAAAAGGGGGTTCATGTCATAATTGCGCCAGTCAGCTGTGGATACCTGGCGTAAAAAACAGGTTTTCCACATATCAGCGATGGACCTGTTGCGTTCCCGTCGTCCACCGACAACTCCGCCTTCATACAAAACCAACACCGATAACACACTCTTCATCTTCCAAACCCCAGATGTCTTCGTTCATTCGCCCCTCCATCAACACTGGCTACGGCCGCGACCGACCTGAAGGGGTCAACTGCCTCGCGGACCTCATCGAGTTCAACGCGAAGCATAACCCCGACCATGTATTTGGACTGCAGAGTCGTGCTGGGGACCTTTCTCCAGTCGAGATGACATTTGCGCAGTTGCAGACCGCGGTAGAGACTGCTTCGGCATGGTTGATCCAATCTGGCGCGACGACAGGACGAACGGAGAGGGACACCAAGGTGGCGCCCGTAGCGATCTTGCTAGGCAGTGACGTGGGATTGTTCGTGTGGATGGCCGCGCTGTTGAGGATTGGCACGCCTGTGAGTTTCATTCACACGTCCTTTGTCTTTGAGGACGAGTCGACTGACAGCCATCTCGTATAGGTTCTGTGTCTATCAGCCCGTTTAACACCGGTCGCGATTGCGCATCTGATCAAAGTGACAGAACCCTCGACGGTGCTCATCAGTCCACAAGTCGAGCGGGCCGCGAAGGAAGCTGAGGGCCTTCTTCGAGAACAAGATCACGCCAATGTCGCATCGTTCAAGCACGCCCCAGGCTACGCGGAACTGCTCCAACCAAACTTCGTTCTTGAACCCATCCCGCCAAAATATACCCAATTTCGTTATGGGGACCGCGATGCCCTGATTATGCACTCGAGTGGGACGACAGGCATGCCAAAGCCGATATATCACGCTCAGGCGTACATTTTGCTCTTTGCGACAAATCACAATTTGCCGGAACAGGAGGAGAGGTTTGGGAGGAATGTGTCGACATTGCCGTTGTACCATGTAAGTATCCGTACCCTCCTGACATCTGTCTTTGGTGTTGACGATATCATCGTTCAAAGGGCTTTGGACTCATGGCGCCGTGTCTTTCTCTGAGCATTGGAATGCCCTTCGTACTTCCTCCTGCTACGATCATCCCTACTGCGCGTACGACATTGGAGATGTTGAAGACGACGAAGGCGAAGACGCTATTTTCGGTTCCCTCGATATTGGAGGATATGGCGAGGTTGCCGAAGGGCGTTGGGGTGGAGACGTTGAAGACATTGGAGTTCATCGTCTTCGGAGGTGCACCGATGAAGGAAAGCATCATGGAACAGTTGACTGGCAAGGGTGTGAAGCTCCTGAACCACTGGGGTGAGTGATCATTCTCTATTCTCGGTTCAGACATTTATTTTCTGTCATTGCAGGTGCAACAGAGCTAGCTTCAATCGCCCCGGTCCAGCGCCTTCCTCCCAACTACGACTGCCACTACATCACCGCAAGAACTGATATGAACCTCCGCTTTGACTCTGTTGACGATGGTACTTTCCGTCTCAGTGGAAATGCGCCTGGCTGGGAAGAACCTTTCATTGTCCAGGACCTACTTGTTGCCAATCCACTCGATCCAACCCAGTACCGTATCCTCGGCCGCGCAGACGACCTCATCGTTCTCGCCACTGGCGAAAAGGTGCGCCCAGCGGGGATGGAGCGGGCTCTGGCAGAGTGTCCTCATGTCAAGGATGCGCTGGCATTCGGGGAGGGCCGAGAGGCTATGGGTGTCATCGTTGAGCTGATTGGGGATGGTGGTGGGAGGGTGGACGAGACGTTCTGGGATTACTTGGAGAAGGGGAATAGGGTCACGGATAAGCATGCGAAGGTGACGAGGGAGATGGTGGTGTTTACGTCCGCGGGTGTGAAGCCATTCGCCAGGACGGACAAGGGGAGCTTACAAAGAAAGGCGAATCTGCAGCTGTTCGAGGAGGAGATCAACGCAGCGTATCATGCGAGTGGAGGTGAAAGGGAGGCGAAGCCGTTCGATGTCGGTGGTAATATCTTGGCGACGGTGAGGGAGCTGGTGTACGATGTGTCCCAAGTGGCGGAGTACCGCGATGGCAAGGCTGATTCCGTCGACTTCTTTGAATTCGGGATGGACAGTCTCCAGGCCACCAGATTGCGCAAAGCCATTCTCGCCGGTTTGCATGCCACGCCGAACCTCCCTTGCACGATACAGGACGATGATCTCGAGTCGGACTTCTGTTTCCAGCATCCATCACTGGAGAAGTTGGTTGCCGCCGTGGGGCGCATTCTACGAGGAGAAGTCGATGCTGATGACGCTGGAGAGGATGTGCGATTGGAGGCAATGGAAAGCATGGTGGACAAGTATCATGCTGAGCTAGTGGCGTTCTCGAAGAGTGCAAGGGAAACAAGGGCAAGGAAGCGACAATGCCCACCGACGAAGAGACAGGGCAAAGTTGTCCTTTTGACAGGCTCTACGGGCAGCTTGGGATGCTTCTTACTGTCCAGGCTACTCGCCGACAAGTCGGTGGAGAAGGTCATTTGCGTCAATCGCGCTCGAGGGTCCAAGTCGAACCCCTTCGAACGACAGATGGGCCTGATGAGGAAAAGAGGAGCTGTTGTGGACGCGGCTGCTTGGGCCAGGGTTGCTTTCATGGAGACCGAGCTTCGTTCGGCAGATTGGACCGATCCAAAGGTTTGTCTTGCGCTCATTCCGAGTGACTGGTACTAATGAGCCTTCTGTTATAGCTACTCCAAGTGACACACATCATTCACAATGCATGGCCGGTCAACTTCAGTCGACATCTTGCCTCCTTCGAATCCCACGTTGGCGGCCTGGTCAGCCTCCTCAAACTTTGCATCCTCTCAAGCGCCAATTCCATCGAACCTACACGGTTGCTTTTCGCGTCCTCTATTGCTGTTGTGGGCCGCTACCCCGTTCTGCACCCCCATGGACCGTTCGAAATCCCCGAAACTCCCTTGGATGCTGCTTACACAGTGGAGTTCGGCTACCCCGAAGCGAAGTGGGTATGCGAGCGTCTCGTTCAGATTGCGGACCACTTGTACGGAAGTGTGGGGATGAACTTGATCAAGGGAAGCTCGGTGAGGATTGGGCAGATGACTGGTGCAGAAGGTGTTGGGGCATGGAATGAGACGGAGCATTTCCCTATCATCATAAGGGCCTCCCAAATCCTTGGTGTTCTTCCTTACGTTCAAGGGGTACGTGATCCTCACCTGCGTCAAGTCTCGTACTCATGCTTTCGCAGTCGCTATCGTGGATGCCTGTCAATCGTGCAGGCAACGCCATCATCGAGATGGCATTCTCTGAACGATTCCGCCCAATCTACCACATGGAAAACCCATCTCGCCAATCCTGGAGTGGTATCCTCGGCGACTTTTCGTCTCTCCTCGATCTTTCTTCAATACCCTTCGTAGACTGGTTGGAGAAAGTGCGGTCCTTGAGAGATCAAACACCGGCGTTCAAAGTGATGCACTTCCTGGAGAACGACTTCATGAGGATGGCCGCCGGGAGAGTCGTCTTGGCGACATCGGAGACGAAGAAGGATTCAAGAGAGATGGTGACGAGTACCAGCTTGGATAAAAGGCATTTGGAGGAGTATCTTTCCTATTGGGCTAAGGTTGCGTAAACTGACGTGTCTTCTCTGCATTACATTAACATCGTTTTGTCTGTCTTGGCTGGACTGAATCAAACTAAGGATCTGCAGGCGATCAAACAGCCTCGGGCATGAAAGGGGTCCCCGAGGCACCAGTAGTAAGCTCTTTCAGTGATGGCTCATCCTCTTCCTAATTATACCGTAACGCTCCGTCTTCCATGTCAGCAGCATCAATCACGCCATGGATCCTCACAGCAAAATAATCAGCTTCTGCTGACGAAGACCGAGTTTTTTCGCTATATAAGTGTGAACGGAGAGCCATGCCTGGGACAATAATTTTACACCCGACATGTCTGGCCAACACTCTAACAAAATCGTCTTCGTATGTCTGCCTCCATTCTTCATCGAGGGAGTGTATTTATCAGCATTGTCAGGTAACCGGGGCCTCAGGCTTCATTGGTTACACCCTTGTTACTCAGCTGCTTGACGCTGGATATTTCGTTCGAGCGTATGTTTTCAAGTTCTGACTTGCCTTTGAGCCCTAATGATCTGATTTTTCCAGTGTCGCTCGAGGCGTCAAGGCTGACCGACTCTCAAGTGCGCTCGGTAGAAACTACGCAAAGAACTTTGAAGTCATTAAGATCCCCAACATCTTCGGCGACGATCTCAGTGCGCCTTTGAAGGGTGAGTATGTGTCGTCAATCTCGTCTGACATCTCTGACAAAAGCGGTGTTATGGTCAGGTGTGTACGCGATTGTGCATGTTGCGGCCCCGACTCCAGGTGAAGGCACGCCCGAAAGTAATTTGAAGGTCAGTGGTTCGAGTAATCGTCTTCCTTGTTATCTGACATGAACAACTTGTAGTTCGCCACCGACGGAATCTCTCATATCCTGAATGAAGCCTTGAAAGCTGGTGTTAGGCGCGTAATAGCTACCAGTTCCATCGTAACATATCCAGGCGGCGGTCCATATGGCCCGCAAGGTCTGTCCGTCGTGCATACTGTTTGTACGAGAACTAAAATTTATCGCAAAGATTGGAACCCGAAGTCGATGTCCGAGACTACCAACCATTTTGAGGTCTATGCTGCTGCAAAAACCGCCGCCGATAAGACCATGGTTGACTTTGCCGATGCTAACCCGGGACGTATCGATATCTCTTTGGGTGAGTCGACCGGTCATGTGGATTCTGTTTTCGAGATTGATTATACTTCCTAGTCGGTCCAAACTACGTTTTCGGGCCCTTGGCTCCCGGATATGAGATCCTGACGCCTGAGCCGGACTACGCGGTGCTGTCCACCTCCGGATTCCTGCATCGACTCCTCCTTCCGGATAACAAGATCTGGGTGTCCACACCAGGCTACATCGACGTTCGAGACGTTGCTAAAGGCCATATCTTGGCTTTGGAGTCGCCGCCTAATGACGAAGTCGGGCTCAAGCGGTTCCCACTTGACTCCCCGCACGCATCTTCTCTGAAAGAGGCCGTTCGCTTCATCTATGATGAGCGTCCTCAGCTCAGAACCCGCTTAGTAAATGCCGACGAGGCACCGGAGCTGGGGTCTACCTATGTTCCGGCGTCTGTGAGGAAGGATATCCAAAGGAAGATTGGGTTCAAGGAGGATTCGTATCTCTCTTGGAAGGACACAGTCTTGGACACCATCGATAGTTTGGTCGCGCTCGAGGAATATTGGAAAGCCAAGGGCTTCAAAGTAGCGGTGCCCGTTACACCTGTCTTGTAGTTTCATGCTAACATCGTGACAAACTTGAATCAAATTGTTGTTTATATCTTAGACTACATAGCTGTCCGACTATGCTCATCCCAGGTCCTCGTCTCGCAAGCTCAGACCACTGTCTGTCTGTCCGCTTCCAAATATCCGGAGACGTCCACATTATAGACGTCACCCTTTCAACGTTCGGCATTGCGCCACCATACAGCAAATAGGAAACCACGCCTCTTCCCCCAGCCATGCTCGTGCAGTTATCGCGAGTGTTTTGCAAAGTTGATTAAGAGTCCTTCTCGAGAGGCATAAGCACTCGTTTTTGAGGAGGTTGGAGATGTAGCAATGCTGGAGGAATGGGGTTGGGGGAATGTGAACGTCGCGCGCAGAGACGTGAAGCAATGTGGCCGCCCAAACCCGGCTGACGAGAAGGGAAGACGTCATGAACTGGACACGAAGTGGCGTCGGAAGCAAGCGTCAGACCAGAGAAAGGTGACGATATGCTCAATGTGTTCTGGGGTATATGGTGTTGCGAAACAAAAATCATAGGGCTGATGGTGTATCGGAGAGGGGTAATACTGGGTCTTGGATTTTATAGGGAGACGGTCAAAAAATAGGGCTCGACTCGGAGCAGCACCGTGACGCTTCCGTTGTATGCCCGATACTACGTCGGTGTGCCACTAGCGAGCATATCTGCGATTGTGTCAGATAACCGTGATACTATCCTGTCAGATGTAGGCGTCCCTCGTTATGAACTCAATGACAGTAGTGCTGATCTCCCAGTTTGTGGCGGCGATTATGATTCACTTCACCCGATTTAAATTGAGCTAGGTACTGGTGGGAAGTCAGCACCGTTTCATCGCGATGAGATTATGCACGATGAATGAGGAACGTTAAACAATTGAAAGAACGTTTTAGGAAACATACAATTAGCAAAGCAAAACAATAAGCTCGTGACGACGTATATATACAAGCTACACTGGTGGCTCTTGACTTCTGTGACGTCTATCTCTATGCGCATCCTCCGGCTCGTCGTCCGGATCCTCGTCGTCCCTTTCTCTCGTGCGCTTCCGAGTCGATCCGCCTCGCACGCTCGCCTCCGAGTCGAATTTGGGCTTTGAATCTTGGAGTAGTGGTGTCCTATGTACGTCCAGAAACTCCTCAATTATCCTGCTTCTCTCTTTGTCTGTCAACGGCGTTGCAGGGTGAAGGATGTTCTGCAGCAAATGCTCCGTTCGGTGTAACTCCGAAGGTGTCTCAGCATCGGACAGACGGAGGTTGGGATCGGGGTTATAGGGTCCGAAGGGGACCACGCACGCCGAACACACTGGATCGAATTCAGGAGATGGGTAAACGTGGTCTTCGTACTGAGCTGTGTGCTCGTAGGGGTCTCGGGAGTCGATGGGCTGAGGTGGCGTGAAGCTGAATCGGGACGCGGCGGTGAGAGCTGACATCACTGCTGTGTAGAACGATGGACCGACAACAGAGAGAAGGTCGGGAGGAGTTGTCAAGGATTCACTCTCTCTCCTGGGTAGCCTGCGCACATGGCTACGGCTGTAAAGCGCAGGGAAGTCCTTGCGCATCTTGCTAGCTTCCCACTTTGAGGTATTCCATTCTGTGATCCGGGGTAGACCAGTGAACATGGGATCCTTATAGATGCGCAGGGCGAGCTGGAAATCCAGACGGCCGTTCTCTATCAGAGGTGCGATGGCATTGTGGAGTGCTTGGATCCGCTCTTTGCCTCTGAGAGTTTGAGGGGCCGAGAGGTTGGGATGAGCAGATCGCTGCTGTAGTGAATTCGCAGCGTGGGTAGCGAGTGACTCTGAAGTGAGGGACTCCGTCGGTGTATATGTTGAATGCGCCATGCCTGGCAACAGCTGGATGAGTAAATCGAGCATCTACAAACCGGAAGTTAATATTCGTAGACTACTGAAAATCAGCGACTCTACCTATATATCGTGGCGCTAGTCAAAGGTAGGGCTATTTCTGACAATAGAGTGCTGTAATGGCGGTGAGCGAAGAGTCTACATGAGACGTCGAGGAACTTTACCTGCTTGCGGTGCGGTTGGAGTCGTTTGAGTCTGAAGGTGGACGTCAAGTAAAGTGCTGTAGAGTCATAGTTGAGACAGGCTTTTATAGAGCCACGAGGATGCCTCATTAGGCCATGACTCTTTGTTGCGGGGCAGTGACCATGTTGTGATCGCGTGATTTTCATCCTGTGGCGGTCAAAGTCGGTTTTCGAAGAGACAAAGTCCACGCAGCGCTTTGATCAATTATAGATGCCGCACAAGGGGTATCGTCATGTGAAGGAGAGACTATAGACCTCGTCGTTGCAGCAAAGACCCGTGAAGAGTCAAGAAATCTCCCAGGAAGAACGAGAACGCATAGGACGAGTCATAGTAAGGTCCTGAGAATCAGCAACAGTCTTTCGAACGAAAATATTTCCAGGAGAGCGGATAATGCAGCAAGCGCATGTCTGGGCTATGAAGGGTGTAGTCGATGAAACTCGTTGCAGTACAACGTGGCCACGTGTCGCCAATGGTCAAACATCCCGCGTGTCATGATGACTTCGTCATTTTTGAAACAAAAAACTATGTTTCGATTCGAAACGTGCTACACTACTTAGGCTACTGAAAGGAGAGGAAGGAGCTATCGCTACAGTTATTGCTACGGAGGTCGAGGATACAACAGAAGTATACATATCAAATGCATACTCGGTCATTTGGCCATGAAGTACGTGATTGAAGGAGAGTGGAGAGTGTCGGGATGGGAGATGCTATACCAGTTACCACGTCCACTAAACCCGCCTAAGCGGGCGACGAGGTGGAAGAGCTGCAACCCTTCTCTTCTTCTGCTGCGGCACCTCGTCGCCTGTCTCTTCCTGGCTGTCGTTCTCCTTGACAGAGTGGGAAGAGTCTTGGGAGCGGCGACGCTTCGTGCCTTGGAACAGGACACTAAGAGCCTTCTTGATGGACGTAACGGGGGAGTTGCGCCTGGGCGGAGCGCCGGCGGAAGACTCCAAGTCGTCGAGGGAGGGAACAGGCTCGGCGTCGAATGAGATACGGTGGCCACCGAGAGCAAACTCTCCTGACTGCCTCGGCGGAGCGTCGACAGCTTCAGCTTCGTCGTCGTCGGAGAAGTAGCTGGAAGCACTGGCCACTGATCGGCGAACAGGCTCGTACTCGTTCTCAGACTCGTTCTCGGAGTCGTACTCGGTCTCATTATTCTCCTCCTCGCCGGCTTCGTCATCGCTATCGTCGCTGTAGGTGGATGAAAGCGACGGGAGGAAGTTGAGCTGAGGAATAACAAAGGACGCCTCATCCAAAGGAGTAGGCGGGCCACAGAGCGAAGGCAGAGACAAGGTGGGATGGTCCTCGGTGACGGAGTAGCGCTTAGGCTCGAGGGAAGGTCGCTCGACTTCTTCGTGCACCTCTTCCTCTACGACCACCTTGGGTTGACGTGGAATAGTGACTTGGTCGTCCGGAATGGGAGAGAGGTGGGTGAGGCGCGCTCCCCCTTCGTCTGCCTGGTCTGTGTCAAGAACGGTGACGCTGATGTTTGCTTCAGGGAGCCAGGTTTCGGGAGGCACGCCGATTTCGGTGTAAAGGAAGTGGTCGGGATCGAGATCTGAGACAGTGACTTGAGCATCTTCCACGGAGGTGTTCTCGACGACTGTGTCTGGACGTGGGCTGCATAAGTAAGAAGAATTATCAGTATTGTTGACGGCAATGAAGTACTACGGGACATACCCAGTAATCGACACTTTGAGAGCCGCCTTGGGATTCGTGATGCGGATCGAAGTGGCCTTGCCAGGAGACGCTTTGAGAGCGTATTGGGTCTCAGACGCGGTGGCATTGCTGCGTCGTCGCTGGGTCACCGCCGCCAGGGTGGTGTGCGCGACTAGCACGAATTTCGCGACATTGGAGGAGGGAGAAGTTTCGGTGATAGAGGCCATTTATGAGAGCGTGAAGGGTATTCGTGAGTGAATGTGATTCGAAACGTGCTGGGGCAAGGAGAGTCGTTAGCGTCGCTGAGGTACGGTCAACGTACGGATGCGGGGTCGTTTGGATTTGTGGTGGGATGGTACAACTCTAGCGGAGCAGTTTTATACGAGGAAGGCGATTCGATCAAGACACATGGTACTACCCTGCAAGTTCAGTCTTGACGGATAAGGCAAGGAGACAGAGAAAAGGCGATAATGCGTAACGACCAGTCCCATTGTTCGACCCTTGCAATCCACCGTCACTCTTCCTATTTTGGCCAACAAAGAGACTCTTCAGCATTGTTATGAAAATCTCTATACGCTGTACTTACTCGTGTATCAGATGAAAACAATCTTCAGTGGCCTGTACTTACCTATGCGCACTTGTTTACGCTTGAGTAACAAGAGGCCGACAGTTTCGAAACCGCCTGTTCGCTCTTTGTTACAGTCAGAGAGCTGCATGCACATCGAAAGAACGAGTCGCCAAGGTGAAAGAATGCATGTGGGAAGAAGGCAGATGTGAAGCGGCGTTGGGATCATGGCAGAAGAAAAGAGGGTTCGCACGTAATCGTGTTGAGTCGGGAATTGGTCGGGCCGGCGGCATACCAATCGGCCAATCCCGATATAGCGTCTCAACCTCGCTGGCAACTTATACTCTCTCTACTTAAGTAGGGTTTGTACTCTACGACCACACTTTACACCTAACGATTTTCGACATTACGAGCATAACGCCAGCTTCTTGAATCTGAGCAAATCAAACATCCCGCGAGTTCTGAAAGAAAATCCAATCACATTGTCTGCCTACAACGAGAACCCCTGCTTCGAGACCACCACTTAGCGACTGTGCGTCATGTCGAGTTGCCCACCCCTAAGGTCCGTCACTACAGCTCAGCTTCAGGTTCAACGTCGAGTCCAAGCAGGAAAGAACGTGACACTTCGGAGAAGTGATCATTTCCGAGTTGAGGAGAAAATGACCAGCTCCTCTCAGCATGATCCCCCCAGAATGCAACAGTGAATGAATGAAGGGCTGGTAGCGTCCTCAATCTCGCAATGTAGTCATCGCCAAGCGCCTGAGCAACTGCGGCATGAGGCCACCCCTTGAGTTCGACTGTTTCCAAGGTAGAGAAAGTGAGTAGAGCTTCCAGCAGACCGGCACAGGAATCGCAGTCGGAATCTCCCAGCGCAAGTCGAAAATGGCGCAACGGACAATGCGATCGCTGCAGGAAATTCGTCATGGGACTGAGATCTAGCGTCGGCTAGTCGAAACTATCAACGCGAAGATCCTCTAGCAACGGCGTGGTAGGCAAGAAATCCCATGGAAGGTCTGAATAACAGTGGAAATCGACGGATAACATACGAATGGGGGATGAAGTCATGCCGAGGGATTTGGGACGCGTACCACCTTCCAAGGTAGGATCTTTGGGCTCATCGTCCCTGTCCAACTTGACGATGAGTGCAGAGAGCTGCGTACAGCGGGGGAGAATATTTTGAACTCTCTGCACAGTAAGCGTAGAAGAGGCCCCAAGAATTGAAAGATTGTCCAACTGAGAGAAGGGCAGTTCGACGTCGACAAAGTCGGTCCCCACGAGCTCCACATCACGGAGCATGGGGGCTATCGCAAGACCTTTGAGAACATCGAAGCGATTGAACTCTTGAGACACGACATTGATAGCTCCATCAAAATCAACGCGAAGGGAGTTCAAGATTGGCAGTTTTCCGGTAAGAAGTGAGAGCTGCGGCGCCCACCCATTCTCACCGACGAAAGTGAGAGAAAGGTGCCGCCATCTCGATGAGCTCTGTATCAAGCGTCTGAGCAGACGGTCGTTGGGATTATCGACTCGGCGCCCTTCAGAAAATTCAAGACAATCTTCAATGTCGATAGCAACGAATAGAGGACAGAAGCCGGAACGGTTCATGACCATAGAAAGCAACGTCGATGCACTTTTCGACGGTTTGCGATGACGGCGGAGATGGACGTTGACCGATGCCCATAGCTCCGGCATGGCAAGTAGCATCGAGCGCCACCGCGACGATACATGACTAAGTAGCCATGGGCCCGTCTTGACATCGAGGACATCGGTTTCCTTGCCGTCACATACGAGATGGAAGATCTCAACAATCATCTCGACTGGGAAGTGGTGGAATGGAGAAAGGAGACCGCGTAGTTGGCAGATCATCGTCTCCAAGCGCTTCTTTTCTCTCTCCAGGCGCTCGCGCTCTGCGAGGATCTGGGCTACGGCGGCGTCGAGGCGATCCAGCTCCCCAGAAATGGACGCGACGCCCTCCAGCGCGTTGGGAATGATGTTTTCACGGATGCTCTTGGCGTCGGCATCAGAGACTGGGGCATCGGAGGCCGTTAGGGTGTCGAGGAGCTCTGAGGTAAAGGCGGGGGTGGAATTTGCGGAAGGTATGTTCCCGCAAAGTAGGCAAGCAATGGGGGCGGACGACGACATGTGTCAACTGTGAATCACGTTACGGAGGATGTCGCCTTGGCATTTATGCGCTCGTACCAGAGGGTGTAATGAGAACAGAGTTGGTGCTGGAACTCCAACTTGACAGTCGTGGAACGAGTTCAAGTCATGTATCAAGGGCCGAGGAGTCGGCCGATCCGTGCCGTATAGTGGTCGTTCAATGTCTGCTCCATAGACACTCAGCACCATCTTCCTGGGAGAACCCGACAGACTGAAATTATGCACTATACAGTGAGTAGACAAACAGTATTGTACTAGGTGCCTGCACGATCAGCCTACCTGTATAATCACGTCAATGAAACCGAGAGGGCCCGGGCTCGCAGAAACGCGCTGGCATTATCCAGTACTTACCAGTAGCGTATGGTGTAAGTAGCTGATAGAAAAGAATACGTACTCAAATGTAGGTCAGCCGCTTTGCCATCAAATATTTAGCTTGATCATTCTTGGGTAGGATGATCACGGTCTCTCAATCTGCGAGTGTTGCAGAGTCCGAATCTTCTTCGCTGCGGGCTCGCAATCTTTGCTGAGCGGTCAATAACGCGCTGAAAATGTCCAGCGCTCAGCTCAGACATATGCTTCTGAGTCAATGCCATCTCTTGAAGTCATAGTCTACATAGCTGCGTCCGGATCCTGTTGCGTACCAACAGATGAACAAGAGATGTCAGTGACCCCGCATTGGCGTAGCAAAAACCGGACATTGTGTACAGCTCAAGAAAAACTAGTGTGGCGGACCTGATCTAGATTTCAGAGGAGCCTTCGAGCGAAGGTTTCGATTTGTATCTGAACTGTGACCCCCATAATCCTCTCCGCAGGAAGCTGGGATATATCCGGACGAGAGCCCCCTTTTTGAACATTGAAGACTGAGGTGCTTCCTCGTGGGCTAGATGTAGAGTCGGCTCAGGCAAATCTTAGAATTGTCGTGACAACGATATTACAGGTAACGGAAACCACTGGCATTGGACAACGCGCTGCTATCTCGTCTTCACCTCCCCTCCCTCTGCCACTTTCAGCGCCCTTCCCGCTTTCGTTCGACCGTCAACTGTGGATTCGGCCTTATTCGCGTGGTATTTCTGGCGTGCGCGGGCGTTTTGATCGGCCTTGTTGCTGCCAATGCGCTGTGTCGTGAATGGCGTGTCCCCCCGGAGTGAGTGTGTTGACGTACCGATGCCACCATTCTGACTTTGCTTTATTGCGCGCGGCGGTGCGATCCTCGTCACATTGATAGAATGGTCGGCCCGGACCGCCTCGAATGGAGGACGTACGGGCTCGAGCCCGAACTAAGTAGCAGATCAGACTCAGCTACATATATGACGATGTAAACGAGGAGTACACACCTGGCGTAACATTATCGAGATCGCGAGATAGTTCTGGGATGTTGCGTGGAGCCTGATCGGAGGCCGTCGATGATATGCGTCGGCGCTTTCTGGGCGATGAGTTTTCTCGTGCCAGTGCCATATTCGAGCTGCATCCATGATCCTCTACATCCGTGTCTTGGGCAGGAGACTGAGGTGTGTCGAGTGCTTCCGGTTGAGAAACTTCCTCTTCAGGAACTGAAGGCTGTGGCGTTTCTTCATGGGCCAGATCTAGAGACGGCTCAGGCGAATCTTCGCATTGTCGCGACGACGATATCTCTGGTAACGGGGACTCGGACCCCTGGCGTTGGATAACGCGTCGAGCTGCCAGCTCGTCTAGTCTCAGGAGCTGCTGAGTGATGATTTCCGCCATTGCGATAGGGTCTGTTCCGGCCTTGACGACATATAGAGCCTTGCGTACATTGGTGATGTCTATATGCTCCCGAATATTGAGATCTAGCATTTCATTGTCTCTCCGTTGGTTTTTAAAAACTTCATCTGACAACGAGAAGTTAGACGAAACCGGAGGAGTGAGACGGGGAGTTTGCACCGACCGCTGAGTGCACTTTTTAGCATATTCAGGTCGAATTCCAAAGCGTGATTCTTCCTTTTGAGGAGACGAATCTCCTTCTCAAGTTCGACGGAACCCGGCACTTGGCGTGAAATCACACCGTCTGAAAGTTTTGAGGAATTTGCATGTGCGCAGCTTAGCTCATTCATCAAGGACTAGGGAGAAGGCAGGCTAATAAAAAGCTGGGGGTGAGTTGAGGAAGAGTATCCGGATTCCGTGCAAGTACGGTATGACGACGCACCGGTGAGAAGTGTGAGTCCACTCAAAGCAGAGACCAGATGAGAAATAGTGCGAGCTTCTGAACAAACGATGGCAGCTAGACAAGACCTGGACAAGACACGGTGGTTGGAGTAAGGCCAGACGACGGACGAACCTGACCCAACCCTGACATCTGTGACTATACTCGAGGAGTAAGTAGGATACATGCAGGCACCTCATGACAAGGGAGCTTAGAGTGTGGCGTACTTGATATAAATTTGCAAAAAGCCTTCAATTGAGAGGATGTGAGGCAACCGCTACGAAGGCTCCGCAAACTGCCGGCTCAGCTGGAGAGCAGATTGGAGAACGATTCAGCCATGACGTCACGCGAGTTTGTCAGAGGCTTTCCCACGGCAGGCCGGCAAATTTCCCGGAACGTCCCACTCAGTGCTCGTCCACCAACCGCCATGTCGTCCTCCTCATCCTCCGCGTCGTCGGGCATCGTTGAGCGCGTGCAGACGTTCGTTACGGAGAACAAAAAGACCGTGCTCATTGGGAGCGCCGTCGCCGCCGTCGCTGTGGGCGGCGCCGTGTACTATGCATCCACGTCGAACGGGAAGGGCGGCGACAAGAAGGACAAAAAGCGGTCGTCGGGGAAGAAGAAAAAGACCGTGAAGGACCAGGACGGGCCCATTCTCGAGGAGCGGAAACCGAAAGCAGCGCCTGCAGGTGCGCGCACGTCATTTGACACGACGAGCTAGACGCTAATATCGTATCACAGAGGAGACCCCCGCCCCCGCCCCGACACCGGAGGAAGTGGCGGCCATGTCGACCGAGGTGAGCTCGACGTGACCGTCGTCGAGCCGCGCTGATTCAACGTCGTGTAGGACCTGGCCAAGCTGGCAGCGCAATACAAGCTCAAGGGCAACCAGGCGTACCAGGCCAAAAAGTTTGCCGACGCCGTCGACCTCTACAGCAAGGCTATCGAAGTGTCCCCCAAGGCCGAGCCCGTCTTCCACAGCAACCGCGCGGCGTGCTACATGAACCTCTCACCGCCGAAGTACGAACTTGTCGTCGAGGACTGCGACAGGGCGCTCGCGCTCGATGCGCACTACCTCAAGGCCATGAACCGCCGCGCCACCGCGCTCGAGGCACTCGGCCGACTTGAAGAGTCTCTGCGCGACTTCACCGCGTCGACCATCTTTGACCGGTTCAACAACAAGACGACCAGCGAGGCGGTGGAGCGCGTCCTCAAGGCCGTCGCGGCGAAAAAGGCGGCGGAAGTGCTGCAAGGACGTCAGCCGCGGTTACCGTCGTTCACGTTCATCAACGCCTACTTTGCTGCCTTCCGACCACGGTCCCATCCCGCTCTCCCCGACGAGCCGTCCACCGGCGACAACACGCTTAAGCTCGCGCTCGAAGCGTTAGACGCGGCCAACTACCAGCACGCACTCACCCTCGTCAACGAGTCACTGGAACAGGGCGTGTCCAACGATACTCTCAAGGCGGAGGCCCTCAACTTGCGGGGTACATTCAAGTGAGTGCGCCTCACTGAATAATTCATTATCTCATCATACCTTCTAGATTCCTTACTGCCGATATTGCCGGCGCTCAGACCGACCTCCAGACATCCATCGACCTCGTCCCCTCCTTCACCCAATCCCTCGTCAAGATCGCCAGCGTCTACATGGAGCAAAGCGCCCCAGAGCAGGCCTTCCAGTGCTTCGAGGACGCGATAAAGCAGAACCCCAACGACCCCGATATCTATTATCACCGCGGACAGGTCCTGTTCATCCTCAACCAGTTCAAGGACGCATCGGACAACTACACCAAGAGCAAGGAGCTCGACGACTCGTTTGTGTTCAGCCACATCCAGCACGCCGTGGCCGAGTACAAGCTGGGTAACATGCCCAAGAGTATGGTCATCTTCCGGGACACGATGTCGACTTTCCCTAACCGGAGCGAGCCGTTTAACTACTAGTGAGTTCCCTTCCCTCTCCTCAACCTTTTCTAATCATTTTTCGTAGTGGCGAGCTCCTCCTCGACCAAGGCCGATTCGCCGAGGCCATCGAGAAGTTCGACCGCGCCATCGAGATCGAAAAAGCCAAGACGGGCGTCATTCCGAACGTGCTTTCGCTCGTGAACAAGGGGCTGGCGCTGTACCAGAAGGATCAGCAGTTTGGGCCGGCGGAGGAATGTTGTGCGGAGGCGCTGTCGATTGACCCAGAGTGCGATGCGGCGGTGGCAACGCTTGCGCAGCTGAGCATGCAGCAGGGGAGGGTGGATAAGGCCGTGGAGGTGAGCAAAACACTCATCATATAACTGTTCGAGGAACTGAACGCCTGTTTTAGTGGTTCGGCAAACAGGCAGAGCTGGCGCGGACGGAACCAGAGCTTGTCGCCGCGCTGACGTACGAGTACGCGAGTCGGAGTCAGATCGAGTTCATGAAGAACTATCCGGAGATGGCGGCGCAACTCAGCCAGATCGCAAGTGGGATGCAGGGGCAGATGTGAGGGGATACATGCACGTATGACGTCTCGAGCGTGTGTTTTTGGGCTAGCGTTCGGGAGGGTGTGTGGCGGAGATGTAGAGGAAGACAAAACATGCTGCTTATTTATTGATTCTACTTACTTTACTCGATTGTGTTATTCTCATCAACGGAATGGCAGCCACTACTCAACGATTCTAGGTGCCCAGTCAGGCTAAAGTGCGACTGCTCGAACAACAAAAATAAGAGTTTACATTCTTCCACGAAGCTCATGCGGAGGTGGACAGACCCAGGACCCCTGACAACACACCCAGATGTCATTGCGCTGTGCGGAAAATTTTGGCGATTTTGAGGTATATCTGAGGCCCAGATGCGGAAAAAAACAGACAATTTGGCAAAAATGTGAGTGTCAGATGTGCGGAAAAAAATGGCACTTCTCGGCATGTCGGAAAACTCGCAATCGTCTGGTCAGGCCTGAAGCCATCTGATGGCCATGCCAGACGTTGTCAGATTTCGGTGGGATCTGAACAGGTCGGTTCAGACACTTTCAGGCCAGTCCAGGTATGGCCAGACATGCTCAGATTGTGCAATCTACTTACAAAAAGACCGAGTCCAGCCATGCGGCGCGCAGCCACGTTCGGTGCCTGCAAATTTGTTAACCATATATGGTTAACAAATTTGCAGGCACACCTTAGAGTACGTCGTTACGGTCGAAATAACATATATTGTTTGGAGACAGTTGGTGGTACTACACTAGGGTGAGAATGCTACTTCAGTATGGCACTAGGTCTGCACAAAAAAGTGGACTGAAATATTGATTCCACCGAGGCCGGTGTGCTTTTTGAAAAGGTGAGAATCGGGTGGGAGTTGAGTGGATCGACGTCACCTGTTCAATCACTTTCCTTCTTGACCTCGACCTCCACTGCCGTTTCGCGCGTCGTATTAACAAAACATGCCCAAAGCCGAGAAGCAGACTCATCGGAGGCATGAGCACCCTACTCGTGCTGTGAAAGAGATCTGCGACAGATACTCTGTCGCTCCGGAAGATCGAGCCGTTCTCACTGATCTTGTTAATAGCGGCAGCAAGGTGCGAGACGCGTTGCAAACCGCAAAACGTCAGCTGACATTTGACAGGATTTGAGTCTTCAACTACAAGATACGCTGAACGCAGTGGATGCCAAAATCTCGCGTGTGCATCAGGCAACAGTGTATGAATTGCCAGAGACCGTGAAGGACTCGTTGCTAGCCGGTTTGTGGTCTGAGGTCCCACTTACGGCAGGTATAGCTGAGGTTGCCGCCGCAAATATCAAGGTGCGCAACAGTGTGTATTTTGATTTCATGAGCTAATGAAATGACTAGCGCCACATTCGCGAAGGCGGACATCTTGTAACTCCAATCGATGTCGAGCTGTACTCCTCGGATCATGTTATCACAAAGGCCTTCAACGATTATATCGACACAGCTTCTTGGCCTATCAGCCACGAATATCTACTAATGGTGAGCTCATAATGCTTGCCTGATTTTTCTGATTTAAGTTCACAGATCATCGAGTCTGTCAATTTTCAGAGAGGGCCTCTGACTCTCGAGGAGTTCTACGACAGATTCATCGAGCTTGACGTCTTTGACTGCTGTCCAAGGTCGCCAATGCTGGACTGTCATCAAGCAGCATTTGCATACGCGGTTAGTGACTCGATTCAACAAGACTTATTCCATAACCTTGTATAGCGCTTCAATGCTCGTAAACTTCGCACTTTTGGAGAACAGCCACCCGAGGCCTCGCTCCCGGACCTTTCCTGTCATCTGAAAGATAATTTTTCGAAGTTATTGATACAATATGGAAACGAGGTCGATTCGGCATTGTGGGACGAGTGAGTTTTTGTTTACTTCATTGCCCAAGCCACTATACTGACATCTTTCTACAGCTGGAAAGAGAAGCAACTTACGCGCGAAGCAAAACACGACCGAGAACTGCTAGAGCGGCGAATGAATCTGTATTAGATATAACACGAAATAGATCGTCTGTACTCTACTCTGGGAGGTTTCCCGCTCGAATGAACCAGTCGGTATCAATCAAGTCATTCAAGACGACATGCCGTGGTTTACTGGTCTCGAAGACGGGAATAAGGTGGGCACCACGAGTAAAGTACTTCACCATGATGAAATGCGCGTGCTTTTCCTCTTCATAAACTCGAATTCCATCCCATGTTGACCGTGGCTTCCAGTTCGAAGTATTCAGCATCCGAACAAATGCAATATCATGGATCTGATCGCAACCTCCGTACTTGACGCGAAAGAGCCCGTAGATGCGCGCAAAACAGAGATCCGGAGAATCCGTGTTCACAAGGACACAATCTCGTCGCAGTTCACCGTGGAAGTCGTCGCTGCAGTGTAGAATGTCGTGTGCCTCCTTCCAGTCGTCCATTGAGCTGTACTGGAGCTGGACTGTTGAATGGACTCGAACCTAGGACACATATTAGAACACAGAAAATCAACGAAGATATTGAGCACACATGAACTGGTGTCTGTTTTCCAAACGGAAGACTCCCAACATGTTCTTCAAGAAACTTCTTGAGATTGCGGTCGAAGTTCACAAAGCTTTGATCCGTAAGCTGCTGTGAAGCACCAAAGTCAGCGGACGTTCTCCATCGTCGTTCTGCGCCTTTCAATTCCCACTGCCCAGTTGGTGATGCACCGTTGATTCCAGAAGTGAATGCACTGTGTTCTGTTGTCGAGGATTCTCCATCTGAGGACTTCTCGTTGGCTGACACTGAGCTCTCGGCACCATGTTGCGCTTCATTGATGGCCAAACGGATTCGAGCCACAAGCTCTTGGTATTCGTCAATCCGTGTCATCTAGAATGTCAGGTATGAATGTATTTCGACCTCGGAAACATAGTGATTCACCTGAGCCTCCACTTTCTTTCGATTTGTTCGCTGATAGCCCTGACGTGCTTCCTGCTGGTATCCTTCGTTCGGACGTGTCGAATAGTTGTATGATGCACCCTTCCGGCGAAGATCCTCTACAAGATGCGAGATGTGATGTTGCTTGGGATAGTCAAAGTTCTTGTCGTATACATCACTGACTTTCTATGGTTGGCTCAGTTTCAAACTTGTAGCTTGTAGTAGTAACAGATGCTTACCGCACTTGCCCGCTCATACTGAGCTACGAAGCCGTTCAATTTTGTGATCCTTTGCTCCGTTACACACTTCAGGTCTGCCGTCAATCGAATCTGCATCAATGCACGGATGTACGGTATAAGAACACAGTTCTTGGCAAGAAGAGGCGCAATACACGGGATAAGACATCGAAATATATCGAAAAACTTGTTGCCATCCGTGAACTCGATTGTCGTGACATCGAGAAAATGTGTCAGACCGGACCACCGTGGTACAGCCGCCATGCTGAGATAGAATGAGTACACGCTATAACAATAGGATAGATCCTGACTTTCGAGTGAGCGCTCCCGCTTTTGAGTCGAGGATCTTGATAACAAGCGGCCATGCATGCTTCCCCATTCCACCGAGGTCAAATACATGGAGAGTATCAAATGAGATTGCGCGGTACGGAGACGAATGCTTGATTTCCCAAAGAGCATTCTAGTACTGGTCAGTATGCGGAGAAGTCGGAATGTAAGCAAGACATACGGAAGTATTGTGGAGACCGGCATCTTGAAGGATGTTGTTTGTCGCTATCTGTGTAGACGCCTGCGAGGCTCTGATGCAGACATCCTTCATTGCCTCATCTGTTCGGGGCTCGAATTGCTTCGAAATCAAGTGCTGATCGTCATGATGAACAAGGCATCGTGCACATGGAAAATCTGCCATTGCGGCGCGGGTACAAGCATAGATGCACATCTCCTCACCGTCGAGTGAGGCAGTAGGGATGACTGGATACAGGACTCGGGCCGTGTTGTCGGAACATACATGATATTCGCCAAGGTGAGAGCGAGCTCGGAGCGATCTGAAAACAATCCGCAACGCCTGATGATATATCTCACGCTTGAACCTTTGGAGTTCAAGCTTTTTGGCAGTATTGCGACTCTTGGGGTCATCGGGGTCACGGATCTTCAAGAACGGGTGAGCAGACTATGGAGTGGACCAGAGCAGACATACCACAGGCATATACATGAACAATGCACCTCCGCCATTGCCAGAAGCATTCCGGATTTGGCTCGGTAGAAAACTCGCCCTTACAATACCCGGATGTACTTTTGCTGTAGACCCTACTTTTCCCTTGTCAAGCCAGACCTCGATGGGAAGGGCACAGTGAGGGACACTGTCTGAATCCGGCAGGTCATCCTGATCGTGATTAAATCCTGTATCGTCGGCCACCAGATTCTCGCAACATACCTGAATATCCCACCACCCTGTTCCTGTATTTGGTTCATCGAAGATACGAGTGGTTATGCCATTGCGGTGAAGCAACTTTTGTACGGGGAACCATTCGATCACATCTTTCAGTGTCGGGTCATCGACGAGATCCAGGATCCACTGCCATGGGTCACGGAAGCCAAACTGATAGGTATATTCGCGACCATCATACGAGGCCGTAACCTCGGCAAGCTCAAACTATGATACTTTCGATGAGTTGAACGTGCAACGGGCAGTTTAAACCATACATACCTCAACACCGAAACATCTAGCCGCCTCAAGAGAGTCGACCATGTCATCGTAGTTCTGAAAAGACACAAATGTCGAGGGGCAGAGATCGCCTCGCATGCCTTTCAAGAGGTCATTTACAGCATCCTTAGACATCGCGTTAGTGATTGCGATCTCAGTAAATGCGAAGTCGGCAAGATTTCGGAAGGGGGCATATGGCGGAAGGATAGATGTGGGAGTAGCCGTAGCTGCCAGTCCATGAGACTTTTCCAGAGGCCAAGAATCAGGTGGGACATTCAAAGGGATGAGAGTGGGCTCGTTTCGTCTGCTTGATGGATGATGGATGATCTCGATGTAGCAGTTTGGCCGTTCGCTGTTCGAAGCATCGGTGACATTAGCCTCGAACATGACAATATCAGCGTCTCCAGCTGTTTCGACTGCTGGATTTGTGGCGATGAAAACAACGAATCATAGCCTAATGCATACCACATACCGGTTGTTGGAATCGAGTCCATAGGCTCAGGATCCAGTGGAGAAGCACCGTCCTCCGGCACTGATGAGGCTCCAATAGGCTGTCAGAGTGTCGTGAGATAAACGATACGATTACATGTCAAACATACACACCTCCGAGATGTTGGCTCTGTCTTGTTGTTTTCGGAGCTTTTTCTTGCGACGGCACGCGATTTCGTGATTGTGGAAGCCCTGTGTCCTCCGCATTTTTCTACAGTGCTTGCACACCTGAAGATTCGACCTCGCTGCAGATGATGCAGCCCGTACCATGAGTGTAGCAGAAAGACGCGGTCACGATCATGATCGGGCACAACCAGCGCCTCACTCCACAACTTGAACGTCATCCATCCTTGCCAATTGACCACCACTGTCGACAACAAACATGTCGTCCAAGCATACTTCGAAACAGCGCCTCTCTCGACAAAGAAGAAAGGGTCACACCAGAACTGTACCTCGTCCGCGGCCTGTTCATCGTGCTGAGCCTGATGGGTCGCCAAGGACTGAAAGTCGATTGGATGAGCTTGAAAAGGTGTGTCACTACACATGTGCTGTATGAGATGAACTCAATGATACCTTAGCAATTACGCGAGTCTCAGGCTAGCCAGAACGAAATGGAACGTGAAAATCGCTCCCTTCGCCGCAAGTTTGCAAATGTCACTAATTCGTCCGAGGATCCCTCTGAGCGTCGCCGCCAACGTCGGAGGCTGGAAGAATCTCAATCTGAAGAGGAACGAGACGCAGAGAGCGGCCAGGATGATGAGAGCAACACCGAAGAGGGTAATGGGAAGAATCAGCTTACTCTCAAAGTTGCACTGTCAAACACCGCCAAAAGCTTTACCTTGACGCGGATGCTCTGGATTCGCGACCATGCCCAAACCTTCGAGACGGCGAAGGATGACGAGTTCGATGTGTCAACTCGCTGGGATGACGACGTCTCATTCATTCAAGGGCAGCGCTACGAGATTGAGGATGCCATCCCCGAGGTTCTTCGGGACGCTCATCCGGACCTGATGTCGGAGTATCTGCTTCAGGACATTGTAAGTACATACCGTCTGTCTGAACAACTACGGAAACTTACCCTTCTTAGTTCAAGAAACAGATGCAGACGCAACGAAGCAACTCCGTGTCACGCCTGAAGAAAGTTGCCTCGATCATCTTCAACTGCACGGCAAGCGATCTACAGACGGCCGCTCTGCGGGGCGATAAATTCCGTGGCGACATTGGCTGGATTGAGTCTAAGAAAGAGTTCAGCCGCTGGTCCGTCAAAATCTTGCATCGCGATTACGCTGGTAGGAAAGACCTGAACAAGATCTTCCTCAATCCTGTTCTATTTCAGGTGAGTAGGTTCTTCTTATCGTTCTTTGACTGGCTCACCATATGTTCCAGGTGTTTGCTGCTTGCGCTTACGGTCAAACAACAATGGAACACCTCAAGGTATACGGAAAGGCTGCGAAGCAGAAAGGAACCCTCGGTACCAAGTGGGGTCTGAAGCACACAACTCCCGGGATAATTGCTGGGGCCTCCGCTCTGGTGAGCTGATGTGCTGTGATTCTGATGAATTTAGTCTGATTACTTTGCTAGGCACGCTATACGCTATCGGCGGACAGTGAACTGAATGAAGTTGGGTCAACAACGGGAATTCCATGGAGGGAAGATTTCGAGGCGTACCTTCGCTATCTATACGAGGGCATCGCCGGTCGAAAGAAGTCCGTTCTCTCAATCTTCCGCGCCTGGGACGATGTCTTCTTCCCTCATACCAAGAACAGTCTCGGCGGCTCCAACCATACATCCAATGATGATTCCGACGATGACATGATGGCGGATTTGAATGCCGACGATGAGGAAGAGGATGATTCGAGTGCAGAAGCGGACGGAACGAGTGCTCCAGATGGTCACGGTCCTTTGGCACCGGACAGGCTTGATGAGAGAGGTGATGATGAACGCGGTAACCAGGGCAACGGTGGCAGCGGGAGCAGTGAAGGCGGCGGTGGGAACGACAAAGGTGATGCTGGGAGTGTTGAAGCCAGCAGTCACGGCAGCGAGAATGGAGAGGACGAGGTAGCAGCTTGAGATGTAGTCGTTGATCATCCACACGATCAACCGACCTCGGGTATATAACACGATAAGATAAGCCACGATTGTAAGACTCTTAGTTCAACCGTAAGACCGCCTGCCACCAATTATGGGGAGGTCCATTCGTCGGGTCGAGTGCGGCGGCTTATTAAGCGCACAGCCACCTGATCGATGAAACAGCTTCTTGCACGTCCACCACCCTCATCGTTTGCCGTGTTCCAGCCCGTTTCTCATGAATCTACGTGTACCCCGACAATATTATGATGGTATATATGTAAGTCAACTATTCAGAAAGTATGTTATGTAATAATCTAGTAATTATAACGGTGGATCCTACTCCTCCCCATCTGTATCCGAATAATACATCCTGTCGTCGCCCGCAACCGCTGTTTGACTGGAACGGTCACCTCCTACGACCTCTACCTCTGCTAATCTGAGTGGTCTCGGGTCTCCAGCGCCCTTTACGACTCTGCGGCGCAAGGCATCTAGAAGGGCCGGTACTGCCTGAGGCCGGTTCTTCGAGTCCTTCTTCATGGGAATCTGTTCGTCCTTGCCGTAAATCCGATGGATATCGAGTTGAACCTGGATCTCCTTCAGGTTCAGCTTGTTGACTTCGCTCTCTGTGCTCGCGTATGGCGCATCAAGGACTGCATCCCCACGGCGCTTCTTGTCGCTCGCCGTCTTTTGCTTCTTCCTCTTTGTCTTCTCAATTCCTGCTGTCTTTGCCGCAACGTGTACTGCCTTCTTCTCTTTCTCCCGTGTCCCTGCAGTCTTTCGACGCGACTTTGCCTCTCGACGGATGTAAACTTGGTCTTCTTCTTCAAGATTCCGTTCAGCCCATTCTTCGGTGTGGTTATCCTGGTACATGTATCGTGCGTTTGACTGCTCCTCGGTGATGCGTGGTCGGTATCGCTTTTGGACTCGTTTACGGCCTAATCGACCCTCGTTCAGATCGTTGGTGGCATGCATGAAGTACTTCCTCCGTTCCTCTGGTGTCAACCGATCAATAACGCCTCCCTTGACGAACTCGGAGGAGAAGCGGGTCATTGTCTCCAGAGCGCCTTCCAGATATGCCGTGAAGGCGCCACGGAAGGCGGGCAAGGTAGGAATCAGGGCCTTCACCACCTGCATCACCTCCGGATGGTCGAAATCTGTCCCATCAAAGGTACCACTGCTATCTGCTGCCTCTGGCCCAATGAGAAGGTCTGGGTCGTCCCGAAGGCTCCCATAGTGAGTGAGAATCTTCTGATGAATATCTCCGAGATCCAGCAGATTGACGTCGCGTGTAGCCCGAACATGATGCATGTAGGGCCGTCCCAAAGCCTGCGACTCGCATGCCAGTATGCAGAACTCGGTGAGCGTACCCGGATCAGTCAAGCATCGATAGAAGTTAAGCTCAAGATTGGTGAATGTCTGTGAGTCCTTCGAGTCGCGTACGTACTCCATAAAGCTGATGAAAGTATCCCGATACAGCAGAATAACTTCAGCCGCTTCACAGTGTGACTGGTACCGTGTATTGCTGGTATCCGGGTATGCGACGTGCTTTCCCAGGTGCGTCTCGAAGTACCAAGTGAAATCGTCCTGCTGACCCTTCTTGTTGTCCTTGTGGTTACAGATCAGACCACCGAGCATGGCAGCATGAACGGATCCAGCATTTGACGTCTCTCTAGCCCGCGTCGCAGCATCAGTTGCTGCCGAACTCGTATCAACTGCCGCTTCGACAATCTCGAGAAGCGCCGCGTTATCCTTGTTGGGCATCAGAATTGGTCCATCGTCGCGACCACTCCAGAAGGTCTGTACTCGCTTCATCCCGCCCTTAGTTGAATTAAGGTTCTTGTGCATGCAACAGCCACCCATGATCCAAGGACCGAAGCGCTTCTCTTGCTCCTCGGGGGACATTGCAGCATACTGCTGCGCTCCAAGCTCTCGGGCGATATCGTCAAGGACCTGACCCTCACTGGTCGATCTCTCGGCCTCGGACAAAGCCTCCCACGCATTAAGGCCTCCCGCCTTCTCCACCAAGCCCTCCTTGCTCTTCCAGAGCAACTGGAAGAGAACCTCCGAGGGAAGCAGCTGGAGATGGACGACACCCAGCGCGAGGTCCCGTTCGTTATCCTTCATCTCCTTGAAAATCTTGTTGCCCTTCTTCACGTCATTTGCATGATCACCATACGTCCCTCGCAGCTTGCCAATCCACAGACAGAACAGAGACTGCAGTCCGAGACGCTTGGCAAGTGGGCTGTTGTTGTACACCTCCGAGAAGCGCTTGACAACATCCACAGTGCCTTGAACATGCGTCTCCGTGCTGTGGTCGACGGAAACCTCGACGCCCATTGACAAGACCTGTCGCGATCCATCAGCATCGGTGCAAACCATCCCGCGCGAGTCGTAGTTGATATGTCTATCGGAAGTCGCATCACTGCTGTAAGTGATATCTGAGTTTATGTGCCAATTAGGCTAACATGTCAGATTACGGGGCAGGGTGCTTACTTTCGCAGGTAGCCACAGCATGTCCAAGCTGCATCTCCGCAATAACACCACCTTCAGAGATAATACGTCCAACCTGCGTCTTGCTGATACACTCCTTCACACGGACATCAAGCGCCGCTGCGACGGACTGTATTACAGTCCCAATGTTTCGCTCTGCACAGCCCAGGACGGCGAGACGTCGCACAAGGGCTCGGATACGAGTTTGGTAAATGCCCTTGACCCGAAGTTTTCGGTGAGCACCCTGCTTCTGCATCGACATTCTAGTGCGTCCAATAGCCCTCTGAACAGCACCCACTGAGCGCTTTACACGCTTCCTGAGAGCAGTTCTCTCTGCCTGGCACTTAGCCAGGGCTTTTCGAAGGTAGAGCAGTTCCGATTGTGTCCCGGCAATAGAGATGCGAAGACGTTCATTCTCGTGCTGGTAAGTAGCAACAAGACTTGTAGCATCCGAAAGTTCTCGTCTCAGGACAGGGAGAGTGCTTGACTTGAGGTCCTGAAGCTCCTCCTGGCGCTTCGACAGGCGGTCTTCGACTCGGACCAGTTTTTGGCCCAAAGCTCTGGCACGGGCATTGTACTGCTGTGCGCGGCTCTTCCAGTTGATTCCAGGCTTTTTGGTAGGCTGAGACTTCACAGGAGAGATGTTTTCCTTGTTCTGGGTGCTCTGAGTAAGAGTTCGAGTCACTGCCCGCTGTGCAGGACTACGCGTTTTCAGTGATCGCTTTTTTACCGATCTGGGCATTGTAGTTTGCTTTTGGAGTTATTTTAGACCATTTTCTCGACTGGAATAGGGAGCTGTACCGTTTAGCTCTGACCTCTGAGTATATGCGCTACACCAGGAGGCTTGAGCGTGTCTAAATTGACAAAATGCGCGTGGTTGGTGACAAGAGGCGCAATTTGTCACGGCTTGTCACACTAATCGCGCCCATCGCTAATGGTTGATCTTCAGAACAGGATTGTACAGCGAGGACATCTCCGTTGGCCTCAAAATTTTGCGAACACAATACCGACTAATAGAAGAAGGAGTTCTTGGCTTGACATCTGCTATCCGCAACACAGATGTCGAGATCAGTCAAGGATCTCTTGACATGTCACTTTGAATTGAGTTTCGAGCTCAAGAACTCCTAGCCCGTACCATAAAACAATAATCTGCATACTCATTTCGAGGATATAGTGTTGTGGAAAGTCTACATCTTTACGCTCGCGTACGCGCTGCTGTCGCGCCAGTGTAAACATAACCAAACAAACTGCCTAAACCGACGAATGGACCTCCCCACCAATTAACTACACTCCTGTGAGTCATCGTTCAATTACTGCCGCATGCAAGCTTTTAATTCTTCAACTATACTCGTAAGGTAAGTAACTGACAAGTAATACCACGACGAAATCATTGAGAGCGCCGAGCGGCGAGTACTAGGGCTGCCAACTGAGCACTAAGGATAACAGCCGTGACTCGTCAGCGACGGCCGCGAATTTTTTTTTTTGTTGCTTTTTGGGGCCCGGAGCACTCCATCTTGTCAGGCCTAAGCAAGCATGGACAGGCGCTTCAGGCCCGATCAACTCTGACCAGGTGCTTCAGACACGATCAGACACGATCAGACCTGGCCATGCCTGAGCAAGCCTGCCAGTACCGTTTTGTCTCTGATCAGGCGGGGTCGGCCTGACGTGGCTGACCAGGTCTGACACAGCTCGAAAGAGCCTGACATCTTCATTGCAAGAATTCCGACACATGGTTTGAGCATGTGCGGAAAATTTTGGCAGTCTGAGGGCTCACCGAGGTTGCCGTGGGGCTGCCGGCCGGGAAAGGCCGAAATGTGGCGCAATTTGGGCAGAATTTTTGATGTTTCTGTCCATGTGCGGAAATTTTGGAAAATTTTGGCCAAAACGTGTGCGGAAGAAAACCCAACTTTCGGTCAAAAAACGGAAATGACATTTGGGTGTGTTGTCAGGGGTCCTACAGACCCTCTGGGCGACTCTGCACAATAAAAATGCACTCATGGTCCGGGCCGCCAGTCGGAGCTGTCGAACAGTCTGTGAGAATTCTGTGGCGTACAAAGAATAATGATAAGGCAGAGGTGATGAGCGATTCTGGACTACTCTTTGACAGCTGCTGTGGACGAGAACGAGTCCCGGCCTTGGGCCTTGGTTCCGGTCTGTGAAGATTCCGTGGCGTAGAAAAAAAGGAGCGCAACCGGGGATCGAACGCGGTAGCCACATGTAAGTTGCAGGGTCCGTGCCGTGATTGGCAAATACAAAGCAGATCGAATTAGACTTGGTCACTTGGACTTGAACCACATTTTTCTATTTCTGGAGATACAAATCGTCGCGCACCCATCTCGCACTGCACCGGGTGTTCTGTCGGGAAAAGAGGGGATCTCTGTTTGTGTCTGTTCAACTGTTCAATTCGTGGTTGTCAGGCATAGACGCGAACTTTGTCGCCTTACGCCAGCTGGTACGCGATTATGCATGTCAGTGTCTGGAATGTGCTCCATGTCTCGATTGCAGCGCCATGTCGGATGATCTAGTTTCTTCATTGCCTGCTTGCCTGTCTTGCGGAGCGCCATATCTCTCCCAACCTACGACTCCTGCTTTTACTTCTCCGCTCTACGACGCCCTTTCGACCTCCAATAGTCCCGTATCTGAAGCAGACGCGCAAGTCATTTGCGAGGACATCATTCCAAATGCGCTGGAAATCCTTGACCGCCTGGCTGAAAGGCAGGATGCACTCGACGCCGTCATAGCTGAGATGTTGGCCGAGCGACATCGTCTGGAAGCAGAGGAGGAACGGCTAGAAACACTGGTTTCCCGATCTCGAGGATTTCTAACCGCCTTTCGCCGTTTCCCTGTGGAGGTTTTAACCGAAATCTTCCACTGGCACTGTACCCACGATAAAGTTGATGTGTTCGACGTTCGGGCGGGTCCGTGGCTGCTCAGTCATGTGTCTTCTCACTGGCGAACATTACTCCACGCTACCCCCAAGCTGTGGGCATCCCTCAACCTCGGCCATCATTCTACGCAACGATTGTACACTCGCCCCATACCATGGCGCGACATACTGTCAACTTTTCTACAACGCTCCGGCGCATATCCGTTGTGTATCGTGTTCGCGGCCTATTCCAGCTTTGATTCCCTGGCCAATGTTTTTCGAGAGTGCCTGGACTACCTGATCCAGAACTCTTCTCGCTGGAGGCATTTCTCTCTCAACGTCCAGGGAGATTGGCGCGTCAACCTACCCTCTGTTGGTGGAAACCTCCCCATGTTGGAATCCCTCTACCTCAACTTTTTTGGGAGTAACAACTTGGCGTCATCAGACCCCCCTAGTGTGATCAGCTTCTTCCAGAATGCACCCCTGCTTCGCGATGTTGAACTCATGGGAACCGACCATGTAATCGTTGATCTTCCTTCGTCTCGGTTGACCAATCTTCGACTTTACGGTTACTCTGGATTACTCACTGTGAAACGGGCTCACGGCCTTCTGCGACAGTGCCCGCAGTTGGAGTCGCTCACATTGCTCAATGCATTGCCCGATTCCGACGACCCCAGCTCGCAAGACCTTGACCGTCACCCACTCGACATCGTCTCGTCCCCGATTCGTCAACTCCACGTTTCTTCTTCGAATGACTCTCGCTCATTTCGGTGGCATACCATATTCGATTCACCGTTGCTCGAAGATCTTCGAGTCGACCGCATCCATGATTATCGTCCCATGATGGAATTTCTACGACGTTCGGGCTGCTCGCTGAGGCGTCTTCACCTCTCTTTCAGGGCGGCTGAACCTTCACATGCTGATTTGTGCCACACAGTACGGTCATTAAACACACTTGAGAGTGTCACTCTCGAGACGACGTTTGTCGACCAAACTTTCAAAGCCATTCGAGAAGATGACTTGACGAGCGCGCTACCAAATCTCACGTCATTTGTGATATGCAATGGCGACGAGACCGTGGTCGTTTACTGAAGTTGCATTTAGAATTCAATTGTCGTTATTCGCTGAAGCTACAGTTGTATCGCTATTTCTATAGTTTCTACTGTTCATGATCAATGGTAGACGGTACGATGTGCTTTACAACGACCGACTTTGACTGCGAATAGATATCCACAGTGAATATCCTGAGGCTCGGTAACAGCCTCGACACTTCCTAAAACGGCATCTCCTGCAGAAAGGTCTTCCAATTCTCATCCCAGACACCACATTGTTCGGACCTCCGCCTGGTTGCAACAATGCTCACCTCTCTCAAATTCTGTGCTACGCGAAAGACATCGCGCAATCCCGTCAAGAATCCTGCGCTGCGTACCACATCGATTTCGAGCTTTCTCAGCTGCACACATGCCGATCGCTCGACAAACGATGCTGCGTGCTGCATGTCCGTGACCCATGAGAGGCGCAACTCCTCCAGGGACGGAGCAGTAAAACACCCAAGCAGAAGTGGATCCCCAATCAGTTCCATGTCGAGGCGTCGGAGATGTTGCGCAATAATGGGGGTGGGGGGCGATTGGAATGCACCTCCGTGCGTAATGTCATCGTACCCTACCCGGAGATGTTCAAGATCTGAGCACTCGGAGAGCATATAGTACGCTTGCAACATGGCGAGTGCCCGTACTCTCTCTCATCACCTACGCAATGGTACAATATGACGCTGAGCACAAGCGTAAATTTTCGCGAGTTTCTCTAAACGCTTCACTCAACACATGTCTGACCTTCGTCGGCAGTCAATCTTTCTGTTCACTGTCCTGAGGTTGTCGCCGTCGCTACGTTCTACTTGACCTTAGTGCTCACTCGTTTGCAGTGTAACACTTGGCAGTCGAATACTAATCCCGTTTATATGCATGCAACATGTATACGTATACGGGATTCACGAGCGTCCCAGTTGCATGGACAACTGGACGGCTCTCATCACCTCGCAGCTACTTGCAGAATTTCGATGGAACGTTGCTAGATTCACGTCACTTTTCCTCACATTATACTGGCTCGTTGGGTTCGATGTATCGCGGGGTGGGTAAACCTACCTCATATTTGGCATGGTCTATTCCTTGTACTATATGTCACTTGCCTTGGTTTATTTCCATGATTTCTGACTCGCAATCATTACAGACTGTGGCTTCGATGGCCCCCAGACACGAGATTGCCGTAGTTCTGTTCGCACCCATCTTCGCATTCGTGATCATATCGTCAGTGTCTTTGAGCAATGAGCAGTGCTCCTTTTGGTCTTCTCATTGTTCACATTATACTTAGCAACGGTGTTATTCTGCCGTACCGCCACCTTGGTTTGGCGGTGGATGTATCGCGTATTGCTTTTTACATACCTCCTGGAGGGTGTCGTTGGTTAAGGTAGGCCACTGGCATTATGCTTCGTTTTGTCTGAGGATACCAAAAAGCTATTACCATCAGCGGTCGGCCGTCACCAACTCGAATGTGCTGTTCTCAAATTTGTCACCGTTGCTTTGAACCCTCTGCTCAGTTTCGCAAGCGGATACCTCCAGAACCCCGACCCAATGCGCGCCTTCTGTTCATTGGGGACGTGCACCAACGAGTCTCTTCTGGCAAGTTTCAATATGGTGTATCGACATCATTGGTGATGTTGATCTATGTATGTGGTGTGGTGTCCACTGTGAGTCGACTTCGCCTCGATGTGATGCATCTCTGATATTTTGCTTGCATGTAGATCGGGATGGTCTATCTGTTGACGTATTTTTTTTTCGTATACACAAGTCTCTTCGAGTACCCAAAGTCTTGCGAAGCCATTGAATGTGATGTTCGATAGTCACTTATCTTATGGTGCATAAGTAATCAGTTATGCGCACTGATTTTTTCGTAAGAGAAGTCTTTCCACTGAATCAGACAATCTCCTAATTGCGAACTTTATAAACCTGGTGTGTGTGACACCTCAACGTCAGTAAGTCGGACCAGTCCAGCTAACAGCTCTCGACGGTTTATCCTCGTAGAAGTACACCATCTTTGAGGGAATGCTTGAGGACATGGCATCTGATGGTGGCAGTCGCGCAGGGACTCTTGAAGAGAGGGCAGACGTGTCATAGCGACGACGCAGTACTTCGCTATGCTGAACGTGTATTCGCCACCTACTAAGGGCAAAACCTACTAAGGGCAAAGCCTCCTGTGGGCATAGCACTCATCGCGTTCTTTTCATCGTCAAACGCAGCTAAATCAAGGGATTCCTGAGGGTGCACCGTTCATAGAACAAAGCCAAGCTCCGGAGCATGGAGGCTGTAGGTGTCGTGGGTGAGGTACGAGCTCTTCGAGTATGCCTGGGGAAGACTAAGCCGACATCGGACCTTGGGAGGGCAAGAACACAAATCGCCAACGACACAACATGGTCGAGAACACCGGAACGTAGGCCGTCGTACGTGAGCGTAAGCAGGCGTAAGCGTATGCCCGGACCTTTGGGGCGTCGCCCATACGTAGCGGCCCAAAATAGGCTGAGCGTGGGAGTTACAACCGAAAAGGGAGATCATCCGCATCCCGCCCTTGCCCAGGGGCAATCATGGTTTGCCCGCTCTATTCCCAACTGCATCCTGCTTTCTCCAACTTTGTCTCCATTGTTCAGCTAGAGCTCACTGTTCCAGGAAAGGCCATCTACCAGCCTGAAGCACCAGTTTTCTCGTCTCTCCGGACAAAAGTATGGCCAGTGCCGACTATTTTGGATCGGCGAGCCGTCGGCGTACTCTTTCTCCCGCCGTGCACAAGTTAAGCCGGGACTGAGCATGCTGAACTGTTCCGCCGCCCACCGCTACCCAGCTGGGGCTACTCAGATGGGGTGACGCCTTAAAATATCGCCCCCGGTCGACTCCATGTCCCCCAGAATTCTTTTCTCCCTCCTGCTCTCATCTTCCCCCAAGCACCCCTAGCCATGGCCCCTCCGAATATGATAGCGGGGAGCGCTACCCCGGCATTGCAGCACGGTGAGCAGCGTTTCGGTGTGGGCGCAAAGAGATGATGTACTGACGCAACTTTTTGCAGGCAAGCCGGTCATTACTGGTCAATCCGAGCATGTCGACAACTTCGCGGGCCCTTCGGACTCCCAGCCTACCTCGGCGACACAGACACCTGCAATCTCTGCCGTCAGCAGCCGCGTCTCTGGCAAGGCCAATGCCCCGGATAATGTCATTCTTGTTACTTTCGAGGAGAACGACCCCAACGATCCTATGAACGTATGTTGCTTCGCTCCGAATATTCTTCGGCGGCGACTGATTGGGCTCTGCAGTGGTCCCACGTCAAGAAGTGGCGCATCACCATCTTGTTGTGCTTGATGTGTCTTTTCATGTACGCCTCTCAGCTCGACGGATGCCACGCATGCTCATATTTTCTTAGTGGTCTCGCCACTGCCTCTTTCTCTGCCGGTATCACGGACATGTGCAAGGAGTTCGGCGTCGCTACCGAAATTGGTCAAATCGGAATGTTCGTTTTCAACGGTGTGTTGTTTTCTGTCTTTGCTGTTTTTCACCATTCTAAATATCCTATAGCTTCATTTGCCGTCGTTCCTATGTTCCTGGGCCCCCTCTCCGAGTTCATTGGCAGGAACCCCATCTACCTCGGCTGCTACGCGCTTTTCACCGTCTGGTTCATCCCCATCGCACTAGCCAAGAACATCGAGACGGTCATCATTGCTCGTCTCCTCTCTGGATGTTTCGGTGCGGCTGGTACCACTATCATCCCCGGTACTCTTGCGGATATCTGGAACACGAAAGAGCGTGGTCTCCCTGTCGCCCTTTTCAGTTTCGTCGCTGTCTTTGGAACGGTCGCCGCTCCCCTTTACACTGGCTTCATTAACGAGAACATTGGTTGGCGTTGGATCGAATGGGTCCGTGATGTGTTCTGTGTTCGCCAAATCTTAACTGACCTTCTGCATAGATCCAGCTGATCTGTAACGGGTGCTTACTCGTCGTCGAGTTGATCTTCCTTACCGAAACGCGTGGAAGTCTGCTCCTCGCCAAGCATGCGAAGAAGCTTCGTGCCGACACTGGCGATGACCGTTATCGCGCACCATCTGAACTTGAGACCCCGTCCCTTGGTTCTCTCCTGTATGCGTCTACCACCCGCGCATTCATCCTCCTCGCCCGCGAGCCAGTCGTCTTTTTCTTCTCCCTCTGGCTCGCCTTCGCCTGGGCTATCATCTTCCTGTTCTTCGCCGTCATCCCCCTCACGTTCCAAAACAACCACGGCTGGAGTCAGGGAATCACCGGCCTGGTCTACATCTCCTCCATCCTTGGTTGTATCTTCGCGTTCGGTGCTTCATTCCACCAGAACGCCGTGTACGCAAGGATACGTGACCAAAATGGCGGTGTTCCCAGTCCTGAGGCCCGCTTGTGGTGGAGTCGCGTTGGTGCTATCTTGTTGCCCGTCTCCTTGTTCTGGTTCTCGTGGACCCAGTTTTCCAGCGTTCACTGGATCGTGCCGACGCTGGCTCTGTGCCCCATGGTGTTCTCCATTTGTACGTCTTTTGTTCCCCGATACAAACTTGCCTAAACGTTTTTCACAGACTTGATCTTCGACGCCGTACAGAACTACCTCGCTGATGGATACGGCGAATACGCATCGTCTGCCATCTCCGCTCAAGGCTTTATTCGTAACATGCTCGCTGCCTCTTTTCCGCTGTACAGCACCCAGATGTTCACGAACATGGGCTACCAGTGGGCCGGAACGCTCTGTGCCTTAATCGCCACCGTTATGATTCCTTTGCCTGTGAGTCTCCATCCGTGTCTCGACGCTTCTTTCGTACTTATATACCCTAAGTTCATTCTCATGAAATACGGAGAGCGCATTCGCGAACGTTCCCCTTACGCCGCCGCTACCACCGAGCTTGCGTCCGCTGTCACTGCTCCTCCCATGAACAAGCGCCATAGCGAGATGGTCTCCACGCCATATGCGAAGAAGAGTGGCACGCACCACGATTCGCGGTTGCTCGATACGCAGATCCAGTCTGTCGAAGAGAAACACGCATGAACGATTTCGACGCCTCAAAATGTAGACATTATAGAGTATAGACACACCCTAGAGCGCTTCTAGACTTAATGTTGTATGCTTTGCCTGCTGTTATCACTGGTTCTTTCATTTGCATTGCTATCAGTATCACATCCCCTCTCATACAATGCTACACCATCATAAACATAATACCTTAATAATGACTCAACGTTTTGCCCATCGTTCGTTCGCGAAGATATCCTGAAGCATGCAGAGATGTTTCAAGCTGATAGGCATAAGGCTGGCTTAGGGTGAAGTGCATATTACAGCGTGGATGCGCGCAGGTATGTAACCAAAAGTAGTCAAAGCCCCGATGCTCTCGAGACTTTGAGGCCTAATAGTGAAGCACAGGACGTGAAGTGGATGCGCACCGCATTCACAGACGCCAACTTCGTGAGGCAGAACGGACATAGATAATGCCGCTTGACGTGAACCCCTTCCAAATGAAGTACAAGCGCTCGTTTGCTTGTATAAGAACGATGACAAGGGACACACTCTGCCTTGGGGTTCTTGCCTGTCGTTTCATCATGATGTTCGTTGACGTGGGCAATGAGATCCCGCCCCAGAATTCCGTCTATGCCACACCCCAGAGGACAAACTAATTCCGCGTCGTCGTTCACAGATATGGAGTAACAGACGTCGATTCCGGTGATAGCGAATGCTTCTGAGAGAATGGCCTTTGCTGCGCGCCCCAAAGCTACTGGCTCAAAGTCAGGCGGACTGCGACGAGAAATGAGCCATTGCGGGAAAGAGATAGCGCAGCGGAGGACGTACCAGCTGTGCGCCAGCTGTTCTACAGGGAAAAAGCCGTTGACCTTGGGCTCGGGATGTCGATGGTGATATGGAGCGGGACGCCTTGACCTACGACCAACATGAACATACACGAGTATCAGATTTACAAAAGAACGAACTTCCGTCGGCCTGCAATGTCGCTGGCCGTACGTGTGAGTCCTTGACTGGAAGGACTGGGGGGATTAGTCTGGACAGGACCAGAGCCCCCTGCTGTCCAGTTTTGCCATTGAAGCTCGAAGTCGGAGCTGACGAGCTTTTGCTCCAGGTTATCGCCAAACTGTACACCTCCACGACGTTGTCTTTTGAACGCGGCCGGCCGGCCTCGCTTGGAAATGTCGACAGAGGTCCGGGGTTGAAATAATGAACCTTCGGAAAGACGAGGATTTCTTTGCGTCTCTGAGCTTCATCATCGATGTCAGTGAATCATGACGGTAGAAGTCGTGAATTACTCACTACAACGCCGGCGGCGGCGCCGGAAAGATTAGCGTTGCAGGTTGAGCTGAAGCGAAGCCATCGAGCAAGTAAGATTGGGAATCTTTGAGTACCATCATGCTGTCATCCACGCTATTTGTGAGTCGATCAAACTGCACATACAATCGAGATACTCACTCGAGATCTGCCAGCTGAGATGGCGGCGCCCCGCGCAACATCTCTGATACAGACGGCAGGGTCTGGCTCTCTGTGTCTCTGAGTAAACAATGTGAGCTGTGCACATTAAAGTCGAGAGGGATCGCGTACGAAGAGATACTTGAAGGAGAATCCAATTGAAAAGGCATGACAGCAACACGTTGGTACTATATCGATGATGAGGACGCAAGTAGGGTGCAAGTGGCTGCTTGAGCGCACTCTTATATAGCCAGACACGGAGCGCGTCGCACTGTGTTTGCAGGGTCAAGATACTCTTTCCTATATCAGCAGATGTCTTCAAGTTCAGGGACGGACAATGGTGTGCGACCAGCGCGTCGCATGCCACTTTGGGAAGAAAATCGCGAAAGTGGCCTTTTGACTGTCGGCGTGATTGAAGAGAACAAACGTACGGACCAGGCATCAAAGAAGGCCGCATTCATGTGAAATTTCATGGACGAGAATGCCAGTGCCAATCTCCTTCGAGTTATCGTAAGTGGCGGCACAGATAGTGCCTCTGAATGTGAACGGTGTCCAAATGGCTCTTCAGCGACGTTCGGTTCGTGTACGACAGTTGACAAGAGACGCAGTCTGACTTCAACTTCTTGCCCGTTTTATCGCGATGGTGTTCTTGGACATGAGGAATAAGATCTCCCCCTCGAATGGCAACGTCGACACAACCCAAAGGGCACTTCAGCTCGAGGTCGTCGTTCTCTGACCTGCTGTAGCACGTGTCAACGCTGACGATAGCAAATTGCTCCTTGAGATATGATTTTGCTGCGAGCCCAAGAGGGACTGGGTGATACCCTTGCGGACTGCAGGGAAGATGTCACACTGAGACTGGTGATGGGAAGAAGAAGTCAGGAGATCACGTACCAGGGTTGAGCAAGCTCATCGATAGGACCCGGAGGGAGTTTTGGGCTCGAGAGGTGAGGATATGGCGTGGGACGTCTCGACCTTGAGTTTTGTCAGCATGATGAATCTACATGGCTCAAGATACGTACTGCCGACGGGCCGCCAATCCACCTATTGGACCGTCAAACCTGTGACTGGCAGAAGGACTGGGGAGGTCTTCGACAACACCGTAATCCGTCGGTGTCCACTGAACCTCAGAAGTGCTCAACTTCCGCGGCAGGTTATAACCGAAGTGAGTGCTATCATACTGATTCCGTCCAAATACGAACATATTCGAAGGTAGTGGAGGTTGAACTGGGGCGGCAAACAGAGGCTGGTATAGAAGAGATGTCGGCGGCAGCGACTTTCCTTCGTTCTTTGAACTTTGAGGTGATTAGAAAGACATCTATGTTCTCAGTGAAATGACAGACTATGACACTTCGCCCATGTCTGCAAGGAGCGCCGAAGGATGGGAAGGCGCGCTCGACGACGGAAAGGTCTGATGCAGTGAAGAACGGAAGTCAAAGCGTTCGCTAAGAGTAGAGCTTCGGGACATGAATACGAGAGCAGCGCAATACAGATGTCGACATACGTGTCGGAGTTAGTTCCGGTGAAAGTATGGCACTCGTAATATCGCGCATCAGATGCGGACGGTAGGCTCGGTGCTGCACTGCTAGACGCAGTCAGTAAGAGGTCGAAATGATAAAGAGAAACCTTACAAGGTGCTGTGAGAGTCAAAGTTAAAATGCATATCAATGAGGTAGATGTGTTGAAGACGACACGAAAACAAGCCCAAGGCATCCACCTACTTATGCGGATAGGCCGCGTCGCGTGTTTTCAACCACTGGCAGACATTTTCAGCGTGCTCAGGGGCGAACAATGGTCTTCCAGTCCTCCAACATACTGATGGGTCCATTTCCGTACAACAAACAAATGCTTTGAAGTTTGACGGTCAATGCCAGTGGAGAACAGGGATACTTTCTCCGTAGGGATGCACATTATCGGTCATTCACTAGGGGGATTAAGTAATATCAGGGTGTCCTAAATTCAGCCGGAACCGGATTGTGAATGTTAAATTTATAGGCCATCTTGGATCTCCTTTTATAGCTAGCATATCACAAATTTACAGGACATCGCCAACAGGCAGAAATGTGTGCACTATTTCTAATTTGGGCCCTATTTCCGGGCGCCAGATATATGGGTGGAACTTGTAATAATTAGTGGATATGCCGCCGCGGCAAACATATTGGAAAGCCAGATTACGCGGCCAATCCCTGGCCCTCGGCAACTTATTGGATATTTAGAATTTCTGTCCAATATCTGCCGGCTGGATACCCGATCAATATTTCTTGTATTCATCGGCTTTACGGCGCCAAGGAATGGGTTGGAAACTTCGAATGGCAGGGGGGCCCATAGTCCAAGTTTGCCCCGGCCCGAGAGCCTTAATTCCCTTTGCCGGTAAATGGGGCGGGAACTCTCACAAAACTTTAAATACTGAATGCATGTAGAGTGCATCTGCAGGCACATGAAAGTCAAATTATATTCATACTGGCGGAACATGCCGACATCGGGTGGCGGCAGTATCCCGATGTCTCGACATCCGGCGGCGGCAATATCCCGATGTCTCGACATCCGGTGGCAGCAATATCTCAATGTCTACAGTGGCATCACGCGCCATTTTCTCCTTGACACCGTCTGCAAGTACAGGCAGAGCTCAAAGTCGGGAAGCAAATCATACGCGCTGCAGCGCGCGGGCCAACAAACTTTGGCGACTTCTGGTGGCAACAGTATCTCGTTGTCTCGACACCCATTGTATCCCCGACTCTAGACCTGAGGCGGTCCTTAGACTTGTCTCTTAAATCTAAGGACCCAGGTCTACCCCGACTCGACAAGATTGAAGAAGCACGGGGGGATTTTCTTTCCAATCTATCACCCTCTTCGTTCGCATTCTCAGACGTCGAGGACCTCAATCGAACACATTCTCGATACTGACGGAACCTGCCGAGATTGAATGGCTGCAACATCCCGACGTCTCCGCCTCTTCTGTGGATGTCGGCCCTTCCTCCTAAATTATCTGTGTGCTCGTCGCCAAATGTCTCATCGAAAAATGTGTGTTCCGACGTCGATAACACATTCGCAATACTGGCATAACCTGCTGACATTGGATGGCTGCAGCATCCCGACATCCCGACCTCTTCTGTGCACGTCGGCACTTCTGTGGCTCACCATAGACATGGAACTCATGGTACAGGAATTGCGATCCTGACTTTGCAGCGACTTTGTAGCAGCATTTCGCCATGATTTTTCTGAGTCCGCTGCAACGCTATGCGCTGCAGCGCTTTCTGTATTCTATGTACATCATACTAGCTAATACAGGTGTTCTTATACAAGAATTGAGTGTGGCAGCGCGCTGCAATGCCTCCAGGACCCTAGTTCTCTCCAAACCGCCCTCAGCGCTGCAACGCGCTCCAGCGCCCATCTGAACCAGCAGTGAAACTGGTCGCTGCACGCTGCAGCGCGGTCGAACACACCACCCGACCATTTTGATGTCTTTGGGTGAGATCCTGAGCGCTGCAATGCCAAAATGCCCTCTTCGAGCCGGCTGCAACACTGCAACGCTCTCCAGCGCCCAAGGGAGCTAGCAACGAGACTGGTCGCTGCACGCGCGCTGCAGCGCGGTCCAACACGCCACGCGACCATTTCTTGGACCATTCCGCTGCAACGCGGGTGGCTTGACTACGAAGGCCTGTCACCTACTATCCCACCCAGCGCGCCCGCCACCGCATGTCGTGCCGCACCTCTGGTCTTGATATTTACGTCCTCCAATGCCGCGTCTTTTTCTATCTTCGAACGATTCCCTGTCCTCGGCTGCTAGTCCTGCCATTGTGGGCGCAGAGGCGAGTACGTAGCGAGAAGTGATCGTTTATGGCGGGAAAAGGAGGCGGGATGGGTAGGAATGATCTTCGCCGTCTTCTGTGTATCATCCTTTTTGATGATGCAGATGTTTGAGCCACTCCTAAATCCTAGCAGATTCGAAGTCAGACACTGGAAAGACTATAGACAAATCACCTTGCGTATTGTGCGGATATTCATCTCCTCTGGCAGCTCATTGGCAAGGAGCAGGAGAAGCATGGGGATGATGATAGTCGTGGGTAAAGAGAGGCGGTCGAACAATGCCACTTTGATGCTACTAGAGGTCTTTGCGCACAATAAAATCGAATATTATTATAATCGGGGATTTCTCGAATCGTGTAAGATAATGCAGAACAATTTGAATATCTGGTTTCTCCAAGAAAATATCGATAGATATGCCGCGTTGCAAACTTCGCCAGCGACCGAGCGCATTCCTGCCCACCCACTTCTCCCATTTGAAACGTGAATCCGGGGCTCAGTTCGCATGCCGTTTGGAATTGACGAGTCGATGCACCTCGCGTCTGGGAGGCTCCGTGCTGTAGTACGCCGCGTCGAAGTCCGATACAACAACCGGCCAAGTGCCGCTGTGTTCTCCAAGAAACGTTTCCCAGCCCGGAAATCTTACACCTCGTCTATGAAGATCTCGTACGAATACAGCCATCGGCAAACATAATCTGAAGGAGCATTAGATAAAGCGATGATTCGGGCTACATGACGCACCGCTCAATATGCCTCTGCCTATTGCTAGACCGACTAGCGCAATCAAGGGGACGCTCATCCATCCAAGGATGTCCCAAGCCTGTACCATGTATGCCACTACAAATGATGAGGGGCAAAGTAGGGTGATTTGTCTCATGACGCACCTGCGAAGACATAACACGCCAATCTCGTTAATCCCGCTACACAATCCATATAGACCAGCAGCGTCAAGCCGCCTCGCTGTGCCTTTCGGAGCACCTCGATCCTACCAGCGGCACCAGCCTCGAACCTTCCGTCAGCGAGTTGATGAAGAGTCCAGGCCAGAACAACGGCCATGGTGACGAACGCGTGCAACTTGAGACAGGCGCGATTGACGTGTGTCCATTTCGAATCCGCGCCCAGAAGACCAACCAACGTCGCCGTCATCAGTGCGACTAATTTATGGAGATCTTTGACGGAATTGTCGTATTGGTCCAGGATCATGCGGAAGTCGTCGTCGTTGTGGCAGAGCGCCAAACGCGCCCGAAGGTGGCAGCCTGGAAGTTGCATTCGAATTGTGGGTACGTGAATTCCTATTGTTCCGAGGATGAGCAGCGAAATATGTCCTCAATGCCACATACCTTCCGATGTGCTTGACGGTCTGCGATGACAGCCCTGGGCACAGCATACGGTCATAACGGATATATCGGAACCGGTCCGAATTCCGTCCACATTGCAGCTCGCATATCTCCGGTCGCCATTCCCAAGTCATGACATCAACCACGTATCCCGACTTGGAGAGTTTTGTTTCTCCTGATGATTTCGAAGAAGTTGTCCTGTCGGCCAAGGCCGTACTTTTGACGAGTCGACTTGGCGAAGAGTTCCGACGGAAGCAACAGGTTTTGTTTCTCGACGACCGCCTTGTCGGCTTCAATATCATCTACAAGATTCTCCAGAGCGGGAAGGTCCTGGAGCTGCACCTGTCGAAAGGCCTTGATGTCTTTAAGCAGATTGCGATGAGCTTTTCGACATTCTCTTCGGCTGCGTAGCTTCGAATGTCTATCAAAAGTTCTGCTCTCACAGCACAGTTTCAGTGAGGTCCTTCCGCGTATGGCAATGATGAACTTACTGCTTCTCTTGAATCGCCAAGCCTGTGCTAATCCAAAACCTGCAACGTCTTGCCCTTTTTCGTGACACGCGTGTGTTTCTCTTCGACCTCTAGACTGTTCAAGATTTCGTCCTTTCTTGGTACTGGACGAACTCATACCTCAGTGAACGCACATGGACCAATCCAAGACATGACCTACACCTCGCTAAATGAAGTCGAAATGGGCTTTCCCATTGCTGCTTCTCCGCGTCTGTTAAGCCTTCTTTCTTGAGAAGCTCTACCCAGGGAACGTGTTCGTCACTGTGCTTCATCCATGACTCCACGCGCTCTCGACCTAGGATACGGGAGCTTTCCACGAACTGCGACATCTTCTTCGCCCTTTTCGCGTGAGATGTTTGGTCAGAAATTTCACTAGGAACGATCAGTTCCAGTCAGTTTGACAGACTGAGACGCTCACCCATCCCTTCAACTTGGCGCCAATTCCAATAGTTCTCAAAGTCATTAACTTTGTCGTGGCGATGTCCGTGATTCATCTGCCGTGTATTTCCGACATCTTGCTTGCCCTCGGCCCAACTCTCCTCTCCGCGGGTTCGCGCGGCGCCACGAAGGAAGCTTAAGTTGAACTTGAATTTACAGTCGTCGATATGTCCGAACAGATGCATCTTTGGTACGAGCAGGTAGATGATGTCGATAATGTATGCGATCTTGAAACGCTTCCTCGGGTTGACGAAGAATTGACAGGCGACGTCGTAGGCGAGCAGGATGCGGCAAAAGGACTTGGCGGAATGCAATTTTTTAATGATAGCGGACATCATGAACTGTCTGAGGGCTCGGGCGATGGCGAAATCGGCGTTGGAGAACCTAGCCGGAGACGGCCTGTAGACTTACCGTTCGCCCTTATGCAGGTCTACCATAGATTGAAACATACAGTGACGTCCGCATACTACCCCGATAACTCCTGTTATAACGCAACCCTGGAACTTCATCTTGTTCTGCATCTCGATAGCATTGAACTTCGAGCAACTTGATTTCTGCAACAACACGTCAGGGTACATGTCTGACTGACTGTGATGCGTACCTCTTCATCTGTGAGCACATACAGATCACAGTAATCGTCGTATTCGGAATCGAGTGGAAAAAGTCCTCTTCCGGCCCAGAGCGATACATCGTCTGGATCGTCCACCTTATCCAGACGTTGGAAGCTGAAGTGACCGTCTGCGCTTAGACTAAACTGAACCGTGTAGCTGCGGAAACTTTGCAACTACAGGGAGTTTGATCAAGGAGACGATCAACTCGCATGAATTTCTCTGGAGCGCTGTCGGCTTCTTGTGCTGAGATGTTGAAACGGCGCGTCGGACACGCAAAGCATGGTACCACCACCGAACCTGGAGCTCGATTTGCAAAGGCAGGTAGTCTGTCGATGCCGTGGATCTGCCCACTTCGCTTATAGCCATAGAGGCCGACCATATCCTGTGAGCTCGGATGAACTGGCAAAACATATCCTACACAGGGGAACCAAGTCAGCGTCCGTCTTCGAGGGAGCTTAGGAAAGACAATCATTACCTTTGTGTCGCCCGGGAAAGCGTTGGCCGTCTTTCGTCGCAAGGCCGCGACGTAATCATAGGCCGACTTTTTCGGTGTGAGGGAGTGCAGGTGAAAGTCCCGCATGACGTCGATGCGCGGCTCCTCCGACAGACTTCGCCACTTTTTGTTCGTAATCGTTTGAGTCGGTTGGATGATGGCTAGTCAGTAATCAGTCCGGGTCGTGCATTACGACAATTTATCTCTAACCATTGTTAACAGTGCGAATATGCTGGCAAAGTCCTTCGGCTTGAGGTTGTTCGAAGGGGGAGTAGGAGTAGGAGTGTAAGGGGATCGAGAAAGTGGAGTCAGTGGTGGTGGTGGTGGGAGCGCTCCGCCTCTCCCGACGTTGTAGTTCCCGGTGACAGTATCAGGAGGAGGACCACGATAGCCACGAGGAGGATAAGCGGCAGTGAAACCTTGTGATCCAGAAATAGCGTTGTGAATCTAATGCCCATGGAAAGAAGGCGCAATTCTGACAGGTTTTTCGGCATCAGCTGCTGAAGCGTCATAGTCAGCTTGGAAAAGACTAGTTTCGTATTTGAGCGAAGTACGCATGAGATGCAAGGTGAAAGATACTGTCTTCCATGTAGCCTACAGTCGTCTCGAGACCTGTGCATGAATTGAATGTCGTCAAGGCGAGGCATCTACAGCCATTTGTTTGGAGGAACAGTGCCTCCATTCGATCGGACTGCTCTAAGGAAGATGAGACGAGCATCTACCACAGGGATGGGAAAGCATACCGTCCAGGACGTTGCACATCTTGATTTTGACGTCGAGATAAGTCAACTTGGTGGCCCGAACTTGGGTCAATTGCTTTTCCGTGTGTTTTCAGCTTGTTGCTTGTACCCGTTCACGCAAGCGCGATAGCCGTGTTCAGCGCGAAGGTCGCCGATTTCATTGCCTCCTAACTTTTGCGACCGGGCAAAAAACACCGTCTCACTTCCTTGGCGGTGGGCTTCCAAAGCACGATCGGAAGGTGCGTGACAGGATTCTGAGAGATATCGATAAATGAGGCTGGAAGGAAAGGAGAAGAACACAACGCAACCGAATCCGTTGCCAGCCTAACTACTAGGTGAGTTTCTTCCCAGTGATCACCTCGATAGGCCAATGATGAGCTTTGGGGTTGTAATCACCAGAGTCCCTCTACCGGCGAGCGCCAATCCTTCTAGATTGTTGGCCACTTGAGGAGGCTGTGGTGCAACGACTGTTGGGCTCCTGTGAGCTCGAAATCATTTTATTTCGCGTGACTTACTGTGGCCTTGACCAAGGAGCCAAGATGGCTGCGTTTTCTGGCTGGATAAGGCGTGCGCAGAAAAACGGCCTCCACTAGTCCAAGCTTGACGAGGAGCAGAGGCAAGGGAGAAAAGGCTGACTAAGCAGCTGCAGCCTACCTTATTACCCAGGCCGAAATCAAGTTTCCGAAGATGTCGGAGACTCCGTTTCAGGCCAGCACTTGTGTTTTCGGCAAGTCGTTCGCACGATTTTCCTCTTGGCTTCTCGACTTCATCATCGCACATTCCAAGTCGGTAAGTATTTCTTGACACTTAGAATCCCCAAGATTTGGCTCCTTGCTCCTGACTGTCTGCAGAATAGTAATACTGACATGTCCTAGCCTCTACCAATATGACTAAGTTGTCGGTGTAATAATGGGGCATAATCCCTTTTCTGCCTCCAATTTTGCCGTTGGGGGTCTTACTTTGGTGGCTATAACAGATCTCACCTTTTAATTTTTGGGAATGCCACTTCCCAGTGTCTGGCTTTCTAACTTCAATCCAACTTGGTATTTAGAGTGTATTACTATATATAGGCATGATAGGCAATGTCTTAAGTATAGGTACTTACACATCATGAAATAAGGTTTGTATAAGAATAACGGCTTCACAAAAAACATTGATACCCCAGTTTTCATCTTTGCACGTAACATCAAAACCATTTGCCTCAAGCAGTGTGCCAACCTCTTCAATATCCTCATCTTTGTTAACAACATGGTCTTGTCAGAAGGATTGGTAAGAATCTCAATATCAGCATCATCTGCACCTTCCTCACCTTAATACCCGTCAATACAGGAGATGTTATCTTCTACATTGCTCGATCAGACTCCATGGTTGACAACAAATATGGCCGGCAAGCGGCAAAACTTGAAACTCAACCCAGTCAGATCTAATGCAATTTGTATTGTTGCACATGACAGGAATTGTCGTCTCAAAAGCGGCAACGCGCAACCCAGAGCCCAAAGCAACTGAGCCTACAAAGTAGCTGAACATCCACTGCTCCAACAGCATTCTAAAAGAAAGGATTGTAGTATGTACAATTAACTCAACTGTCTAAAGAGCCAGCAAAGGGTACAAACATGAATGGATGCGCACATGTGCTGTGCGTGTTCTGTCAGCGCATATCTGTGTTGCGTGCACGCTGCAGTATTGAAGCGTATTGTGTACACACTTGCGCTTCCAATGTGCAAGATTTGCTGCAAGCATCTCAATCTCTGCAATGTTCCTACAAGCACTCCGTATTAAGGATGGAAGTCAGGATGAGGAGTGCAATACCGTGATAATCCCAGCTACGAGAGACACGAGGTCAGACTCACTCTGTCTCTCCAACTTGCTGCTGAAGGTGCCAAGGGCTTTAATAGACAAAACAGCGGTGTTCAAGGCGTCCTAAACTTGGCTAAAGAGGAGGTCGAGAGTGGTGTCATTGGCCTGTTTTTCAGCCACAGCGGTATCTGGGAGGATGTCAGCATGAGAAAACAGCCAAGATAGCCAAACAGACACAGACCAATCTGAGGTAGGACACTGTCAGTGGTCTTCCTGAGTGTGTTGAGATTAGTCACTGTGGACCCCAAACAGGGTGAAAATTACCAGGTCATTCACCCTGTTTAGAGTCTCTTTTCAACCCGTACTGTGGTTAAAATCACCCGGTTGGCCGTGAATTCACCGTCTTCAATGGTGACAGATTCTAGGTGAAGATAACTCTGAAGTTGAGAGGGCGGAGCGGAGCGGAGCCTCTGGATGAGTCCGATATCCCTAGTAGATACCGTTAGCAGAATATGAAAGGTGGTGGCCGCGACGTATGACCGGTACGTTTCGTCTGTGAAAGACTCATCAGGCGGCAGGTCTCTTGACCTAAATAGTGCGATCAAACGCGTGATGTGGAACCACGCGATGGCTGTGTCAGGCACGAAGCGGCGGAGTCAGTAGACTCGACGGCTCTTTATCTCGAACTTCGTTCTGCTATTCTCTTGATCCCGTCCAGCATCGTCGTTGTCTAGGACGACATGCGTGCTTGTATTGGATTGGATCGCTCCAGATCTCGATTACCCGGGTCCAATGACCGTGCTCTGTGCCCTGAGGCAGTAGAAGGTGGTTGCCCACAAACACGGTCACCGAACTGAAGGTGATTTTGACTGTATCTCATGTTAATTCGCGCTGACTGACGCGTCTGATTTGGTAGACGGTCTGAATCTTCCGTTTGTCAGGACGGTCGATACGAATACGGGGTCGGGCGTATTCATATGATGCGTATGTAAGACGCGGTACGACATGAGATGGAGCATGGAGAATAGAACAGTAGCAAAGGTGAGTGATACATTCTACTTATTTTTTAACGGAGCGCTGTAAGAGACGCGCTCGGCGCGTCTCTGAAGGCGTGAGGTTAAAAAACAGTATCAAACTACCGTTGCTGATCGTCGCTATTGTAGCGTTCGATTATCCGTTTATTCGTTTTATTGAATATATCACCCAGTGCTTCCGGTTTCTTGTAGCATGCGAGAAAGCGGTCGGATTGTCTACCAAGACCGCATTCCTCCCAGGCGTATCGGAGTTCAGCCCAGATCGGGTTGAGATCAATCTCGTCCCATACTGGATTGTGGGTGAGTTTCAGTACATATGTTCGACGCTCGCGTTCCCAAGGTGGTATTGGCTGTCGCGATAGGAGTGCGGTAGGGCGCTCCTGAACATAGGACACTTCTGAAACTACGGTTCGAAGCCATTTTCCCGGGTAACCTCGGTCACGAAGACGTTGGATAAATAATGTCTGCATCTTCAAGAAGTCCTCCATTCTTGATGATATCCGCACATAGCGGATCAGCTCTCCACGAACCCAAGCGCGCTTGGATTGTACTGAGTGGCATGATTTCCACGGGATGTAAAGGTAGGAGTTCAAAGCTTTCTGATATACTTGTGTAATGATCCTTGGGCCAGGGAGCTTTGGGAACACGTCTCGAACACCATTTTCGAGAACCACATGAATATCTAAGAAAGGTAGGCGGAATTGTGACATATTCCACTCCATCTTCATGTTCGGGTGTAACCGACCAAACCGCTCACAGAATTCCATAGCGCGTGCCTTGGGTCCGACGACAATAGCGAATGTATCATCGATGAACCTTCCGTAGAATCGGAGACACTGCAAGAACTCGGCGAGGGCTGCACCTTCGTAACCAGCGAGGAAAAGGTTAGCATAGGTCGGCGCAAGCGCTGTACCCATTGCTGTCCCTATCACTTGGTGGAAGGTACGTCCAGCGAATGACGCGTAATTGTATTGGAGCACTAATCTCATCAGGAGAACGGTGAGTTCGTCTAGTGATGAGATCGTGAGTGCAGCCGCGTTTTCAAGTGTGTCGAAACTCATTGAATTAACGCCTAGCATAGTGGCGATCTGCTGTATCCCATCCTCTATGGGGATATTGGGGTACATGGCTACCACATCGCCAGTTACGAGCCATACATCGTCGCCCGGATTAAACTTAACGTCGAGGATTCTTCGACAGAAGGTTTTCGAGTCTGGGAGGATCCAGTCGAACCGGGCAAGGAGTGGACGGATGCGATGGTCAACCCAGGCCGACGCGTTGGCCAGCAGTGTGTCAAAAGTTGGCACAATCGGGCGCCCGGAGGGCGTATCTTTATGGATCTTGGGTATGACCTTCAGAACGGGGACCTTGAACTTACGAGCCTCCACAGGTTCGCATAGCCATTTGTATTGTTGGCTAGTCAGCAAATGTTTCGCGTTATTCAAGATAGCGTGTAACGTGCTGCAGATCAATTCGTGGTCTGGTTCTTCTTCACGGTACGATGGATTGATGAGAAGTTTCAGAGCCATTTCGCTGTACCATGAAGCGGATACAATGCAAAGTCCGAGGTTTTTATCTGCCGGGACGGCGACCAGTTGATTATCTTGTAAGATATTCAGTAGCTTCTTAAGTTCGCGGTGATTAATGTTAGGTTTAACCACCAGGGAGCTTTGCGCTAGGACTTGGCCGCCAATCGCTGCACGGGCTCGAGCAATTGCATGTTCCATGTGTAGAAGGAGAGCTTCAGCTTCTGCGTCAGGACTGGGTATGTGAAACTTCGGCACGTAACGCGGTTGGCCGCGTTCCATGTCTGGGTTAAGTCCTTGCATGATTTGAATAGTGCGTCTCTTCTTCGCTGCCTCTGTGAGTCTTAAACGACGACTGAAGTCGTCGAAACTCTCGAGTGCAGCGTCGACCGTAGTTTTGAACGGTTTGGGAACGAACTTAGAGTTCAACGCCAGGATCTTCATTTGTTCGTAGCTCAGTTCCACTTCTGTTAAGTTATGAAACGATCTATTGATGATCCGTGTATCGTAGAATAATAGAGTCATTTTGGATACAATAAACTGGCGTTGGTAACGTAAAGATGCGGTGAAAAAGAGCGGTGGGTATGTATTCGGTTGTGCACGATGGAACCGCGTCCCAGACGGCGGTCTCCATGAGCTAACCACCCGAAGTTGCTGGACAGGGAGCGACACGTCTAATCGCTGTCGCTTTCGACGGTGCTGGGAGACTTCGTGTGCTTTTTCCCTCTCCTTGCCCGCTTTTCGCCTTTGCCGTTTCCGTTTCCTTGTTCGCCCTTCTTCCCCTTCTGTTCCGTCGCGAATTTCTTCTTGGACGATGGTGCGGCGGGCTTCGAGGTTGAAGCGGCCTTTCCTTTCGTATCCGACGCGGACTTGCCGGTCTTCGTCTTTGTGGAAGAGGATGCCGGAGTCTTGGAACTGGAGGCGGCCTTGTTCGAGTTGTCCTGTTTCTGCTTCTTCGCAGGCGGTTGATCGCTCACGGCAGGGATTCTGGTCTGAAACAAGGTTTCTATTCAATAGCGAACGTTGTTGGTCAGTACCAGCAGGGAATCGAGACGCGAATAACTCACTAAGCTCCGCTATCTCGGTCCGCATCTTGGCTGTTTCGGCTTCGATGTATTCTGAGATAGGCTTTGTAGAGTCGGTCATTTCGACGTCGGCCTGGGCAGCTTGGACGTTGGCTGTCTTCTTCTCCGCCGCGAGTCGTGCTTTCTCAGCGATGACTGACTTGTTGACCCGAAGGTCTTCAAGTGTGCGACGAAGACAGCTACCGATGCCCACGATGTACGGGGCAAATCGGTCACCACTCTCCGGCGCCATGATATTGGCAGCCTTGAGGGTTCTGTCCACCAGAGCGGTCATCTCGGAGGTGGACTCCTTGATGATCAAGCTCACATCCGCTTTGTCGCGTAAGGTGGTCACGGCGACCTCCAACGTGTTAAGATGGAGTTTCGCTATACCCATCTGCGCAAGCTGGATCTGCCGCTCAGCCAACCCTTTTTGCGGCGCACACTGCTTAGTGACCTCTTCGAGAACGGCTTTCGGCAGTATGAGCGCGGGTGGTCTGAATGTGGCAGCCCATTCGGATGGAAGAGAGGTACCGTCTCCGAGCTGGTGCATCAACTTGTCGCGAGCGGCAGTGGTTGTGTCCAAGCTCCGGAGGGTATTCTCGAAGCCGCGCTTAGTCTTGTAAAAGACTTCGCGTAGCAGGGCGACGAGTTCCGCGGCGGGGGTTTGATGAACGGAACAGGTTCGGACATCAGCGGCCCAGGGATCGTCAGGGTTGTGGTGGTCAAAGGCTTCGGGGCGGACCCATGAGCGATCGACACCAGGAGCGTAGATGTGCTCCGGTTCCTCGAGTGTATAGTTGCCATCCTCATCAAAGGAGGCTTCCAGATTCCGAGGACGTTTCCTACTAGTTGGTGTAGTCAACGGACTGTCGTGTACGAGCGTTTCATCATTGTCGAATTGACGTTGACGTTGCGCAAGGGGAACTCGGGTGCCATCAGGTAGCGTCATCATGCCAGTAAGATCCTGGGACATGGTATCGATTGATGGTCGGGTGGCACGGGTGGCGAGGAAGAGTGGATGCGTAACGTGGAATGGGCGTGTTGCAAACGGGAATTCTCTGTCCAGGGATACAGTGCGGAAGGGTGACTGTCCAAGGCTGCGAGGAAACGCGTGGGGTATGATGTCGCGAGTGGCGGATGCCAGCGGTGCGAGAGACGAGAGAGGTGTGCGTGAAAGAAAACAATAAAGCTGAAGTTGAGAGGGCGGAGCGGAGCGGAGCCTCTGGATGAGTCCGATATCCCTAGTAGATACCGTTAGCAGAATATGAAAGGTGGTGGCCGCGACGTATGACCGGTACGTTTCGTCTGTGAAAGAATGCAATTTGTATTGTTGCACATGACAGGAATTGTCGTCTCAAAAGCGGCAACGCGCAACCCAGAGCCCAAAGCAACTGAGCCTACAAAGTAGCTGAACATCCACTGCTCCAACAGCATTCTAAAAGAAAGGATTGTAGTATGTACAATTAACTCAACTGTCTAAAGAGCCAGCAAAGGGTACAAACATGAATGGATGCGCACATGTGCTGTGCGTGTTCTGTCAGCGCATATCTGTGTTGCGTGCACGCTGCAGTATTGAAGCGTATTGTGTACACACTTGCGCTTCCAATGTGCAAGATTTGCTGCAAGCATCTCAATCTCTGCAATGTTCCTACAAGCACTCCGTATTAAGGATGGAAGTCAGGATGAGGAGTGCAATACCGTGATAATCCCAGCTACGAGAGACACGAGGTCAGACTCACTCTGTCTCTCCAACTTGCTGCTGAAGGTGCCAAGGGCTTTAATAGACAAAACAGCGGTGTTCAAGGCGTCCTAAACTTGGCTAAAGAGGAGGTCGAGAGTGGTGTCATTGGCCTGTTTTTCAGCCACAGCGGTATCTGGGAGGATGTCAGCATGAGAAAACAGCCAAGATAGCCAAACAGACACAGACCAATCTGAGGTAGGACACTGTCAGTGGTCTTCCTGAGTGTGTTGAGATTAGTCACTGTGGACCCCAAACAGGGTGAAAATTACCAGGTCATTCACCCTGTTTAGAGTCTCTTTTCAACCCGTACTGTGGTTAAAATCACCCGGTTGGCCGTGAATTCACCGTCTTCAATGGTGACAGATTCTAGGTGAAGATAACTCTGTTTATGCATGCTTTCACCGTGTTGTCAGTCAAGCACATTTTCACCTGTTTCTAGGGTATGGACTGGGTGAATGTGCTACCCATTGGACCAGTGATTACAACCTGAAAATCGGTAGATTAAGACTGTGTTTAAGAGTGTAGCTTCACTTCAACAATTGTAATATTCACCCGGTATCAGTGTTATATCAAAGTGGTGAATTCAGACATGTACAGGCTGCTAGAGTCCCCAAGGAGTATATACCCGGGTGTCGTGATACCCTACCTGGCAGGTGTTCAGTCATATGAGGTCTGGCCCAAGCCATACCCATTACCCGAGTACTGCTGGAGCGGGTACAAGTATGGGTAAGTACACGGGTATACTCGCATTTTTTGTGTCACAAATGTAATTATAATTAGCTATTGTACACATATCCAATTGAGCCCCGTGCCCGTCGTTGTTGGTGAGAACGATGCCAAATGTGATCCGGACGCAACCCGAACGCGATCCGGCAAGTGCCGGAATGTGATCAGATGACGTGGCAAGTTGACTCTTGCCTCCTACCGCGATGGCAGCTCATCGTTGAGCTGCCATCCAGCCGCCAAACTTGTTCCCGCCCTCTCTGGACCTGCCAACACTGAATGCCGGCCAATTTGGACACCACCGACGTCTCTGTGCCTCGCAAATGGTGCGGATGACATTGGACTTTGTGTCAACGCGTAAGCCGTCATTTAACGGCGCAGCCGTTTGTGTAAGCCCTTGATGCGAGGCCTCTGCACTCACGGATGACGACAGTGGCGATGTCGGGCAACGTGGGATGACATTGGGGCGCCGCGGATGCAACTTCCCGCACGCAAGAAGTTGGGATGGGGCTTGGCAGGCATACTGCCTATACTGCCAAGCAGGTAAGTTTTTTGTCTTCTCCTTGATCTCGGACGACAACGACGACGGATGGCAGGCGATGCGCCCGATGCTGTGCCGACAATGCACCCCGCACCCCACCCCCACCATCCCCATTTTGAGCGTTCCGCGCCCTCGCCAAAACACGGATATTCTCTTTGAGCCCGCCCCCAACTCCTCCATCCCACCCCAGCACTCCTCCTGCTCACACACGAGCAAGTATCAGCGGGTATCTGGCGGGCTGAGTACCTGGCCCGATCCCTACTCGCTACCCGGGTAATATGTGATACCCGGGTATAGCATACTCGAGTACACCGCCAAAGCCGTCAGAGGTCAGCTTGATGTGTAGAGTTTGTTGTTTGAATCAAAAAAGGCTGATGTAGCTTTGTCCAAGCAGAGACGTCCAATCTACGCTGTGAATTAAATCAGATATTGGTCAATTTGAGGTGCAATGTCAAACGGATGTTGCAACCCACGTATACAATGGCTACCTGTGTGATCGATGTTGCACGGACATCAGATCTGAGGTCCCACGAGCAAACACGATGCATGCCCTTGTTGTCAATATTGAGATACTTGCATCTACTTGGAAACTTATTCACTCATCACTGCATGAAACATAAGATTCTTACGCCGAAAATATGTTAGAGAAATGTAAAAATTTTTCATCATTTTTTAATCCCAAAAATGATGAAAAAATGATAAATATTGGTGAAAAAATGATAAATAAATCTGATATTTGTATATTTTCATTGTATTTATATATTTCTTGAAGTAAAAAATTGATGAAAAAATTTTACATTTTTTTAGAATTTTTCCGGCGTAAATATGCTATGTTTCATGCAGTGCATTGGCATCAAGCAGAAAAGTAACAAAGTGCGCCATGTTATTATGTTTAGTACAGTTACAAAAGTAATCACTTGTTGTTCACATTGGCGGCGCCCTTGTCAAGTAGAGAATTGAGAAGTTGTCTCGACGTCCTCGGCTTGTTGGTCGGCCTGCGTATACGCTGTCCGTGTAACATACTTGATGATCTTCCGGGCGTTCCATGTCGAGAATCTTGCCTGGCATTGTCTGGTGACTGATCTTTGTGTTGAAAAGCCTCGTCTTCACGGTGTTGAATGGCCTCGTCCTCGCAATGTATGACTTTGTCCTCGCACTGTTGAATAGCCTCGTCCTTGCGGTGCTGAGTGGCCTCGTCCTCGCAGTGGTGAATGGCCTCGTCCTCGCACTATATGAGTTCGTCCTCGCAATCAACGGGTTCGTCCTCGCAACCAATAATTCGTCCTCGCAATCAATGGGTTTGTCCTCGCATTCAATGGCCTCGTCCTTGGTACCTCGTCCTTGATGGTGTGGTTGTCCTTGATGGTGATGTTGTCCTCGATGGTCTGTTCATCCCCGAGAGGTCGTTGACTCGTCCTCGAAAGGTCCTTGACTGCGAAAGATCCTTATCCTCGTCTGCGAGAGAGATTCCAGCCTTGTCCATGTTGTGCAAGAAGATTTGTGCCAAGTCCATAGCTGGTCTGGACCACAAAAGAGTCAAGACAATGGGACCCCGCCCAGAAATTGGAGTACACCGCCAATGTGCCCGAACGTTGACGAGATGAGAGACACTGATGTCTTCCGAACAAGCAGAGGGATTGTTGTCGGGATACTCGATCAATGCTGATTGGATGTCGTCAAGCATGCATGCGGTGGGCAATGATTGTGATATTGTTCAGATATTCAAATAGTGCTACTAGATTGTACATGACTGTAGAATAATACAACGAGAAATTGACGGGCCCTTGACATTGGGCACGGTAACCAACTGCTGTAGAGACAGGACAATGGAATCATGTCAATAACGACCCCAATTACTCGTTCCAAGCCTCTTCTCGGATACGCCTCTCCTGCTCAGGATCACACTGCTGAGGCGGCAATCTCCATCCACCTGTAGCGATCTCCCTTTCAAGCTTGTCATCATCCGATGTCGGGACCACATCCTCGAGATCGGAATAGCGAGCATAATGCTGTCGGAAATAGTCTGTAGGCAGCGGTGACAGTCGGAAGGGCGAAGATGGCCATGGGCTGGCATCGTAAGACACACACTCGGGGTTCACGGTGGGCAGTGTAGCAAGGGAAGCAGGGGTAAGAGTAGGGGAGCCGATGGTGGCGGCAGCTGCAGGTCTGGCCCATAATTCCTCGTATTCCGGATCAGACTCGGTCTCAGAAGATGAGATGTCGTGTGCCAGAGACAATGGCGAGCTCGGAAAGCTGCTAACTGGCGACGGAGTCTCGGGCTGGTCTCCCAGAAGGAGTCGTGGTACAGCTCGGAAGTTATGAGGACTCGGAGCCTCAGGGCATACGAAAGTGTTGTGCTGGGGTGACGGGGTGGTGAAGCGATGGGGAGAGGACACCACTAGCTGCGCAAGGTCTTCAGCATCGCTGATAGAGCGGTTGTCATCGGCAAGGATGAGTTCGATGCGGAATTGCTGGTAAGTGTCAATGTGAGATCAACATCCAGGACTGGTGAGACGTACGAAGGGTCCAGGCTCCCGAGGCGTAATGTTGAAGATGAATGTTGCACCAGCGCCGGACAGGCTTTCGACAGGAATCTGAGCAGTTGGCATATTAGACATTTGGTGGGATGAGTTTCTGCGAAAAGACACACAAGTTAAATACCTGACGGTGACTGGTCAATGAGACAAGGCCAGCTGGCGGTGGTCAAAGATTATCGTGGCTCAAGCAAAGACAAAAGGCACGGAAGATGATGGTCATGGTCAAAGTGCAGTCGTGATGACATCACACCCCGAGGTCTTCTTGCAACGACCACACGCGTTCCTTCTGGACACGTCTTTTTGTTTTTTTTTTGCAATGAAACAATTTTCAGCTACTTTGTGTGCTTGCCTTCGCTCTCCAACCTCTCAAACTGCTCTCAAGCATGGCCCCACCTCGAAAACCGCTTCCTGATGGTATGTATCATTCCGTCCACATATTTTTCTGCTGAACAGATCATACAGACATTGAATACCACCCGGAGAAGACAACAATGGTCCGCTGTACTCTTTGCAACCCAGAGAGCGCCTCAGAGCTCGTGTATATGAAGCGTACATCGCTTGCCGCCCATCTTGCAAGTGCAGCGCATGGAAAATCACTAGCTCGTCGTCAGATTTATCAAGACGAAGTTCGCGCTGCCGCAGCCGAGTACGAGCAGATATATCGAGGGCCTCCTGCTTTCCCCAATCCCCAATTCCAGCCTCAACCGCCTTTGCCTGCGCGAGCCAATCTTTTCTCGTCTACAGTGCCAGATAACGCTCTCCAAGAACAGTATGATTCCTTACCGGAATTTGTATGGCACGAGCCCCAGGTTGCAAGTCTACTGGATGAAAGTATTCCATCGACACTGACAAACGACATTGACGAACGTTTGGCGGAGCAGTTCCGTAACCTTATGCTTCAGGCCCAGCACATCGACGAGTTTGGTTTTGACGAGGACGATAACGAGGAACTTGCTGATGAATATGCGGAGCTTGGTATGTAAGAATCATTCAGCTAAACATTGACTGAGATCAATCTTGCTGCAGATCGACGGAATGAAGCATCTGAGGAAGAGCAGATGACAGATCATGTTGCACTTTCCGCATCGACTGCCGAGTATGCTCCATATCCCAACAAGACACTGATGCTGCTAGATATCATTGACAATCTTTCTCGTCTTCGCCTATCCTCTAGCCATGTGCAGCTCATGCTCTGGTTGCTTCGTGAACTCGGTGTCAAGGATGTCCCTTCGTATGACAAGTTCCGCGCTCTGCAAAAGTCGTTGAATGCACTCTGTGGCAGTACTCCGATACCGGTCACTTCGACTCTGGGAAATCACTTTCACGTTCTTGACATCCGTGAGACCATTGCTCGAGATTTGGCAAACCCAGAGGTCGCAAAACACCTGCACTTCTATCCCGAAGACAGCGGAGGCAAGGTCTCTGAAGTCTGGGAAGCAGAGCGGTGGAAGGAATTCTCTCCTCGTGAGCTTACGCCCATGTTCTCGCGCGGGCTCCGGCAGTTCTTCATTGACGAGTTGGCGCAACTTTCTGATGGCCGCTACGTTATTCCGACAAACTGGATCATGCACAATGGTACTCTCTGTAGTGATGTTCACATTGTCAAAATTGCACCAGACGGATGGTCAATCCTTCCCGAGCTGAAACGTATCCCTTCCGCGGTATTTGATGCCAATTACTTCGATGTCATTTCACGTATAGGCACGTCGAACTTTCCGTGGAAGGGATCCTCCTCCTTGCCAGTGATGCCGCATCCGATGCGTACACTTGCAGAAGGCGACGACCTCTTCGTTGTCTTTGTTCCTGTCTGGGGCGACGATGTCTCGGGCAACAAATCGAAGCAATACAACAAGCATATGAACATCTATACATCCAGCGGCTGTCTGCCCGGTCGTCTCTTGCAGCAGGAATTCTTTGTCAAATTCTATTCTACGTCGCCGAATGCAACATCGCATGAACAGTATGCGGCGTTCCGAGACCAAATCAAGTAAGTGTCTGTATATATTTTCCACAGTATATGTCTGACGATGCACGCATTCACAGTGATACACAGCAAAATCCCATTCAGTGCTATAATGCAGCAACAAACCGACCATGTCGCATTATCCTGCGGGTGCCGGGCCTCCCTGCGGACAATCCCCAGCAGTCGGAGGAGGCCTCACACATTGGTAGCAATGACAACCATCCATGTCGTCGATGTCATGTTGGCGGAGACCTGACTCGCAAAGAGTCCGATGATGGATACGAGGAGTATTACTCAGTTTGGCTCTCAAATTAATCAGAGTCGACTCAGATGCTGATTCTCTATAGACGGGAGTGCTACGAAACAAGCACGAAATCAAGACCAAACTTGAGGATCAGATCAAGTACTCGATGTACGGAATCAAGAAGGACATCAGTGATCGACAAACGGAAACGGGAACGAAGGACAAGTTCGCTCAATACTGGATCGACGTTCTGATCAATAAAGCCCAGGAGATCAAAGCAAAAAGTCCGGACTCGCCTTTTGAGGACGTTGTTGTAGAACTCGCTGCTTGGTATAAAGCTCAGCCAGGTGATAAAATGAATCCTCTGCTGGATATTCCTGGTATGTGATTGGATCTGCGACACTCAGAGCGGCACTAAATGTACTGACAATTACACAGGGCTCGACCCGGCGCAGGATACGCCTGTCGAGATCCTACACACAATTCTTCTAGGAATCATCAAATACGTATGGCATATGCTACACACAAGCTGGTCCGATGCCCAGCGTAACTTATTCGCTATTCGTCTTCAATCTACAGACATTGCCGGACTCTCCATTCCGGTCATACAAGCGGCGTACATGACACAGTATCGAAACAACTTGATTGGCAAGCACTTCAAAACGTTGATGCAGACGATGCCCTTCCACGTCCACGGTCTTGTAACTCCGGCACAGTTTGAGCTTGTCAAGGCCGTCGGTCGCCTCTCTGCCCTTCTCTGGGTTCATGAGATCCCGAACATGAATGACTATCTCGTACGTCTTTGTCTTTCCTAATGAGTCTGCACATATACTAACTCTGATATAGAAAGATCTCCATATTCTAGTCTCGAACGTACTCGATAGCTTTGCGGAAGCAGATCCAGTAAAGATGATCGTCAAAATCAAGTTGCACCTGCTCACTCATATCTGCGACGACATTTGCCGCTTTGGTCCTGCCATCCGAACTTCGACCGAGGTTTACGAAGCATTCAACGCTGTCTTTCGACTGTGTTCGATTCTCAGTAATCATCAGGCCCCGAGTCGCGACATCGCCACCAAGTTCGCTGGCATGGACCGCATGACACACATTCTGTGCGGAGGATACTGGAGGGACCCAACCAAGTCCACCTGGATTCAAGCAAAGCCAGCGGTACTGAAGACATTGTACAACCAACCAATACTCCAACGTCACCTGGGGTGGGCCCCAGATACTACGCTGAAGCCGGGTTATGTACGGCTGGAATCGCTGAAGAAACGGAAGGCAGCCGAGCCTATATATTGGCGAGAGACTTGTGCTTTTCGTGCCCTTCTGACTGATCGTCCTGCTCTTCCACCTGACTTAGAGTGGAAACGAGGTGTCTCTGTTCGCTCACGCGCCGATGACACATGCAAGACTGGGTCCTGGATTGTTGGAATGGATTTTCAGACATCATCCGTGATCTTTGGGCGCATTCATGAAATTCTCATGTGCTCTTTGTCACACCTTGTCCCTACTGCCATCCCAGCCGCCATCGTCACCCTTGAAATCTTTCACATCGGTGCTGAAGTTGATTCTACTCTGGGCTGTCCTGTTCTTCGTCGTCCGGGTGTGGGAAGTACAAAGTGGGCAATTGTATCCAGCAGCGATGTTCTCTTTGCGTTCAATGCTCAGCACAACTGCCGTCTTCGGGAATGCGAGCCTACAGCACTTCGGCCTCGAGTCCAGGAGAGACAGGCAACCAACCTGACAGACAAGCTCATCGAACATGTTGATGACGATAACTTCATCGTCAACCTATTCGCTCTTCATAACGCCATGCTCCTTCGACAAGCCTTGCCTCGGCATCTTGTGACTTCAGTTCCCCGTTTCCGTGACCGAGCTACATTCCATCGCGAGCTAGCCCAGAAGCTGCGGACATCACAGACGGCGAAGCGAGCCGCTACTGCACAGAAGGCAAAGGCAACACGGGCCGCGAACAAGGAGAAAAAGAAGGCTAAAGAGGCGGCAATGCACATGCCAAGTATACCAGAGGAGATGGATATTGGATCTGAGGATAGCAATGCTGAGGAGGAACAAGAAGAAAGACCACTGAAGCGACCTCGTACAGCACATACCTAGACTCCAACTTTTATGTACAGATACATGAAGATGTGCTAAATGAGCGACGCTGTGCCAGAAAACAGTGCGAAAGAATTGCCGCATGGCGTGCGGCGCACTTTGCCGCAATTGATGAAAGCAGCACGTGAGTTGATCTTTGCGATCAAAGCGATTTACGGCCACTCAGACTTGACCATTAACCATGACAATGTCCTCTCACACTCTTATAAAAATCGCGCTCCGTTGCTCACCATGTCTCACTGCCCATTCCCATCATGCCTGATATCGATCCTGTCCTTGCTCTCTTAGGCCGCACCAACCCACCACCTCCAGAGGTCGCCCCATCGCCATCCTCTACCAACACCGAGGACCGCGACGATGGTTTACCAGAAGATCCGTCTGCAATCCAGCCTCCGGCAAACCCAACACTTTCACCCTACGAGATGTCAATGCTTGCGCGCCGACGCGCAAGTGACCTCGTGAAACAACATCATAAATTTTCTGACCACGCGTTGAATATGTTGGAAAGCTTCACCACGGTATCTCTCAGCCTTCATCCTTACGCTGTTACTCACTATATCCAAGGCTCCGGGACATGAAGAGTGCATGGTTCTCTTATACGCTGCCATGCTCGAGGTGGGGGACATCATGCGAGGCTTAGAGGGTGATAAGGCACAGGATACTTGGTCGGTTTCAGACGCGTTAAAGGTACGCAATGCAACTCTTCCCAGTGCCTTCAACATGACGATGTCCTTTCAGACTCAGTCTGGCCTGTATGCCAAGGCATATCTTCTCTCGGCAGCGGGGTGCGTCTTTAGTGGATCGACATGCCCACCCGCCATCCAGGCAGCAATGCAAGAGTCAAAAATCAATGATTTAGCCGTTGATAATGTCAATGCGGCACCACTTTTGAACTCGACTATCGGGGGATTACTCACATCGTTTCGGAACACGATCAAGACAAAGGTGCGTCTTCACAGCTCTGACTCTTGCTCAAGCTAACCTGATTTCTATAGCTCGTCGCGACCCTCAAGAACCCAACTCACGATGATAGCAACATTGCTGTGGTAGCAGCTAACCTCATCGGTCGCACCCAGATCCCTCTCACTCTCCAGCTCTGCATGAGACTCGCATTCATTGTACGCTCCGTTCTGTCTACTTCACCTTTCATATACTCAAGAAATCACAGCGATGGCATCTGAAGAACTTTCCCGATGTTGACGACAAGAAATTCTGGCCCAACATCGACAACACGGCTCATCTGGCGTTTCAGAAAGGAGGACTCGTTCAATACAATAAGTGCGTTGACACCTTGACTTGGACTCTGCGACACAACTCATTTGTTTCACAGGACTCTCAACGATGTCTACGAGGATGATAAGAAAGAGTTCGGATCTCTCGCCGGTCTGGCTGTGAAATACAAGCCTGTCGACATCACCAGTCCCGACTCTGCTGTGCCAAGATGGATCACTGTGCTCAACAAGCACGTCGCAAAGCTTCGTCCGGACCCGATGAAGGAATCGTCGCGCGGGACCAAGCGAAGGGCAGAGGATGAGGGGAGCGAATGACGAGGTTTAATATGAGCAGAAATTTTGTACAAATCACCCTCAATACACAACTGTTTATCAATCTTCCAATGCCTGTCTCTCACCCGATGAACACAAATACCACCATAAGAAAATATACCTCAGAGGGCAGGCTGTTGTCAAGTGGACCGACATACACGGTTTGGAGGATGATGGTCTGTCGTCAATCTGAGATTGTGCTTTATGTCATGTTCTCATCGCGGCTTCGACACCGGTGCTTCACCCAGCTATCAATACATAGAATTGACATTGGACCTCAGATGAACCCGGGAGTGATTCACTTCACGGGCTTGATCATCACGAAACACCTTATAGTCTTAAGTATTGTTAAGTTATGCATCCCCAATACTGTTATCTTAAAGCTACCAAGGCCACTTAAGTCATCAAAAGTGTCTGAAAGCTACTTATGACACATGTTCTCATCATATAGCTTTCAAGACCTTGAGATACTTATAGATGTATCAAACTCACAGTCTCATACACACAGTCATTGAGATATCCTCACTTAACTTTAACTTACTGTTATCAGTCTCTGTGATTTAAGACAACTTAACTTTAATGCTACACAACATTCACCTTCAAGACACTTAAATTAACTTAATTGTATATGTACAATGTCCAATAACTTAAGCAATCTAAATTTGATATAATTCTAGTAAGTAAGTCTACTCTAACAAATAAATAGTCTGATACGTATAAAGACTGACCCAATTGTTTAAGAAAAAATGAGCACATGTATCTAAAACAGGACTTGTTGATATTGGAATGTCCCATTGTTCTGATGTAAGTTTCTGCCAATCTGGAGTTAAATGTGCGCTCTGGCGAATATTTGAAAGAGGAATAATAGACCAAAGTGGTGTAATACGATCAGGAAGAAATGCCTTGGACAAGGATGGCATATGATGACTGCGCTGAGCCTTGAGTGTAAGTGTAGGCTTGGTATACCACTCGATGTATGCAAGGGGGATTCTTGGCCAATGATTAGGTGTACTGACAGTTACGCCATGCAGCGTGAGCTGGGAAGGAACTTTAAAGATCACTCGAACACGACCGACACGAGTATCACCAAGCCCTGAGCTCTCGGCCTCATCGCCAGTGATGACAACGACAGTATCAAAACATCCTCCATCTTGCGGAGAGGCCTTGACAACATCGCGCACCTCAAAATCATCGGTGAGACCTTCTCTACCAAATTTAAATGAATAATAGACGTCCACGCCAGCAAAGGGAAGGGAGGTGTGTTGATGAGCGCGCAATCCCAGTTGGTCCCGACCATGAGCATTGAGATAAGCAAGCAAGTGTGATGAAAAATGTGGAATGTGATGCTGTCGAGCAATGTGAACAAGGGATTTGTTGGGAATGCTGGGAAGCTTGGCGAGGGAGACCTGTTGCACCCGACCACTGTGCATAACGGGCTGAGACGATGTTGATGGGAGAGAAGATGAGGTAACATGCGGAAGAGGAGGTGGAGGCACAGGTGGAGGAGGCAGCTCAGATTGCTGTAGCTGTTTCTGCACCCAAGAGGTATAACGCTGGAAGGCATGAATGTTCTCTTGTCGGAGGACCCAGGTTGTCATCTGAGGATACTCGTCCCGCTTGTTCGACGCCCGCCAGCCCTTTTTGGAAAAGTCAATGTGAAGGCGCTCAAACATCTCCGTGTTAAAGTTGTTGGTGGCTCCGAAAAGACGGATGGATGAAACATAATGGCGGAGGGAGTGGATCTTAGGAATATTGAAGTGTTCGCGCAGTTGTACCTGCTCCGAGTGTGAATGTGAAGTCTTTGACAAAGCAGTGAAGCAACTTACGTGAATAAAATAAGACTTGCTCTCGTCCCAGGCGGTGAGAGCATCCTCCATATAGCCAAGAGTTTCGTCGTCATGGGTGGAATATTGAGCAAGGTAGATAAAATCGAGAATAGCTCGGCAGGCTTTGAGGCCTCGCTCAGGAATGTCGGACCCAACTAAACAGGCGAGAAGAATCTTGGCCATGTTCTTGCGTTCAGAGCCGCTGATCTGCGAGAGTGCACTGATGCCGTTTTTGAAGTGGCGTAAACCAAGACCAGGCGGGAGACAGCGAATGCGACGGTCCATCTCCTCTTCCGTCATGAGGGTCTGGCACCACTCAATGAGATGCCGAAGAACACCCTGATAAAGCTGATGAAGAACGTCGGGGGTGGTGCTGAGATGAATGTTGGTATGTGGAAGATCCTTCCAGAACGGGTTTGGAACATGCCCCGAAACGTTTTCGGCCATGCAAGCGTCAAAGTACGCTGTGGTGGAAGAAGTGGAGGCTTTCGCCTCAGCCATGATGTCGAGGGTCCAAGCTGGAGTGCGCAATTTGGTGCCAAGAGAGTCGCCCAGTTCGCCAGCATCGCACTGACATTTGGGACAAGTACCATACTTAGCACACGTCACCAGACATTGCTCCGGATAGTCAGCAACATAGCTAGCGAGGACGGGATGCACCATCCGTACTGTGCCATCGCCACTAGTCATCTCAACGCCATCTCGCCCTGCCTCTACGAGAGGGGCAAAAATCTCCGTCATTGCGGCGTGAAAGAGACGCTGGTACGCGGTGCGCATGGCTGCTTTCGATATTTGTCCCTTGTTGATCTTGTCGAGGGGCAGATAGGCAATGAGGATGCAAGCGAGCTGCGAGGGCTTTCGACGGATATGGCTGGGGATGTTGCCGAGGGTCAAGTAGACTGGATAAGCCTGCCGACTCCCTGAGAACTGGGTGAGTTGCGTCTTATCCGTTGACACAATTAATGGAGCAAGCGTATGACCGTCGGGAAGCTTGTCCTAAAGCTCAAGTCAGAGAAAGTCAACGTTGCAACCAAATCAACATACCTGAATAAAAGACCACCACTTCGCAGTCCACATCTCATTGTAGAGCCGCTGTGTTCGCGATTTCTCGGTAAATAGGGTACTGGGCTTATACACCATGTGCTTCGAAAGCTCGGGATCCCCCCAGAGTGAGCGGATTGAGTCCAGGATATCTCGGTGTCGCAAGGTGAACTTTTCGTCGGGTCGGTCTGGGAAGGAAAGGTGTTTAACCTTCCAGTCACCGGCACGGCGAGGGAGAGAATCGACAATCTTGTGTAGACCACGTGTGCTGCTGTACGAAAGTCCGAGCTTGGCTTGAACCTGTGAACATTGTGTCAGAATCGTGAGAGCATTGGTATCGAATGAGAACGTACTCCGGGAATTTTGAGTAGGTCGTTAAAGGCATTATGCCCAATGCCTTGCGTCACCATCCACTCTGCAATCTTCCAATCCAACTCGGACGCAAAAGGCCTCCACCACTCGACGCCCTCCAAGTCCGATGCCCCATCACCATCCATCACCACATCCGGCGATAGCTTTGTGCCAAAAAGCGCAGCCCACTGTTCATGGACCGTTGAGGACATCCGCACAACTTGACCGGCAGATTTGTGGACGTCGCTGACACGTTCAGAGTGTTTGTCGTCCTCATCATCATCGAGGTATCGCACGCGCCCTCCAAGGAGCGTCTGCATTCGTATACGCTGAGTCGAGGGGCCAGGGCCCGCCACCCCGAACGCCGGTGTGTCATCAAGCACCTCAAACACCTCCGTTGCCTGGGCGTGCTCAAGGTATTCGCGGAAGGCGGCGCCGGCAGCTTCGTCATCCTCAATATCAGCATCGTCGTCTGCCGCGCTCCCATCCATATCAAAATCGTCGAGACTCGGAGGCTGGTCGTCGAGTGCAGAGTCGTCTTCATTAGCGTCGTGGAAGTGGATGGTGTCTCCAAACGGAGTAGAGGTGGAGGCGTCTGACTGTAGTGTAGGAGTCGGAACAGCGATTACAGTCGCGCCAGCTAAATGAGCAGGAGCTTTCGACTTCGAGATCCACGCTTTGCATGAGTCGGCTTGGCGTAGGTGACTCTTCATTCCACCAACCGTGTTGAACTCACGGAGGCAGGTAGGGTTTTCGCAAGGTACAAGCGCACGCGGCATGGCAGCAAGAGTGACAGAAAGGCCAACGAGAATGCGGCGACGTGCTATCAAAAATTGAGCGATATATTGGGTCAACAACTGGTGAAACATACGCGGTGGAGAGATGGGGTATGCTCGCGTGAACGACGTAAGTGAGATGCGAGGCGCTACCCAGAAGTGTTCAATCCCGATGTAGGACAAGTCATGAAGCAAGTACATACCTGAGCGGGGGAGATAGTTGTCTCTGCGCAGATATTGCAATGACTCGTGAGAGTATGAGTCTGTGGGCGTGCGTGGGGTGGGGTTAGACACATCAATAAAGAGATAGGTAGCCAGCAAAGTGAACGAGATAAAGGAGGAGTGTGGCGCTCGGTAACCGGACCAGAAATGCAAGCAAAAGAGAGAAATACACACCAAGATGGACGGGCAACAGAAATAAGCCCAATGACGGCGAGGCGCAGACGACGGGCTGGTGGCGGGGGAGGGTGCGGTGGGTCGGACTAAGCTCCAAAAAATCGGGCGCACTTGCGCAAGGCAGAGTGCGGGTATCCGGGGGATAATGTGCTTGGGCAAGCCAGAGCAAAATAATCCAGGGCAGTGCTTGGGCAAACCAGAGCACCGAGAGGCGACGTTGACAGCGGAGGGGCGATGACCGACGAATTTTGAGAGTCGGGCGGCTACACAGTTGGGAGACGGACTGGCCTCAGAGTGCAGCAGCTGGTCCGTGCACGAGTTTGGTCGTGTTATGCAACAACACTTGGGACTTTGCAATCGCGCAACCTCATCAGCGATCTCATCAGTGCCCACTATTTTCCCACTTGCTGTCTCTTTACCGCCACCGCCGCCGACGTCGCCCAACGCGTGGCTGCACGACCTTGCGTCTGCAGTGCTTTTCCTCCCACGACCTTGCGTCTGGGTGCCGCCGCCCGCGGAGCAGGATTACGGCCTTGGGCTTATCCTGTCTCCAGCCTTTGGATTCCGTACGCGCTGCGTAGCGTAGTCCCGCCCGTTTGGATCTGCCGTCGGTCGTATCCGTCGTGCCCCTGATCGGATTTCTGCTGCAGTGCGCGCTGGTCCTTAATCAGTGCGCATTGCCACCAATCACCAGCGCCATAAGTGCGACACAGGTACGCTCCTATACTTGTGTGGTATCTACACATATACCCATGAATGTGTTCAGAACGTCCTCACACGAGATCTCCTCACTGTCTCCTTGCCCCGAGCTATCAACTAAAATCGACCATACCACTGAGGTACGCTCTGCGCTCCTTTGCCACCCATGACCTTCTAATCGTTTTTTTATAGCCATCGCCCTCTCCTCGACGTCCCGCCCGCGGCGCTGGTTTAAGCCATTTCGCCCCAAATCACATCTTCGCCATCGCGATCTTTACCATCTTGACCATTCCGCACATTTGTTTGTCTCATGCCTATCGTCAAATCCTTCCAAGGCGTCATTGGGCGCGAATTCCCCGACGATGGCGTTTTTGTCACCACTCTAAATGCGACCTACATTCCAGCCGACATCCTTCTTCGTGAGCGCCGTATTCGCTTACGGTGCGACTATCTGTTTGGACCGGACGATCCGTCTATCCACCCCCAGTTTTTTGACGGGCGTGTCAAGCATCTTTGCTGTATCCCACTACCCGGCAACGCTCTCTTAGGCGGAAACCTTGCACTATGGTACATTCCCACCGAGGAGGACTTTGAAGAGCTCTCCATCTCAACCTTATCCCGACAGATGGGCCGCTTTCGTCTTGAACCGCGCAAGGCACTGCATGGTGCGGCCAAGATCGTTCTGAAATGTGTTCGCGCGACGACCAAGATGGAGCAACACAAGGGCGCGGCCGAGGATAAGGTCATTCGAACCTTCTCAAATCGACTGCCATATTTCGTTGCGCGCCTCGATTTGGTTTCGTCGTATTCGGAGGCGCTGATAGTGTATCGACATGTTGCACGTCTGGCGCTTGAGTTACTGGCCCGACTGCACTGGTTGACGGTCCTGCGGGATCGTTATTACGGGTCCGAGCCAATCCCAACATTCGGCGAGCAGGTTATCGGCGCGCTCACGAAGGACATGTTAGTGGCAGAAAATCTCCATCGCGTGCGTGCACTCGTCTACACCTATAATATTGTTGGTACTAACTTGTATTCATCTTAGTGTGGTGTGCCGGTGTGGCTTGTTCGCCCTCTCGAATTGAAACTCGGCATCCTGTCGAATACTTGGTTATCACCCGACGTTCCACCACCTCCAGCCCATTGGCATCACCAGCGAATGTGGGATGATGCTAGTCCTCCACACCCAACCATCTTCACCGGCTCCGCGCTCGACATCGAGCGCTTCCGATCGATGTACAACCATCTTATGACTCTTATGTCCTCCTACGCCTCCTTCTCGGACGTTCACAGTCAATCAACAACGCCTTCAGCTCCGGCTCCGTCGTCCGCTCCAGCATCGTCGGCGTCTGCACCCGCTCGACCTCCGGGTGACAACGCCTCCCGCTCCGGTTAGTTCAAAACATCTACTCTCCTACAAAGCTTTACTCAATTTCTACAAACAGCTTCGCGCCCACCTAAGAAGAAGCAACGACTAGACGATCGTAACCGATTCCTGGACGTTGACACCGAGCTGATGCCCGCCGCTATCAAGACCTGGGCTCAGGCCGCTGAGGCGGCTAGCAAACAGGATCTGGTTTCTCAGAGGCGGCAGCCTTGGGCTGGTACTCGGTCAGGTTATGCGCTCCCGGACCCAAATCTTCTAGTCAGTCCTGCCAACGAGGAGACCGTCGCAGGTCAATTACGGACGCTGGTCAAATTATGGCCCTGTCTTCTTTATCGCTCCATGTCAAGCTCGTGCGATGTCCTCCGCCCCAAAGACTGGCGCTCCATCCTCACTCTCGAGACTCATACTACTGTTACGGCTGGCTCCAAAGCCGGCAACGTTCGTCGGGACATGCAAGCACTGCTCAATAAATGCCTCGAGGACTCCAACAAACAGGTAAGTCATGTCATGTTTGTTCTAGTTCGAGTTTTTGCTCACTGTCATCAGGGTTCTCTTGATTTATCCAACCTCGCTTGTGCGCCTCTCCTGTGGCAAGGAAATCTTGTTGACCTCAAGACACCGCTCTCCCCCAATGTCACACGCCCGATATTGTGGGAGCTCGCGGAAGTCAGTTTTCGTTGGGAGCTCCTTTCCCTCGACGAGATTCTCTATGAGCCTAGGACGCCCAACCCCGCCGATGAAGAGGAGTGGGGGGCGTTGGATGCGGATAATTGAGAGGATCGTGAAGCAGCAGTTCTCGCCGGCATTCCATATTTTGCTTCTCGCTTAGTTCCCGACTTTGTGGGAACTGGGAGCGCTCACGATGTCGGTTTCGCCGCGCGCAATCTCGACGAGCGCCGCGAGAACATTTCGGGTCTTTTCCAGGTCATGACGGGATGGAAGGTCTCGCGTCAGATGCCCAAGACGATCCGAGAGGTGGGAGAGAGCTTGAGCACCCTCAATTTCCGCAACGACCGTCTCGAAGATGGGCAAGTCGATTTGAGTCTGGAAAACCTCAAGAATGCGGAGTACTACATCGCGTTCTGGTACATCCGTTGCTTCTGCGAGGTTTATAACCGGCCGCCTGTTCTTCCTCATCGTCGATTTGATTAGGTGCAGTATTCTTCGATACCAATTTTGAATTCTCTTGCTCGTGTTTATTTATTACTGTACTACTTTGCGCCCGGGTATTTTTTGAATGACTTATATACTGACATTTTTTGCTCGACCGTCCTGTAATTTAATACAGCGTGGTTTGTACCCAGATGTGTGAGTGAGACAGCGTGGTCCGTGCGTAGGTGCGCGCGTGTACGGTCTGTGCGTGGGAGCCGCCGCTCATCCCTGACAGCCCGGATATATAAACTGGGCATTTTCGGTGGGCCCTTTATTCATTCCTTTCCCTCCTTCCTTTCGTTTATTTCTCACTCCCTTCCTCCCTCTCTGCCGATGTCCACGCGTGGTGGTCGTACACGAGGTGCTGCTGTGCGCACACCTCCGACGCGTGGTGCGGGTGCTGCCTTGCGCACACCTCCAAACACGTCGTCTCCTGCGACTAGCGGTAAATCAACCGCTGCCGCGAAGTCGGCTGCACGCGCCGTTGCTGCGCAGAAGAAGGCGGACGAAGCTGCAGGTATGTTACATTAACGCTTGATTGGGACGTGTCTGACAATCGGCAGCTGTCCGCGCACGCCAAGCCGCAATTCTCGCCGCAGAGAATTTAGAAAGCGCTCGATGAAGATGGTGACCCCGACGCAGCAGCGCTTGAGGCGGGACACGTCGGTAAGCCCGTTTTGACCTCAATCGCAACTCTGTACTAAAGGTTGTCACTTCAGCTACTGAGCTCAATGCTATGGTGCCCGTCGTCGCGTCGTTGCCCGACGAAGAGGAAGAGGACGAGAACGGTGGTCTTCCCACTTCTTCCGACGTCGAGGATGATATTCCCGTGGCCTCCAGTGATCCGCCGGATGAAGACAATGATGACTCGTCATCGGTGGTACGTGATGGCTTGATATCAGAGCTGTAGATGCTGATTAGGATGTCAGCATGTATCTTCCGATGACCCCTTCACCACCCCACACAAGAGCAAGCGTGGCCGTGGTGTGACTGACGATGGTGACTCAGCTTCTGGTCGCCGCCCCTTCAAGTCTGCCAAGGTCACAGCATCATTTTTCACACCTCGTTCTCTACGCCTTGGCAACAAGAGCAAGAAAGCCCTCGTTTTGGCCACAGCAACTGAGACACCTTATCCGGGCGCTCTCAACCGCATGAGTCATGTTGCTGACATCGTTCGGAAGGTGGCGACCGACCCCAACGCTGATGGTGTGCTTCTCGCCACGTATGAGCGTCTTGTCAAACTTCCTGTCTTGTTTGAACAATTCTTGACCTGGGTAAGCCTTGTTGCTCACGTTTTGGTTGGTTTTAATTGATTATTAGATTGCCTATTCTCGTGGTGGCTTCATGAATGCTCTCATGAGAGTGGCTCGGGATAAGCTCTGTGCCTTAGGCCTTCCTGGTACACACAGCCCCAATGATATCACCGAACTTGTTCTTTGGCTCAAAAAGTCAGAGGGCTGGAAATTTGGAGAGCTTGACCTCATTGTAAGTGTTTTTTGCACTACATTTGTTCAAAATCTCAAGTAATCTAGAAACATGATTTCAACAAGAAGTTGCCTTTTCGGGCTGATTTCTTTGAGTCTGTGGCTCGAACTCTTCTTATGGAAGGAAGAGGCAAAGCCAACAGTGAGGTTTTTCGCCACCTCATTGAGCTCCAGACTCTCCCTATAGTCTTTATGGCTCTCGAAATGACTGCCGTAAGTGTTCTCATCATTTCGCACATTGTGCTTGGTCTTATTTGACTTCAGGTTGAACACGCCATCTCTGAGTGGCGAGATGGGACTCAGCGCAGGGCAGACTTCAAGGAAGATGCTTCTGTTCGCTTTTACCATCATCTTGCTAGCCTCAACCATGTCCAGTCCAAGGCTCCAGCTTATCTCAGCAACATACAGTCCAGCTTGTTCAAGACCATGTTGTGAGTTGTACTATTTCATTACCTATCATAACTCACGATTTGTAGGATTCATACCAACAAGACCTTTTTGCTTGAGACTTCTGTCAGTGGTGCAATGGGCGACCTTGACTATGCAGCCTTGGAGGCCTCTGCTGCTTAATATTTTGCTTTTTCAGTATCACAACGTCAATGCTCTTCATTCCTTTTGCTCATCCATCTGCTTGTGTTATCTTATATTCCTCATCATTAATCGTCGCTTCGTAATGCTCTCTAGGTAGTTTTTAGGTAGTCTTAGGTAGTCATTTGCAATACAATCATATTATCCATTCTCTTGCTGTGCAATTTGAGTTATCTTCAAAAGCTTATAGTCAGCTTTTACTGTGCTCTATGTTGCTTTGAGAGTAGCTTATAAGCTCTTTGACTTTGTGTTAGGATCGCCTTGTAAGCTCTTTGACTTTGTCTCAGAATCGCCTTGTAAGTGCCTTCAATGCAATTCTACAATGCTTGAATAGAGTATGATAAGAGCTTTCTGAATACTTTGAGAGTCTCTTCATGACACATTGAATCTACTTTCACTGTGCTTTGAGAGTGCCTTTGGTATACCACAAGTCAAGGTTCCTATTGACATTAGTCTAAGAATATCATAGAAGTACTACAAGGACATCAGCAAAGCAGCTAATAGTAGCCCAATAGCGCTGTCAAAGCTCATTGCGGAGGCTTACAAAGCCACTTAAGTCAAGGTTCCCATATCACAAAGCTTAGATACATCTTTCAGTTGCTTTTATAGAGCTTTCACATATCTGTGGGTTAGCTTGAATGTATCTTTACAGTGTCACAAGAGCATTATAAGAGCTACTTATATCAAGGTTCCCATTGCTGTTAGCTTTCAGATATCTTCAGAGTGCTTTATGAATATCTTGAGACATTTTGAGATGTATTAAGAATTATGAACATGGGAACCTTGACTTAAGTGGCTTTTGTAGCTTTTTGGCCTTTAGAGCCTTCATGGCCTTAAATCTCTTCAAAGATCTTTATAATAACTTAAGACCATAGAGCGTTTCGAGATGATTGAACCTTGGACGTATGCTCAACCTACCAAATACGGGTTGTCTTTGAACAACCAGGTTTCAACGTCGACTCAACCTACGAGGGCGTTGGCGGTGTAGGTGAGTGGCGGCAATGGAGGTCACAGACAGACAAGACGTGAACCTTGTTTGGCGATGATTTGTTTTAGGACGGCCCGGGGCGGACTTTGAAATGGACTTGTGAATTTCCCCCAACTTGCCCTCGCACGGCACTTCACCGACCAACCGAGAAACTGTCTGGGCTTCATACTCATGAGAACATCTGGTGATCATGATCGATGTCGAGGGATCCTCAAGCTCTCATCCTATTGTCCTCAAACCATGTACATTGAGTCACCATTGTTCCAATGTCTCTACAATATCATAATCATTGTCCGCTGTATAGTAGCTTGGCGACGTCCGATCCACCTTGATCAAATATTGATACAACCATTACCTTACTTGTCCGTGTGACATCAACTTTGTTTATCTCCTTGACCTTGGGGCACATTGGCGGTGTAAGGGTCTACTCGAGTACGGGTATCACACCCAGGTATACCCATTTTCTCCATACTCATTGGGGACTCTATGTACAGCTAATTGGCAGCTGCGCAGTATTGTGACCAATGTAATTTACTCAAGCCTCCTCATTGTCATTCTCAGGCCCGGATCCTTTGTGTTCTTCGGAATCATCCTCTGGGTCGACGTCGTCAATATTGGTTCCGCCAGGTCCATCATCATCCACTCCTTCCTCTTCCTCTTCGGGCTGACTGAGACGACCCAAGCGCATTGCTGTCTTTTGTGCATTTGTGATATATTCCTTAGCATTGCGGCCTGGGCCCAGTCGGCAGGGAAGCGCTCGCGTGTGAGATATTGGATCTCCTTCCAGCCCTTGAACCATGAAGTCAGATTAATATGCGCAGTACTAGGAGGTAGTGCACTGTTGCGCACCAGTTCGAACACGTAGGCCAACTTGTCCAGCTCAATGCCTTTGTAATTCTTGCTGATGTCAATGCTAGCTCGTGCTGCATTCCTTCGGACGGCACCCTATGAAAGCCATCAGCACATGATACTGGAAGCGTTAAACATTGTCGTTAACATTAACGTTGATGTTTGATGATCATAATATTGATATCAATGTACGTACTCGGATGCGCCTATACAGCTCCTTGTCTTCTTACACGTTGTTGTTGAGTCCCATAGCATCGATGAGACGGTATCCGTTGCGGCTTCCTGCTTTGCCCTTGGGTTTCTGCAATTGCTGGATCCCGGCTTCTGCAGCAGTACCTTCTGCTGCCGCTGTTGCTGCTGCTGCCGCCTCAGCAGCTGCCAGTTCTGCAGCATGCCTCTCCTCGGATTCAATCAGAGCTGAACAAACAATCAGTATACAAACAATAAATGTATGGATTGTTACCTCTTACAGCTGAATTCACACTTTTACGGAATCGCGATTTTTGTTCCGGAGTATGTGGCCGTATTTGGTCAGGACCCCAGAACCTGTGCTCTCGCTCTCTCCATCATCATCATGCATCATGGCCCGTCGAGCTGTCTCTAAAGACCTCAAAGCACGGATTCCTGTTCTCAGAGAACTCGGATACCGTCTCAAGGATATCGAGGAGGTCCTCGGAGTGAGGAAGGGCATGATCTATGATGTGTTACGGCGTGTGCGTACTTTGGGCCACATCTCACCTCCAAAAGCTTCGATACTTGGACGACGATGACTGCTGACTCCTACCGACATTTGTTACATTCGCGCCTTGATCGAAAAGCAACACTGTATTTATGTTGATGAGATCCAAGAGGCTTTATCGGTTGCGCGAGGAATTTGTCCCAGCATCACCACACTCCTTCGTACTCTACGCCGCCTTCAGCTCACACGCAAAATGGTGTCCATACGTGCACTGGAGCGCAGCGAGGTGGCGCGCGCCGCTTTCATGATTCGAATCGGGGATCTGGTCACCAATCCCGACCAGTTGATGTTTGTCGATGAGTCCGCGCGTAATCGGAAAACATCTGGACGTCGATTCGGATGGTCTATACGGGGCACTCGGTGCATACAACGGCAATTTTTTGTCCGTGGACAGCGCTACTCAATCCTTCCCATCCTCACCATTGACGGCCTTATCACCCACGACATTATTGAAGGATCTGTGACATCGGAAAAGTTCATACACTTTCTTTGTGAACTCGTCGTGAGTCTTCATGCTTTCAATGTTTTATTGCTCTAATTTTTGCATAGCTACCGTTGACAAACCCGTATCCCGGGCCCCGCAGCATCCACCCTATGCAGTAGTAATAATATAAAATTACCTATAGTAACAGACATGTCAATACACATTATTACTTGCTGCAACAAACCTGCTGCTAGCAGTGTAATAACCCAATAATTACAGTCATCCCCGCCCCGCGCAGCTTCCTAATTGGGGCGGTAGCGCTGCCCTCGCTGTCCTGGGGGTGGGGGTGGTCCTCGGCAGCGGCGGCTCATATATTTGTTCGGCAGGGCAGCGGCCAGATGAGCGGTACCTGATTCCGTATCCCCCAATGTATCCGTAACCGAATCCGGCAATATTCGGTTGCTATACCCGGGTGCTGCCAGCGTCGGGAAATCCCCGCCACCCGCCTTTGCACCCAGGCTACAGCTGATACTCATTGTGAAAGCCATACTTGCATGTGGCTACAGTGTGCTGGCAGAGCACGGAGCATTGCAAATCGTTGAGCGCAAACCACGTGCTCAATCCGGCGTCAGTATGCCCCGGCGTGATTTGAATGCCGGATGCCGGTCTGCAGCGAGCGCACACACCGCACCATTCCCGTTCCATTTCCACCGCTTCACCACACCACAGTTGATACAGTATATAATGGTGCTACCTACACTACGAATAAAGTAGTGAGCGCGCATCGTGAGTGAGGGGACCGGGATCAGGGAATGTTGAATTAGCACGCGGCAGTTACCGGCCCATGTGTTTCTTGATGACCCAAAGTACTTCCCCAATTCACTCTGGGATATGTCCGGTAATATCCCGCTACTCATCCGTGGCGCGGAGACTAATGTCTCTCTCTTTATCAGTCACCCTCTTCATTTGCACATTCATGGCTACTTCCCAAGACACCTCATACAGTATGTTCTCTACTCTGCTTTTACTGCCGACTCATATATTTTTCTCAGATTGTCAGATCACCCTTTGCGTGCCTAGGCCCCTTCGTGACCCAATCATAATCACCCCGCCACACCTCCGCCCATTTTGCGGCTGCTATCAAATTTTGCTGTATATGGCGATCTTCAAGCGCGCCGGATTTTCGACTGATGGGGAAGGAGTTGAATACATTTGGAGGCGACGTCGTGAGTCACGTATCGAGGCAAGCAATGATGATCACAATGATGGAGCTGTAGCTTACAGAAGACTTCAGATCAATCAGAGGATTTCACAGTAGTATATGTAAAGCATATATTCAAGCAGTACAAGATAAGGTCATAGTTGTATAGTAGCATAGATGTGTAAGTACCGGTGAGTTGCAATCATGAAGAGCGACGTCTTTTAGCAACGGAAGATGACTCGGAAGGAGGCGGGGGACGTTTGCGCATGCGGCGCCCATCAGAAGAAGTCGACGCCGATGACGTGGTACCTATGGGAATGCGGGCGGGCATAGCCGTGCGCGCCATGTGCTCGATGGCCCACGTCACATCCTTGGCGGCGAGCTCCCAGTCCGCTTGACGTTCCTTGATGAGTCGGGCATCTTCGGACATATCATCAAGAGGCGCAAACACGGCCTCACCCCACCAGAAGAGCGTGCCGATTACCTGTAGAAGTCCATTCCTACCACACATAGTCTCCAATCCATCCCAAGCCGTCGGCTCAATCCTAAGAAGAGATCCTGCCTGCACACGTCCTTTGGGCTGCAAGGACTTCCACCAAGTCCACCAAGTCACTGCATACGCCACAACATCCTCGATGATGCGCAGCTTGGACCAATCACGGTGCGCCTTCGTGAATTGAGCAAAAATGGCAGGGCGTCCTGTAGCTGAGAGTTTCGGACCGTTAGCAGCAAATCCGTGCCGCTTCTCGAAGACGATGAACGAGTCTAAGAGGCGGATCCAAATTTCTGGCCAAGTCCGTCCGCGTGCAAAGGCGGTGACGGCCTTGACCAGCTCGGGATACCAGCCAGTGGTGTCTGGATCATCCAGGTCGATGTCCACCAGGTCGTCGTGATGTTCGTCATCACTCAATGTGCTTGTAACACCAGCTGAGGGAGACAAGATCGAAGGAGTCGATGGTGTTGATGGCAATGTTACGGATGGAGGCGGAAGGCTGGTGTTGCTGGCAGCCAAGGGAGTAGCGGCAGAAGCGGGCGGGGGTGTTGTGGTGGTTGACGGCTCTGCTACCTCCATGTCGTTGTCGGGACCGGGATATGGGGGCGGACTGTCGATATCCTTCTCCTCCCCGATGTCGTGATCCATCCCGTCATCCACTGCGCCCGCGCCCTCGTCTGCGGACGGTGTATCACCACTCAAACCAGGCTCGTTCTCTTTCTCTGTGTCCCCGTCCTCTTTCTCTCCGATCTCTTTGTCTCCAGTCTCCTTCTCCCCAGCCTCCTTTTCCCCCTCGTCATCTCCATCCTGCCCATCTGCGTCTCTAGCTTTCGAGATGACTCCTTGGGGACACGGCTCCCACCCACCCATCGACCTACGACAGTTGGAGTTTGAAATCTCATACCTCTCCTCCTTCTCGAGCTCGCGCCAGTGCATCACGGCGAGTTTTTCGATGGCCTCCTTCCGGGCGTCGGCTGATTTGAGCTCTCCAATTCCGGCGTACAGAGCAGGATGCTTCTCCTTGAGCTGTGCCAGAAAGTTGTCGGCTGGTGACGCTGAAATGGCCGGGGTAGTCGTCGGAGATGTTGAATCCTTTGAGCCACTAGCAGAGGGCTCGCGGTCGGTGTTGTCGATCTTGTCCTCTTTGTCGGCGGCTCCTTTCTTCGAGCGCCCCTTGCCGGACTTTGCTCTCTGCTTCTGTTTCGGGATGGTGCGCCTTTCGATCTCCTCCTTGGCTAAAAACACTGGTAAGTTCATTGAGCAGCAAAAGACAACAAAACCTCACAGAATATGTCGGTGCAGAAGTCAATCATGGCTTCCTCGACTTCTAGAAAATCGTCCTCGCGGTCGTGCGCCCAGTCGAGACCAGTGACGCGACTTTTCCCGGCGTGTACGCTGTCTCGATGTCAGTAACAGAATAACGATGTAATATGAAAGACTTACCTGCGAACTTTGAGATACCCATTCTGCCCGGGGCCGCAGAGCAGGATGCTACAGGCAACGCCGAGACTCCCTAACGCCTGGTCCGCAATCGATTGAAGGTAGGTGGCGGCATGTTGAACAGAACTGTACACATTATCAGCCGTACATCATGTAGGTGACGAAACAACTTACGCATGGTATTTGTCTGGCGGCAGGTCAACGATGCTGGCTATCGGCTTTGGCGCCGCCTTCCTGGCAACATCCGCGTCGTATTTCTCTTGAACGAGGGTGGCGACGTGGGCCTTGACCTCCTCGGACTCGCGTTCCCAAGCATTCTTGACGATACGACGGGATATCGTCATGAACAGCCCGTCGCGCTTTCCTTTACCGGGGATGTCGGAGGCCTTGAGCTCCTCCTCGTCGTCGTCGTCGTCTTCATCGCCGTCGGCGGGCGGTGTTGTTGTGTCAGCGGGGGGAGCGGATTTCTGAGCAGCTACCGCCGCCTCGTAGGCCTGTTGGACTGCCGTCGATAGTCCGTTATCCCAGTAAGTAGACATGTACATTTGGATGTTTTGGGAGCGGCGAACATTCGGTTTCTCCTTCTTCTTCGGGAGGAGGAGGGCCTGGAGGGTGGAGGAAACACCCTTCTGGTCCTCCTTGCGAATGCCCAGGTACGTATTTCGATACCAGCCTTTGATTTTCTACAGTATACAATGGATTGTTAGTATTGTCTCTGGCGATTAGCGTAGAATTCACGCACCTCCGCGAGCTTCTCCATGTGTTGCTGCCTTTCCTTCACCTCGCTCTCGTCGAGAAAGCTCTGTACCCACGTCTCCAGCTTCTCCCATTCCGCAATGTCATCCGCAGTGGGCGCGTCAGGCACACTTGGTAGATCCTTCTCTTCGAGAGGAACGAGTGGGCTGTCGACACCGACGAGGTGGCCGTAGCAGATGTCGTAACGGATAGCCATGGACGTCGCCCATCTCGTGAGTGTGGTTTGTTTGGAGCACTTCTCCCATTCTGCTTTCTCGCGCGCGAAGAAGTCGACCCGAGTCCCAAAAACCCAGCTCTTCGGTCCTCGTTTGGCGGGTGGTAAGCCTGCTTTCTTGCGAGCTCGAGATTGTCGGACAGCAAGCGCATTTGCAGAAAGTGACATCGTTGGAGGAAGAAAGCAAAACAACTTAGTCTTACGTGTTGAGGCTTACATTACGTAGCTAGGTGGCGGAGACAGAAAAGCAATGATTGACGCCGCACAACCTACTGCAATATGCTATCGATATTATTGCCGACCCGAATATAAGCACGACGTCCGCGCTGTGCGGTGCTCGTAAGCCGCTGCTGAGCATCTACACTATAGGTAGATATATCAGTAGAAAACAGAGTGAATCTGATATGGATTGCGCACCGGTCTGTAACAATATCCACAGTATCAACACCGTCGATGTGGATGGCGTAGAAAAGAACGGCGTCGTCGTCTTGCTCAATGGGGTCTTGCCCGACAGAGGCAGCGCGCGGAAGCAAAGAACTGGATCCATTGGCGGCACTCTCAGTAGTTGAGGTGTGAAAGGCGGTAGTGGTGGACTGAGAGCTCAAGGAGGAGAGATTAGCTGCCCCGCCGGCAGCTTCCACATGCGTATTCAATTGCGAGGCTGGAGAAGTCGATTGCGAGGCTGGAGAAAAGGAGGCCGCGGGCGGAATGTGGGTGGATGCACTGGATCTGATACATGTATGGGGGCTGCAGTCACCGCTCCGGCAATGATTGTCCCAATCGATCACCGCCAAGTTCCAAGTCGGATGCCATCTGTGACAGTTGTCGGGGAATCCGATAACCTCCAACTCGGCAGTGTTCCTGGAAGGAAGTCGGTTACTTGTCTGCTCGAGTGATCAAACACGCACCAGCTAGTATACACCCCAGGACGATGTCCCCTCTTAACAAGGTAGAAGTGCGCCTTGCGTCGTTCACGGTCGCCTTCGTGACCGGCATCCGGGTACCAGGGAGGAGTACATCGCTCTACGCTCATCTGGGCAAGCGGGGAGAGTAGCGTATCGACAGAATTTACCGGGGTGGACATGTTGGGCAGACAGAAAATGCGAATAACTGAGTCATTTGCCGACGTGGGTAATTTATCCGAGAATTGCGACAGACATCCAGTAGGAAGCAGTAGGGAGAGTAAATCGTGAGAACGTCGTCTCATCACGAGTCGGAGTGAGGTAGTTATGGTGGTGCAGAGATGAATTATTATTATTATTACACGGCACGGACCTGTAAAGATCGATCTCACGATCAGCCACTCAGGCGAATTGTCGATGATTACTTATCGATGATCGCTCATTGTCACTTGCATGGATTCACATCCCAATTCCACCGTTGTAACGCGCGTGAGCTCTTGAGACAACAATTATCTTCAAGAAAATGCTGCTCAAATCTCGCTACTGCTTTTCTCGTCTCCGGCATTCTCCCTCGAATACACCGAAACAATAGCAATAATCCGACACCATTCACCAGCGGACTTTCTCTCTCTCGCTCTCTGTTTATTCATTCAAATCTTGCTTACTGTTGTGCATATCTCACTGTCGTATAAAAAGAATATCCCGCACACTTGACGTGCTATCCACAATCCCCGATGTCTGGTGCTAGTAAGCACAAACGCTCTGTTGAATTCTTTGAAAGCCGGCCAAACACTACACATACGGCGGCTCGCTCTGCCGATGGACGACGCCTAGTTGCTATTCAGAAAGGCGGTGTCGAGCGTACCAAACCACCACCACCCCGTTCAGCTGTTCTACAGTCAGCGACAGAATCCGGCCCGGCTTCCTATAACTCCACTTACGATCAGGACTCATTGACTAGCTTGATGGCGGCTGCTGTGGAAGATTTCTCATACATCCCCGGTGATTTCGAGGTCGCAGCCGATAATCTAAGGGAGCCATTTCACTCGGATGGGACAGACGACGGTGTCAAAGTCATCGTCAAACGGCGAAATGTAAACTCGGTGAGTATTGTGTTGTTATACAGAGACTTGTCAGCGAACCGACACATTTGCAGGACAATCCCATGATGGCGTGGCGACCGTTCCGGCAGCTTTATCTCAATGAATTGATGTCACTGGATGCACTCGGAGATGACAACGGTACCGATCCACAGATGTGCTTGCGCTGTTCTCCGGCCCGGGGCGAGGCAAAATTCCGCTGTTGCGAGAACATGTGTTTTGGAATGGGCCTCATGTGCCAGTCCTGTTGCGTTGAGCTTCACGCTTGTCATCCGCTTCATTGGATAGAGGTACGATATACATTAATATTCCAGTCTTGCCCCTGATACCTCTTAGCTCTGGAACGGGACCCATTTTGAACAATTCTGGCTCCGAGACCTCGGCTTGTCAGTTCAATTAGGCCACGCACACGGTGAACGCTGCCCCTTTGGCCGTGCATCAACGACGCGAGACTTCGTAGTGATTGATTTCACTGGCGTACACCTAGTCAACGTTCTTTTTTGTGGCTGTTCCACGGCTCCGGATAACTACATCCAACTACTTCGGGCCTCTTGGTATCCAGCCACTCCTCTTTCACCCAATACAGCTATCACATTTTCGTTCCTTCGCTTTTTCCATAATGTAAGCTGTATCGGGAAACTCCCCGCATGGGATCTGTGGCGGGCCTTGCAAACGATGACTCAAAATCGAACTGGGATTCCTCCTCCTGATCGGTATCGCGTGCTCTTGCGTTGCATTCGCCAGTTCCGGCATCTCAAATGGCTGAAACAAGGTGGTCGCGGGAATGATCCCGGTGGCGTTGAAGGGACGCGCCAAGGCGAATTGGCTGTGATATGTCCAGCTTGTCCGTATCCTGGACGTAACTTGCCGGATTCTTGGGAAACCACTATGAAATGGTAAGTTATCATTGGTTGGATATATGAGACATCGTTCTTGTTTTAACAGAAGCTCTGCAGGTTCTTGAAGCGTGTGTTTCTAGGCATTGATGGGAATTTCCGCATGCGGAATGCCCTGGTGTCAACGCTTGAACGCGACCCTCCGTTGGCTGATGGTTGGGGTGTGTTTACCGATAGGAACACATATTTCGCTCACATACGGAACTATGTGAATCAGGAAGACTTGCAAGCGTGTTCTGGCTTTCGGGCTGCGTATCTGGCGGATATCAAGAACTCGAAGGGTTTGCGAACCACGGGCGTCGTCGGTGTAACGTGTGCTCGCCACGGAGTCTGGAGACCCAACGGAATGGGCGATCTCCAAAAGGGGGAGCGGTGTGTTTATTTACTCTGCTCATTTTGATCTCGCTCATCAACTTCAGATATTGTAACGTGGACGGAGTCGTGTCGAGCACGATGCAGCAAATCCCCGACGCACTTGATGTTGTTCTTTCATTCGACGTGATATGTATCTACGATGTCAATTTCTGGCCACGGAATTCGAAGCTTCCCGAGGGCTGGTGACTAGTTCGGTCACCCGACTCTGTCACCTTTCTCATTCCGAAATTCCATTTGTGGGCACACAAGCCCAAGTGCCACGCGCCATACTCATTCAATTACTGCCCTGGCGTTGGTCAGACTCATGCGGAGACTGTAGAACAGAATTGGTCAGATGCCAATCGTGCGGCGGCCCAGACCAAGATGATGGGGCCAGGGGCGCGTCAGGACACCTTGGAGGATATCTTCGCCTTCCACAATCTGAGTGTCATTCGAGAATTAGGTTGGTAAATGTAACAAACAATACATATTCGGGTATTTGACGTGTTTATACAGGACGCATTCTGTCGCGTCGAATGGTAGAGGCAATCAAATCTGCGCGCGAACATCGCCTTGATTTTGACAAGTTTGATGGCGGCATCAGGGAATATTGCGGAAGGGACGTGGTGGCCGCATGGCAACGGGCAATTCTAGCTTGGGAGAAAGATCACTCGAAGCCCTGCCCATATGAGCCTCAGCTTCAGAATAAGGAGATGTTTGCACAGATTCAGTTACAACTGGTGAAGGAAGAGCAGGAAAGGCTCATTCAAGGTGGTGGCATTGCTCAGGAGTCAAGCATGTCACTGTTCCTAACTGCAGGAATGGAGATTGAACAGAAACAGTGAGTAATATTCATTATTACATACGACACATATTTCTGATCGACTTGTCATTGAGACGGGCCCTTGCCTGGGAAGTGAAAGCACGCCGTTCCGGCACCACTTATCAGGAGCTCAATATCGAGAAGCAGCGCGCTCTGATTACGCGCTTGATCAAAAAATTCCGGGGGCTCCAAGAGATATTTATGCCCAACGTTCGCGAGTATCTGACGACAATTGAGCTAGGCTACATCAACAACGCTGGTGCTCATCTCGCTGAGGCTACAAAGCTATTCTTACCTTCTTCCCTTGATGCTCAAGTGCGAGGTCTCGACCGTTGCTGTGTTCCTGGTCTCGTTGACGCGGAAACACGATTGCGCGAAGGGGAGGCCAGGGACGCGCTGGAGTCCATGCGCAAGGGCCTTCGCATGCGTTCTGCCGGGCATTTGTTCCGGATCCGGAATGTAACAGGCCAGAATCCGACGACGAAAGCAGAGGGTCTGCAGCGCAAAATCCAGGTTGGGATCCATCTCAACAAGTTACATTACAGGTGGGCCCGGAACTGTTTGCTCCAGTTGCGCAGTCATGGCGCATGGGGATCGGAACTTCAAGTACTCAAAGAGGAACACGTACGTGGGCTGACCGAACGCCTTTTGACAAAAGAGGAATCGCAGGCGCAGTCATCGCTCCAGGCCCGCGGCATCATCGATGAATTGATCGCGACCCCAGAAGAGGAAGACGCCGTGGTGTCTCAAGGTGAAAGCCGCCGGCTCCTGTCCTGGATTTGGTATAGTCACCCGGTTGGTTCAAAGGCTGTTGTGGAAGGAAAAGAATCCGTGAACGAAGGTAAGAGATCAAAGATACTTGTATGCTTGTACTAATATGCCTTCAAGCTCTTCGCATTGAATGGGCAAAAGCGCGCGCCCGCATGCATCGATGGGACAAAGAGGTTGAGCTCCTAGCGGAAGAAATGCGACGTGTTGTTGCATATGGACGTTGGCAGGCACAAGAATGGATATCTCGGGCAACCCCGCTTCCAAACGCGGGGTCACGTCTGGCAGGCGGAATGCGGGCATATGCCGAGGAGATGGCTGCACGGGCAGACGCCGAGGCCGTCAGATTAGAGGTGCAATGGGCGCCTCTTCGTAAGGTCGCCTTGGAACTACTGGCCGGATTACCTGTGTCGGAAATTATTGAGTTTGAGCTTGAAGAGGATAACCTCTTCAGCGAAATTACATGCGAGGACGATGTTGATGTCGAGTAGAATAGTTGGAATGCACATTCATGCTTACCAGACTGCAGCAGACGCAACAGTGTGGCGCTTCATATTATGCGCGGAGGTATAAGGATACACGTCAAATACGGTGTTTGCCGTGCTGCCGTGATCTGCAGTCAACGTGCGGATTTGGGATGGCTAGAGAGCTATAAGGTATCTGAACACATCAGTGTCTGAACTAGATACTGGTAAGATTCCTGCCAATGGTGGAAATGGAACGGGAATGGCGCGGTGTGCGCGCTCGCTGCAGACCGGCATCCGGCATTCAAATCACGCCGGGGCATACTGACGCCGGATTGAGCACGTGGTTTGCGCTCAACGATTTGCAATGCTCCGTGCTCTGCCAGCACACTGTAGCCACATGCAAGTATGGCTTTCACAATGAGTATCAGCTGTAGCCTGGGTGCAAAGGCGGGTGGCGGGGATTTCCCGACGCTGGCAGCACCCGGGTGTAGCAACCGAATATTGCCGGATTCGGTTACGGATACATTGGGGGATACGGAATCAGGTACCGCTCATCTGGCCGCTGCCCTGCCGAACAAATATATGAGCCGCCGCTGCCGAGGACCACCCCCACCCCCAGGACAGCGAGGGCAGCGCTACCGCCCCAATTAGGAAGCTGCGCGGGGCGGGGATGACTGTAATTATTGGGTTATTACACTGCTAGCAGCAGGTTTGTTGCAGCAAGTAATAATGTGTATTGACATGTCTGTTACTATAGGTAATTTTATATTATTACTACTGCATAGGGTGTTCGGCGGCACCGCCCCAATGATGTTGGATCCAATCAAGCTTGTAGAAAGGGTGGATGACTAGATGGTGGTGGAGTTCAGCATATGTCAGTAGATAGCACGGCAAACGTACACATCCCGAGTACATATACGGGCTTTTCGTCAAACTTAGAGTAGTATTTGTGTCCCTTGTCGAGTCCCGCATCCAGGGCATCCCAGTATAGCTCATACTTCTCCATCTTGCGTTTCTTTTCCCAGCGCGAGATGAAGCCTTCAAATTTGGGGAGCGCAAGATAGATGGTGGGATGGGTGGAGGAGGAAAAGACTTGCTGGATAGTGTTTGCGTCCTATGGATGAATCAGTACCATGTTGCTTGACTGACAAAAACATGCACAGCAAGAATGTCTCGACAATCGAGTATGTGCTGCCATCCCGTGCTATCAATCCGAAAGGCGCTCCAAGGTATGTGTTTGACGAGTTTTCCTTTAGCTCGCAGTGTGGTGATGGGGCCGAAAGTGTCGTCTGCTGATGATATGAACCAATTTATGGCCTGAATGGAGTGAACATTGCACAGAAATGAAGAATCTGGAAGACGTACCTTGCGAAGTGTGTACCCACGATCCATCATGCCATGGGCAGTGCCCCATCGAGTATTTCCATGAACTACAAGACTGAGAACGTTGTTGCTCGAGCAGTCCCGCTGGATACGATGGAACTCCTCGATGCGCTGGCCCGAGCTCTGGATCTTGACGGCCAACGTTCGGAGCATGGCAATGACATCGAGACTGCCTCCAAGAACACGATTGTCTGCATCTTCCGGGTCATACTTCCATATTGCCTGTGAAGTCTCAAGCGCCGCAACCTGGGTAATGGATGCCATGAAATCTCCGATAGAGAGATGAAATGAGCCGCCAATGTTGACTCCCGTGAAATCATACAGACATGAGTTGATTTTCCGATGCGTTCCATTCCTTGAGGCCAAGTTGTTGATGGATTTGCTGCACACACTGGGCAAGTGTGCTGTTGTTGGATGTGTTATCGAAGGTTGCGGGACCCAGCTATCAGTTGTTAGTCAACAGTTGCAAACAAACACAGCTCTTCCTCTTACCCTCAAGATCTTCTTATCGAGATTGATAATACCAACCCGGACGCACATACTCACAAAATACCGGCCAAGGTTGTCACCGTCGTGCTTGCCCTCCGGTGCCTTGAACCCGATAACCCGAGTTTTCAGCCGCCAAATCCGCTTGCCCTTTACTTTCCGGACAACAACCATAGAGCTTGTTGCTCCAAGGAACTGGGCCTTATTGATGTCAGACGACCATGTATTGGCCGTGTTACAGACGTCGCCAACAGCCTTCTGAAGGTGTGTTATGCAAGTTACTTTCAATGAAGATGTCTTGTGCTTACCAAGAAGTCTTTTTGATATTCTTCAATAGTGCTGATATATTCGTTGTGAATATAGGTTGTGACATTGTGCGCGGATGGGAGCTCAGAGGTGACGGTTGATGGACGCATGGAGAATAGAGAATTGCGAAAGAAGAGATCACTGGCGGTGGAGAACGGCTAAGGGAGCTCAGGTGTGTGCTTGCTCAAGTAAACGATCCACATACCTGATTTTTGCAGACGATGAATTTTGCCGCATGCTCCAAAGCACTCTCCCTCGAGAACTCCGTTGGTCCGACTCGCTCACTGAACCCCATGGCCAACAACGTCCCCGCATTCGGGTCTTTGCCCTCCGCCGCCGTCATCGCCACATCCTGTGCCTCTAGAACGGCTTTTGGAATTGCCCGTCTCTCTTCTTTAAGCTCCGCCGCCTTACACCGCTTTTGATATTCAGGATAATGCTTGGACGCAATGTGCCCCCAACAAGTGCTAGTGCTCACACTCAAAAAGGCGTGTCGTAGGGCCTTGCCGGTTGCCTCTACTCTGATATTGGGTAAGCTTTCACATGTAGCCAGCTGGATGTACACACTCACTTGCAAATAGTGCACCACCGTCCGGAAACTTTTGTAATAACACCGCCGTTGTTGAATGCAGCCTCCGTGATGTTGGTGAAGATAGTAAGGAGGTCATGAGGCCGCTTCTGCACGCCTAGTCAAGAGGGAAGTCCGGGATCGTGTTGACTGCCGAAGACCTGGATAATTGGTGAGTTCCTTGTTGCACGTTAGAAATTATTTACACACCTCTTTGTCAGAGCTACCTGCCAAGTCAATCATCTCCACGTCGGGTGCAGTGACGTCTTGAACCTCTGATGCAGCGGCTTTCTTCCTCTTTTTTGGCGGTGGTGGGGCGTCGTCATCATTGTCGTTGTCGTCCTTGCTCGAGTTGTCTGCAACGGCTGTTGATTTCCCCTTGCCCTTTTGCTTTACCCATTTGGAAAGACTTTTGTTCGACTTTGTTGCTGTAACCTTCAACCGAGTGTTAGGCCCAGTCCGCCCGGATGGAGTGGATTTTTTCTTCTTTTTTGTTTTGGAAGGAGGCATGACAATCGGTTGCAACCCGCCCAACTTTAATTTATACCCACGCTCTAAAGTTTCGATCATATTGCACTCCGTAAATCCAATAAAATACATTATCACTGCTAACATGTGTCTGAGTGCGTAGGTATGTGTACCGCTACAACAGCTAACGGATGTGCCCAAGTGGCGAAGTGGTTATGCTTCTTGTGGCATCAGTCGCAGCTGAAGCTCGGACTCCTGGGATCTATTCCCGTGGGGTCCATTTTATTAATTTCTGTCAGAACTTGGTTGCAACCGGGTTTGAGCAGGTTCTGAAGAGTTGCTCGGATACTGACATATCCAAGTACCTTCAACCCAACTCCGGTTGAGGGTTGGTACAATGTTGATGTTTTGGCACAACTGCAACCTGAGTTGGGTTGAGTTGCTCCAAAAACCGGGTTTGGCCAACTCAACTTGAAAACCCTAACTTTCTTGGCCAATCTGAAGAATGCCAAGGGCCTCCGGACAACTGGAATTGCTGGTGTAACTTGTGCACGACACGGGGTGTGGAGAGCAAACGGGATGGGCAATTTGCAACATGGAGAGCGGTATGATTCAATCTTTACAATACACCACCGTATGTCTGACTTGCTTCTGAGGTTCTGCAATGTCAATCTGTTGGTGGCTGTGTCTATAGGCGGAAAGAATGCATGTCTTGACATTGTGCTGTCTTACAATATCATATGTATTTGGGGAGTACACTTTCCAGACCGTCTCACGCAATTACCGTTGGAATGGTGAGTCAACTTTGACTCAAACCAAGTACAGTTCTGCATTCCAAAGTTTCATCTCTGGGCACATCGAGTATGTCCTTCATGCGGATGTCGAATAGTTACTAAGTTAGTCAATTGTTAATTGAAGGTACAATGTCACGCTTTGTATTTGTTCAACTTCCTTGTGAGCGCTGGCAGAACTCACGGGAAAACCATTGAAGAGAATTGGGTGCAGAGTAATCATGCAGCAGCCCAGACCAAGATGATGGGCCCAGAGGCTCGCAAGGATACCCTTGATGATATCTTTGGGGCTCATAACTATCGAGTGGTGAAGTCTTTCAGTCTGTCAACTTCCATTCTTGTACTGGATTCATAAATCTTACAATTATTCTCTTAGGTCGTGTTTTCCTCAATTGTCTTGCCAAGGCCATTCCCAAAGCGCGCGCACATGCTAAGGAGTTTGACAACTTCAATGCAGGCATGTTGTCATTTTGTGGACCTGACACCGTCAAATCTTGGGAGAGGAAGGTTTTGATGTGAGAGCGGGATTAGAGTCTTGCCTCCAGAACAAGGAGACAATGAAAGACATACAACTGCAACTTGCTCAGGAAGAGCAGGCAAGTTTGCAGCATGGGACTGTATCACATGAATTGAGTATGAGTATGTTCCTTGTGCTAGGGCTCAAAACCAAAGAGAAACAGTGAGTCAATATTATCAAATCAGGTATACGCAAATAATATCTATCTAGACGTGGCTTGGCATGTGTCGTGAAGTCCTAGGTCACATGGCATATCACATGTTGCTACTCGGGTCTTGTTCCGGACCGTACTCCGGTATCACATGTTGATGACTTCACCGATCACATGTTCACCAAGCATCTGACTCACTCATCGCACTCATATCGCATCGCTATTGCTCATTCTTGTTCATTGTCTTACTCATCCCCTGACTCATTATCTTACTCATCCTATCGCACCATTATCGACTCATCGTTGCTCATAGTTAGATCATTATGACTCATTAGGATAGCTGTAGCACAGTATATAAGGCTCAGTAGTTAGTCCTAGCTCCCCATCTCAACCTCTTGATCATTGGGGACTAGGTGTGTATCTGTATTCACTGTAGACTAATGCTAACTTGATCATTGGGGACTAGATTCCTTCTGTGTGACGACTGGCCCTCTGTGCCGTTGTACTGTTGTTGAGACCACTCACTCTCTCTCTTGTGCTTTGTGCTCGTGCCTGTGCTCCGCTTCGGCGTTTGGTTGTGTTTGTTCTAGGTGCTCTACTTGTGTCCGCGGTCCTCGCGACATTAGGTTGAGATCCCCTACTCGTGCCGTCAGCCTAGCTGATCCCACGAGGAACTTGTGACTTGTCCGTTCGACGTGCTTCTACCGGCTGTTCACTCTTGTTTACTCGCTCCCTTGTCAACTGTTGATCCGTGGTACGATCCAACTCGTGCTTGCAGTTTTCCCAAACTGTACAACGTGTGCCTGACTCCTGCAAACCGGAGTGTAAATCAGGGCGTTGACTGTGACGCAGCGCACTCCTAGAGTGTTGGACAGGCAAGGTTAAGAAGTACTCAAGTTTGTTCAGTGGCCCTTAAGCTTCGGCTTGACTGGTCAAAAGGCAGCAATAGGGCGAGGAGCCTGAGCAGACAGCCTTCGGTGCACATTTGTCGATATAGTTCCTGAACAGGAAGCGGACCTCTTTTGATTCCCACACCTATTATCCAACATCACGCCTTCATACAACGCTAGCAGTATCAACTGCACCAACTTTGTTCATTGTTGGGATACCAAAGACCGCCTCCACTATCATCGTGATCCCGACGACGATTCCTGGGACAAGTGTACTACACAACCCTGTCCCAATCGTCACAGCAACCCTACTCGGATTCAATCTGAGGAAGGTGGAGCTCGCTACATTCCCGTTCCTACTACACCTGAACCAGAGCTTCGACCCATTACTCCTGAACCAGAACCTGAACACCGTTCTGTAACTCCCGAGCCTCCCCATACCGCTACCGCACCAGACTTGTCATCTGAAGACGACGAAAGCGAAGACTCAGCATCTGAGCACTCTGAGCATTCCACACATTCTGTGCACTCCTATCACGAGCCTGCTGCACAGCACGTTGAACCTGATTCCAACCCCGAGCCTATCTCTATTCCCGAGCCCACACCAGAGCTAAATATGTCGATCCCCGCCGACCTGGCACAAGCGCTTGCTACCCTCGCGCAGAACCAGACAGGTCTACAGAACGCCGTCACCACCCTCTTGAGCCAAAGCAGCAATGCTAAGGGTGTCGCCAAACCCTCCAACTATGATGGAAAACGCGGAGATGATGCCCGTCGCTTCCTAGCCGCTTTCAACCTTTACGCCGATAACATTCCGAGCCTTGCCGATTACAAAAAGCGCATCACCTCAGCTATCTCATTCCTTGAAGGGGATGCTGCCATTTGGGCTACCCCTTTCTCGGAAGCCATCCATGCCTCCTCCGCACAGAATTCCAATGTTGCTTACCCATTTGCTGCTTGGGCAGACTTTGAAGCGGCCTTCAAAAATCGCTTTGAGACTACCGACGCTACTACCGATGCCAAGGAGACATTGCGTCGCCTTTACCAGGGCAAGAGCACTGTTGGTCAATATGCTGCCACGTTCAAGCAGTATAGCACTCGCACTGGATACTCTCCAGAAGACCTGCGAGACCGCTTCTATGACCATATGGCAGATCGCATCAAGGATGCCTTGGTTCTCACTGACAAACCCACTGCCACCCTTGAAGAACTCATCAAGGTCTCCATTGACATCGACAATCGTCAGATCCAGCGAGAGCAGGAAAAGCACAAGTCCCGCACCCCATTCACTCCAGCCACGGCCCGTTCTTCCGGCCCGGCCGCTGCCCCATATGCACCCCCAGCCCGAGACCCTATGGCCATGGATATTGATGCTACTCGCTCGGCAGACGATTATCGTCGGGCTATGGTTGGGCGCTGCTATGGTTGTGGTTCCAAGGAACATCGCAAAGCTGATGGCCATCATGAGCGGGACATTTGTTCTCACTGTGGACTTGCTGGACACCAAGGTCAGGTGTGCCGCAGCAAGTACCTAGGACGTCCTGCTCAGGCAAGACGCGCTGCTGCTACAACCGTCGCTGCCACCTCCGACGCTCCTACTGTCTCTGATGGTGTGGCTGCAATGTTAACCAAGCTCATGGCTGACCAGAAAGCCCTGGCAGACCAGATCTCCAGTCTTCAATCGCATTTTTAGATAGGGGGCACGCCACAGCTGCTGCGGCGCCTCCTAAATTGCACTCTGAAATTTCTTCTACCTATGATTCCGTCTCCAAATGTACTATTAGCGCGTTGAAATACGATGACCCTTCTCATTTTCGCGTACCGATTGAACTTAAAGGACGATTCAGAAGTGCAAAAAGTGCAGCTATGATTGATTCTGGAGCAACGGGACTATTTTTGTCCCAAGGCTTTGTTGACAAGCACAAAGTGTATACCCATCCTCTGCGCCATCCCATCGAGCTCTTCAACATAGACGGTAGCAATAACTCTGCTGGATATATCACCCACCGAGCCCGCCTCCGTCTTGTTGTTAGTGGTCGAGAGGAATGGACTGAGTTCCTGGTTACTAATATTGGTTCGGAAGACGTCATCCTTGGACTGCCTTGGTTACGAAAAGTTAACCCCAACATCGACTGGTCGATTGGACGTCTACAATATCGACCAGGAGGTACAAGGCATAACATTGAAGACGTTGAAGAACCACAGGAACCAGACCCAGGGGGAACACTCCCACTCCGAGATGCAGACGGAAAACTCCACTCCTTGCTTGAATCTGTACTCCCTGAAGAGCCCGAATCTGATGATGAATCCGACGATGACACAGAGTCCATCTTTAATGAACCTGTTGAACCGGAGGAACCACCTGTCTATCGTGTCAATGCCAATCGCAGGATGCGACGTGCATGGCTTAGGGCAGGGGTACTACAGCATGTTGGTGAAGAACTCTGGTGTGCTGCAGGCTATACATACTCTCAGCAACTAGCTGAGGAAGCAAATAAGTCTAAGCCCCAGAGAACCTTCGAAGAAATGGTGCCTGAGCACTACCATCAACATGCTGGAGTATTCTCGGAAAAGCAATCAGAACGTCTACCGGAGCATAAGCCATGGGACCATGCCATTGATCTAACACCGAATGCTCCTCCGACTATGCGAACCAAGATCTACCCCATGTCCGCTAACGAACAAGAGGAGCTTGACCGCTTCCTCAGTGACAACTTGCGCAAAGGGTACATTCGTCCCTCTAAGTCACCCATCGCATCACCAGTCTTCTTTGTCAAGAAGAAGGATGGCAAACTGCGCTTTGTTCAGGACTACCGTCGCTTAAACGAGTACACTGTCAAAAATCGTTACCCACTCCCGCTAGTAGCTGACATCATTAACGGACTGCGCAATGCTAAGTACTTCACAAAGCTTGACGTTCGATGGGGCTACAATAACATACGCGTCAAAGAGGGACACGAGTGGAAAGGGGCATTTGCAACAAATCGGGGGCTCTTTGAGCCCTTAGTCATGTTCTTTGGACTCACCAACTCGCCCGCTACGTTCCAGGCACTGATGAATGCCATATTCTCAGATCTGATTGCTGCAGGAAAGGTCGCTGTGTACCTCGATGACATTCTCATCTTCACCAAAACCCTGGAGGAACACCGTCAAATAGTCAATGAAGTTCTTAAACGACTAGCTGATAACGACCTTTACCTGCGCCCTGAGAAGTGCGAGTTTGAACAAGAGAGCATTGAATACTTGGGATTGATCATCAGCGAAGGCGAGGTCTGCATGGACCCTGTTAAAGTGCTTGCTGTCAAGGAATGGCCTACACCTACCTGTCTCCGTGACGTTCGAGGTTTTCTTGGATTTGCAAACTTCTACCGACGCTTTATCAAGGACTTTGCCAAAATGGCACGTCCCTTGAATGATCTTACCAAGAAGAACGTCCCTTGGACCTGGGATACTGAACAGCAAGAAGCCTTTGACGCTCTGAAACAAGCATTCATCACGGCACCAATACTGAGACTCTGGGACCCAACTAGGCCCACCCGAGTTGAAGTCGATGCATCTGGTTTTGCAACAGGGGGAGTCCTACTCCAGCAACAGGAAGACACACTCTGGCACCCAGTAGCCTTTCGATCAGCATCTATGGACCCCGCAGAACGGAACTACGAGATCTATGATCGGGAGATGCTTGGTATCATTGAAGCACTCAAAGATTGGCGCAACTTCCTTGAGGGACTTCCACAGCCCTTTGAGATTATCACAGATCATCGCAACCTGGAATACTGGCGTTCGGCACAAGACCTCAGCCGACGACAGGCACGATGGTCTCTCTGGCTTTCGCGTTTCCACTTTCTCTTGACTCACCGGCCTGGCAAAACCAACACTCAAGCTGATGCACTTTCACGTATGCCTAATCTGGCAGTCTCTGATGCTGAAGACAATAAGCAGCAGACCGTCCTACGACCAGAGCATTTCCTTCGGGCTGCAAAGATGGTTCTGTTCCAGAACCCCCTTGAAGATCGCATTCGCCAAGCTAGTGCACGTGAAGCTGAAGTACTGGAAGGACTTCAAAAGCTTAAAAAGCATGGCCCTCGGAAACTGGTCAATGGTTTAGTCGAATGGGAAGAAGACAATGGTCTGGTCTACTACAAGGGCCGAGTCTATGTGCCCCTGGATAAGGAGCTTCGAAGAGATGTCGTCAAGCAGTGCCATGACGCTCAGACCGCTGGACACCCAGGGATGCACAGCACTCTAGAACTCCTAAGTCGTCACTTCTGGTGGCCAACTATGCGCTCCTACGTTGAACGCTATGTGGAAGGATGTGATGCATGTCAACGTCGAAAACTCCCTTCGCAACCACGTGCTACTTTGGAACCTCTCCCAGTACCTAACGGTCCCTGGCAGGACATAGGAGTGGACCTTATTGGCGAACTCTCTAAGACCCAGGATGGACACAATGCAGTCATCACATTCACGGATCATTATACTAAAGCGGTTCACTGCTTCCCTACTACCACCGAGATCACAGCAGAAGGGGTTGCAGACTTCTACTATCGAGAGATCTTTCGCCTTCACGGCCTCCCTCGTCGCCTTATCTCTGATCGGGGTCCCCAGTTTGCAGCGCAGGTTATGAAAGCGCTACTTAAACGTCTGGGAATCCAGTCATCCTTGACCACTGCCTATCACCCTGAGACCAACGGTCAGACGGAACGCGCCAACCAAGAAGTAATCCGCTATATCCGCATGTACGTCAGTCGTCGTCAAGATGACTGGGATAAGTTCCTCCCAACGGCTGAATTTGTGATCAACTCCCGTGTCAACACCACCCATCATCGAGCCCCCTTTGAAGTCATGTATGGCTATGTCCCTGAATTCAATATCCCCGTTGGTGTTGAAAAGCGTTTCCCATCCATTACTCAGCGACTCGAAGCATTGCAACATGCTCGAACCGATGCTGAAGCTGCATTACGCATGAGCAAATACCGCATTGAAGAGAGTGCAGGGATAGACGCAGCAGCCAAGGAAAACATCTTCAAAGTGGGACAGCCTGTATGGCTAAGCGCAAAGAAACTGAAGATTCGCCAAAAGAGTACCAAGTTGGGAAGCAAACGTCTTGGGCCCTTTGAGGTGCTTGAAAAGACAGGAGCGCATACATATAGGCTTGACCTACCTCATTGGATGAAGATCCATGATAACATTCATGCCGACCGGTTGTCACCATGGAGGGGCAATGACATCAATGGTGTCACCCCGCCACCACCGGAACCAGTGCAGATAGAGGGCGAGGAGCACTATGAAGTCGAGAAAATCCTTGATAGTAAAATTGAAAGGAGAAAACTCAAGTATCTTGTCAAATGGGTTGGATACCACGAAGGCCATAATTCCTGGGAGCCGGTCGACAACCTAGACTGTCCAGAGCTGGTTGACGAGTTTCACCAAGCCAACCCAAATGCGCCGCGAAAAATCTCAGCCTCCATCTTTGCCAACCTCCCCTGGAAGCCTATTGAGAACTTTACTGATGCTCCACCCTTGGACTTCACATGGACGACTGGCCGTCGAGCTATTGTCACAGTCGTCGAGGACAACGACTTTAAGGAGGGGAGTAATGTCGTGAAGTCCTAGGTCACATGGCATATCACATGTTGCTACTCGGGTCTTGTTCCGGACCGTACTCCGGTATCACATGTTGATGACTTCACCGATCACATGTTCACCAAGCATCTGACTCACTCATCGCACTCATATCGCATCGCTATTGCTCATTCTTGTTCATTGTCTTACTCATCCCCTGACTCATTATCTTACTCATCCTATCGCACCATTATCGACTCATCGTTGCTCATAGTTAGATCATTATGACTCATTAGGATAGCTGTAGCACAGTATATAAGGCTCAGTAGTTAGTCCTAGCTCCCCATCTCAACCTCTTGATCATTGGGGACTAGGTGTGTATCTGTATTCACTGTAGACTAATGCTAACTTGATCATTGGGGACTAGATTCCTTCTGTGTGACGACTGGCCCTCTGTGCCGTTGTACTGTTGTTGAGACCACTCACTCTCTCTCTTGTGCTTTGTGCTCGTGCCTGTGCTCCGCTTCGGCGTTTGGTTGTGTTTGTTCTAGGTGCTCTACTTGTGTCCGCGGTCCTCGCGACAGCATGGGAAGTCAAGGTCCGTCAGTCTGGAACGGCTTACCAGGAGCTCAACATCGAGCGCCAGCGTAACGTGATTCTCCGGGACATCAAGAAGTTTTGACGCTTGCAGATGTCATTCATGCCAAAATTTTGAGAGTTCCTGACTGATGACCAGAGGACAGTACTGGACTCCCCGGACTCTGTGCTTCCTGAAGAGACAAAGCTATTCCTCCCATCAGACCTCTGCGCTGCCAATTGTGTACTTCCTCATGTTGATGTGCTGGGTACATATAGGCCACAGAATATATAGAATATATCCACAACCAACAAACAACTAAACACTCCTAAGTGGGATCTTAAGATTGGTAGGGTGGTGATAGGTAACTAAGAGTCTACGTCTGCTTTGTGATAAGCAAGAAATAGGTGTGTGGTTACGCGTACTTGGACTGGGTAGAACAAGGTCTGAGTGATAGTTGAACGGGGTTAGCAAGTGAGCCTTTTAGTATGCACAAATGCAAGTAAGATGGGGGGTATTTGAGGTTGATTGTGGACTTGTACACTTGCATGACTAGAAATCGAAAGCCAAACAGAGGACAACTCCAACAGATGTATAGACTGTTGAAATGTATATTCTAAGGGTACTGGAATAAGACAGGTGCCCGGTTCACAGACGCAGGATGTGCAGCCTTTGCTCTTTGCTAAGCTTTTGTTCTAGGTCTTGGGTCTACTCAATTCAACTCTGGTAAGTCGCACTGATGTTGATAACAAGGGGATCGGTACAACTTCTTGTATTTGCAAAGTGTTATGCTAACTAGGCTTCTACGTCGATGCGGACCCTTCTAAGGACTGGTCGGCTTCTCTGTAAATCCGTGTGGTATCTCTTGGGAGAAGTCCGGGCTCACAAAGGTTCACTGTGAGTTGAATCACAAGTGGTTCTAGCTGGGTAATCTGAATCTTCTATCCAACACCGAGTTCTGGTTTACTCAAGTGGGGCTCTTAAGTTTTGGGGACTTTGGATCTTCAATAGTGTGCAAACGGGATCTTATTTGAGTGTATACTCGAGCAAGGTTACTACAGGGGGACACTTTGTGGGCTGATCTCTGCGGGGTGTTAAACTAAACCTATTTGATGTTACATGGTGTCCTTTATAGTATTCTACTTGGTAAAATGGGATACCCGCTGACTCACCACTGGGGTGGTACCATGAGGGTACTCCCAGGGTATAGGGTTTCAGCCACAATTGCTATTGGTGCAGAAGAGAGAAACTATTCCTTGGGAAGGTGCAAGACATTGGTTGACTGCGCATTATGGTGTGCTTTAGGAACCTGGTCTAGACTGGAGGAAAGTTCTGGTATTTGCCCTGTATCTGATTTTCTGTGTCGGCGCCAATCCCTTCAGAAGTCAAAGGGAGAGACGGCTCTGTAGTTCTCTGGTTGTCTGATATGATATCTTTGTAGAAGCAAACTGAGAGTGGAATCTCTGGCAAGTGTAGTCTTACGGTTGGAGACCGTTTATGGTAGAAGGGATAAACCGAGAAGGACTGCTGAAACACATTTGTTGACCGCGGCCGTGTGTAGAATGGTTCCACAGGAGTATCTTAATCAATCTGATCCTTAGTTGTCCCAAATGGGAACTGAACTCCTATGTAGTGTCTGCTTCTTCTATACCTGATACGGGATCTTCTGCAAACATTGGGCAAGATTCAGTATTCCGTCTGTACGGGATATGACTTCTTTATACCCTTGTTGCATCTTTGATACTGTTCTTTTAGCAAGCAACCACATGGATTTCTATGCTTTCTAGTCAATTGACACAGATCCCGTCTGGACGGGATACTGGATCTTTTATTCTCTTCAAGGTTTGAATTAATTGAGTGTCTAGTAATCTGTCACTTGGTTGTGGACAACCTTTAACATATTGGATTTGTTAACTGTGTCTTGATTTGTGATACTGACGCGACTAGACATGACTTTCAACCTTGTCGCAACCAAGTGCATGCTTCTGAAGCAGTCCACGCTGAAAATCCAAACACCAGATACACCAATGACAGCTGTCTCATCACCATACCTATCTGAAAGTCGAACATTTTGTCGACCTCTACGGATTGTGCCAGCGTCCACCCCACCTTACTGTCTTCGGACTTGAGGAGGCGTCTCTTAGACGGACAGCCGTGAGTTCCGTGCTCGAGAGTCAGTGTAGATTATTAGTTTTGGACCATACATACAGTAGTACTTAGAGGAGTAGCTAGTCTTGCGTATACTTTGGTATAATAGACTATAATGGATGCAAAAAAAAAAACCAGGAATGACAATGTCAATATTAATGTCATTAAATGATATGTGATAATGTGGCAGCAAGAACCAAACTGCGGACTGAGCTAAGACCAAGTAGGCAGTATTAGTAAGGATTCCACACGAGATGTGCGCCTGCAGACGGGGGAATTTTGGCAAAACTTTAGCGTATGACAACCAGGTCACTTAGCAGTACCCCGGAACCCACTATACCCACAATATATTTGTGTACTTGCTCATGAAAATAGTGGAACTGATATTAGTTGTGAAAAATCCTCCAACAGATGCTAAATAGCTGTGATTATCTCATTAAGTAGACTAAGTGGACAAGATAGACAAGTGTCGAGTAAAACCTCTGTATCTATACTTGGAGATTGGATATGATTGCACGCCCTGAGGAGTACTTCAACACACATATATCAATTATGCTGGTAGATCCTTTTCAGGACTGTGACCGCCCTCGGAAGGAGGGACAAGACGTTTGACTCCAGCCGATGCTCAACGGGAGTCTGGCAAGAAAACGTCAGATAGCCAGCTATTTCAGAGAAGACAAAACTTAATAGTCGCGACCACTCAAGAGGAAGTCACTGGGAAGACAGAATCCAAGACATCCCGCAACAGCTCCAGAACAGCTCCCGCAACAATCCACATTCACACGATCGAGACAACTTCAAGATCAGATGAACTCCTATAGCTAAACGAGTATTCAACGCTCGACGAAGTTCATATCGGCTTTTGCGCATTCGACGTGAGTTGATCGTTCAAAGCTCGGCCTCTCGTCTGTTTGAGCCAGTCACTAGGGCGAGTGATGGCCATCAGGTCATAACGACCTTACAGGATTGGCCAATTTTTGCAAAGCTGCTATGGCTCGCCACGTCCACCGTCGTCCGACCGTCATCCGATCCAACACCCTTCAGCTATTCCATCCACGAATCGGACGTCGCACTTTCCTAACCTGTCGTGACCATGGTTCTACCCTCGCGAAACGCACACTTCGCAACTCCGTCGAATTTTATCGTTAACGCTTCGGCCCTCAGACGTATTTTCGCCCTCGCGTGAGTACAATATAACCGAACGACGTCTCACAACCAGCCGTAGGTCGACTGTCAATGCTGTGCCCAGGCAAGGGGTGGGTGGAAGTAGTGAGTCCACCGGCGCATATGGACTCGAGAGTGTACGGCAGTTGTGGGGCTTCATGTATTGCGCGGGCGGCTGCCAGTGGGTCCTTGACGGCGTATCTGAGGGGTAATTGGGCCATGTGTATCTCACAAACATCACCGCAAAAGGGCCGACGGTGTTCGTGGGCTGGTTCAAGAAATTGAATCACTAATGTCCTATGAAACAATGAGGGAAAAGTGGCGGCGGCGTACGACACTGCAACATGGTGGCCTGACTGGGTTGAAAATCGTATAGACTCCGTGGACCTCGCCAATAGCGAGCTTGAAGTGTAATCGCCGTCTGGAACGTGGCCCGTGTAAAAGTCAGTATAGGCAATGAAGACAACCGGCATTGGTCGCATCAGGTTCCTCCAGGTTCCTCAATATGAGCTGTTTCCGACGAAAGATACATGCCGCGACCATGGCAAACGTTGTGTATATAGCACGCATACCACAAGAGGAAATCAAGCGAGTCTTTTCGGGGTCAGTAGCTTCGATAACGTGTAGGTATGCATCGAGATGAGGGCCCTAATTTCAATGTTACGCCACGATGCGCCAAGACAGAAATCAAGTTGACTTCTACTGGTCGATCTGGCGAGGTAGGAATACGGTGATACTATTGGAGGGAGAGATGAGTAAAGGACGCTTTCATCGGATGAACAACCTACATCGATGTTGCATCCATGAGCAAACTGTGCAGATGATTTGCCGGTCTCTGTAGGTGCCACCGACAAAGACGTTCTCGTCAGTGTTATACAACGCCTGGAAAACCTGCGTCTGTTTTTGAAACTCGGAATGGTGGACGTGTAGATGCTCTCGAATTGAGGGGTTCGAGTGCAGATACGGGGAGAGGCTGTACGTCGACGAGACTAATGGGCGAAGGGAAACGTCTCAGGGAGAATGAGATGCTTGGAGGATATCGCGAGTCGATCTCGAAGTTTAAGCAGCGGTCGAAGATGATGGAGATGTAATAGTTCGGAGCAGCGGGTTCGGAGGAGCGGACTCAGACATGGGAACGGTGACGGTGATGTTTTGCCTTCTTCTTCGGAGTAGCGCTGGCGGAGGACGGAGGTATCATGGAAAAGGACGAGTATCAGGAATCATTCGGCCCCGCCCTGAACCTTCTCGTCTCATTGGAATTCATTCGCACACGATAGAGACGTCGATGCGTAGCAACGAACGGGTGACGGGTTGCACCTGGGCTCGCAGTCTGTGTATTATATGAGTGAATGTATAAGAAGCATCGGAGGAAAACATACAATGGCATTGATTTAAGGGAATTGTGTACAAGACGATGTCGAATCAATCTTCCGGCGTGGCCATGCCGATGAGCTCTCCAATCTCGAGAGGCGTCTATATGACCTGCGTCAGGGATTGTGCAATCAAGAAATAACGAAAGCATACTAAATTAAAGTCGCGATACCAGGGCTGCACAAGAACGTCAGAATAGAACCACTCAAACCTGTGAGAGACTAAGAACTTGTTTTCCTTCAGCCGTACGGATGATATCCTGCCTGAACGCCCAGTGAACGCCCTCGAACTGTCTCAGAGGCGTCATTGATCCCTGCCTGGGTATATCAATCCGCTTCTTGGCCATCTTGCAAAGATCCAGTGCCGCTTTGGCAGTACGGCCTAGCCACGCTTGAGACAGATCTCGCACATGGCACGAAGGATACGTCCTGAGAATCATCATTGTTGCACGAACACCATGTCCACCACCAAGATGAAGCTACACGGATGATGAGAAGGTTCGACGATATGAAGGATAGAATACTCACTATCGAGCCTGAGTTGCGAAAGTATGCTTGCGAGAGGACACTGATATAGGCTCCCTCTACACTTTCTTTGATAGAACTCAAAACACACAGAGTTTAGCAAACTCGAGCTTCTCCTCTTGACGGACCTGCAGAGTTAAAAGGACCATCAGCATCAACCCCACATCATCAGTGCGCAGCGAACGAACCGGCATAATCTTGAAGTCATTTTATGGTGCAGAGACTCCGAATAAGACCAGCGTCGGCATCGCACACCATCATCGATTTGTATGTTACATAGTAATGCGACGCGATACCTCCCAGTTCAGTACACTGGAAGGAGTCGACCCAAAGCACGCTCGTTTTTGAGGAGCCGACACTTCTCCAGGAGAGCGGCGGTGGAGGGGATGATGTCGGCGCGTTTTTGAAAGAGACCATCGTCCTGTTCGTAGTCAATGCTGACACCATGGAGATCCAGCGTCTTCACCATGCGGACATATCTAGACAGGAGCGAGTGTTTTAGTGACGATGGCGGTGGCAGGAATCAAACGAAGACTTGCAGGTACGCCCAGTCACTGAACAGGCTCGTCCCAATTGCCAATCGTCCCCAGCACGATCTCCGCATTCGAAGTACCAGCCAACTTCGAGACGAACTGTGACTTGATGAGCAGCTGCTGGTTGAACAGACTCAGATAGTACTGCAGCTCCGAGCGGTTCGTGATGATGATGCCCTCTCCGTACGTATTGTACTGCGGCCGCCCAGCGCGACCCAGCAGATACAGCACCTCCTGCGACGACAGCTCCAACGGGCCTTCTCCGTATTGTGAATTTCTGGATGATGATGGTATGCGTGGGCAAGTTCACTCCCTACGCGAGATCGCGATGCACACAAGCGCCTGCAGGGAGGGATCCATCCGCGGACAGCTCCTCCACAAGTGTTCCTCCCTCGTCATACCCGCATGATCTATCCTGAAACTAAACAGCAGTAGATCGAGGGTCGTCTCAAGAAGTCCCGAGTCGCCAGTCCGCCTCGACGAACTGCGGGATCGCCTCCTTCTCCGCTGCAGTGTCGCTAATTGACCTAGCGGTCCTCGCAGTCCTTGCGGTGTTTAACCACCGTCATAAGTCCCCGGTCTGCATCCGTCGGCGTCGGCAGATTGGTCTGGGTGCATTAGTCTAGAGGAGAGTGGGACGAGAATATTAACTCAACTGTCAGCAGCGTTCGCCTCGTTGATAAGCCACTGACCGCCCGATACAACCCAAGCATATCAAGGAAGATTCTTGCCAACTGCAGTAGGGAGAATGTCCGATACTCGTACAAGCCGATGTGTTACTCTTGGAGACATTCGACAGCAGCTTGATATATCCAGCGACGAGAGAATGTTAGTAGAACAGCCGTCATGAGCGAGTCTCGTTTATGGTTGGTTGTATATCTCAAGGAACTGACCCGCGAATGAGTATGCCTAGCCCTTCGTCTTGAGATCCTTTGGTATGCGGAAAACTTGGTCAACCGCACGCGGTATCATGAGTACTGTGTCATCTGTCCGGAAATATCTCTTTGGCGCAGAAAAAAGGTTGGAAGAGAAGGGAGCAATAACGCACCGTCCTCCTTCCGTGTTGAAGGACTTGCCCGACCCCATACGCGAAAATGCAGACACTGTATCGTCAGAGCAGCTCTGAGCCAAGTGCAATACTCAACGAAGACGTCCAGCTGCGTCAAGGACGGGTCGAATATACGTGTTCGAAGGCAATGTTCGAAGGTGACAACGATGTCCTTCTGGTCCTTGCGGGACGTTACCTGTGCCAACTCGAGGAGAATAAGTCAGGCCATACGCGACATAACACGCGGAGGTTCCCTTGATCGTGAGTTCCATTATAATCGTGTATGATTGTTGAACTCCCGCCTATGCACACAGCGTCGAGGGCCTCGAGCCGCAGGGAGTCAATGTCAGCGGACAGCTGAACGGCCTCATCGGAGAGGGTGCAGATGTTGTAGCACATTCTGGAGGCCCTGCAACTCAGATTGATGGCATTCGCGCGGCGGCTGAATTAGGCTGATGACCGGATGGGACCAGAGTAGTCCACAGCTTTGTGGGCGACCATCACCAGCGCAGTTCGCACTTGGCGAGAACCGACGAAATACGCCTCCCCCGTCACACCGAACCACTGTCGTTCTCCCGTAGCTGGGACTGCACGACGCTGGGGGTAACTCCCTAAGCGCCGACGCTGCCGTAGAGGCAGTTTGCGACGACATGGGATGGTGCTGCAGTGGCCGGTAATATTCTTGGTTTGAGTTGTGCCCTGTCGCTACACGGGAAGCCCTTCGCAAAAAAACAATGCTGCTGTTTGGAGTGCTGGAGTTATCGGTAGAGGTGCTGGCGGCCCACCGGAACGGGCTTGCGGCGGGATGATTCGCGTCGGTACGCCCCTTGCTCTTCGTCCATTCTCCTATTGAGAGCCGATTTACCTACTTGGAGACAGATTCATCTTTGGGACGGAGCCGATGCGACCACTGCCTCCCCCTTGCCCGTCGCCATCGCTTCGCACCCCATGTCATGCCATGCGCCTATCACCCTCGCGTCAGCTCATGTAGTCCATAGGCTCCGTGGGTTATAAGCGAAGTCCATCTGCACGTCGTCTCCCGAGACGCCGCTTCTATGCAAGACCATAGTTTGCAGCTCTGGACTGTCCCCGGCTTTGGGATGAAGTGAACGGCGGGATAAGGGCGCGACCGGAGTGGGATGCTCGGTTGTTTCATCGTGGTCGCCGCTCATCCTGCGTTCAAGTCGATATATCTCTCAGGAGTGCGCTGGGTTCTGTTCCCCATCTGCGCTTGCTCCTCGACGCTTTGTGCCCGTGTCACGGTAAGTCGCGTCACGTCTTCGAGAGATTGCGACGGCTTGTTGACCAGAAATCCAAGACCATCCCAGGTATCCGAAGCGTCGTAAAGGAAAACGGCTCGCAAGCAACGCTGTAGACACCAATGTAAGTTCCAATATTGCTTCTGAGTTGACATCTTGGGCTCATGGACACAGAAGCTATTGCACTTCTGGGTATCTCAACGGCTGACGTCGTCTCATGTTAGAAGTCTTGTAAGTCTGTTTTCTTGGCCCCAGTTCCGCATCTCTCAAGAGCTGGAATCTATGCTAAGATCCAAGCAGTCAGGACGGACGCCCGACGCACCCACCACGACGTCGTTTGTATCTATTCATAGCTCGACGGCGCTGTCAAAAAGGGTACGAAAACGTTCAGCCACCGGAATGTTCCCTCGTTGACATCCCTCCCAGGTTCCTGCTTGCTTTGTGTTGCTTCTTTACACCCTTTACAGGCGTTGTGGTACGTTGGGTTTCTAACGGCTTCCATTCCTTCCTTGACGTCGATTCTAGAACTTGGGACCAAATCCCATACTCCCGCTCGCTTTGACCAGACTCTGCCCGGTCGCTTTTCCTTTGCTTCAGTCACTTTCCTTGGCCCAGTATCAAAAGCCAGGTAAGCTCAGGAGAAGGTGAATGACTCTATACTTACCGTGTTATGTAGGCAGGCTGTTGACGTTTGGTTCAAGTAAGGAACAGGTGGACACTAGACTACATGCTGTACCGCGTAGATACTCCTTGGGTGTTGTGATGGGTCGCTGGCGCGAGGAAAAGTCGCCGTGGAAGTGTAAGTCATCGTAAGCATGTGTTGACAAAAGGTCAGTATAATCGGTGAAGGTCAAGTGTGCCAAAGGGTTTCTTGCTGCTTGGCGGTGCGACGCAGAGGCACCGCGGAAGCGCTCCAATCCCTTGAAGCCTGCGTTATGTATTACCGACCGGGCTTATCGCTATCTGAGTCTTGTCAATCAGGATTTGGGTTTCGCGACTAGGACACGAAGCAGTTGTTGGCCGACCACAAAGTAGACCTTGCCGCAATACAGACCATGATTCCTGGCTTACACGCCCGCGAAGGGATCTAACGGAATAGTGGCGGGATCTTTTGCCTAGGTGTGCCCTCTCTTGGTTGTGGTGTCCCTGCCCTTTCAACCACCTTTCCCCTGGTTAAGACTAGTGTTCTCTTGACGACAGACGACAGACGTCAATCGCTTTCACTTTGACACTCTCTATTGCCTCTGCTTGTCACTTGAGATTCCAGTCTGTGCCTTACTGAGCATGTATCATCCGTTCTGAATGGGACTTAAATCTCTGCCAACTGTTTCAGAGTGGGACGAAATCTCAAAATTCCTTGATCACCATGGTATCAAAGATGACGGCGTGTCCGACTTCATGCTCGCACGTCTCTGAGCAGCGGCGCACCCTGATGTTGTACCCCGTCATAGGGAGCGCTGACGCGGCTGGGTTGATGGCATTCTGATGTCCTCGTCGTGGAGGAGGGTGGCGGGGACAACGGCTCAATTGAAATTGGCAGTTTGAAGTTGGATCAATTTGCAGACATCCTCAGGATTCTTTGGATCGAAGCGACGCCGGACGGGTGTCTAACCTGATACTGATGATAGAGTGGACGACAAATTTTGATTAGAGCTTCGCCCGCCCTTGGACTCGCACGACTGTTTGTCTTTTTGTCTAGTGACCTTCACTCCTGATTCAATCTCTCACGCAGAAATCATTTTGTGATCATGGTCGTCATTCTGTGGGATCTGACGGAGAGTCGCAGCAGTGAGTACTGGCCACACCCATCTATATAGCTTCATAATTGAAACCATATCATTGCTTGCCAATGAGTCTATCCAAACCATTGCCAGACGCAATTATCAGGACGTCACCTCTGTGATAAGTTACATGATTATCCAATCCATGCGTCGGATGCATCACGTACCAATGACTTGACCGTGACGGACGTTCATTATCGACAACGACAATCAGCGTAATACTCCGCCCGACGGGCGAGGGCTTGAGCTGGTGCTGCGCTTAGCTTGTCCGCTGATTGAGTCGGCCGCCGCACCCTCATCCGCCGTCAAGCCTTCAACTAGACTGGGCGACGACGCTCGTACTGCGCCAAGGAAGCCCGTCATAACCGTGCCAAGTCAGTGAAGCACGGACCCAGTCAAGACGTCGACCACGACTGCTCCGAGCTGGGTGCGACGGAACGGTGTCCTCATCATCTCAATGCCAGCTGTCTTTAATATTTTTCTTTTGTGTCTTTTTTTCTTCCGTCAAGCGAGTAGCGCTTGCGAGGATGACAAGCAGGGTGTGCGCATCACTGAGCGCAATTCGCGTGTTCGACATCAATCGAGGGGATGGCCCAAAGCGTGTGCCCTTTCCTCTGAATCTATTGATTGATTTGGACCGGAATTTAAAGAACCTATGTACACACACGTTCAAACCTATCGGTTCCAAAGCAGCCACCTACGCCTTCACCCTCGTCTCCCACGTCGTCATCACTGGCCACAATTCTGGAAAGGATACTCTTTTCAACGTCGAGACCGGAGAAGAGATCGAAAGCAATGAGCGCGCATCAGGTGCTTACTTCAACGATCTGCAACTTAGCAAAGATGGCACACATGGTATCACCGGTACTATAGCCAGGACCAATCCCAGGGAATTTGTGTCTATACCCTTCTATAGGCGTCCTCCCGACCTTGACTCTCATGGTGACGCCACGCGCTAAAACTCTCATGATTATCGAAATTTATAACATGGCCACAAATGCCGGTAAAGTGCAGCACTCGCACCGAATTGATTCTTTCTCCATCTTCCCCAACGGTTGTCAGTTTCTTGGTGGCGGCGGACTGGCCGCCCATGTTGTGACAGCGACGCCTCCGTCAGGTAGATCCGAGATTAAAGCCTCAAGGGGGCTGGCGCGGGAAGGAGAAATTGAGGCGCTGTTTCGTGCAAGATTGTGGAACGCGACACGTGATCGTTGTCGCGCTTCTTTCACAATTCCAGTGCCACCAGTGGCACCACGCCATCATCAATGATCATCTCAAGAGCTCGGCGACAGACTGTCGGACGGAACGCTTCGCCAGGCTGGGTTCTGATTTTTTGGCCCACTCACGCCAACCTCTGCAGTAGCAGCACAGTGAGTAGTAGCAGTTTTTCTAGAGAGCCATCAGTGATGGCTGGTTGTCAGAGCAGTGAGGGATGGGGTATCGGATCCCATCTCTCACAGCTCGCCACTCGGAGAAACGGTTTCGACTCAAAAGGGTCTTTCCTTTTCCCCCATTACCCAACCCACGGCAACCAGTGTCACCCTGACTCTGTGTTTATAGATAGCTTGATTTCAGAAATACAATTCGTTTTATCAAATCAGTCTATCTGAGTTTCTGAGCTATTGAGATGAACAAGTGAGTGGAAAGATTTGATTTGATTTGATTATTTCCTGTTTAAAGTGGCGTTCAGATCTCCGCCACGAAACACAGTTCTGGCACAAGATTCTTGGTGGACGTGCACCAGACCGTTGGCAGACACCATTGGCGCCCATAAGGATATGCGTGTCCTCTACCTTGAAAAGTCAGTACGTCCTTGATAATCATTGCAACTTGATAGCCTCCGCCCAGCGTCATTCCTCGTTGACGCGATGCGCGAGGTCTTGGACTGTATCTATACAAGTACCGACATTCGATGATTCCGTACCAATAAATGGTCGGATGCGACGGCCTATTCGTTGTGCCTGGCATTCGTGAGCAAATACAATCATAACGGCTTCGTGCTTGTCGGTATATTTAGGACATCAAAGAGTCTGAGGGCAATAACTTGATCGCACCTCTTCAGACGATGATCGTTTGCGATATGTCGTCTTCGGCCCTGAAGCTTCGGCACATATCAACGGGACCTCGCATATGGCAGCTCGAGCCAGGTGATGGTATGCCTCACCATGCAGGACATTCGTATCGACATGGTGATCCAGATCAACGTGCGATTCAATCGAGAGAATCATCAAGAGCAAAGCGAGCCGTCGGGGACCGACATCTTCAATGGGTAACAAGTAGCAGTGGTAGAGAACCTGTGGACTGTTGTGTCAGATGAGGTAACGATCATTGAAAGAGGGCGACACGCTTACTCGCAGAGATCCTGTGCGGCGCTCTGCGTAGGAAGACAGTCCCGTATGCGCTTACGCACGATAACGTCGACGGTCCAAGGGAATGGAAACCCGACGCTGAGGTGTAGAATATCATTCGGAATATTGATATCAGGCGGTGACGCCAACGCGCCATATGGCTAGAAAATTGGAAGTAAGGCCAGGAGAATTCCGCGTTCTATTTTTTAAGGACAGAGGACTACCTTACCTGGCTCTCTCACCTCCATAGAAATATCAACCGGCGGGCCCTGAGATCTATTCGGGCTCATAGTTTCGATGGGACTCCGGAGGGGTTCATCGCGGTGGGAGGTATGAGGCGACTCCGGGGTTGAGTGGGAAGGCTGAGCGTTTTTGATGCGCAAGAGTTCGGGCGTGAGACGGGGGTGAATCTCAGCAGAGACGATGCTCTGGGCCGTCTGGCCTTCCTCGAGTTGACGCACGCGGTCCCCGAGCTGAAGAATCCTGTCGTGCAGTTCTTGTGTGTTTGCGAGAATAAACCTTCGAATCGTTGACTCTCAGGCTCGACGCGTCAATTTGATAGACGATCCAACTTACCGGCTTCTCCTCCCCGAAGTCAGAGCACCTAAAGTTGAGTGAACAAAAGTACCAGTCGGAGCAAGAAGAAGATGAAAGACCTTCGGGGCAGATGTCGGCGCACCCTCTCTTCCTACATGACTGGTTGGAGTAGGATACAGATCAACAGAGGCGCAGAAACGCTGCGCGGAGTTGATTTCTTACTCCGCCAGAACATTGGATCAGCAGGGACAATATAAGCGACAACATACCTGGCAGGGAAACTCAAATTGCAGGTTCAGCACAACGACCGACATCTATGCTCATCTATGAGCGCTAAGCGACGACCTGGCGACGACGTACCTCGATCGCACTAAAAATACAAATTGAATGACGAATTGTGGAAAGAGTCCGAGAAAAACTTGCCCTCAGTTTCAGTCTGCTCACTCGCTGTCAGACTCACTTAAAAAACGATGCGGTTTCTACTCACCTGCGGCATTCTTTGCACGACAGGAGGCGGCCACGGTTGGTTCTCGTGTTCTGGGGAGTGCCGCGCGAGGACTCCCCGCCACCTTCCCTCGACATCTGCGACTGCTGGGCGAGTTCAACGTGATAGCCGTCGTCGGGGTCGTGCGCACTGGGCCGCTTGGGAGGCCGCCCACTCGGTCCACCCATCTCAACGTGCATGTCGCCCTCTGGTTGAGGGTGGTACATTGCGTTGAATCAGAGCGAGGTGATAAAGGACAGGGGAGAGAGCATAGAGTGACAACAAGAGCGGAACTCCGTAGCAGCCTCGGAGAAGGCAAACAGTCTTTATTACGGGTCCCATTTATCAGAACCGATTTTCAAGCCGCGCTGCCTGCCTCAGCCCCGTGTCCCTCCTCCCTTATTTTCTCTTCTTCCAGCCAGGGTCCCCTTCCGAGCTCGAGTCCACAACCATGTCATGATCTACTGCAATCCTCTGTCTGTTCCCTTCTTTCTTAAAATTCTGACACCGTATCTTTTCCTCGGTCACTTGTCACTTTACCTCCGGATCTGACTCCGAATCAAACGGAATGTAACTATCAGCCTGATCTACAGCCACGCAGATGTACAAATATACAAGCTAGTAGAACTATCCCTCCATTCACGCAACGTAATGCCCGCGCACATCAGAACCAGGCCATGATTCCGTTCTCCCCGCCAAGGTTCATCGTTCCAAGCTCAGAGTCAATGTTCATTGTATCCACAGCGGAATACTTCATACCCCCGCTCTGGCTTGTCCGAGGGTCACCGGAGTCATCTCTGGCATGCGGATTAGACACTGAGTGCGGTACTGGGGCTATCACATGGGCGACCGGCGGAGCGTGACGGTTCCAAGTACTCGAAAAAAGAGTGGCAATATTGCTGTAGGGCCTACATGGGGCGACGCAGTTCCCGCTTTGGAGGACTTCGATGAGGCACTGCACGAGAGTGGGGTGTGCCGTCCGGAACGGACCACTGCTCGAAAGTATCAATCCCAGCTCTTCTTTGGACAGCGCGCTTTGCGTCATGTCCTCATCGTAGTATACAGTTGGTACGTTTTGGGTGGCAATCCATCGTATGTGGATGCTCTTCGCTTTGTCGATCATCGATTCGAGCACAGGCTGCAGTTCAAAGGGCCCAGTCAGCTCCGATCTGCAAGGAATCTATACCAGAAGCTCATGCTTACTGCAAATTCCGTAGCTCTGGTGCAAGCTTCCTTGGTAGAGTTAAACAGGATTCGTGCACGTTCTAGTTCCTTCAATGCCCAAGGTACTAGGCAGGAGGCGGGCGCTCTGGAGACGAGTAGACAAAGGGCAACCTTCAAAGGGTCAATAAATCGCTCGTATATGGTCAATAGTCAAGTCACATACGGCTGCAGAGAATGTATTCGACCAATATCCTAGCAAGCGGGCAGTCAGTTCGGGCTTGCGGCCATATAGGTCTTGCACGATAGTAATCATGCGAGAAGCGCTGAGGTAAATGGCCACGCATGACGGTATAAACCTATGGGAACGGTCGACCATTCCTTCACTTCCGCTAATGACTTGAGTGAAATACGATCGATGCAATTGGAGAAGCACTGTGACGGGATTAACCGCCCATCATGGAAACAGGAAAGATGCATACCTGTTTCTATGCCCGTCGTAAGCGAGGCCTTCTGCATGAGAAAGGCGCGCGACTGTGGATTTCTCGCCCGGAGGGCAACAGGTACAGAAAACTCGCGAATTCTTGTATCAGTTCGAGTATCTTCTCGTAAGCCAGATTCGGTTGGGAGATGAGATCAAGAACAGGTGCCAGGCAATGAACATAGCAGGAATGTTTCCATTCCATTCTTGGACTGAACATGAATCCCACGCCAAATGTTTCACGAGGAAATAAATTGACAATGATGTAGCTCTTCTGTTGATTGATGGATGAAGTCTGGTAGGTACACCGGGCGCGGCCAGTCCATATGCGAGACGGATAGGGAAGAGGGTCGGCCCAAGGACAGGGAAAGACGGGCATCCAGACATAGAAGCTCCCAGAACAAGCTTGGAGTCGAGTCAGACAATTCAAACTTGCTGTTACTTGGGATACATTTGCCATACCTGCGACGACGTTCCAGTTCCGACGCTCATATTTTGTTACTGGAGACATTTCGATCTAGGCCGAGGTGAGTTTGCTAAGATTGAGCTCAAACTGGGCGACATACAACAGACCAATCTGTGTTGTCCTAGTCAGGCCTTCGCAATATGATCACGAGCAAAGAGAACGTACACTCTGTGCCAATTTTGACGAGAGTCCCATGAGCCCCCAAGCGTAACCGACTGCCTTTTTCTGGTCCGAGAAAACGAGGAGATACCATATTTCGTAGAATAGAGCAATAATAGTCTCTGTGTTGGTTTTTTCCATGACAGATACTTCATTGAGGGCAGCCCGAGCTACAGTGTGATAAGTCTCAGCCACCGGAGAGTATGGCGGCCGCCTAAGGTCCACCAGAATGGCAATAGCAAGTATCATGAACAGAAGGCCGAGACTCCGTGGACATGTCTCTCCACTGTTGAGTTATAGCAACAATCAAGAAGCGTCTCGATGAAAGACTCGTATGGCTCTGGGTTATATCTGTCGAGTGCTCCTCAACATAGTATGCGAAAGCAAAGAGGAAATAGACGAACTGCCAAAGTGCATTGCCCTTGATCTGTATCCACAGGTATTCCGCTTCGGCGCGGGGAGGTAAGATGCCCTTTATGTATGCCCGCAAAGGAACGTTGTCGGCGGAGAGTGTTACGTTCGACGTCATTGGGAAGTTGTGGCTGAGGCGGATTATCTCGCGCTCGATATACTGGAAGTCTGGTTGCTCAACCTACAGAAAAATGAGACATCGGGATACAGCAGCAACCCATTACTGGAAAAGGACAATTACATTCGCAACCGAGCTTTCACCATTATCAGCTTCATGTTATCCCGAAACTAGACAGCAGTAGATCGAAGGTCGTCTCAAGAAGTCCCGAGTCGCCAGTCCGCCTCGACGAACTGCGGGATCGCCTCCTTCTCCGCTGCAGTGTCGCTAATTGCCCTAGCGGTCTTCGCAGTCCTTGCGCGAATGCACGAAGACAAGCGTTTGAGTCGTCCCGGCTTGGTCCAGCCCCTTCTCGTAGCAGACCTCATTCGTAACCTAGTAGCGCTTCATAGCCTTCTTCTCTGTGACACCGATGAACAGCCGCTGGAGGCCACAAGGACGGTGGGGCACATCAAAGTAGAAGAGACCCGAGACCCATCTTCTCGTCTACGCGGAACAAGGTGGCGACGTCCTGGTAGTTTGGGGAGGGCAGTGGAGAGACTGACAAGGCGAACAGTGTCGTCGGTCTGCTCCTTGCGGCGGATAGTTCGAGCGACAATGCTCTCTCAAGGACGGGACTAGGCTCGCTACAGAGAGGATGGTTTTCGTCGACGATGATGGAGCGGACGAGGTGAAAGTAGCTGGTATTGGTTGGTGCTCTTCCGCGTAACGTCGTCGTACTTCTCGTGGGTGGTGACTATGATTTGGGTCTCGGCGATTTGCCGTTTGGATGTCTCCTTGAACTCGCCGACTTTGACTGGCACCGCAGTGTTCAGCTACGATGTAGAGTTGCCAACCATCTACTGGACCAGGGCCGTCATGGGTGTCGCAGATAATTTTGGGAAAATCAAGTCGAATTCGCCAGTGACCTCGTGCGGTGAGGACTCATCCCGTTTCCGTTGAGTATAGCTAGAAGCGCAATGCTGGCTGGTCTGAAGGATAGATGAGTCGAAGCTGTAGATGAGTAGATATGACAGACCTTGCCAGCTGTAGGTAGAGGCGCAAAGTAACAAAGATTCGTCTGTTCCGCAAAGGCAATGGGGTAGAGCTTGCTCTGAGCACGATTGAAGTTGGGGACGGAGAAGGCGGGCGAGACCAAGCGGGAAAATGGGTTTCCATTTGGGCGCAGGGACAGACCTCCTGGTAGCCCTTCTGGGCGCGATGGACAGACCGTCGGGAAGCTTGCACTTTCTGTTCGAGATGAGATGCGCGCCCAGGCTGAACGCCATCGCCCCCAGGTCCACCAGCTTTCTCGATGACACAGTCGACCTAGGCGCACTGGTAGCGGTCTTGGTGACCTCGGGCTTGGTGAACGCCGTGTCTGAACTCTGCTTCCAACTTCTGCACTTCTTCCGCCCGACTTCTGTCATATGCTTGAACCAGCGTACACGTCGAGCTGCGAGTTTTCGTTGAGACACTGCATGAAGCGTATTCGAAATAAACACGCACCTTTCTCGAGCATTCCTCTTATTCCATCGGAGGGATTCCTGAATGGCCGTAAGTCCAGACCCGGCCGCATTGTCACCAAGAGCAGTAGTCTCTGCGACGTTCGTTGCGCTTATGTCGAACGCCAGAAAATCCTTGTACTCGAGTTGAACCGCAGAATGCATCTACGAGCATGAGAGGACGCGATTGTGCTTGTTCCTACGCTGGGCCCGGATGTTGTAGTGACCAGGGTCTCTCCAGCGGAGAGAAGACATAGCGTGTAGCGCCGATCCGTCTACACTTGAGGGCTCCTGTGAGCTCGAAATCATTTTATTTTGCGTGACTTACTGTGGCCTTGACCAAGGAGCCAAGATGGCTGCGTCTTCTGGCTGGATAAAGCGTGCGCATCGAAAAACGGCCTCCACTAGTCCAAGGTTGGCGAGGAGCAGAGGCAAGGGAGAAAAGGCTGACTAAGCAGCTGCAGCCTACCTTACCCAGGCCGAAATCAAGTTTCCGAAGATGTCGGAGACTCCGTTTCAGGCCAGCACTTGTGTTTTCGGCAAGTCGTTCGCACGATTTTCCTCTTGGCTTCTCGACTTCATCATCGCACATTCCAAGTCGGTAAGTATTTCTTGACACTTTAGAATCGTCTTTTCTACACCTGTCTCCGGTCACGAATGAAGTTTGATGGGGTCTGCCTGAATCCAACCAACGAGTATCACTGACGGCGAGGCTAGAACCATCCTCCAGCTCAGATCTATTCACACAACGTCCAGGAAACGCGCAAGGTTGCCTCTTATAGTACGTGCCTTTCCACGTACGATCCCCAACACCTTCTCAAGGCTCAAGTTTCCCCCATCGGTGTTGGTTGACCTGCTTCTGGCTTGGAGGACGAAGAAGACCCTCTGTCAGGTGCGTTCCATATATCACATTTGGACATGTAGTGTTATCCCTCATTTGCAAACTTTGTTGACGAGACAAAAGCAACTGCTTAAGACATCACCTATGCGTCTCCTCCTCCCCAGTACAAGGGGAGACGTTACTTGATAGGACGGATCGACTCTCTGGCTACGCGTTACTTAAATGTCAAACAACCAAAGCATGACCTCCCCACCGTCTCAATGTCTTTTCAAGCTGAAAAAGATTGTACTCGACGAATCACTGTCGCCATCTTGTCGTCGAAGCGCATGATCTCGGTGCGATCTTTGGTGAGCCATCTCGAAATATATCACGCAATGTGACGGCCATCACAGCTCGGATTCACCGAAACCCTCATGAAGGACACGAGAGAACTTTTCCCCAAATGTTCGAATGAGGACCTATTCCTCGTGCCCCACTTTCCTCGTCAGGTCTTCTGTTGAATCCCCCAGAATATCGATCATCACTTTACCAAAACCCACATGCGCAACTCTCGTCTCCTCTACGTAGACAAGAAGACAAACGACCAGCACTTCACACCCAACGAGATTCGAGGCCTTTTCCATGCCGCCTCTGTCAGACTTCTCACCGGTGCGCAAACGGTACGGCTCTTCCCTTCTGAAGTCCTCCCAGCTTTCCTGACCGTTCATAGGCCTACGCATAGCATCCGTATCGAACGTCTTTGAGTTGCTATCCAGAAAACTTTCAGTACGCGTTCCGATAATTTTTTCGTACCTGGAACCGAACATGCTCTGGGAGAGGGAGAGATCCGTTCACTGCCTTGCTTATATCCACGGCCTTGAGGGCGTTGACTTTGCCTCAAGTTACACTCCGTCGATCCCAATGACCCCAGCACTGCGTTGAAAGATGACGCAGACCTCAAGGAGGTTCCGGAAAGTACTCGATGACTTTGATTGTCAGAAGGGGAATGGGATGGCACCGATGTCTTTTGCCGGGCCGTATTACAGCTCACTGCTTGTGCTAATGCTAAGTATGACCAATACTTGAGCCATCACTGCGTGATGTCGGCCCCATAGTAAGCTGAATACAATCTCAAGGTGAAGTGTAGAGTAGCGAAAGTACGACACCAAATGCGCTAATATGAGAATCAAAAATCCAGAGTGAGATGCAAAGCTAGCAAAGTGTGACGAGACTTTCGAAAGTGACATGCGTTAGCGTTGGAAAGTACGTGGAGATCAAACTGTGGCGCTACCTACCATAAAAAGTGACTAGTGAAACGGAAACCAATGTCTTTACAGTACATCTGAATCGCCACTACGGACAGACCCACGAGGGAAATTGGTATTACGAGTGGTGTCCGCCCTGGGCCGCTGACATCTTGACGCCTAAACACAGGTGAGTAGGTGAGTGACCGTGAGTCAAATCCAACGAAGTCCCGGCCAGAAATTCGACCTGCCATGGGACCGAGTCCAGACCAGTTTTAACTTGCTTACACATCGGGCTTGGACTGACCGCTGGATAACGAACGGGAGTCGAACGACCAGGACACCATGCTGTTAAGACATCGGTCAGCGGAAAGTGATAGAAACTGACCACCCATTAGATGTCCATGATCGAGTCAATGTTGAGCCAGACCAATAAGCGTCTGAAGGAATTGGCACCGGTAACTTGTAGTATGATATCAAGTTATGCTGTACAGGAAAATAGGATCGAGAACAAAGACTTCGAATTCATCATGCTTTTTCGAGGAGCTTTTCCCAGGGGAGCCAAAGTAGGATTGGGTCACCAAAGATTGTGGAACACGCCCAGGTTTTGCCTCGTCGACGGCCTGTTCGGTATATAGGGGTAAGATATTGAACAGACATTTTCGCACTTGAGGTATGAATACACGGGCGCATGGACGTTTTCGAGGGTACAAATAAGTAAGTTACAAATGCGCATAGAATGTTCCCGGGAGGTCAAGCAGATGGCACGTGGAGCTGACTGTGGAATGGGAATTTCGGAAGATACAAAGTAGTGTCCGGCTGTGACTGTGTGTGAGATGATGTGAAGGGAAGCTGTCTATAAACGCAAACCCACCACAAGCTACGATGACACAGAACAACCAATATGACGCGGCTTCGGCCTGAAGAATCTCTGGTTTCATTCCGAATTGGAACAAGTGGTTAGCGCTGTGTTTTGAGATAATTTTTCTTCCCACAGTGACCGCCGTTTGAGGATCTTTTTCTGCTTCTTGAGCGCTGCTGCCTGTTTCTTCTTGAGAGCAAGGCGCTCGTCCTGGTCCTCCTCCATCCACGTGATATGGGCTGCCTTTACTCTCCTGCCACGACAGGATGGACCTAGTACGACTGAAGTTAGCCTGAAGAATAGGCCCCTTCGAACCATACCCACAAGTTCTGTGGCCACTGTGTTTCCAAAAGCTCTTGAGGCACTCCTAAGTTTCAGTCAAGAAAGAAATAGATACACAAAGCTCAGGATACGCACAAGATGCCACAGATTCTTGAAACACGTACACGTCAGGTATTGTTCGCCACCCTTCTCATAACAAATCTGGACTTCAGGTAATCTCGTACGGTTCCAGCGGGCAAGAGGTTGACACTTACTGCGCAGTCGCGAAGGCGCCATTTCGGATCGGTTTTATTGGCTTTTTTCACTCCTTGAAAGAGCGCAAGGGTCTTTGCCTCATCAGCCAACATGCGCTTCACGGCCTAAGGACGAGGTAGTCGATTATCAAGATGAGGAGGACGATGATCAATGTACAAAGCGTTATACCTCAAACCGCATGTGATATGGAAGGCGGCTGGGTGTCCGGACAAGATGTCGGTATTTCATCGAAGAGGGTCAAGTAGCAACTGTGGGAAACATTAACCTACCTAGTACCCTCTCGGCTTCGCGGCCTGCGCCGGCCCAAAGCGCTCACTCTTTCCTCCATTCCCTTCATCACCGAGGATAGTCAAGGGGGCTGTCATTCAATGCTCGCGCATAGCTGCCATGTTTGTGGACGATATTTTGGCTTGAAACCAGCTTGGAACGTTTGCCTGGGACCAAGCCTTCGAGCACAGCACGGAGACTCACGAGTCACGTATATGACATTTATGATGAGTACGGGTAGGAGTGGCGCCGTCAACAAAATCAACTTGACTTTCCGTCCATCTGCTTGACTCCGAGTCGGACTTGAGGCGGGCCAGCGCTCAGTGGTATCTAAATCTAACGCTCACCTTTCGTTACGACGTGGACATTAACACTCCGAGGTCCGAAGTTCAATTCACTTTTGGCTGCCGCAGGTCTGATCTGTATGAGGCTCTGGGCTGTCGGTGTGTGCCTACGAGGTTGACTGTAGTGGCGCGGATTCTTCTCGCCGCCGATGTAGCGCTGCAGAGCTTGTCGAGCTCGGGACGTCTGCTGACCTGGCGCGCATAGCATTGGCGCGGTACCTGCCAGACGACTCACACACGAAGCGGACGCGTCTCATTAACTCCCACTGCGAAATCCTCCGACAACATAACCGCACCGTCGTTCATGACATCTCCATTTGGGAGTGCTTTGTTTCCTCGCCGTGTACCCCCCACTCACCTGAACTTGTGCGGAGTTTATTGTACCTGAAGACCACCGTTTTGATACCGTTAAGGATTTTGACTGCGTCGCCTCGATATACCCATCCGACATCGACTGTCAATAATCTCACGATGATCCCACCTTCCGCCATTATTGATGTGCATTATGATTGTCTTGTACGGTGGGTTTGTCCTTCTCTGGTACGGACTGTGCTGCTTCATCTTTCTTTGTTATCGTCTCCAAAAGTTACGTCCAGGACGGGCTATCCTCTCGACATATTCGCAAACATCTACCGACGTAGCCAACTACCTTGCATCGTGATCCAACTTCTCCACTCGCCGCATGCGTGATCGCTTTGGTGTCGCTGGCCTTCGTTATGTCGGGCGGCTCCTCCTCTGGCTGTGTTTCCAGGACAAATGTAAAATGTAAGCGAGAGTGATGCTCTAGCAAATTAAAACTCAGGTCGGGGGCGCGATTCTTGCCCTTGCTAGGACGGTGTGCACCAAAGGCAACGGAAAACCGACACGGTCACCGAGGGATGCTCGTCATGGGCGAGAGGTGTCCTTACAAGAGCGCAACTGGGGCATCTAACGTATCCCGTGGACAGCATGGCCCATACGTTGTTTGAAGCTCCGGCAGGTGAGTTCCAGAGCATCCAAGCGACCGCTGCCGGATCCTCAACGGGCTCGTCAGGGTACAGGGACGTCGTGGACAAGTCCATGTCACTAGGAGAAAGTCTCGCATGAGTATGCGGGCACGGTGCTGACTCGGAGGCGTCGTAACTACAGGATCATAGTTAGTGAAGTGCACCAATAAGACTCATCAAGCTTGGTTTTTCCGGCTTGTGACCACAGCGCCCTTCAACTATGTGATTCGAGAATCGATCTCGGCCGTTGAATAGCTGTAGTAGACGGGGCAACGGTGCGAGTAGCGCACGGTCGACAGAAGAAAGCAACATACCGCTTCAGGCATTCGATTTTCATCCTCGCACCCTAGAGCAATGACAGCAAGTTGTCCGCCATTCCAGACCCCATCGGCGTTGCGGACACCTGGGAGTGGCATTCGATTTTCATCCTCGCACCCTAGAGCAATGACAGCAAGTTGTCCGCCATTCCAGACCCCATCGGCGTTGCGGACACCTGGGAGTCATACGGCAGCATGCCAGCCTATGGAGCGCACCCAGCCTCAACTGCATCTACTGAAGTGGGGGGGGGGGGGGGGTTACCGGTGAAGGAGCAATCGTCTGGCCCATGCGCAGACATCATTCCAGACGTTGAAATTTGGTATGATGTATATGGGCTATGGTCAGCGAGGAAGCTAAGGCACATATTTGATGTCCTGAACAACGGCGCGACGCTATTAAGACGTCGCACGAGATTGAGCCTTATATGTGCGAGACCAGCTCGAATTTAGGGTGTGAGACCTGAGATCTGACTAGCCTCGACCTATGGGCACACATCTTGCGATTGCCCGTCGTAGTTGTACGAGACAAGAACAAGACAGTTTGTGTTGCGAAAGTGCGACTGATTCCTGCATAGAACTGACCTCTCAATATCATCATTTGCTGGGTTTGACTTGAAACACACAGTCTGGAAATTTACCAAGTCGAAACTTCCTCTATCGTACATTTCTGCCAACCCCCCTATCCTCTCTGCGATTACTTCCTGACCCTTTTGCATGTGTGGGGCAGTCCGTGAGAACAAGCCAGAATGCCCAATAAAAACCAGCAGTGGCCTTAGCTGAGAGCTAGATGATGGCGAGGGAGAGCTGGATGACGGCGAGGGAGAGCTGGATGACGGCGATGGCGAACATTGGCTGGCCTAACCTCTTCCTCCGGGTCGCTCATGGTAAGGTCAATGAGTTCTTCGTCGTCATCACTGGCGGTGAGATCAATTCTTTCCTCGTCAGGGGTGGTTGTCGAGGAGTTGGTGGCGGTAGGAAGAGCTGCCTCGACAACGGGAATGTCGCGGCCGGGTGGTCTTGTATCTGTGAATGGGGCCAATCTGCTGGACCACTTCTGCTGTGTGCGATCCAATGCAAGCTGCTGGCTCTTCTTGGCTTTGACGAGCTTCTTGTTCGCCTTTTTCCTCATCTCCCGGCGTGCCATGTCCTCTGCCGTTTTCAAGGGCCAACTGATGTGGGCGGCTAATACTCCGGCTTTGCTGCAGATGGGGCCTAGAGAAAGGATCGCCCAAGATCATCAAGCAATATCGGATGAGAGAAGCTCACATGTATACTCATTAGCCGGCGAATTTGTAGCCGCCCACCAGTCTTTTAGACACGTCTAGGAGAAAAGAATGAAAAAGTCATGGTGAGATTCGAACCGGGAGACATTCCGCGCACAAGGTGATATCGGGTGTGAAGACACGGGCAGGATATTAAAAATTGGGGGCTTGTTTCGTCTTCGAGGCAAGTGGGGCAGTCACTCAGTCTCCATGCTAAGCCACTTTTATCTGACTTGATTGGCTTTCTGAAGAGGTTGCGGGCACCCTCTGCACCCGCCGGAGAGTTTACCACGAGCTGTAAATGTTTCAGGATCGGTTCAAGCGGACGAGGCGCAGAAGTGAATACCTGAAAGCGTTCTTCGCAAGTAAGACCGGGAGGCGCCATTTGTTCGAACATTGTACGTGGGTTTAGTGGTTTGGACGTTATTTTGGGCATGCTGATTTCGGGCGGACAAGATCTTGGACAAGATGCGGTACTTATGGACAGATGATGGCCGGAAAAGAGTGGGAAGGGTGCCGATTCACAATGAGGCGGAGTGTAAAAATTTGAATCCGGCAGGTGGGCACTGGGAACCGGTTCACCGATGGTTTCTTCCCACATATAGCCGCCCATAACGCGGGCTCAACTCAAACGACTTATCCATTCAGCGGCATGCGGCATGTCCAGGGCAGCTTGCCTCGATATACTACGCCTAACTCTGGTTATATGTATAACACTACTAAGTCATGGTTTTCAATCATTGACATGATGCAGTTTTGCTTCCTTAGTTCAGATTCTCGCCAACCAATGAATACCGACACATTTCACCCTATCTTAATGGCCTCGCGACAAAGCACCGAAGGTCATGCACAGCTCGAGCGAAGGATTGCTATCCTGTATACCGCTAGAAACACGCCAGCCAATCGCCTTCAAGGTGTGTACGTGCGATACTTATTCCCACCTTGTCAATGATCGTCAGTAGCTGGAATTTTCTCACCACGCCCGGCGCCGACTTATTCGCAGTTGCGCTCCAGTTTGCACCCGCCACCCGACGGACCGCTTTTCTTACCATCGCGAACGACCCATCCAACGCCGGTACGAAGGTTAGTCCCTTACTCCACTCTATCTCACTCTCATCACTCGTCAAACTCAAACCTGGGTGTATAGGTTCTGTAGGACTTGGGGCCGCGCTCAGCTCAGTTCGAATCGCGTTCGCTCTATCCGGGCTCTTCGTCCTATCCATGCGCGTCGGGTCAAGTTTGCGGCCCGAGATAGTTCATTTACGGGTTGAGGTCATTCATTCACGAACACAGGGAATTGTCGATATAAAAGCATGTGTGCGTCTGGTACCATCCTTCCCCGAATTTAAACGTATATCCTTTGCCGGTCGGTCCGGCTTTACTGGAGAGCTCATTAGACTGGTTGTTTCCTCCTCGAGAAATGCCACCGACCTTTCCAGGAAATCCGTAGACGCAACGAAAAGCCTGCAACCGCTATTTCTTGGCCATATGAGAGTAGTGTTTCTCCAAGGTGGCCAACAGGACCCAAGTAGGACGGTTCTCATGCGGGGTGACATTGAAAAACTTTGTAGCGTCGGAAGGATGGGATATATGATGAGTTTTCTCGCCGTCTGGATAAGGAATAATGGTCCATCTTTTATGACTGTCCCAGAGCCATATTTGACGCTTGCCAGTGGCATTGTTCGAGTGCATGAACACTAGACCAATGTCGTCACCACCGTCCACCGTGGGTTCAGGTAGATCTGATGTCCCCGTACTCTTGTAATACCTCATGCCTGACTTGCGAGGGGAAAGGGGGCCCTTCACTAGAGTTTCCTCCCCCCGATTGAAATTGGCGGGAGGCTCGAAGGGCCACTTCGAGGCCTCTGGGAAAGGTTGGTTGGGAGTACCAGTGTTTCCATTGGGGTTGATGGGCGGTACAGATTTCCCAGTAATGCTGTCGTTGTTGTCAGCCTCTTCTCGGAAGGTCGCCCACGGAAGGCTACCCACCCTCGTCGCTTAGGATTGACTACAGAGTATTCTTCCATCTCCGCCACCTTCCGAACGGGATCGATGCGGAAGGAGCACGGGATATATCTCTTTTGCAACGGCGGCTGCCACAAATTGTTCAGTATAGCACCAAGGCGCACGCAAATGGGGTCGACGCTTACCTCCTCGGGCAATGCTGGCTCCGTCATTGTCGAAGTACTATCCCAAGGATATTCGAGAAACGTCGAAAGGGTGGTCGATAATCGATATCGGCCCATCCCTGGATTCGAGCGATCTGATTAGTTTCCATGAACAGGTTAGTTGGGTCCAGTGGGCCTTCCGTCATATCAGCCGAGGCTTTTTGATGCCACCAGTATTGTCGAACTGACGCAGAACGGACCAGCTCAAGTCCTCCTTGTAAGAACAATGGCGGATATCAGTACTCAGTAAGTCCTCGGGCGCTCAGCTTGGCGCATTCAACCTTGCACGAGGACTGCACGAGGATTAGCGTCTTATCTCGAATCGCTGGTATCATCAAGGCTGAGATGACGTACGGTCGCGTGTCGGAACAGGTCGAAACGTTATAAACGTCTTTTGCACGTTGTACGCCTTTCATCTAAACCGCCAAGGTCTCGCCATGCCAGGTGATATGGACACCGCATCCGCCCCAGGGGATTCAGACACCTCTCAGCAATGGCTCGGTAATCTTGGACTAGTCAGACCGGACACTGATCTCAGACTCAGACCCAACACTGATCCCACACCCTTTGACTCTACGGATCGAACTGTAGTGGATTTTTTCCAGTTCAATCTCTGCCACTAATAGACGCTTATAGGTACCTGAATCAACCTTACTTGGCAACATCCTCCACACGCTTAGCGACAATATCGAGAAAATGTTCGTGGGCCTACACGCTGCTTTTGTGCAGTCTCCATCTTCCACCGCCCCCGGCTCGTCCTCCCAGAATAATCCGGCTGCAGGGCCCTCAACATCGGGCCCGTCGTCAAATCAGGCGCCGGCATCTGCTCCACCACCTGTCGACTCCACGTCTACGGTGGCTCGCAAGCAACCTAGAGTGCCGAACGACCAGGAGCTGTTGGATTTGAAGGCAAGTTAGTTATCTCGGTCATCTCTCTCTCTTCTCATCAGGATCATCCAGACGAGAATTCGAGCTCTGTTCAAAGAAAAGATAGGTGATGTTGAGGACAACTGGACGGATGGACCGACGCCCCAAGAGCGAGAGGCTTACGCCACCGAGTGGAACAAAACTGGCGGTGCTTGCGCAGAGGCTTGCACTTTTGAGAATTTCAGTCTGGTGTGGTCCACTACACCAGCAGAGCCCTGGAACAAGAGCGCCACCCGTGTTCTGGCTAAAGCCTTGATGGAAGCGGAAGGGACTCCTCAAACCAACCATCACAGGCTTCGGGTTGTATGGCTCCGGGCTCGGAAGCGCCTCGAGACCTTGTATGAGCGTCTCAAGGTCCACCGCACCAAATCTGAGGCGGATTTGGTGGCGAAGCGATTGGTGGATGCGGCAAACACACGCCGCCACGAGGTACGTAGCTCGACCCCGATGAGGGTACTTATAAACACTCATCATTGGAACGTTTCAGATCCACAGTGCCCGGAGGAAAGTCTTGACAACTATATCAGCCTTGGAGAAAAAACATTTGCCCATCTTCGACAGATTGGGGGCTGCTGCTCACAGTAGCGACGAAGAAGATTCACCTCCAGGGGGTCCGATCGTATACCGAAAACGAATCATGGATTGGCGCTCGGCGGAGGTGCGAGAATTCTTCTACAGTTTGGACCGAATACGCATTGCCCGTCGCGAGTCGGGCGCAAAAGGTCTTAAACGTGGTACTCCTCCTCGTCGTCGCGTCGCCCCCCAACCGGATCCTCAATTTTATACGAGACGCCGCCTAGCACCAGCTGGTCTACCTCGGAATGCGTATGACAACGAATGGTTTGCTCGCCAATCAGCCTTCGAGGTAGATGTACACATTCAGCCCAGCCCACCTCAGGAGGGAGGGTTCCTCATTGACCCAACTTTCATGAGGTAAGCCTTTCACTCTGGCCAGTAGGAGTAGTACTCACCCATTCTAGTGCTGTGCCTCTTCATCATTAGGGAAACCCATAACGTCGCGACAAAACACGTTAGCTTGCGACTCAACCGTTTTACGATTACGATGACGCCAAACCAACTACAAAGTTCCCATACCCTTCTACATATACACACAACGCCAGTATTATTTGAATCGCTTGTATTTAAACACAATCCTATGTGAAAGAAGATAGCTACTATACTCGTAGTACAATTTGATAGCCAAGTTTGAATGTGGTGCCATGGATCCCTTCGAATAATTTGCACAATAAGATGGCCGCGGTTCGCAACAGACTCAATGACATGCTCCATAGTCGGGAGCGAGCAATCGACCTTCACATCCAGCAGTCGTGTGGGTGAGTCGCTTAAATCGGTGAGAAGGTGTGACGACAGAAAGAGTACAGAAAGACCCAAAGAAGCAAGGGTCGCGAAGAGAGTCCCCAGGGCTGAGATTCCTCTATCGAGACGATCGGGAATGAATGACAGAGGTAGTAAGTAGTGAGGCAGCACAGGTTTGTCCAGAACGAATCCGAACGAGAAGTGGACAAGAAGTAATGAGTATTGCTGAGACCTTCCAATGGCACGTAGAGGCATCGGATTTGGAACATAGGAGGAAAGAAAAGGCGACGAACTATAACAGTGCTGTAACTTAAACTTTAGGAATCGAGCGACCTGAGCGAACTTCGAATTATCCCCGCCTGGTTGCTCTGCCCAAAACAGGTCTCCGAATATCCCGGAGAGTCCGTTTCAGGCCAGCACTTGTGTTTCCGGCAAGTCGTTCGCACGATTTTCCTCTTTGTTTCCCGACTTCATCATCGCCAATTCCAAGTTGGTAAGTGCTCCATGACCGGTGTAGAAGAGTGTTTGTGAATCTCTCCGATGAATCTCTTTCTGGGTGACGAATGAAGCTCAAAGCTGTCCGCTGGGAATTCGATTAAGGAGTATGACTGACGATGAGGCTAATACCACGAATTTACAGCTCAAATACTCATGGATGTCCAATAAACGCGTAAGTACGCGTACTTTACATGTCCTTTACGATGCCTAATATGCTTGCCAGGCCAAACTCTCCCCCACGGCGTTGCTTGACCTTGAGGCTGAAGAAGTTTCTGGCTCGGAGGACGAAGAAGACTCTGTGCCCGAGGATTCTGTGCCAGGTGCGTTATTTCTCATATCTGGACGTGTAGCTTTATTTCAGCATCTGCAGACTTTTTTGACGACTCGCAGAGCGAACAATGTACAGCTTATGTGGCCTTTCCTCCTCCGGTACAAGGAGAAACGGCTCTCGATAGATGGATCGACTCTCTGGCCGAGCGGTATGCGTCGAAGTCGCACAGTAACCGAAGGGTGTCCTCTTCCACTGTCACTGATGCGTCCTCGGACGAACAAGATTGCATCCAACGAGAAACGGTCGACTCCCTGCCGAAGAGCATCTTCTCAATGCAATGCTTGGTGAGCAAGGAGGATGCTTTGGTTTTCTGCACTTTGACGGCAATAACAGCTCGGATACACCGAAATGCTCATGAAGGACATACAAAAACTTATTCCTTCAAAGTCAGAAGAGTATCTGTTCGTTGTCCCCTGCTTTCCTCGTCAAGTCTTCTGGTGGACATCCCGAGATGTCAATCATCATTTTATCAAAACTCACCTGCGCGACTCTCATGCCCTCTACGTAGACAAGAAGACAAACGAGCCCGTTCTCCAGCACTTCACACCCAACGAAATTCGAGACCTTTTCCATGCCGCCTCCGTCAAACCTCTCACCGGCCAAAAGCATCCCAACCTCAGTGATGTGCCCCTCCACAAATGGCCAGGTCTTCTCTCTGAGATGAGCCGCTATTCCCCGCTTTCCCGAGGCTCGTGGGTCCGCATCAAGAAGGGCCGCTACCGCAACGATGTTGGGGTTGTCCTATCGTGCAGCTCCGTTTGCAGCTCCGTGCTTCTCATCCCCCACCTGGAGTACAACTGGCCTTCGTTATGGGTAAAGCGTCGCAGAGCAAGCTACCGACCGCGATTGTCTGGCCTTTTCGATCCCAGATTAGTGCAGTTACAGAATTTTCCGGCTGTGCTCATTGACGCATCGACTCGAAAATATCAGTACCGATCGCGTACTTATTCCTATGGGCTACTTCTTGTCCTTATACCGACAGCCTACCTCGATATTGACGTTACATCCATCAGCAGTACCGCCGCAGGTCTCTTCCTGCAAAGTGAACACCCAGTGATTCGTCCGTTATCTCTACCTCGAGTTACCGGATGGGCTTTTCAGGAAGGTGAAGTAGTGAAGTCTCGCAGTGCCCAAGTCGAGGGCGTCGTGGTGACAGTCACAGCAGACGGTCTCACCATCCGCACCCCAGACGACAGCCTCCTGCCTGTCGTTTGGTACGACGCCCTCAAGATCTTTATTCAGGGAGATAGCGTTCGAGTGTGTACCGGACCTCACGCTGGCAACCAGGCTTGGGTGGAAGCGATCCAGAAAACTACGGTTCTCCTCATGACGAAGCAAGATATACTCGAAGGAGCTGAGGAGTATGTGCAAATCGAGGTGTGTTACCCATTGCCACTTATACATACAACTCATTCTTTGTCTCTCCAGCGTTTTGAGGTGCACGCCAACTCACTAACCCTTGTCAATGAGCCGTCTGTTAGTACGCAGCCAACCTCATTTTCCGATCCTAAGAGAGCTTTACCATTGTGCAGTTGTCCCCCATGTCTGCAGGTACAGTGGATTGTGTTCACGTCACTACATCTGCTGACGATTCCAAGCAACGAGCCCAGGACACATCGATCGATCCTGCCTTGGTGGAAAGAGATGATACTCTGGCGGTTCCGGGCCGGATAGTGCGTCCCAGACCATGCATGTATACCGGCCCAACACCTTGGGTGAATCTACCGGCCACGATTACAAAGGTTGGAAACCCTTATCGCAACTACCCTGCCGTCGTACGAGATGTTTTTCTCCGCCAAGACACACGCAGTGGTCTCAAGGTCCTCCTCGAGATCACCACCTATCAAGCCGCTGCACCGCGGCGAACTGTCGTGATAGACTACGACTACGTGGTTGACGCTGAGTAAGTCGGTTAAACCGTCCTCATCTGAACGTGTGCTCACCCAGAAGTTCAAGCCACGGATTAGAGTTACGCTTGAAATGTCCCCTCGCGGTAGATCAACTCGCATTCCAACCGCCGAAAGGTTACAAGCACAACGAGAATCAGGCATCACCGCTCATCATGGGAACGCGTTTGAAGCTTTTTCATGAAGAAGAACTTCCGACTCGTACCAAAACACCACCGCCTCCTCCTTCCGAAGAAGGACCGTCCTCCCCTGCCTGGGACCCCTCCTCTCGCACTCCCATCGTTCCTTCAACCAGGGCCGAGGATCACTGGGCCTTGCACGATATGCTGTTCCTCATGAACCTGCGGGTGATCAAAGCTGGCAAAGACATTGTGCTCACACCTCGGTTCCGGGGTGATAACAAGATGGCATTGTTCAAGTCGTTTCGGGGGAAATGGAAAGAAGTAGATGTCTCGGGGGTCGAGGCAAAACATCCTTCAGCTCGTTCCTCGGGCCTATTGGTAGTCATACATGGAAGGGGGACGGGGACAATCGTTCGCCCGGTTCGCCGACGTCTCCACGAAGGGCTGCCACAGTGGACCGTTCGTGTGGTGAAGGTTCAGTCCCGCAAACCAGACATCATTACTGAAGAGGAACTCGTGATTCCGGAGAGCTGCCTCTGCGAAGTAGAAGAGAGCGCCGAGTCCAGAGCTCTCAACGACGTTCAAGCTCGGGTGTTGAAGGAGCCTGCCGCTGGACACTGATCGCAAAGATACTGTACACACATCTGGACATGAGCCTGTTATACTCCTGCACCTTGCTTCATAGTATCAACGACTGATCTACGAGTGTATACCGCGATTCTAAACACAAGAGCTCATACTTTCTGATTCGAACGCCACTTTATAAGAACTTGTACATGTATCGAGTACGATATACTACATCATTGTCAGTGTCTCTATTTACGCGTGCTTGAACCGCCAGTATTTTGTTTGTGTTTACCGCGTGATAAGATACGCCTTGACTACTGGGTCTGCCAAAAGATCTCAGCGGGGACGAAGTAGGACTCCAAACGCTTTCGCACATAGCTTTGCAATTGTGGACGAGAGCATATTGACGAGAGCATATTGACGAAGTGGGAGAAACTAAGTACTACAAGAAGGAGCTCTTACATGGTCACGAATTCAAAGACAAACTCTGACAAACTGCCGTCTATGCGGAATCCTTATGCTTCAACTTGCGCAAGGGCATCGCATTCACTCCCACTGACACAAAACGACAGCTTTACGACAAGTTGGGCGTTTGGGCATGTCATCACCCGACACTTGTATATTCACGTTACTGATCCATGCTTACTAGATGACGGTGAACGCTATTCCCGTGGCTGAGACCGATACGACTCCCAGGCATGTTTTGGGAACTTCGGTTATGGCGGCGGTGCGTACCGATATGAAGCAATGTATTCTTCCTGCGGCGCTCGATGGTGCCCCCTTGGACTGGGGCACTCCATCATCACAGGCTGAAATCAGGGCAGACCAGTGGAAGATGATAGGACTCTCAATCGGCTATGGGAATTTCAGGTCGCCCAACCACGTCTCCTTGCCATGCTGGATGGATAGCCATATGCACCTGGTCAAGGCCATTGACACCATGAACAACTACCTTATCTCGCCCGCTCATTGCCGCTCCTACGACTATTACTATCAGGAATACTTGCGCACCACCATGTTACTCTACAGATATTTTCCTATGCGACCAAAGTTTCACATCATGGGACATCTATCTCATCGTTCATAAAATCAACACTGCCAATTGATCTACTACCCTTCCGTGACGTCTATCGTGATTATGACTTCGGCTGTTTGATGGCGCAGACGCTGAATGGAACTGCGCACATTGCACGCAAGGTAGATGTCATATGTCCCGCGATTGTTACTGTCGGAGTGCGAATACAACAGCACAAATTGTGCCACGTTTGGTCCTTTCACAAGGTTAGTGTCTTGCTTCCTGCGCTGCATGATGCTCAAGGCGCACTCTAGTACGCTCCTCCCTACCGAAAGCATCTTAGCCGACCTTCGCATCCACCTTCGAACATCTCTTGACAGAGCGTCAACATCTACAACACCTCCTTGCTCTTCTTCTCTCGCCGACAAACTCGTGACCCCCATCCTCCGCACTCCTCAGCTCAGACCACAAACCCTGGGCCATACTCAACGCGAAGAATTCTCTCCGAGTCACCGCTCAGTCCCTCACACCGAAGCATTTGCCGTATGACCGGTGACCGGCGTACGTCTGTGAGCAGTCTTGGGATGTCATGTTCCTTCTCATACACGTACCACTTGCTTCTCCTCTCCGTGATTTTTCATGCTGTTTCTGATAATACCTATTTATCTGCCATTGCCTACATAGATGGCGTGACATGCTGCCCACTCCTCGCTATGTTTATCAGAACGACATCCCGTAGCATGCACCCTCTTATTTTTTTCAATTAGAGTATGTACTCAGCTCCGTCGATACACAAGCCATTGAACGGCAGCACGCCGCGTAGAATAGGGATTATTCAAGCGAGCGAACCCTCGAATTGTCATTATTCAATTTATTGTGTACCTAGCGCTAAATCAGAAGGCTGGCTGAAGGCTCAGATAAGATATGTTCGTTCCGATAAGATTATGTTCGCCCCGATAAGATACATGTTCGTTCGGATTCTCTCACGTTCGTACGTTTTCTCATTCCATTGCGTTCGAGACCCCTATGTCTCTGGAGCAAGTGGTCATTCCATTTCTCAACCACCTCGAGGATCTCGGCCCACGTCCAGATGAATCCGATGAGCGATGGCAGTCGCGTATAAATCCAAACCGAATACGTCTTCTCAGCTCTCAATGGCGCGCCCTTCCGCGGAAGGAAACAGAAGATATTGATCAATGGCGGAGACGACTGCAGGACGTCATTCTACGTTCCCGAAGAAAGCGTGCTCGGTATGAGACCATACTTTTGAGACTTTCGGACAACTCAGTTTGCGTTAGCTCACCCAATACAGTTGATCGTGACAACGAGAAGAATGCCAAACGCATGGCTCTCAAAAGACTCAAGTAGGCGTCCTTGATTTGAAGGTTATTGCGACTGATGCCGCCTTCCCAGAAACAACGCACAGAGCGAAGCCGAGGGTGTCGGTTTTACACGTCCGGGCAACTGCCATCCTAAAGATTATCCTCTTTCGACATATCAAGGACTTGGAGTCGTAACACATTCCGATACTCCCTTCTCTCATTTGGAGCCTTCTGTAGTCCAGGACAAGTCTCTGCACTCAAGCTTGGAATCCCAGATGACGGGCTTCGCCGATGCGGCACACGACGCCGCCTCGAACCAATCTTCTGGTCAATTATACGCAACCCAGGTGAACGGAATATCCGCAACGCCCGTTTCGTCTCCCACTCAAACTCCCACACACACCTTTGCCGCACCCATTTCGCCTCCCATTCAGACTTCCACAGATAACTTTGTTGTACCTTCGCCTGAATTACCCCCTCACCTACCAAGCCTATCTGAACTTCGCGAGCTTTCCCCGTTATCGCCCCTTCCCTCCCCCTTCCTTGATGGCTCTTGGTCTCTCAGCCCATCGGCCCCCGAGATTGAGGGGGCGGAGCCCCGAATCCTCAATCTTGTCAAAGATGTACAAGGGGTGTTTTGCAGCGTCAAATCGAAAGAAATCGTCTTCGAAGGGCCTCGTACACGCCTTATTGCCAGCCTTCCATGGATTTCTAGTCCTTCAAATCCATCTAAAAATATGTTGCAATATGTACGTTGAACCAACCGTTTCGACACGTACTGCTGACTGAACGTCAGGATTCTGATTACGTGGAAAGTCTCAACCAGCAAGGCAATGGGCTAACAGAGGATTCCACTGAGCATGTCCTCTTCCTTCATCATCCACTCCCGCCAGACGACGATTTATTGGCAATAATTCGACATAATCTCGCCAAAAATGTCGCCGTCGTTGTTCGAGGTGATGGTCCCAGAAGTAATACTACGTTACCGATCGATGGGAAACTCCTGGAGCACTTCGACATAGATGAGACCCGTCAATGCGACAGCCATAGTTTGTTCTCAACTGCCCTGTTGTCGATTGACTGACATTTGCTGCCAGGCATGAGAAATAGGTCGACGGGACGTGGTCAACACCAGAGTACAACTATAGGCTCCTTTCTGAAGCGAAGTAAAGCAACTCTCGAGGAACATACGTCCACAAAAGTATATGACCCACAGGACTTCGAGATGATCCTGGACATACCGATCTGGAATGCATCAATGGACCGGCCTTATCAGTAGGTCGATACATACCTGGAAGAATTATGACTCACAACGACTGCATTACAGCCGTCTAGATGATGGCTTGAGCTCGTGGACAAATCGAGGATATCAAGACGATGATACTACTCCCATTCCAAAACAACAAGTCTCGGATCGATTATGGGGTCTTTTACACCACGCCCACACGTCTAGCCACTGTCACCACGATGCCTCTGGCAAGGTAACCTTGATAAAGCTTGTTCGAGGTGCAAAAGTATGGGCTGTATTTCATCCGACGACTCAGTCAAAGCAGGATGCCAAATCCTCAGTCCTCCACTACACCACCAATAAGAATGGCATATTCACAGGGTCCGCCTGTATCAGTAACATCTTATTAGAAGAAGGTGACTACTTGTGAGTGGTACATTCTGTTCGGTATCATGCTATTCCCCTTCATTCACAATTAACGTCAGAATACAACCTGCTGGTGTCATTCACGCCGTGTATACGCCAGTACCTTCTTTCGCCTCCGGATCTTCCTTCTGGGTGTACGACAGCATGCATCTTACCCAACTTCACCATGGCATCGATCTGGAATACCGTACTTCCACGACAAACGTTGACCACGACGAGGTGGGGACTTATCTCAGCATCGTGCGAATGATGATCGCTTTACCGTTGAAGACAAAACGAAGTGCGCTACCTTTCTTTCTACCGCTTGTTATTCTAAGCTTGTTTACAGTATTTTGTCTTCACTCCTTGGCCTGTCTTTGCTTTATGGTCCTCTCACCAGAGAGCTTCATACATCTAGACCAAGAATACATGACTCCAGAGCAGAGAACCAGGACGTTGTTTGCTCTACGCGGAGTCCCGTTCCACAATCAGGCGACCGAAGTAGCTTCCTATATTTATCGTTCTCTGGGTTTCCAAGATGTGGAGGATCTCAAACGATACATTGACTCTATGAAATTCGACGATCCTGGCGAGACGATAACTCTAGATTTTGAAACATTACAGAGTCTATGTGCTTAAGCATTGTTAAATGATGTTTGTAATGAACTACTGCGCTGGGACTGAAACTCAACAAAATCTTGAGGGGCACTGGAATAGTACATACATGCATAGGCTATTCGTACGGCACCCCGGAGACCTGGCGAGTACACTGCGAGGGATCTCTGATGATCAAGCTACGCTTGCCAGCAGGAGGTACGAACAAATTGGACTCATGCCTGAAGGTCCTGTAGACCAAATTCGGAATGTGGCGGCATTCAAGTTGAGAGAGCCGACGTCGGCATGTAACCAATCAGCCGAGCGGCGAGGGGCGGCCCCGGAGGGGCGCGGCGCGGCGACAAATCACAGGAAAAGTGCTAACTCAGTCAACGTGGACTTGCGCGTGTTTTCACAGCGACCTGCGTGGATTTTGACCGGAAAACAGTGACCGCGCGCGTTTTCGAATGTATCACTTACCCTCACAACGTCCAGGAAACGCGCAAGGTTGCCTCTTATAGTACGTGCCTTTCCACGTACGATCCCCAACACCTTCTCAAGGCTCAAGTTTCCCCCATCGGTGTTGGTTGACCTGCTTCTGGCTTGGAGGACGAAGAAGACCCTCTGTCAGGTGCGTTCCATGTATCACATTTGGACAGAACAGCTATTCCCCTCTATCCTTGACAAGCTGTGGAAACCTTAAATGTCAGTGATGATGCGGGATGGTCTGAACTTTCATATTATTGCACAATTGCATCGCACGCAAAATGAATTACACCATCCAGACGTCGTTTAAATCACTATGATGGCGACGAAAAATAACCAGATCATCCAACCACCGAAAGTCAAACCTCTGGAAAGTAGACACGATTGGTAATGACAGCCTTGCTAACCTCTCCAAAGATTTACTCGTATGAACGGACTGTCCGCGTTTGTGTTGGACGCGTACGTCTAGGCTTGCCAATGCGGGAAAACCTGCGATTTCCCTTGTCCATACGAGATCATCAATCCACGGCTGATCAACGACTCTGGTCGAAGTGAGCAACTGTTCGAACCGATATCAGATGTGAACCAGAGCAAAGACGAAGCATCTCACCTCGCTACTCTCCTTCAAGAGCAGGGTTTTGAGCATAGGAAATTGCCCGGTGAACTGGGACAGTACTCTCGGGGAGCTGTAGCGTGAAATAGGTAGGTGCAAGCGTTGGAGGGGCCCCGCGGAACGCGCGAGTAAATCAACGGCGAAATCGACGTCACTATCAGCGGTGTGAGTGAGATGAGCCTCCTCCACGGGATTGTGGGGGACCAAATGAGCACAACACATAGGTCCCTCTACATAGATCCGAGGATTGTTATACCCCGAGGCCGTGGATCGGGAAAAAATACGGAGGGGGCATTCACGGGGGCGACGGCTACTGCAACGACCAATGATAATCCTGGTCAAGCGACAATCCGGTCTTTTGAACAAGGAAACAAGGCACGAGTGGTCGAGATTGGTGGACAGCGTCGTGAGACTGGACATAGTTCCTCTAGGGAAGATAGAACTCGCGACTAGTAGCCCAGCTGGGACATAGAAGGCAAGACCATCCAGATGCGACAATTGGCGTAGCGCGGAGTGCAAGAGGTTTACGATGTCTGGGTGGGGATTATTTGCAGCGATATGCAGCTCTACGTCCTCCAGACCTGAGCGCCAGTGAGATTGGGCGCGAAGTATCTGGCCAAGCCATCGCAGCTCAGACCATTGCGATATTAGGAACCTATGCTGCGAGGTCATCAGATAGAGCGATCAGTGAGAGTCACTGTATTGTGCTTACTGGATAATCCTCCGCCAATATGCGCGTCCTGAAATCTTGAAATCTTGTCATCATCTTGATGTCCGTCTGAAAGAGAGCTGACACGTGCAGGCAGCGCTGTGGACGTTGCCAATGGTCAATTATCGCGTGTTCATGGCCTGGCCCAGTCAATCCACAACGCGGTCCTTATCATCTCGGGTCAAAACCCGACACAGGGACACCTGTATTTTCCGCGTTCAATTTTGCGCAAACGTCAACACCGCTATTTGAGAGAAGACGTATTAACACCTGATAAGATTAGGAAACATGCACGACTAGTACCCAGATATGAAATAGCAGCGAGTACTAGAAGCATACCGTCTCAAGATTCCAAGTGTTGCAGAACTTGTCAAAGACGCTGATGATTAGCCATCTCCAGCTGGAGCTTGCGTCCGCTGATTCGCGAACTAGTAAGGCTGGAGAACACCGCCACTGCGAAGTCAGTGGCGCGCCCATGCGCAAGATGTTCCATATAGTCGGGCTCGGCGCGATCGGGGACGGCCGCACGAATATCACTGACTGCAGAAACAGCTAGTGGTGTTGCCGGACGTATACTAGATAATATGGTTTGAGTTTATGTACCTGCAAATCGCCTGTAAAAGCTGCGGTACGCTGACGCAACACTCGCCGATTCCGCATCCCGTAACATACTGGACTTGGAAGGTGAAAGTTTCGGCGACATTGCGGACGTACGCTCATTCCATCTCGAAGGTATGCCGTGACGGACTGAAGGGAAATCATCAATCCGGTGATATCGAGAGAAGTGGAAAGACGTAGAATTTGTTTGACCAGCGGAGAATACAGGGATTCCCTCGAAATTGTTTTCAATACAAAGATTGAAGAGCAAAGAGAGGCGAGGAACTCGATCTACCGTGATTGTTGTATCTAGAATCCCGGAGTCTGCGGGTAAGTTCGCTAACAAGAGTTTGGACTGAAAAGCTCTCGCGAGCGCGCGAGAGGCTGAGCCGAGTGAGTGCGCCAGAGTTCCGGATGTGCGCCCGCAAGTTTGATGAGCCATTGGCTTTGCTTCGGCCTCATAATCGTGTCAGAACCTGAGATCTAAACAAATATATAACCATCGCGTCTTACTACATCACTGTTGTTCGGTCCGTGTTCTTGATGGTAAAAGAGGCCATGGTATTGATGATAGTAACGAGAACAGATAACGTGTTCCTCATTGATGATACGGCGCGTTCTTAGCAGGGAGTCTGAGACGGGGGTGGCCAGTGGGCGTGGAAGAGAGCTGTACATGTGTCCGAAGTCCCTCTTGGTGGAAGGTCGCTGGGAGAAAGCACGTACTGTATGAGTGAGATGACGAATTGGATGATGGAAAACTTCTACTGCGGATGGGTGATTGGTTGAATGGAGGCGCACGAGGCAGAGCCCTGAATAGCTGCGTATATCTTTGTCTCGGCGTAAACAAAACCATCACATGTCTATCTGTACTTGATCTGTACTAAATTCAAATTGGACGCGCGCACTACGAAGCGGGCCGAGGACCGAGGTTACTTAGCTAAAGTCCACACCGGTCCAAACACGACGGTCTCTTTCCCGCCGTCACAGGCCGACTGCGGCGCGCCCTTGTTTCGGATCCCAGTCTTGTCCACGCCCGAGTCCCCCACACCGTCCTGGTCTTTATCATTTCCGGTGTTCGCGTGAAGGATAACCTGACTTTTTACCTCCTCAAAATACTTGGCTCATTAGCTCTCTGACAACAGAGTTTGTCCAAGACGCATCCGGACACAAAGACAGACATCCGTCTTTGAAGGGTCACCGGTGACCCTTTGTCTATTTACAAAGAGTGACTTTTTATAACTTCTTTTGAACACAATGAAAGCTTAACGACTGTCTCATAGGCCTGTCTGCCTTCGTTCCATGGTTCTTTGATCAGGAATGCATTTAAGAGGTGCGCCCGGCTTGGTCTCATTCTCCACTTTCTCCCAGTGATAAAGATGTCTCAGAACACTTCTGCGCTACGCTCGCTCCTGCCCTTGCCGCACATTTTGGGCCTTTTCCGAGGCTTAAGCATGCTTCGCAATGCCACGCTTAGCCAGGACTCTCTCAACGACAACACCATTATGGCAGCTTCCTCGACGGAGTCACTGGTGGCACAGAGCAATGTGGCGGACACCAGCGTTGAACTACAAACAGAAACGGTAAGATATTGTTTTCGAATCACACCAGAGCAGCTTTTTGACTCATTCCCACTATGTAGGAAAATACCTCTTCCTCTCCTCCGTTTTGGGACGACATACAGCCAGAACTAGTGAAAGCTCAGCATGATCTCAACTGGGCCTTGAAGATCTGGAAGGCGGATTTTCGAGATCACTCGCAAACCGAGAAAGCGGTCCTGTACTTTCTTGTCGAAAAGGCTATAGGTGCGTTTTGAAAGATCATCGTCTGACCTGTGAATCTCAGACTGTGTTTAGGAAGATTATCAAATGCGCACAGCAAACAATGGCGCCAATTAAGCTATCGTCGTCGAAGAGCTATTGAATCCAGCCCCGGCTACTACGTGAGTGCACAATTCCGGAATCTTATCACTTCTAATGAGGAGATACCGAAAGTAGCGCAATGCCGAAACTCAAACCGACACCGAAACACAGACTTACACTGGGTCTCCAACCAATACCGACGTTGGAATCCAGACGGCAATCAGCCAGGAAACTCAGATCGACGCTGGAACTCAGATCGACGCTGGAACTCAGATCGACGCTGGAACTCAGATCGACGCTGGAACTCAGATCGACGCTAACGCTGGCCAAGAGGAATCCACGGTCGGAGCCTTCACTGATACCGTTGCTGATCCCGATGCGGTCCATGGCCTGGGTAAAGGCAATGCTCAGGCTCAGCCTATTCCAGAAGTCGACCACAAGGTCGGTTCTTTCCTTTCTGCCATTGCTCCCTTATATAGCTCTTACCATAGGATGAACAAGGCTCCAAGAGCCGAGCTCCCTCTTTAACCACCGTCGAGGTCTCCCCCCACGAACCTGTGAGCTTCGAGATACTTTCATTTCCTGGCACCGTTTTATCAGACTCATGCCCAAAATAGGGTACCACAAAGAGTTCCTTGGAAATATGGACCGGCACTACAGCATCTCCCTCCTCGCTGGCGATCAAGAGCGATTGGGCCACAATGGTGAGTGTCCCTTCTTGACCTACTACACTACGAATCCCGCGCTGATAGGAGCCTCTGGCAAGGGCTGCACAAAGCGATGTCGATCGGCGTCCGAATCGACGGACACGTCTACTCCCTCCTCTCAGCACATGGGCGGTGCCTCATCATCTATTTCTGCTTCGCAACCCAGGAAGCAGAGCTCCAAGCGGTTGAAGAAGAGGGTAAGGCGATCCTCTAGCACTCGACATACTGTCAACGGTCCTCCTTCTCTGGACGCTGCTTCTCAAGACAGTACCGCCTCGGCGGGTAGAGCCCAAGATGTATCAATTGCCACAGTTGGAGATTCCGTAGATGGTCTATCGGAGTCTTTTTGCGAAGAGCCAGGCCGACTTGCCAGCGTTTCTGGATCATTCTTATGTCAGGAGGGAGATCGTATAGTCCTCAACACCATCGAAACGCCAGCGTCGCGGAGGCTGAAAGCTAAACTGCGGAAAGACGCTCAAGGAATGCGCTCTTCACCGGTAGAGAAACCCAGCGCTTACTTTCGGTCTGGGGAACACCCGACTTATGGAAGCTTTGGTAGGTGATTGCCTATATATTCCATCTTTCGCTCTAATTGCACCTCAGTTTGGGCAAAAGTGGGCAGCTATGCGTGGTTTCCTGGCGTGATAGAGGATCCCGCCAGCGAAGATCTTTCTTCTGGAGCGCAGCAGGCCTACAGTCTGTCTCACACGAAAAACAAGTATCTTGTCAAGTTCTATGAAGACGCTACTATTCGCCAATGGTGGGATGTGCATCACGAATCACTATATTCCTGACTGATTAGATCATCAGGGCGGTGGTATCTCTCAAAAACATCCAAGAGTTTGCATCAAGCGAAGGTGAGCAGATTTCTTCCATTTTTTTTTGAATTTTTTGCTTACCAGCGAGATTGCAGACTTGGACTTGGACATGAAAGCCCCTGGTTCACTACACAATGCCAAGACAGCAGATTGGGCACGCGTCCGAGATAGGTTATTGGTTGCCTACGAGTAGGGGATCTGTACATTTCATTTGGAGATTGTGGCTCACCTAACTTACAGGCGGGCAGTCCTGGATAAGAACCAGACTTACCGTAGGACGGACGATGAGAAATAGTAGAATGTACAAAACGTTTTGCCCTACACGCCGCGATATATTATCACTGTTCTTTTATGTTGAGAAATATCGCTTCCGGGTCTCGTCTTGCCATGTCCAGCAAGATTCAAGATTGACGAAGTAACGGAGCCACTGGCTACTCGAGTAGCACTGATGGTTACGCGTCGAGTTGGCACGCGCGCGTTACAAAGAATGATTTTGACAACGTCCTAATGCCTCATCGGAGAGGGTGCAGATGTTGTAGCACATTCTGGAGGCCCTGCAACTCAGATTGATGGCATTCGCGCGGCGGCTGAATTAGGCTGATGACCGGATGGGACCAGAGTAGTCCACAGCTTTGTGGGCGACCATCACCAGCGCAGTTCGCACTTGGCGAGAACCGACGAAATACGCCTCCCCCGTCACACCGAACCACTGTCGTTCTCCCGTAGCTGGGACTGCACGACGCTGGGGGTAACTCCCTAAGCGCCGACGCTGCCGTAGAGGCAGTTTGCGACGACATGGGATGGTGCTGCAGTGGCCGGTAATATTCTTGGTTTGAGTTGTGCCCTGTCGCTACACGGGAAGCCCTTCGCAAAAAAACAATGCTGCTGTTTGGAGTGCTGGAGTTATCGGTAGAGGTGCTGGCGGCCCACCGGAACGGGCTTGCGGCGGGATGATTCGCGTCGGTACGCCCCTTGCTCTTCGTCCATTCTCCTATTGAGAGCCGATTTACCTACTTGGAGACAGATTCATCTTTGGGACGGAGCCGATGCGACCACTGCCTCCCCCTTGCCCGTCGCCATCGCTTCGCACCCCATGTCATGCCATGCGCCTATCACCCTCGCGTCAGCTCATGTAGTCCATAGGCTCCGTGGGTTATAAGCGAAGTCCATCTGCACGTCGTCTCCCGAGACGCCGCTTCTATGCAAGACCATAGTTTGCAGCTCTGGACTGTCCCCGGCTTTGGGATGAAGTGAACGGCGGGATAAGGGCGCGACCGGAGTGGGATGCTCGGTTGTTTCATCGTGGTCGCCGCTCATCCTGCGTTCAAGTCGATATATCTCTCAGGAGTGCGCTGGGTTCTGTTCCCCATCTGCGCTTGCTCCTCGACGCTTTGTGCCCGTGTCACGGTAAGTCGCGTCACGTCTTCGAGAGATTGCGACGGCTTGTTGACCAGAAATCCAAGACCATCCCAGGTATCCGAAGCGTCGTAAAGGAAAACGGCTCGCAAGCAACGCTGTAGACACCAATGTAAGTTCTAATATTGCTTCTGAGTTGACATCTTGGGCTCATGGACACAGAAGCTATTGCACTTCTGGGTATCTCAACGGCTGACGTCGTCTCATGTTAGAAGTCTTGTAAGTCTGTTTTCTTGGCCCCAGTTCCGCATCTCTCAAGAGCTGGAATCTATGCTAAGATCCAAGCAGTCAGGACGGACGCCCGACGCACCCACCACGACGTCGTTTGTATCTATTCATAGCTCGACGGCGCTGTCAAAAAGGGTACGAAAACGTTCAGCCACCGGAATGTTCCCTCGTTGACATCCCTCCCAGGTTCCTGCTTGCTTTGTGTTGCTTCTTTACACCCTTTACAGGCGTTGTGGTACGTTGGGTTTCTAACGGCTTCCATTCCTTCCTTGACGTCGATTCTAGAACTTGGGACCAAATCCATACTCCCGCTCGCTTTGACCAGACTCTGCCCGGTCGCTTTTCCTTCGCTTCAGTCACTTTCCTTGGCCCAGTATCAAAAGCCAGGTAAGCTCAGGAGAAGGTGAATGACTCTATACTTACCGTGTTATGTAGGCAGGCTGTTGACGTTTGGTTCAAGTAAGGAACAGGTGGACACTAGACTACATGCTGTACCGCGTAGATACTCCTTGGGTGTTGTGATGGGTCGCTGGCGCGAGGAAAAGTCGCCGTGGAAGTGTAAGTCATCGTAAGCATGTGTTGACAAAAGGTCAGTATAATCGGTGAAGGTCAAGTGTGCCCAAGGGTTTCTTGCTGCTTGGCGGTGCGACGCAGAGGCACCGCGGAAGCGCTCCAATCCCTTGAGGCCTGCGTTATGTACCGGGCTTATCGCTATTAGTATACGAGTCTCGTCAACCAGGATTTGGGTTTGTTGGCCGGTAACACAGATCATGAGATTGGCTACGTCAAAATTGTGTTAGTGGTAGCTTGCTGCGTCACAGAACCTGGAACGCGAAATCGAGTCGTAAGATTGTCGTATTCATTCCCATTCCCGGCTTACGCGCCCGAAGGGACTGAAGGACTCGTTGGAGGGATCTTTTGCCTAGGTACGCCTTCTGTTGCTTGGCGCGTCCCTGCCTTTCCAACCGCCTTCCCCCCTAGTTGAGATTTGTGTTCTCTTGCACGACAGACGACAGACGTCAATCGCTTCTCACCCCTGCCTTTCCAACCCATCTTTCGTCCTTGACCTACTTCGAAAGACTGTGTACGATTACATCCTACCAGAGTCACTTCGAAGGATGAATGCGAGTGCAACCTCTCCGGCGAGGTACAGGACCCTTCGTCGAACCCCACATGGTAGCCAACATCCTGTGCCGCCCGCATCAGGTGGATACGATTGCGACGTAATGGCTGTACATAGCAGACCTCTCTCCGGCAATCCAGGGTGTCTGTCGAGGACAACTTCGGGTTACTTCGCCGTTCATGCAACCCGGCAGCAAGTCTCGTAAGGACAGACTACTAATCCTGGTGGTCAATGCGGAGGCCTCCATCTATAGCTAAACCTCAGTGGGGACCTGATACGTGGTATTCTTCAACCGTCTATAGCGGGTACTATGGCAATTTCACAGAGAGAGACAATCACTTGGAATATCCTTACGGATTTGAGCCGTAACCGTGCTCTTTTTATCCGTGTCTCTTTTCTGATCCCGCGCCGACGAACACAGATCATAGTAATATGACCAGATCCTATCCACCAGTCAGCCCGCCTGAGTTCAGCGACGTTCTACAATGTGTAAATCATGCTAACGGCAGCTATGTATGTCTGTTTGCTCCACGTATTCCCTCTTGCGGCTGGCCGTGGTGATACCCACAGGTAATCCAAAAGATGATTTCGAGTTCCACCTGAGTGCCAGAAATGTCGTTCGCTGCCACACGCTTCGCGATCGGGGGCCGTTGGTTTAAGTTAGCCTCCTCGTCCACTTGCCTTACCCTCAGTTCAGCACTACAGCTATTTTCACAAAACGTTGCCAGTACTAGCTTACAAGTACGTGCCTCATGCGACAGAGAAGCCTGCTGATGTTGACATGTACATGTCTCATGAAGTACTAAATGTGTCAACCAGGCAGGTGGAGTCAGAGCTAGAGTGGAGGCGAAGAGCGAAGAGTGTGACAGTCTACAATATCTCACCTAACTTTATGTCATAGTTCTAAATATGCCTGTGCTGCTAAAGGGCATGCCCCCGACAAACTATGAGAGAACAAAAACAAAATTCAAAGGCGAATGTTATGCAAACGGCGTGCTTGGTCGAGATCCTCCATGGCATTGTCTATGAAATCAGACAGCCCGAGTAAGTAGAGCTTGTGGTGCCCAAGTTCAAGACTGAGACACCACTAGCGGTCTCCTCATCCACCCAGAGCACCTTCCACGCAATCACTATGCAACCCCTCCTATCTTTCCCAAGAAAATGACGCTTGATGGACTCATCATCAAGACCAGCTCCGATCTTGATTTCAACTCGACGTGGCATCGAAGAATAATCCCAAATCCAGATCAATTCATCTTTGGATGTACTGGGGTATAGATCTTCGACTTGTCGATAAAAGTCGGAGAGCGAGTTTCGAGCCTTCCGGACAAAGAAATCTTCGAAAAACTGATATTCCCAGTGGCGATGTTCACTGAGGGAAACACCGAGCCCATCTGTGAGGAAACGGGTCATTAAGGACGAGATTGAAGGCTTCAAGAACTTGCCAGACAGACTCCGAGCCGACATGAGGCATAACAATCGATGCCTATTCCAGTCGAGAGATTGACATTCCCTGTCACAGTAAATCTCTGTCTGGCAAGCACTGCACTGTCGACGGGCCAATTGCTCGCCACACTAGCAGAGAGCCCGCAATGAGACGCTAAATAAAGCCCCAAGCGTGGAGAGTACTTACTGATGGCAGCTTGCAGATTCTCAAGTCATCGAGATCCATTTGACGTCGAATTGTGTCCGTGGCCTCGAACTCGGAACGTAGTTCTCCTACGAAATTTGTATGTGGAAGAGCATTCCACCAGCGACGGGACAGTTTGAAAACAGTGGGGTGGACGAGGTTGACGGTAATCTTCTCGATAATTTGTGAGGTCAAGTGATGGAGACCTTGGAATCCAGCACCTGGAAACAGGGCGTCATACTCGTCAAATCGCAACAGTGTGGTCATGCCTCGGGATCGAACCACCTCTGCCACCCAGCGCGGACCACGACAACAAGACTGTGTGACATATAGCAGACATTCCGACATAACGCTGGTGATCACCGTGGCAATGCTCGTCACGGTGGGTTGTACATGCCATGGCGCATCCCTGTCAATGCGGCGCGTACGTACTGGCCGGGTGCGTTTTCGTGAAGCTATTGCCGACAGTTCTGCCAGGAGCCAGCACACCCAGTGTAAAACGCGACGTGCCAAAAACATACGGCCAACCTTGGCGGAGGTAGTCGACACACGATTAGTAAAATTCAAAACCCACATAATGTTAGGGGTGCACGCTTGAATTTCTTGGACGGCAGTTTCAATCAGGGGGATGATGTTGACGTCCTCCATGCCATCTAGTATGGCCGCCAAGGGATCGTCATAAGCCGGATAGCCAATGAGACTGGAGTGGCCAGGATGCAGACCAATCATGACCTGCGTTAAGACAAAAAACATGCTGCGTGATGCGCCGCCATGTTGGTAGATCCTGTCTGAGGCAGTTTTGATCCAGGTTCTGTAGAGCGCGCCATGGAGTTCAGGCGTCTGGACGATACAGTGGAATATCCACATCTTCGTGGCAACGTCGACGGCTCTTGCCATTGAAAGGAAGTGGCATATTTCCCTGAACATCTGTTCGATGTCTGGAGCGACCGTGTTGCACTCCGGCTCGAGAAACCGCTGGAGAAAACGAACAATGCAGGCAAGTATGGGAGGGGAAATGTTCTGCAGCGTTTCTAAAGAGATAATGGAGGTTTGGGGCTGCCGAAGCTCGAGGACGCCGTGTAGGCATGTGGATTGCATTCTCAAGATAGCTTCATCCAGTGGGAGGTCGGCGACGGTGGCGCGATCCATCCAGTGGCGTAACGACCGAAGGAAGACAGGGAGTAGACGTGGATGGACCTTGATCCGGGAGATCAGCCTCTGTAAGGCGGCTACACCTTCTGCGTTTGCGATCCCACCAACGATCTAGTACGCGTCCGAGTCGTCAGATCAATCTCATGACTTACTGACCAGTACTGGCAGGACGAACCTCTCTATCGCTGGCAGTCGACCCTCCAGCTACGATTGTCGAGAGTATCGGTCCGCGCGTATTCGCATCAGTTAGTCGTACGACGGTGGGTGGCATTGTATGAAGATCAAGTGATGAAGATGATCACGACATCACTACGAGACCTGCGCACTCCTCCGCAAGCGGGCCGAGGACCAAGGTTACCATGATCAACTGCAAAAAGGAAGAGATGGACGCGAAACTCCGCGGCGTGCTCAATCATCCCGGGCCCAACGCATCTCTCAACCACTGTATCGCCGTATTCTTGATGTTTAATAGTGAGTTCGTGATGTACCTGCGGAAAATTATGAGGAGCGAAACGAATAATCATTCATGTATGGCGACGCGAGCCCACATGTGATAACAAGAGCTTGCTGGTGTCAAATTTCATCCACAGGCTGGGGCTGCTTGGGTCCGCCTTTCGATGGGCAATCCTACAAGTTTGCCGGCGTGGTAGAAAAGGGTACCGCTCAACTGCAGGTTGGTCTCTTGAGAAAAAGCCGCAAGTTTTGACCCTTACTCTGGGACGTTTTCCAAGCTTCAAATGAGGATAGACTAGTACTTCCATTTAGCCACCTGGAGTGCGCAAGTCACGGTATGGTGGTGGTCGGAGAAGGGAGAGGTCACAACAAGGAGTAGCAAAGGACCCTACCGTGCGAGTGCTCTCAAGAGGGTGCGAAGGGAGTAGAGATGTTAAGTACAGCATGAAGGGGCACGTACTAGAGGGCGTGAGAGGAGGCGGGTACCTGGGAGCTGCTGGAAAGTCCAAGGAAAGACCTACAGCGGTGAATGCGGGTGCGCCTCATGTCGAAGGTCTGAACCGGGCGGTCGTGTGTGCCGGTTCCTGGACTGGCGCTGCGAGTCGCCTCTCAATTACCGTCGCCCGATGAAGTGCACGTCCATTGTAACCTGGACGCTGTGCGTCGTCGACACAAAAAGACAAAAGACGGCCTCTCACTTGATTTGATACGTTTGTTTGTTTCGTCCTTCCTCCACCATAGGCTGCCGCATTCACTACCATCTAATGAACGTCCGTGATGCAGAGCTCGGAGAACCCCGGGCTCTGAGCCACAAGGTCGCGTGGATCGATCGCGACGCGCTCCTTCAAGTTTGCAGAGAGTCACCCATTACGGCGCTCTGGACAATCTCTTTGGGCTTTGTCCGAATGTATGGTTGGTGAGATTGGGGTGTGGCTTTTCTTCCTACGTCGGGGCAGATGCTTAGCGCTGAGCTGTTGCCCTCCATATTGCCCCGGTTTCGATCATATTCAGCTGAGAATGGTACGAATTCTCACAATTCACGATCACATGACATTCTACACGACACAAAAGTTGAAGATGATCGATCTGAATCAATCGCACTGTACGGTGTACCTGATAAATCGTCGAACGGGCGCTGGTCATTTTCTGTGTGCTCACTGTATACGGTCAGATCATGCCAAATACTTACCGCAAACACCCGCACATAATATGCATAAAGGCCAGCGCTGATCGAGCAGTTTGAGTGCTTATCGGGCTCAAATGTGAAGGTTTCGTCGCTGCTCATATTGCAAGCATAGATCATGACGACAAGATGTTCCTACGCCCAAACACGTCTCAATACTCGGATATTCCGGCTATAGGTGCGCGACACTTTGCTACTGTCACGAGGCAAGTCGGCGCCGTCCATCATCACCCATGACCACTGAAACCATCCTCGTTTCACTCCAATTCTCTCTGAGAGTCACCGGAACCCTCCATCGGTACAGGAATGTTTCTGTGTTACCCTCAGCCGCGTCGCCCTCAGCCGTAGCTTGGGGAAAGTTCCCAGGTTGCACCGGCTCCACCGTGACCGTCAGAGGGAAAGAGGCATAGTTCAAAAGAAACTGAGTGGGTCGTGGGTCGGTTTGGTGCTGTGCGGTATATGTGTCCTGGAGCTCATACCAGCGCTGCCCAGAGAACAAGTTATCTAGGAAGACGAGTTCGAAAAACTCATTGAAGAAAGACCTTTCAGAGGTAGATATCGACTCCCTTTCCTCCTCTGATGTAATTTTAGGTATCATGTATGGCACCATAATGCAAGGAAAACGTACCAATTCTTTCCTGGATCAGTCTGGAACAGATTTCGCGATGATTCGGCCAATCTCTGCGTTGGCAGGTTTGAGAGCAGTATACACTGACGTTACATGCGCTGCACCGCTTGTTGACAGACCGTGCTTCCGACGAAGCACACTACAGAAGGATTAGAAAGGAAGCGGATCTGATGGCAAAGTGTACACACCAATACATCTTCACAGATCACTTTCACTGGTAGCGCCACGCGCATAGCGTGCATATAGGGGTCTACGGCATCAACGGACTGCCGGAGGTGTTCCCACATTCCCCGAATCTGAGGGTGTGATGGTAGCGATGGCATCCTCCGCAGTCGTTTTTGAATGACCCGGAAGATTTTTGAGCTAACCACGTTACTGGACAGTTGACCAAGGGCGCCAACGACGAAAGTAGTATCAAATCGACTCTGAAGGGAATAGCGAAGAAGAAACTGGTCAAGTTTGAGGACAACGCTCAAAAAGTGTGCCCGGACGGCAACCAGTATCCATTGCCGTCGGTGGAGAGCCATACAAATGTACTCGAAAGAGATGCCGAGGGTGATCATGGCCTCGTCAATCACGAATTCCTTGTGCGGCCTCGGCATTGGGGGTAAATCGTTGATGGCGGGGAGAATGGCAATACGAAGAAGACAGCACACCCAGCAGATACTATTGTGCTGGATGAAAGCCCGATAGAAAGGCCCTCTCCGCACTTGAGCATCGCCCAACTGCACTATAAAGTAGATCAGATATGACGCAGTTGACACGAGTTCCACCGTCTGTCGATATCCCCACAAGCTTGAGTGGGTATTGGAGAGTTTGATGAGTCTCTCGACGGTGCGTTGTGCAATATTCTGGGCCACAGATGAGGGTGTTTCGTCCAGGTGGTGGCGCAAAATGGCCCGTGCTTCCGGTTTACATTTGATGCTCTCGTATAGCGTCCGCATCATGCTTGTCAGCGTTAGATGCACATCGGGGTCCTCCAAGATAGCAGACTTGAGAAGTGCACGGATGAATAGCGCAAAGATGGATGCCCCGATTAGCTCCTGTGTACTTGGCGTCTGTCCGTTGCCCTTGTTTGTGACCATACGGATGGCAGGCCCTAAGACTCTGAAAGTCGAGGAAACGATAGTAGGAAGAGGGTTGGGACAGTCCTCCTTCAGGTAAAGCAGGAACAGCTGCTTGGTCCACTGGAGCAGGACCTTCCAATTGCACGACAACCCGACGTGAGTAGTCAACGAATCGATGACCGTTCTCTGCATGGCCATGGAAAACTCGTCCTGAAAGGAAACCGCCTGGCTCAACCAGAACTGGAACGCCATGGAGCGGAGGGATTCGAGTGTATTGGTGGTGATACGTGGACGCCTGGAAGTACGAAAAGGTTGGAACAGGGCTTGGAGAAAGTCATGAGCATCGTCCTCGCAGCTCAAGATTTTGCGCTGAAGAGAGTGATTGAGACGCTGTGGTACTGAGACAAGACCCAGAACAAGCACACCTTGAACTCCCCGAAGGTAGGTGCGGTATTCATGTTGACAGAGAGTAGTAGATGAAGAATGAATGATTCGAAGGAGTAAAGAAAGACAGATTATGTATCGCCGAGCAATGATGGTTATTGATCGATATTGATCGCCGACTAAGCCGAGCGCCTTTGGGGAACCGGGGGAGCACTATCTCTTTCAATGCTGCAGCCATATCTGAACGATTCTTGACTCGGACGTGTATGCTTGCCTCACACGACTGCGCCGGTGATGGTCCCCCACCAATGCATCAAGAATCAAGGGCGAGACGAGGCTTATTATTATTATTACTGTGACTATCCCCAGCCGAGACCTCTGACAAGGTAGTTCGACGTTTGAAGTTTGTAAGCCCCCCGCCCCCCCCCCCCGCGCAGGTTTGGCGGACCATAGAAAGCCCTCTGAGGGCGGTATAGGTATAGAGTAGTTTCTGGAAGATATGTTCATCAAATTCCGAGACCCGACGCGTAACTCCACCGCCCGACGTACATAGGTGGTTTGGTTTCTTGCGCTAACTTCCATCACTCATCGGAGTCACTTGGACATGGGTCGAGATTCTTGAGGTGGTTGAGAGACGGAATTACTACTTTCTATAAAAGATATCGGGGCTTCGGAACGCGATGGGATGAGCAACGTACGAACGTGAGAGGAACCGAATGAACATGTATCTTATCGGGGCGAACATAATCTTATCGGGGCGAACATAATCTTATCGGAACGAACATAGCCTAAGCGAACACGTTCTGCATTACTATTACTATTGCTATTAGGTTTCGAAAGTACTGCTCGTGGTCAGCTCTTACTTTCGCCAGCCGAACGTGTATTCGATGGCATTTCAGAGCATTATCAGGTATCATCGCGATGATTTCCAGAAGACTGCACGGACAACTTACTCTGAGAGTCAGTCGCTGACACGAATAGCACGGACAAAGGAGCCAATGCTGTGGCACTTAATGTTCGAGAAGGTGACGGATGTGTGGCGTTCTGGGTCTTAACGTCGCTAGGAGGCCCACTGCTTCTCGGAAACAATTCTTACGTACGCGCATCTCTACCAGTGGCGTAGTTGCGGTCCAACCACAACATATCCGCGGTATGGTCATCCCACATGCTGCATTTGCAGGCTGAACAGGTGAGTAGAAACATCTCCGCGTTCCAGGTCTAGACGTGTGACCACCTTGGAAAGTCGTAGTATGATCCCAAGTTCTACTAGTACTAGATCAAAGTGTCAGCTGTGATCGAGTCTGCCTACGGGAGACTAAAGTTCTACCTGAGTTCTACTCTGGGCGTTGCCTAGTGATCGACATCAACACTTGACTAAGTTCACCCCACGACCTCCGCAAGCTGCAAGACCTACTCTGAACCTCTGACGTGCATTTCTCAGCAGCGCAAAGCTTCTGTAATCAAAATTCCGATGAGGATTGACGTGGAAATCAACTTGACGGTATGCGTCTTGTCGACTTGACGCCGACGCTGCCCAGCGGCTCCCTGGACCCTGACTATCGATGACTGGTCTATTCGTGTTGATTTTGCGGCGCAATGACGCAAGATATCATCGTATCGTCGGGTTTCCAGGATGCAGGGTGATGATGTTCCCCGACCGTGTCCTCCTCCGTCCCTTGGCTGGTTCGTCGCGCATACACGGCCTCATTGGTTCGGTTATCTCGGACTTGTCATTACAGTATAGGATCACGTCTATGACTATAATCTAGGTGATAGATGCAGCTCTGCGACGGTGAAGGCCTGGAAAGGCATTCTCCGGAATGTCGTTGGAGGTATGTTCAGTTGTTCCTCTATATTTCAACCTCAACTGACCGCTCACGCCACTGTAGTAAATGAAGGCGATTCTCTGATGTGCTATCTCGCCCCCAGAATAGCGAAGACCGCGAAGCGGTCGCCTGAATATGGTTCGAACGTTCCGACAATCTGGCACAATCTTGTGGACAAATTCATCCTCTCCCCTCCTGCGACGCTCAACAGGTTTCCATTAGACCGGTCTGAGGGATTCACATATATCGTTGTATACTAACTAATACTTGTAATGTGAGATAGAAATTTTCGAATGAGAACTCCGAACGTCTCGTATGATTTTGTGCACCTTTTGCTTCTCCCTACCGCGCTCAGTAACCCGCAGGCCAATGATAGTTGCCCCCTTCAGACCGATTCGCTCTGTGCCTGTGCGATCTAAGATTTTGACGCGCGATGCTAGCATCTGCATCACCTCAAGCGCCTTTAGGGGCCTGTCCATCCCTCCGTCCCATTGCAACTCCAAGGTTTCTAAGCGGGGTACCAAGAGCTCATCGATACCGGACTTGTCGGAATTGAGCCGTCTCATCAGCTCTGAGCTCAGCATGGCAGTTCCCCAACCCCTAGAACGAGACATATCTTGTCGTAGTCGAAGTACGACAAGCTGTGGGGTCAACTCCAGTAACAGGATGAGAAGGTCCCCGCAAATCTCCAACTTCATGATATCCAATTCCTGTAAACATGGCTTTGATCGGAGCACCATGTCATAAACAGGAGCGATGTCAACGTAGCCTCTGTGTCCCCAATATGCATACTGGAGCTGCAGTTTGGTCATCGACGGAGTTGTGATATGGAATAGGAGCAAACGGAAGTTTGTGCAGAGTGCTTGTGGATGCACATATAGCTCTACAACATCCACCGCAGTGACGACGTCGGGTATGTCTAGCAAATTTTCCAATGATGGGGAGTGGTTGTGTTCAATGATACAAAGGGCGTTGAAAGCGTGGCCCCAGCGCCGTATCGCGCGAAGGTCATCTGGCCAACATAGGTCCAGGAAAAGGGTGGGGACTCGGCGGCGAATGGGTAGGGGGGAGACGGTCAAAAACATATCGGCGTCGTTGGTTCGAAGACAGAGAACCCGCGGTTTGGTAATATAGGGCGACACCAACAGACCGTCTTCAGAAAGAGTAAGAGTGATGGAGGGTGGAATCTGTGCTTGTGCAGCTTCTGGTGTCTGTATTTCGATGTACTCGAGGTGGGGAAGTTGGACGTTATGCAGCAGACGATACATGACTCGAAGGTCCACGGCATGCATGTTAAGGACAACCATGTACCACCGATGTGCCTGTGTGTGGAGGAGAGAGGAAAGGACTTCCGAAGAGCGCCACAGATGGAAGGAAATGAGCAATCCTTTCGATCGAAGAAGGAAGTTGGAGACCATGTCCGGACTGGTATGGTGATCAACGGAGAAACACACCCAAAGGCGCGGATTGTTGATTGCCACTGTTCTCCAGTAGGCACATACGCTCGTCAGAATAATAGCCCGCTTCCAACGAGTGTATGCAGCCCGCCCGAGAGGGTATTCGTGAGAGGGTTGAGATCCGACGAATCTCTCAAAGATGAGATCGAAAACCTCCATCGGCAGTGTAGACGTATGTCGGATGTCGGTGGGCCTCTGATAAGGCTGCATTGTATTGGATGTTGCGTACATTCGCATGGAGGGTTGTCGCCACTTGTGTAGGTTCTCGATTGCAGTCTCCGCATGCGTCTTTAGTCTTTGGTACATCACAGGACCCTTGACGGCAAAGTCAGCTACACGGCAAACATGAGAATCCAGGTATACCTCTGCGTATTTGGTCCATTTGTGAGCCCAGGACACTGACATGCCTGTAAATGACGATAAGGAACGTCGGACGGAGAACGCGTGTTTTATACGTACAGAAGGGTCAGGGGTAACTCCCGAAAGCCGATACCAATCAAATCATATCATGGCCAGAATTTCGAAGCTCCAGCTCGTGGATGTCGACAAGCTGTTCATGATATATCCCGGTCAGCAGCCTGATCGTTAACAAAATTGGTATTGGTCAGTTCCTGGAGAGACAGTAACTTGAACACTGATATACCACCGAATGAACGGTGCATGGACCAACGCATCGCGTGGAAATTTTGAGGGACTACTGGTAAGTAGACTCGTTTGAACTTTGGAGTTTCGGAGAGACAGTAACTTGAACACTGATCTACCACCGAATGAACGGCATGGACCAACGCTTCGCGTGGAAATTTTGTAGATCTGAGCTGGAGGTCGCCGTCAGTGATACTCGTTGGTTGGATTCAGGCAGACCCCATCAAACTTCATTCGTGACCGGAGACAGGTGTAGAAAAGACGATTCTAAAGTGTCAAGAAATACTTACCGACTTGGAATGTGCGATGATGAAGTCGAGAAGCCAAGAGGAAAATCGTGCGAACGACTTGCCGAAAACACAAGTGCTGGCCTGAAACGGAGTCTCCGACATCTTCGGAAACTTGATTTCGGCCTGGGTAAGGTAGGCTGCAGCTGCTTAGTCAGCCTTTTCTCCCTTGCCTCTGCTCCTCGCCAACCTTGGACTAGTGGAGGCCGTTTTTCGATGCGCACGCTTTATCCAGCCAGAAGACGCAGCCATCTTGGCTCCTTGGTCAAGGCCACAGTAAGTCACGCAAAATAAAATGATTTCGAGCTCACAGGAGCCCTCAAGTGTAGACGGATCGGCGCTACACGCTATGTCTTCTCTCCGCTGGAGAGACCCTGGTCACTACAACATCCGGGCCCAGCGTAGGAACAAGCACAATCGCGTCCTCTCATGCTCGTAGATGCATTCTGCGGTTCAACTCGAGTACAAGGATTTTCTGGCGTTCGACATAAGCGCAACGAACGTCGCAGAGACTACTGCTCTTGGTGACAATGCGGCCGGGTCTGGACTTACGGCCATTCAGGAATCCCTCCGATGGAATAAGAGGAATGCTCGAGAAAGGTGCGTGTTTATTTCGAATACGCTTCATGCAGTGTCTCAACGAAAACTCGCAGCTCGACGTGTACGCTGGTTCAAGCATATGACAGAAGTCGGGCGGAAGAAGTGCAGAAGTTGGAAGCAGAGTTCAGACACGGCGTTCACCAAGCCCGAGGTCACCAAGACCGCTACCAGTGCGCCTAGGTCGACTGTGTCATCGAGAAAGCTGGTGGACCTGGGGGCGATGGCGTTCAGCCTGGGCGCGCATCTCATCTCGAACAGAAAGTGCAAGCTTCCCGACGGTCTGTCCATCGCGCCCAGAAGGGCTACCAGGAGGTCTGTCCCTGCGCCCAAATGGAAACCCATTTTCCCGCTTGGTCTCGCCCGCCTTCTCCGTCCCCAACTTCAATCGTGCTCAGAGCAAGCTCTACCCCATTGCCTTTGCGGAACAGACGAATCTTTGTTACTTTGCGCCTCTACCTACAGCTGGCAAGGTCTGTCATATCTACTCATCTACAGCTTCGACTCATCTATCCTTCAGACCAGCCAGCATTGCGCTTCTAGCTATACTCAACGGAAACGGGATGAGTCCTCACCGCACGAGGTCACTGGCGAATTCGACTTGATTTTCCCAAAATTATCTGCGACACCCATGACGGCCCTGGTCCAGTAGATGGTTGGCAACTCTACATCGTAGCTGAACACTGCGGTGCCAGTCAAAGTCGGCGAGTTCAAGGAGACATCCAAACGGCAAATCGCCGAGACCCAAATCATAGTCACCACCCACGAGAAGTACGACGACGTTACGCGGAAGAGCACCAACCAATACCAGCTACTTTCACCTCGTCCGCTCCATCATCGTCGACGAAAACCATCCTCTCTGTAGCGAGCCTAGTCCCGTCCTTGAGAGAGCATTGTCGCTCGAACTATCCGCCGCAAGGAGCAGACCGACGACACTGTTCGCCTTGTCAGTCTCTCCACTGCCCTCCCCAAACTACCAGGACGTCGCCACCTTGTTCCGCGTAGACGAGAAGATGGGTCTCGGGTCTCTTCTACTTTGATGTGCCCCACCGTCCTTGTGGCCTCCAGCGGCTGTTCATCGGTGTCACAGAGAAGAAGGCTATGAAGCGCTACTAGGTTACGAATGAGGTCTGCTACGAGAAGGGGCTGGACCAAGCCGGGACGACTCAAACGCTTGTCTTCGTGCATTCGCACAAGGACTGCGAGGACCGCTAGGTCAATTAGCGACACTGCAGCGGAGAAGGAGGCGATCCCGCAGTTCGTCGAGGCGGACTGGCGACTCGGGACTTCTTGAGACGACCTTCGATCTACTGCTGTTTAGTTTCGGGATAGATCATGCGGGTATGACGAGGGAGGAACACTTGTGGAGGAGCTGTCCGCGGATGGATCCCTCCCTGCAGGCGCTTGTGTGCATCGCGATCTCGCGTAGGGAGTGAACTTGCCCACGCATACCGTCATCATCCAGAAATTCACAATACGGAGAAGGCCTCTGGAGCTGTCGTCGCAGGAGGTGCTGTATCTGCTGGGTCGCGCTGGGCGGCCGCAGTACAATACGTACGGAGAGGGCATCATCATCACGAACCGCTCGGAGCTGCAGTACTATCTGAGTCTGTTCAACCAGCAGCTGCTCATCGAGTCACAGTTCGTCTCGAAGTTGGCTGATACTTCGAATGCGGAGATCGTGCTGGGGACGATTGGCAATTGGGACGAGCCTGTTCAGTGACTGGGCGTACTTGCAAGTCTTCGTTTGATTCCTGCCACCGCCATCGTCACTAAAACACTCACTCCTGTCTAGATATGTCCGCATGGTGAAGACGCTGGATCTCCATGGTGTCAGCATTGACTACGAACAGGACGATGGTCTCTTTCAAAAACGCGCCGACATCATCCCCTCCACCGCCGCTCTCCTGGAGAAGTGTCGGCTCCTCAAAAACGAGCGTGCTTTGGGTCGACTCCTTCCAGTGTACTGAACTGGGAGGTATCGCGTCGCATTACTATGTAACATACAAATCGATGATGGTGTGCGATGCCGACGCTGGTCTTATTCGGAGTCTCTGCACCATAAAATGACTTCAAGATTATGCCGGTTCGTTCGCTGCGCACTGATGATGTGGGGTTGATGCTGATGGTCCTTTTAACTCTGCAGGTCCGTCAAGAGGAGAAGCTCGAGTTTGCTAAACTCTGTGTGTTTTGAGTTCTATCAAAGAAAGTGTAGAGGGAGCCTATATCAGTGTCCTCTCGCAAGCATACTTTCGCAACTCAGGCTCGATGGTGAGTATTCTATCCTTCATATCGTCGAACCTTCTCATCATCCGTGTAGCTTCATCTTGGTGGTGGACATGGTGTTCGTGCAACAATGATGATTCTCAGGACGTATCCTTCGTGCCATGTGCGAGATCTGTCTCAAGCGTGGCTAGGCCGTACTGCCAAAGCGGCACTGGATCTTTGCAAGATGGCCAAGAAGCGGATTGATATACCCAGGCAGGGATCAATGACGCCTCTGAGACAGTTCGAGGGCGTTCACTGGGCGTTCAGGCAGGATATCATCCGTACGGCTGAAGGAAAACAAGTTCTTAGTCTCTCACAGGTTTGAGTGGTTCTATTCTGACGTTCTTGTGCAGCCCTGGTATCGCGACTTTAATTTAGTATGCTTTCGTTATTTCTTGATTGCACAATCCCTGACGCAGGTCATATAGACGCCTCTCGAGATTGGAGAGCTCATCGGCATGGCCACGCCGGAAGATTGATTCGACATCGTCTTGTCCACAATTCCCTCAAATCAATGCCATTGTATGTTTTCCTCCGATGCTTCTTATACATTCACTCATATAATACACAGACTGCGAGCCCAGGTGCAACCCGTCACCCGTTCGTTGCTACGCATCGACGTCTCTATCGTGTGCGAATGAATTCCAATGAGACGAGAAGGTTCAGGGCGGGGCCGAATGATTCCTGATACTCGTCCTTTTCCATGATACCTCCGTCCTCCGCCAGCGCTACTCCGAAGAAGAAGGCAAAACATCACCGTCACCGTTCCCATGTCTGAGTCCGCTCCTCCGAACCCGCTGCTCCGAACTATTACATCTCCATCATCTTCGACCGCTGTTTAAACTTCGAGATCGACTCGCGATATCCTCCAAGCATCTCATTCTCCCTGAGACGTTTCCCTTCGCCCATTAGTCTCGTCGACGTACAGCCTCTCCCCCGTATCTGAACTCAGGGGATGAACGTTCTTGGAAGAAGGCCTGCCTGCTTCCTGCGCATATCATGTACGACTACTTCCTCGCAGAGATTGCTGTCAAGATTCTAGGGAACAAGCAGGGTTTCTTCACACATTTAGTAACTCAAAAATGAGTTTACAACTTATACATACTTCTACAGTCGAATGACCCCGATGGTGTACAACCTTGACGGAAAAATGAGTATCTTTACCAGGGTCAGCCCGCCACTGCACCGTCGAGTTCCGTCTCCGATAGTCGATGTAACGAAGTGATTCAGATGCTTTCCATCACCTTTGAGCACGGAAGTACATCAATGCGTGTTGACAGGGGAGAAGCAGCGCATGCACGTCGATGTATCCCATGGGGCATGAACGAATTTTATGTATCCTTCGAGTGGAAGAGTAGAAGGATGACCGTAATTTCAGACCCTCGCTTTGACTACCGCTCCCGCACTTGGCGATGACTCGATGCATAGAGAAAGGAGTTGGATCTGGACGCCAACCACTACGTTCTGCCATCCGAGTCATCTCATCTGTTCGGACCTCTGATAATGCGGGTCTATAGTTCGTACGCTAGATAACAATCGATACGTCCACGTACGAGAATGTTGAATGTGAGTACAGAAATATGTAAGCGCGTGGATAATATGCAACGCGATAGCTAGAGAGCGCATGCGACCTCGAACATCATGTAATACAGCAGGACAGAGTCTCTCAATCCGTATCCATGGCATTGACTTCCGGGACTTCAGGAGTAGTAAAAGCGTCGGCCGGGGGATCAGCGTCGGCGGGCCGACTGTCATGTTTGTGGTAAGGAGGGGCGTGCTGTGGGCCGTAAGCGAACAAATACTGCCATAGAGAGATCATCTACCTTGTTGTAAGGTTTCACATGCCGCAAGAAAAGTCCGTAAATCTCGACATGCGTGATTATGACAGGGCAGATGACGTTCGCTGACGGAACCACATATGTCTGATCCTCAAACTCCGTAGACACTAACCATCCGAAGTTGTAGTATCGGTACACGTCTGGAAAGGGCAAGTCGTGGATCGGCTTTAACATCTGGACCTCCAGGTAGATGGGGGGGATTGCTCGACTCTGTTGCGAGCCGAGATTGGAATTGCCAATGGGCACCTCATCATCCTTTCCTACCGTTAAGATGCGCTGTATCAGGACCGCGTGTGCGACTCCCGCTATATTGACCATGGCAAAGATTCCTGAAACGTGATGCGCCGCCGCGCGATATTCTACATCTTGAACAACCGTCTTCCGAAGAAACCAGAACGTCATCCGTCCAACATTGAAGTCTATGGATCGAGTGTCCATACATGCAATGATTTTCCGGCGCAGATCCTCAGTCGGAACGAAGGAAACACAGCTGCTAGACCCAGCTTCGGAGGAAAGCGGTACGTCTGGTGACAAGATGAAGGTGCGGGTAGATGATTTGTCGGCCTCCTTGTGGTACCTCTGTACCACAGCCGCAGCTTGGCGACAGAGATCATTATCTGACTTGAGGATGGCAATGAGATTGGACGACCGCGCTAAGTCGTGTAGGAAAGTGCTCTCCATGTCACCTTCTACCGTTGAGCATGATGTTGCTGGATTACAAATACGGCGCACTCACCGATTTTCTGATTCGTATTTTCCTGCTGCATGAGAAAATTGTATCGTTCGAACGCGGGAACACGCCACGCATGTACGGGGCCCATGTCCTTCAGAAACTCCCCCATGTGAAGACCCATATGAAATTTTGGTCGCATAGGGAAATCCCTGAAAAGTTTCATACCCGTGAGTAGATATTCGCGATAGTGATAGTCGAACGAATCGACGTGCTGGGGGCTGATGAGATAGTTATTCATGGTCTCAAGGGCCTTAACCATGTGAAGATAGTGGTCCAGCATCGAAAGATACCTTTGGTGGCTAGGATTTTCCTTCTCTATCCCCCATAGGCGTATGAGTGTCACGGGAAGATGCACCAGGCCAACCATCTTCCATTGATCAGCGCTGAGTTTACCGCGGCCGGCAGTACCCCAATCTAACGGCGCTCGGTCGAGCGCTGCAGGAAGTGTACAGTTGATGATATCTGCCCGCACAGCCGACATGATCGATTTCCCAAGAACGTGTCGAGGACCAGTGTCAGGCGCAATAGCATTGGTGTCCATCTAGAGAGGTTGGGTTAAGCTATGTGCTAGGCTACGCAAGAGGTGGCTATACCCAAGCATTCAGTTTGTCCCAAAGAACCTTTTTGGTGTCGTTCATCACGAAAGGTATTCCATGGCGCGTACACAGAGTCTGCGCGTGGATTTTGTTCTTGCCGTCAATTCGCGATTGGGTCAATCCCCCCTGGCGCAGAAGCTTATCCCAGCGAGCAACCAAAGCAAGATCGGGGCCGGACGTTTTGAACACGTTCAAAGGCCTACTTTTGGTTCTGGGCTTTTGAGCGGAAGTACTGGAGCTGCTGGGAACAGTAGTAGGAGCAGTAGAAACTCGAGGCTTTTTGGCGGAAGGGCCAGAGTCATCGGTATCAGCGTCTTCTCTTCCGCGCTTCGAAGAATGAGAGCTTCTATCGGCTTGAGATGCAGTAGTCTGGGAGGCTGTTCCAGTGAAGGTGAATTCATAGACTTCTGGCAAAGGCGGTATAATGAGGGTGTCCTGATCAACAGTTCTTAGCTGATGAAGCAAATGAGCCGTTGTTATTGAAGTCAAGAAACAGGTACTCGCCCAGTCAACAATTCTGCTCAGTAGCTGCGGTCGACTTCCCTGGAATGAGAGACCATTCGCATAACATATATGCCAGAGAAGATTGGGGGGTTCCGCAACAAGAGCTTTCCGGAAGGCTGCGAGGGCTACCTCGTCTTGTACATTCAATTCCTTCAGGATACGAGTCCAATGTACCATTGTCGATGCCCCGGGGTGTTCTGGGATACTTCGCACAGCAGTTCCGTCCCCGCCCTCTTTCTCTACATCAATTTGGAAGACGTCCCGGCATTCATCATGTATGACGCCGAGGTAGCCGAGATGCATAGATTCTACGACGCTGTGTTTGACACCATCCCAATAAGGTAAGTCGTAGAGTGGCGTCCACCGTAGATGATGATCTTCCCAAAGCTTACTTCGATCCGCGCGCGAGCCCCGAGCAGCTGTCACTTGATCGCGCTGCATATTCCAGTCACGAATCTCGAACGATGCGACGTCAATGTTGGAAATTTTTTCGAGAGTGATCCGACAAAATGTGCAGAAGAACTTCGAGCGAGGCTTCGCATAACCTAGAACTTCTCTGGCAGCGGGCATATCGGCAACAAGAGGAACCATGGCAGCACGATACAGGCACCCGTACAGGTGGGCAGAGGTTCGGCTGAACCAGAACCCCTTGATCCAAAACTCCTTGAATTCTGCCACAATAATCTCGAAAACCGCATTGATCTGGTCTGGGGTGGCTTCTTTGGGTCCAGGAATGATGCCCACCAGATACATGTTTTCTCTCAGATAACGTTGCTCGGGGGGGAGGCTGAGAAGTATCATGTAGATCGCCGTAGACGAAACGGATTGTTTGGCTGTTTTCGCCTGGAACGGATTAAAGCCATCCAGTCCGAACGCGAACATGAGACGGCCTTCACCACCCTCCACGGAAGTAAGGAAGGGTTCCCCATCTTTCAAGAAGGTGTGCCAAAACGGAGAATGGTGGATGTCCTTCATCTCGACTTTCAGCTCGCTGTGATTACTGCGGGACAGCATCTCGGGCATTCCTGGACGAGATAACAGTCTTCCCAACCAATCACTGACTCGTTGGTGAACGTAGCGTACACGTGGGGCAGAGAATGTTGTTGCGCCGACCTTCCTCTCCTCCCAGAGTGGCTCGCCACAAGCTAAGGCCGAATCATCCTTCGTCCCGCGGGAGCAGGTGGGTAAACGTTTATGCTGATCCTTTGAACCGTCTCGAAGATACATTGCGTGACACTTTGGACAGCAGATATATGTGATAGTGATGGGTTCCAGGTTGAAGTCGCCCAGAAGGGTGTCAACATCGATTGGGACATCATCGGCGAGGCTTTGAGGTACGCCAAAGAATGGGAGAGAGGTCCGGAACCCGATGAGCATTAACGAGACTGTGCTGCGCGAGACATGATATAGAAGGCTGGCGATGAGAATTGTGAAGGTGAAAACAAGGATTCCATTGGAACGTTTCTTGTAGTTGCGAAAGTAGATATCTGTGGAGCCGTTTAATTCTTGTTTGGTTTGGAGAAGGATAGAAGGATACCGGTTTTAACTACACTAACGTTGGGCGGGGCGACAGGACGTGTCTGCTGGGAGATCCACTCCCTTTCTTTCCACTCATAGAGGCGGTGGAGAGAGACTCGGACGGCACCTTGGAGTTCGGCCCTTCGCTCTTCCGTGACAATGGCGGTGTCCCTCGTAAGATGTAAGATTTCCACCAGTCGCTGCTCAATGTCCAAGAAGCGATAGTTTTTCGCCGATGATGGAGAAAGGGCCGAAGGGCCGGTGTTGCAAGTTGTGATGATTGCGGCGTTCATGTCGAGAGGTGAGCGATGGAATGGGTGATTTGACGAAGGATGAATTTGGAACTCCAAGGGGGATGAATCCACGAGCTCTCTTTGGAAGGCTTGAATCTCTGTCTCGAGAGTCAAGTCGGCAGTAGCAGAGGAGGAGGGCGGGAGGGGGTCTGCGGGAGGAGCTGCGGAAGGAGCCGCGGGAGGGGCTGCGGAAGGGGCTGGAGGAATTGCAGTGTGCGCCCAAATCGATTCCACTTGCCGCTGTGTGGCCTGGTGAGCTGCCATTTTACGTTTGGGAATGAGGAATCCATCCCGTTCGTATTCTCCTGTCTTTGGGTTGAGCTTTCGGCAAACATCGCATGTGCAGAAGACTCGGTTGAGATCAGACATGTACGGGCTGTGTGAGGGCTAACGATTTGCTAACGATCGTATTTGATCGTAAGTATGTAGGCTCGGGTCCATCCGCTTCTTCCACGTGGCTGCGCTATTCACGTTTGCGAAGCGGCTGGTCGGATCCAACAGTCACATCGCAGAGTCACGATTTCGTGACTCGGGACTTAGCATTTTCGACCGTCTCCCTCAGCAACTTTCGCTCTACATTGCCTTGCCGCTCACTCCGTGCCCGGAAACTTGCTGGAAGACTATCTCTGATGCTAATGAATCTATGTCAACCGTCTCTGGGCCTCTGGGAAATTTTTCTTACCTGATTTTGTCTGTGGCTGCATCTTGGCCCTCGATTCTCTGGGATGCATCCCCTGATGCTCTAGTCGGAGCGAAAACTTCAGCATCTGCCTCCGGCCAATGCTGGGATAGTACAGCGACTCCCCTGCCGTCGACAGACCGTCTTTGCTCCCTGAATCTCCGATGTGGCACTGGGGGCCATCTTTTCGGCTATGTATCCAGCGGAAGCTCTGCAGTTGACCTTGGAACTCGAAATATCTCCTTACTGTGATGTGCCGATACGATTTCTTGACCTTTTGAGGCCGCCTTTTCCGAAATATTTTTCGATGTTCGAGAATCTCAGATTTCTCGAGTATGAGCTCAATTATTTTTTATTTCACTATTCCTCTCGTCTTCTGAATGAATACAATGGTATGAGTGATCGCTCAAATTTGCATGTGTGTGGGTTGAGTGAGGATGACAGGAAACACAATTCTGTCCGGCTCGACATGAAATTTCTCTAAGTCCCGCGTCACGAATTCGAGCTCCTGCCAAAAGGGCGTGGATTCACTGTGGATTCGCCCAGCCGGTATAGTAAGTATGTAACGATTAGTACAGTCTCGGCCCGGGAAGTCGAATACCGATCAGGAACGCACTTCTTGACTTCCGGACAGACGCCTCAGCCTCAGGCCTCAGGCCTTGGACTTGAATCAGAAATATGTGCGAGATGCAGGAGGTATTCATGATGCTCTTATGGTGCTCACAAGCTGATAGAAGATTTTCAGCCTCTCTTGCAAACACGCTTCGTCCCTTGCTCTTACCACGTCGATCATATTCAGAAGATAATCCGGATACATCTATATCCCTCCCTCAACCCTACCCATCGTATCGACGGGTAAGTATTCAATGTCTTGTCTATTGTCCTGTAGTGAAGTCGTCCTGCTACCTCTGAAAGCTCTGCGACTACCATCGCTCGCCCTGTGTCACCAGATAGCCGTGCGTCACTGAAATGGCCGTTCACTCCTCAAAGCCCTCCCCTTCCAGTGGTGCCGTCGACTGGTACCTACCTCACCGGACCGCACACAACGCCCTGGAGAACGCAGAATGAGGTTCCCGGGAAGACGGTATACTATCTCAGCATGGGAATCGTCGATCTTCTTCAACCTTCACTTCCCCCAGAGGAGTCGATAGGAACTGTCTTCATGCATAGCAACACTGCCTCCGGAGGACGACAGGTGTGGTATATCAATTCCTCCCAAAAATGGACCTCCATACCATATCCTCAGCATGATATCACTCGCCATCCCCCTCACCCCACAGCTGCAGGCCGGTTTTTCAACCTCACGCCATCGGAATCGTCTCCTACTTGGGTGAAGAGGGGAAGTTTGCAGAAGGTTTATGCGGCGCTTCATTGATTGAGCGGAAAGGGAAGGGAAGGCACCGTCCCTAGTGCAAGGAGCGCCGATTTTGCATTCATTTGTAGCCGTAGCCTCATGCGATACATAATGTTCCGCAGTGAGATTGTACTCTGATGAATTGGTTATGCAGAACACGTAGTCATAGTTTAGGACGAAACCTACTCTGGTAGTGAAACTCATACGCGCTCTCACTATACTCGGTGAGGGTTGAACGTTGAAGTCGGACAATGCTACGGTTGGGTCGGGCCCCGACTCCCCCTTGTTCTTGCGCCCCCGATGGATCTGAAGCCAATTTTGGGAGTATTTTGCGCAGGAGCCGATGCCGACAGTCGATGGGGAGGAGATCAGGGGGGTGGTTTGGACTAGGGCCTAGCCTAGTAGGTATACCTGTAATCGCCGCATCCTCCTACTATGTGAAGGACGAGTTTCAGTGTAAGGAGGAAAGACTCACGAGACAAGGCCGCGCACATATGAGATATCTAACGCATTGAGACACAAAGTCTTACCTTACTGACTGAAGCTCAGTCATCTTGTCTTAACTCATCAAGAGCCTGCTCCTGCTGCCGGTGTAATTTGGTGACAGACTTAGGACCACCTCGGTCAGTTGCTACCGGCCAAGACCATAAGATTTCTGATACACAATCAACATTTCAACACTACCGTCTCTACTGACAATGCCATTTCAGTCGAAGGCTTCTTCAACTACATCCCTGAGTGTCTGCAACAATCGAGCTTGAGCACGCCCCCGGAAAAAGAGCACGTCCAAACGATCTTCGCGGCCCAAAATGAGTTCCGATTGGATGCTCATCCTCCCTTTTCCATCCAGTTCGTGGAAGAATGTGTTTGCTGTCTCTTGCGCATCCTTCTCCCATTCAGACTCATCCACCTCTCTGGACCCGAATGAATTATCCCTAACACGCCGCCATTTGACTACAACTTCTCCTCCCCCGTCGATTACCTTCTGTAAAGTGCGTATCAACGAGTTACGCGCGACCATGTGGTGATCTTGTGCGGAATGATGGAATGACCAGAGTTCCAATGTCAATTTAAGCCCCTCACTCCTCTGCGGCAAAATTTCCAAGCTTTGCGCCACCGCGTGGCCAGATTTGTGGAAAGCGAAACAAACTTTCAACTCCTTCGCCTTGATAGCATTCCAATCGGAACCCCTGATGACGCGTGGACCACCGTGTATCTCTGACAAACATATATAAAGGGTCAGATCACTAAAGCATGTTCCCTACAAGTTATAACTTACGGAACACTGTGACCTCCGCCGTACTCGTGAAAGTTCCCTCAAGCAGAATCCCTTGAATCTTCTGCCGCAACATGCTCCAATCCACATCGTCTATCTTATCACCCAACTCCCGATGGCCTGGGTAGCCTTGCACCTCCCGCAGACGCAGAGTGCGCCCCTCCTCTCGGTTCTGGCTCGGCAAGACGCCGACCACCGTCTTTCCCTCTCCGCCGCCCTGAATTAAGACGATAGCTGAAGGAGGATTGGTAGCCGTTTCATGGCGAAGCCTCACCACTGCTTCACTGCGGCGGGGGACCAAAGAGCGGATTACGTCGCACATCCAGGGCTTGCCTAAGACCAAGCTGACATATTGAGCATTGGGGCAGAGACGAAGGAGTTCGAGGCTCCTCTTTAGCATGAGTACCATCTCTCCATCCCGCTCCCTTGTTCCATGGTAGATGATTATATGCTTCACGGCTCGCGCCGCCCCAGCACACAGTGGATGCCTCAGATATTTGGTGAGGTACTTCAATCGGCGTGGTCTGATAGGCGCGGCTCTCCGCCATGCAGCGTCTGGAGCATCTTCGGCGACCCCGCAGATGATAGTTTCGAATATCTCGCCCTCCATCTGCGTCCGAAGGTTGGGGATCGACCTGAAACACTTCAAGGCCACCTTCAAGTCATTCCTGGTTGAAAACATGTCATTCGTTCGGCAGGCAAGAACACCCATCTGCCCGAGGACTTCAAGCGGCACCCTGTAGCCCATCAGTCTCATTGCTGCCAGGGAAGAAGAAGTTGTACACCCACACAGTCTCTTTGTTTTCGACTCTTTCCGCAAGCATAACCGTGTTGGGAAGGAAAGCAGGCGCTGTGTAAATAAATATCTCAATCCATTCCCTCCCAACATAGAAACATCGGGCCTACCTCAGGTCGTCTGTGTGTCAATTTGTGGGCGAGTGGTATCACAGTTAGGGCGTTCTCAGCAGGTCTTCATATAAAGGGCATCAATCACGCTTACCGTGGGCCGCAGCACTGTCTTCTCGTGCAGCCGCGCGCTTCTTTGCGAGCTTAAGTGACCGCGCAAATTCCGCATCAGGTGCGCTCGAGGGCCTTTAAGTTTCTACCTCCTTTCCGCGGGATCTGTGGGAAACCTAATGATGTACGAGCGAAACAGGGCTGACTTGTATAGTAACGATAGAGCAGGATAGAGCGTATGGTAGGTATGAAGCACTAATGTTCTGAGCTCTCGCGAACCTGCTCGAGTACTCGAAGCGGACTTTCATGACAGTGCAATACGCGTATTTGTACTGAGGCTGCAAAACCACATATTCATCTTACCTGAGGCCTTGCAATTGGGCTAAGTTCAGCGGAAGGTTTCTATTCCACTCCTCGACCCTCATATCCGCTTTCCCCTGGTACGGCTAGAGGCAAATCTTCCTCCATGGGTCCGCCTTCTTCCACAAGCGAAGCAGAGCAAACTGCGCAAATGATTTGCCGGTCTCTGTAGGTACCACCAACGAAGACGTTCTCGTCAGTGTTATACAACGCCTGGAAAACCTGCGTCTGTTTTTGAAACTCGGAATGGAGGACGTGTAGATGCTCTCGAATTGAGGGGTTCGAGTGCAGATACGGGGAGAGGCTGTACGTCGACGAGACTAATGGGCGAAGGGAAACGTCTCAGGGAGAATGAGATGCTTGGAGGATATCGCGAGTCGATCTCGAAGTTTAAACAGCGGTCGAAGATGATGGAGATGTAATAGTTCGGAGCAGCGGGTTCGGAGGAGCGGACTCAGACATGGGAACGGTGACGGTGATGTTTTGCCTTCTTCTTCGGAGTAGCGCTGGCGGAGGACGGAGGTATCATGGAAAAGGACGAGTATCAGGAATCATTCGGCCCCGCCCTGAACCTTCTCGTCTCATTGGAATTCATTCGCACACGATAGAGACGTCGATGCGTAGCAACGAACGGGTGACGGGTTGCACCTGGGCTCGCAGTCTGTGTATTATATGAGTGAATGTATAAGAAGCATCGGAGGAAAACATACAATGGCATTGATTTGAGGGAATTGTGGACAAGACGATGTCGAATCAATCTTCCGGCGTGGCCATGCCGATGAGCTCTCCAATCTCGAGAGGCGTCTATATGACCTGCGTCAGGGATTGTGCAATCAAGAAATAACGAAAGCATACTAAATTAAAGTCGCGATACCAGGGCTGCACAAGAACGTCAGAATAGAACCACTCAAACCTGTGAGAGACTAAGAACTTGTTTTCCTTCAGCCGTACGGATGATATCCTGCCTGAACGCCCAGTGAACGCCCTCGAACTGTCTCAGAGGCGTCATTGATCCCTGCCTGGGTATATCAATCCGCTTCTTGGCCATCTTGCAAAGATCCAGTGCCGCTTTGGCAGTACGGCCTAGCCACGCTTGAGACAGATCTCGCACATGGCACGAAGGATACGTCCTGAGAATCATCATTGTTGCACGAACACCATGTCCACCACCAAGATGAAGCTACACGGATGATGAGAAGGTTCGACGATATGAAGGATAGAATACTCACCATCGAGCCTGAGTTGCGAAAGTATGCTTGCGAGAGGACACTGATATAGGCTCCCTCTACACTTTCTTTGATAGAACTCAAAACACACAGAGTTTAGCAAACTCGAGCTTCTCCTCTTGACGGACCTGCAGAGTTAAAAGGACCATCAGCATCAACCCCACATCATCAGTGCGCAGCGAACGAACCGGCATAATCTTGAAGTCATTTTATGGTGCAGAGACTCCGAATAAGACCAGCGTCGGCATCGCACACCATCATCGATTTGTATGTTACATAGTAATGCGACGCGATACCTCCCAGTTCAGTACACTGGAAGGAGTCGACCCAAAGCACGCTCGTTTTTGAGGAGCCGACACTTCTCCAGGAGAGCGGCGGTGGAGGGGATGATGTCGGCGCGTTTTTGAAAGAGACCATCGTCCTGTTCGTAGTCAATGCTGACACCATGGAGATCCAGCGTCTTCACCATGCGGACATATCTAGACAGGAGTGAGTGTTTTAGTGACGATGGCGGTGGCAGGAATCAAACGAAGACTTGCAAGTACGCCCAGTCACTGAACAGGCTCGTCCCAATTGCCAATCGTCCCCAGCACGATCTCCGCATTCGAAGTATCAGCCAACTTCGAGACGAACTGTGACTCGATGAGCAGCTGCTGGTTGAACAGACTCAGATAGTACTGCAGCTCCGAGCGGTTCGTGATGATGATGCCCTCTCCGTACGTATTGTACTGCGGCCGCCCAGCGCGACCCAGCAGATACAGCACCTCCTGCGACGACAGCTCCAGAGGCCTTCTCCGTATTGTGAATTTCTGGATGATGACGGTATGCGTGGGCAAGTTCACTCCCTACGCGAGATCGCGATGCACACAAGCGCCTGCAGGGAGGGATCCATCCGCGGACAGCTCCTCCACAAGTGTTCCTCCCTCGTCATACCCGCATGATCTATCCCGAAACTAAACAGCAGTAGATCGAAGGTCGTCTCAAGAAGTCCCGAGTCGCCAGTCCGCCTCGACGAACTGCGGGATCGCCTCCTTCTCCGCTGCAGTGTCGCTAATTGCCCTAGCGGTCTTCGCAGTCCTTGCGCGAATGCACGAAGACAAGCGTTTGAGTCGTCCCGGCTTGGTCCAGCCCCTTCTCGTAGCAGACCTCATTCGTAACCTAGTAGCGCTTCATAGCCTTCTTCTCTGTGACACCGATGAACAGCCGCTGGAGGCCACAAGGACGGTGGGGCACATCAAAGTAGAAGAGACCCGAGACCCATCTTCTCGTCTACGCGGAACAAGGTGGCGACGTCCTGGTAGTTTGGGGAGGGCAGTGGAGAGACTGACAAGGCGAACAGTGTCGTCGGTCTGCTCCTTGCGGCGGATAGTTCGAGCGACAATGCTCTCTCAAGGACGGGACTAGGCTCGCTACAGAGAGGATGGTTTTCGTCGACGATGATGGAGCGGACGAGGTGAAAGTAGCTGGTATTGGTTGGTGCTCTTCCGCGTAACGTCGTCGTACTTCTCGTGGGTGGTGACTATGATTTGGGTCTCGGCGATTTGCCGTTTGGATGTCTCCTTGAACTCGCCGACTTTGACTGGCACCGCAGTGTTCAGCTACGATGTAGAGTTGCCAACCATCTACTGGACCAGGGCCGTCATGGGTGTCGCAGATAATTTTGGGAAAATCAAGTCGAATTCGCCAGTGACCTCGTGCGGTGAGGACTCATCCCGTTTCCGTTGAGTATAGCTAGAAGCGCAATGCTGGCTGGTCTGAAGGATAGATGAGTCGAAGCTGTAGATGAGTAGATATGACAGACCTTGCCAGCTGTAGGTAGAGGCGCAAAGTAACAAAGATTCGTCTGTTCCGCAAAGGCAATGGGGTAGAGCTTGCTCTGAGCACGATTGAAGTTGGGGACGGAGAAGGCGGGCGAGACCAAGCGGGAAAATGGGTTTCCATTTGGGCGCAGGGACAGACCTCCTGGTAGCCCTTCTGGGCGCGATGGACAGACCGTCGGGAAGCTTGCACTTTCTGTTCGAGATGAGATGCGCGCCCAGGCTGAACGCCATCGCCCCCAGGTCCACCAGCTTTCTCGATGACACAGTCGACCTAGGCGCACTGGTAGCGGTCTTGGTGACCTCGGGCTTGGTGAACGCCGTGTCTGAACTCTGCTTCCAACTTCTGCACTTCTTCCGCCCGACTTCTGTCATATGCTTGAACCAGCGTACACGTCGAGCTGCGAGTTTTCGTTGAGACACTGCATGAAGCGTATTCGAAATAAACACGCACCTTTCTCGAGCATTCCTCTTATTCCATCGGAGGGATTCCTGAATGGCCGTAAGTCCAGACCCGGCCGCATTGTCACCAAGAGCAGTAGTCTCTGCGACGTTCGTTGCGCTTATGTCGAACGCCAGAAAATCCTTGTACTCGAGTTGAACCGCAGAATGCATCTACGAGCATGAGAGGACGCGATTGTGCTTGTTCCTACGCTGGGCCCGGATGTTGTAGTGACCAGGGTCTCTCCAGCGGAGAGAAGACATAGCGTGTAGCGCCGATCCGTCTACACTTGAGGGCTCCTGTGAGCTCGAAATCATTTTATTTTGCGTGACTTACTGTGGCCTTGACCAAGGAGCCAAGATGGCTGCGTCTTCTGGCTGGATAAAGCGTGCGCATCGAAAAACGGCCTCCACTAGTCCAAGGTTGGCGAGGAGCAGAGGCAAGGGAGAAAAGGCTGACTAAGCAGCTGCAGCCTACCTTACCCAGGCCGAAATCAAGTTTCCGAAGATGTCGGAGACTCCGTTTCAGGCCAGCACTTGTGTTTTCGGCAAGTCGTTCGCACGATTTTCCTCTTGGCTTCTCGACTTCATCATCGCACATTCCAAGTCGGTAAGTATTTCTTGACACTGTAGAATCCCCAAGATTTGCCTCCTTGCTCCTGACTGTCTGCAGAACAGTAATACTGACATGTCCTAGCCTCTACCAACGTGACTAAATATGTCGGCTGGGTATAGTAGATATCGGGATATCATACATCTTGCCGGTACAACTGGTGCGTGTCGGACGGACAGTAATGAGCGTATCAAGAACGTATCGACAACGTGGACGCCACGCCGCCTGACGCCCAGCTCAGGCTTGCCTCACGCGGAGGACCATCAGACGCAAGAGATATAGCCCTGGTCCTGATATTATCGATGACACTACTATAAAAACTCCTTGGGATCGTAGGGCCTCTTATCAGTCAGCCATCCCGATGCCAATCTCACCTCCAGTCGACAATCTCGACAACCCCAAAGACGATGCCATCGTACTGCCAAATGTTCCCAGCATCGACACCAGGCAAGCTTCGCCTACACCGCACCCGCAACCTCAAGTCGAAGTGGGGACAAGCGGGAATGTTCAACCAGCGTTGATACTACTGGTGTGTGAAGCTCCAGACGCATGCATACCTTCCAAACACTCAGAATTGGATTCGCAGTTTTTGACGCCCACCATAGGCGACGTCCCCAGCCCATCACCAGCGTGCTCTACAAACGTGGCCGCTAAGACAATGAAGCGATGTCCTTGTCTGTCCGTTGTTTTTTGTTGGGCGTTAACATGTTATTCATCATGCCATAGGACCTGCAGCTACCGATAATAATTAATTAGAGGGTGTCATCGTCTGCAATCCGACTGTTACCATTCTTGGGCCTCTAGTCAAGCAGACAATCTCTCAGTAGCCAATCAGCGGTTGTCTCTATCAATGCGCATGGCCATGGTATGTATCACAAATTGAGTGAAGTTCCTCGAAACATGAAATCGATCTTTCCAGCGAGAAAATTCCATGGCACTGCTAACTGACCCTTGTGCTGGTCCACGACCACACGACTTACTCTCTAACCCTCCTCCACCAACATGGCCAACCAGACCCCATACAGAATTCTTTTGCCCAAGCCCGTATGTCATGCAGCGAGGCTCATTTCATCATCGATTCCTTTCACATCTAGAGGCCGCCGCAGTCGAGAGGCCGAGCAATTAGCTCTAGTATGCGAAGCGGACTCTTCTTGACAAGCTAGGCGCCACACGTGCCCTCCACACAACTTCATTGGCACAGCCCAACAGTCCTTCTTCTGCGAGCCGGTGACCATTGCCAACCCTTATGTACTCCAGGTCATGTGTCGGACACACTACCAGGTTTTCCCTTACGCCTTCCGCAGGGAATGGTCCGTTGAGTGGGTTCGGTCGATTCGGCAAGCCAGGCAACCCAGTCAGGTTCAATGGGCTTGGGGCTAGCAAAGATGCGAAGCCGGCCACGACGAGCAAGGGGCAGCGGTATCCTATTTCTTACGAACAAAGTGTGAGGAACAGACTGCAGACTGGGAAAAACGTTGGAGCGCGAGATAACTCTTGTCAAGGCAAAGGACGCGTAGCGCAGAGCTTCTGTTCATAAACGCAGGAAATGCAATGATGTACCAGTGCTCTGACTCACATTCGCCCAGTCTCATGATCATGCTGTACCCCGAGGGGCACCACCACCGGGCCGTTCGACATCCACAATTTTCTACGAGCTCGGCACGCCAGACCAGGGGTATGAAATTTAAAGCGATGACCTTATTTTAAAGGTCAGTGATGATGGAGGTGGCCAACTCACCCGAGGCGCCGTCGCTCGACCTGTGTGGGCAAAGTCAAGTCGAGAGGAAACGCGATACCTCTTGAGGATGGGGTGCTCAAGCGCTCAAGGTTCACCTTCGTTGGTGGGCTGCCTTTGTATGAGTGAGAGGAAAGAAAGTGGAGGTCGGTAGGTTCCAATTTCAGCACGCGTCAGGCAGTGTCAACCAGGTTGCGAAGGGCTTCAGCTCACTCTTTGCTCACTGTACAGATTCGATTGAAATATCTGTGACTACTGTATACTCTGGCCAAGCTACCAAATTGCTTCCGGAAGATTGATTGAATTCTGACAAGAAAGACAACGCTGCACCATTACTATCGCAAAAGAAAATCATCGTCATCATCGAAATCGCGCCCTTCTGGCCAGCAATCCGGGAAGGTATCCACGGGTTCCAGTACAACTCTCTGCGAAAGCCAACTGTAGTCGGGCATACCTACGAGCCCTTCGACACTACAAGGCATTAACCTGAGCCTCAGTAACGGGCGTCCAATCCTGATTCGATGCCCAACAGCTTCCTTGAGCAGTGACTGCTGCTCGAAATTCAGTATCAAGGACACTGTCTCCAGGTCCGGCCAGATGGTAGTTGTGTTGAAATTTGGTCTGCCAATGAATCTGAGGACGTGAGGAGTCTGGTAGGCAGTGTTGAAACAAGTCAACTCGCGCAGCAAGGGAAACGCTCGCGACAGGTAGGCGAAGGCATCGTCGATGGGTATGTCAGAGTCGCACAAAGTCAACGACTGAACCTTCCCAAATTTAGATATGCACGTCTTGAAGAAGGGGTCGAGATCGTGTGTTGCGAGACCCTTCAGAGTGAGATAGCGCAGCTCTGGTGCATCAAGGTTCATGAGGATACCACTGTACACATAGCCGCTGAATCCATAGATACGAAGAGAGCGCAAGCTTGGGAGGGCAATGATGTCTCTGTCGGCCATACTTTCTGGCCACGGACTGGCACTGATCATGTTCCCATGGACAGAAAGATTCTGTAGATGTGGCGCGCCTACCAGGATCTGGCGAAACGATGGGTAGTATAACATCGTGTGATTTGTTTGGTCAAGGTGCATCGTCCTGATAGATTTGAGCGGCGGGCTGAACGAACGTATGGTAATGCCCCGTAATCTCAGGAATGATAATCGGCAGCACCTGTCATCAAGGATCTTTTGGGCAGTGAGCAGGAATTGGGATTCGTGGAGAGTTATAGAGAGATATGCCAGATTGGGGGCAGCCACGCCGCACAAGCGTAAGATGACTGGATTATCCTGTTTTTCGATGGCGAGGACAATTGTGCAACGCCGCCAATACTGGATCCTGGAAAATACGGCGCGCACTAGAAGGGGGTCCAGTTCGTGTCCATAGATGTATGGGCCCCAAATCCTGACATCAAGCAAGCATCCGAGCGAACGCTCAAGATAAGCGTATACGCGCTCAGGAATGGAGTGTGACGTGATATGGACAGTATGCCAGAGCAAAGGGGTAGAGTGAGCGACAGCTTGCCAGAATCCGCTGACATGAGAGACGGCGAGCTCGAAGGGAAGCAGCATCGATGACTTTTGGAAGGTGGCGTCAACGTCAATATCGCGGGCGCTGCTCCCGTGTCCAGCCAGAAAAATCTCAGATAGGATTTCGGGTGGTAGGGTGGATATAGGCGACACCAAGCCCGCCATTGAGCTCGCTTCCTGAGAAGACGTAGTGTCAATTTTGGGACTCAGGCTGAAGTGATTTCGACCATACTGATGGTGCTGGATGTTTTTCCACTAGAGCTCGGATAATTTGCATGTGGTTAGCCTGAATCTTGTTCGTGAGTCGGCAGGTGCCCGAGAAAGAACTGTTCATACGCTTACTATGCGGTATTATAGTGTACTAGGAGGCTCTGCAGATAGTGTTATGTTGGCGCCGAACGACGATGAGAGTTCAAACGTAGGCGAAGGTAGACTGACTGTAGACTGGCAGGCAGCAGGCTTATCTACACGTGAGCTCCTCGTCCAATGCACTGTATCGTATGCCATTCCAGGCTCCCGAAGTGCGAAGTTTGAAGTAGTTTATATAATTATATGCTATCTGCGCGACTGAATTGTACAGAGCCCTCCGTGATACGGAGGCGAGTCCGCTACATTGCCTCGCGGCCGCCAAAATGTCGTAACGGTATTGGGGGAATGCATCGCCTGTCTAAGGCACCATTGTATCCGCAACGATCCTCCAAGAAGATGTTGGGCCTTAAGGGGAGTCGGAGCCTGGAGCTGGCTACATGATCCAACACGCAGACGGTCATTTAGGCCTCAACGTTCGAACGTTCAAGTTCAGCATTCACCACCTGTTGAACACGCACTTCAATTCGCGGAGCTCAAATTGCTCAGGGTTGTCCGACGCCTTGATTATACTCATCTTTCATCGACCGCAGTGTTGTCAAGGTCAGGTCAGGACGTCTTGACCGTCGCTGGGGTCAAGGTCGACAATGGACTATCGTGCCACGATCAAGTATGACCATCTGAAAGCAATGTCACTACATGGACAACAACTCCGTGAACCGCAATGGTGACACTGGAGCAAGGTCAGGCTGAAGTTGGCCGTGCTGAAGAAATGCGCCACAGAAGCCTGACCCCACCCGACCCCTGGTCAAGGTCAGGTCAGGCTCGAGGCGGTTGACCGAGCGCTGACTCTTGTCCTGAGGTCATGACCCCGATCTGATTCGACCGTCTGGATGTCTCTATGTGCCATTGGAAGGTGCTGATGAATCCCTGTTCATTACTCCTCATTGTCTGACCCAATCTGGATAGATTTCTACTGCCCCGCCATATTATTTCCAGCTGTCTCGACGGAGAGGATTTAATTCTTAGTACTCTCTTCGCGGCACTGTGTTCGTCGCTCTTTCTGCTATTTAAGGTCACGCTACTGTGAAAATGGGTTTCTAATCTACTCACTTGACTTTCAGCAGACTAGAGAGGAGTAGAGCCCAAATCATACCGCCGCATGTGCACACGGTTCTGCTGAATATGGAGGTAGACTGGTTGCTCCTGGATATGGAGCATGGGTCAGTTTCGAAACTATGTGGCCCCCCTATCGTGCGAATTATTCAATGTGACAGAACTGACGTTCGATTCAGGCTGTGCGGAATTCAGGATGGAGCGATTGTACATCAGTACGACCTTCAGAGTGATTCTCTGATCAGGGACTGGTCGCCTGACCACCTGGCTTTTATTTGGAAGCCACTAGATGCTGAAGACGACCTCCGGCTACAAATCACCTCGATGTATCATTTTCGGAAAGTGGGGGACTTCAGGACTTTTCTGGAAAACCTCGCTCATTTTGCAGGTCGGAGTTGCCCTAGACGTTGTATGGTGAGAATTATTTCGGTTATCATACACACAACCTCAAAAAGATTGATACTAGCCTCCAAGGCATGGTGGCGCTATCGAATGCTTGCCACCAGCCCAGAAGGATCGCCGCAGAGTCTCTAAGCATCGTGCCAGGCTCTATCCGTTCCGAATCATCGATCTGGTGAGCATCTTGAGCGACTAGGACGGCACGCCAAACCGCATCGACGATGTCCTGTCGGTGCTTGGATATCTCGAGAATAACTGTCCGCCTACCACTCTCCATCTCCATCTTTTCCACCAGGCGACCTCGAGGATTCCTTCTCTCCATCCTCAGCGCGACTCCAAGTTCCCACCAACTCCCAATCGTTATCTCATCCACTTCGTTCTCGACGCGATAAAGGTCGTCCGCCATCCAATGCGCACACTACCCGAAGATATATTCGTCGAGATATTTAAGTGGTGGTCGGTCATTGACACATTTCCAGATACCCGAGGTGTCCGTTCTCTTGACCCCGAGGACCCACCCTGGGTCTTTACCTACGTCTGCCGTCGCTGGCGAGACGTCGCGATCTCCGTGCCTAATCTTTGGTCTACGATCACTCTATACAAAAAGATGACAGACTTTTCTTGAGATTTGTCGGTGAACACCGGGATAAGATAAGCTCTCAACTTATCTTATGTTTTCAGTCTGCTCAAATCCGGCTCATGGGACTGATGAAAACAATATACAGTATATTTCGTTGTATCTAGCACACACGCACACTACATGAGTCGATCTTATCCTAACCAAACTCAAAACGGACTCAAGTCCCACACATCACCAGCTTGAGCTGGACTTCAGTGCGGCTTGAGTTTGACACGGACTCGAGTGTGCCGAAATCTTAAGCTGAGAAAACTTGAGAAGACGAGACTTACAGTACTTGAATGTTGAGAATGACTCGAGAACATATCATTGACTCAAGTTCCGCTCGAGTGCGGCTAAAGCTCCAGCTGGCGCGCGCGCAGTCACGAGGATTTGATCCACCACGCGCCCCGTCATCCGACGCAGCGACACACCGCTAACACGACATGGTTCGCCCGCCTGAAAGGACATCAGATCTGTGAGTGCACGTTTCATTCATCTAGCGATGGATATAATCACACTGAATCCGACTGCTAGGAATCGAAAACAGCTCCGCGCTGAAGGACACGAACCCAAGGATCACCAGCGAGGACTGCAGCCACAGTAGCGAGCATTACGACTTTGAGCAAGGACGACCACAACGCCGAGGACCAGCCAGTCAAGTAGGCAAGACGAGTGAAACCCGACGACCGCAGAATACCTGTCAGGCCAAACCTCAGGCAAAGTCGCGGTAAGTATTATGTCTACATCCCCTGGTGAACTGACTCATTGATGTCCAGGAGAAACGTGATCGCCAATGTCGGAAAGGCGAAGGTAAAGGCGCCGAAAGGGACAGACAAGTGAGTCCTGCGCCACACTAAGTCTTGCACACGCCCCATATTATCGACTGTAAATTACATCATCCTTTAGATTAGCCAATCAAAACACAACTGATCTTCACGTCGAGTTCATGGTCAGGATTTCGTCTCAAGTCATAGTGAGAGAAACTGGAGTTTGACTTGAGCTCACGCTTGAGCTGAGGGACCAGAAAAGCGGATTTGTGGTGTACGGTAAGCGTAGGTAAAACATAAGATAAGTCAGATATCTCATCTCATCCCGGTGTTCACCGACAATTGTACTGGTGAGGAGGAGACGCATAGGTGATGTCTTAAGCAGTTGCTTTTGTCTCGTCAACAAAGTTTGCAAATGAGAGATAACACTACATGTCCAAATGTGATATATGGAACGCACCTGACAGAGGGTCTTCTTCGTCCTCCAAGCCAGAAGCAGGTCAACCAACACCGATGGGGGAAACTTGAGCCTTGAGAAGGTGTTGGGGATCGTACGTGGAAAGGCACGTACTATAAGAGGCAACCTTGCGCGTTTCCTGGACGTTGTGTGAATAGATCTGAGCTGGAGGATGGCCGTCAGTGATACTCGTTGGTTGGATTCAGGCAGACCCCATCAAACTTCATTCGTGACCGGAGACAGGTGTAGAAAAGACGATTCTAAAGTGTCAAGAAATACTTACCGACTTGGAATGTGCGATGATGAAGTCGAGAAGCCAAGAGGAAAATCGTGCGAACGACTTGCCGAAAACACAAGTGCTGGCCTGAAACGGAGTCTCCGACATCTTCGGAAACTTGATTTCGGCCTGGGTAAGGTAGGCTGCAGCTGCTTAGTCAGCCTTTTCTCCCTTGCCTCTGCTCCTCGCCAACCTTGGACTAGTGGAGGCCGTTTTTCGATGCGCACGCTTTATCCAGCCAGAAGACGCAGCCATCTTGGCTCCTTGGTCAAGGCCACAGTAAGTCACGCAAAATAAAATGATTTCGAGCTCACAGGAGCCCTCAAGTGTAGACGGATCGGCGCTACACGCTATGTCTTCTCTCCGCTGGAGAGACCCTGGTCACTACAACATCCGGGCCCAGCGTAGGAACAAGCACAATCGCGTCCTCTCATGCTCGTAGATGCATTCTGCGGTTCAACTCGAGTACAAGGATTTTCTGGCGTTCGACATAAGCGCAACGAACGTCGCAGAGACTACTGCTCTTGGTGACAATGCGGCCGGGTCTGGACTTACGGCCATTCAGGAATCCCTCCGATGGAATAAGAGGAATGCTCGAGAAAGGTGCGTGTTTATTTCGAATACGCTTCATGCAGTGTCTCAACGAAAACTCGCAGCTCGACGTGTACGCTGGTTCAAGCATATGACAGAAGTCGGGCGGAAGAAGTGCAGAAGTTGGAAGCAGAGTTCAGACACGGCGTTCACCAAGCCCGAGGTCACCAAGACCGCTACCAGTGCGCCTAGGTCGACTGTGTCATCGAGAAAGCTGGTGGACCTGGGGGCGATGGCGTTCAGCCTGGGCGCGCATCTCATCTCGAACAGAAAGTGCAAGCTTCCCGACGGTCTGTCCATCGCGCCCAGAAGGGCTACCAGGAGGTCTGTCCCTGCGCCCAAATGGAAACCCATTTTCCCGCTTGGTCTCGCCCGCCTTCTCCGTCCCCAACTTCAATCGTGCTCAGAGCAAGCTCTACCCCATTGCCTTTGCGGAACAGACGAATCTTTGTTACTTTGCGCCTCTACCTACAGCTGGCAAGGTCTGTCATATCTACTCATCTACAGCTTCGACTCATCTATCCTTCAGACCAGCCAGCATTGCGCTTCTAGCTATACTCAACGGAAACGGGATGAGTCCTCACCGCACGAGGTCACTGGCGAATTCGACTTGATTTTCCCAAAATTATCTGCGACACCCATGACGGCCCTGGTCCAGTAGATGGTTGGCAACTCTACATCGTAGCTGAACACTGCGGTGCCAGTCAAAGTCGGCGAGTTCAAGGAGACATCCAAACGGCAAATCGCCGAGACCCAAATCATAGTCACCACCCACGAGAAGTACGACGACGTTACGCGGAAGAGCACCAACCAATACCAGCTACTTTCACCTCGTCCGCTCCATCATCGTCGACGAAAACCATCCTCTCTGTAGCGAGCCTAGTCCCGTCCTTGAGAGAGCATTGTCGCTCGAACTATCCGCCGCAAGGAGCAGACCGACGACACTGTTCGCCTTGTCAGTCTCTCCACTGCCCTCCCCAAACTACCAGGACGTCGCCACCTTGTTCCGCGTAGACGAGAAGATGGGTCTCGGGTCTCTTCTACTTTGATGTGCCCCACCGTCCTTGTGGCCTCCAGCGGCTGTTCATCGGTGTCACAGAGAAGAAGGCTATGAAGCGCTACTAGGTTACGAATGAGGTCTGCTACGAGAAGGGGCTGGACCAAGCCGGGACGACTCAAACGCTTGTCTTCGTGCATTCGCGCAAGGACTGCGAAGACCGCTAGGGCAATTAGCGACACTGCAGCGGAGAAGGAGGCGATCCCGCAGTTCGTCGAGGCGGACTGGCGACTCGGGACTTCTTGAGACGACCTTCGATCTACTGCTGTTTAGTTTCGGGATAGATCATGCGGGTATGACGAGGGAGGAACACTTGTGGAGGAGCTGTCCGCGGATGGATCCCTCCCTGCAGGCGCTTGTGTGCATCGCGATCTCGCGTAGGGAGTGAACTTGCCCACGCATACCGTCATCATCCAGAAATTCACAATACGGAGAAGGCCTCTGGAGCTGTCGTCGCAGGAGGTGCTGTATCTGCTGGGTCGCGCTGGGCGGCCGCAGTACAATACGTACGGAGAGGGCATCATCATCACGAACCGCTCGGAGCTGCAGTACTATCTGAGTCTGTTCAACCAGCAGCTGCTCATCGAGTCACAGTTCGTCTCGAAGTTGGCTGATACTTCGAATGCGGAGATCGTGCTGGGGACGATTGGCAATTGGGACGAGCCTGTTCAGTGACTGGGCGTACCTACAAGTCTTCGTTTGATTCCTGCCACCGCCATCGTCAGAGGATTGCTTTATTGTTTTGTCCACAACTTTCGAAATTAACGTACGTTTTTCTCGATGCTTCTATTACATTCACTCATACAATACACAGACTGCGAGCCCAGGTGCCACCCGTCACCCGTTTGTTGCTACGCATCGATGTCTTCATCGTGCGCGATGTTTTTCTATGGGACGAGAATCACGGCGGGGCCGAATCATTCCTGATTCTCGTCGTCGATGGCGAGGCGATCCTCTTCCACGATACCTTCGTCCTCGCCCAGCGCTACTGCGAAGAAGAAGGCAAAACATCATCGTCACCGTTCCCATGTCTGAGCCCGCTCCTCTGAACTATCACATCTCCATCATCTCCGCCCGCTGTTGAAACTCGGACTCCGAGATCAACTGGCGATATCCTCCAAGCATCTCATTCTCCCTGAAACGTGCCATCGCCCATTAATCTCCTCGACGTACAGCCTCTCCCCATATCTGAACTCAAGAACTCAGAGTTCGAGAGCATCTCCGCGTCCACCATAAGAGCTCCAACAACAAACAGACGCTGGCTTCCAGGCATTGTATAACACTGACGAGAACGTCTTCGTTGGTGCACCTACAGTTAGCGGCGAACCCTCTGCGCGAGGGTCGAGAAAGTGGAATGGAAACCTTTCGCTGAACTTACCCCAATTACAAGGTCTCCGCTGAGAAAAATCTGTGGTTCTGCAGTTTGAGTACATATGCGCATGTTGCACTGTTATGAACACCGTCAGTTTCTAGTATTCGAGCAGGATCACGAGAGCTCAGAACATCATCACTTTGTACGTACAATACGCTTTATCGTTACTATCCTTGAACAAGTCAGCCCTGTTTCGCTCTAGTTCCGCTCATTAGGTTTCCCACAGATCCTCGCGGAGGGGCGGTAAAATTATACTCCCCAGGTCCTGCTCAGAAGCAGTAGCGATATGACTCCATTGCGCGTGATACCATGGCAGAGATCGTAAACTGGGAAGGGAAGTCTCCCGCTGGTAAAAGGGTGCGTTAGTATGAGCTCTTGATACATCGCTGACATTCACCGAATGTGCGGCCGGTCCAGGGATTACGCTATGTGAGTCCGGACCCTCTGCGGACGTGCCAGCAGTGGCGTGGACTACAGGTCGGTCTTTGCCCGCCTGCTTCACCAGAACCCATGCCTCCTTGGATCCTGGCCGGCGACGCCGGAGAGTAGAATCCCCGAATTCTTTGCTATGCAAAGTAAGACGCTATAGGAAGTTTCCATGAACCAAATTTCACGTACTGATCCTTTTCCACATGGCGCGACAGATCCCCATAGAGTGGCGTAGGATAGACGCAAAGGTGACAGTGAAAGTAACTTGGAGGGGAGTGTTTAACAAAGCACTTCGGATCAGGAGGATCCTACAGTACCCATCTTCTGTCTTGCTATGCTCCAAGACATGTATCTGAGGACGTCGGTCCCATTTATCACAGATCTCGCAACGCGGGTGGCCCTTCTGAGATGAGCGGGTAAGTTGTTCACGGTGTAAGCAAGATCTGACTCACGGCGGCTGATCTCAAGGCTTTGTCGTATCGTGAGGTATCCAGACTTCTAGGTCGCTCCATCATGCCAGCTTTGGCGGAAGAGATGTTGAAGAACTTGCGCACAGCGTCCTGACACCAGTTATCAAGAAGACTGCGCGGAACATAGAAAGTACGGGTAGAGTCGCTTTGAGGCATACAGGTTGTGTGTGATCAGATGGCACCTCTATAATGCTACTCCGCGTAGAGAAAAGACAGGCAGGATTACAGATAAGGCTCATAAGGGTTCTTGATGTCGGAATCTTTTACATAACGTGTAGGCCCACAGATCGAGCCCAAATTGCATCAAAAGAGTTCCGTGCCGGTGTATATCTTGATTGATTCTTCGCGATCGTGAGTAACTTACTACTATCTGCACGAGGATGGATGACATTGATGTAGGGACAAAGACGCGTGTCATGGGGCCTATGATGCTGAAAGTCAGACTCGCGCATCAACTCTTTTCGGTAGAGTCGAAGGAACTGTTGCCTGCCATTCAATTTGCGACGGCGAATTCAGAAAGGAAGAACGGTGTCACCTTCGGCCCCCGATGTAAGTACTCATATAGCGTCAGACCCGCACTCGCTTCATACACTTCCGTCGTTCCTGGAGATGGATGATGTCTATGCCGTTTCTGTCTCTCTTTCGAGTACTTATCATGCCCTTGTGACGCCTCTAGATCTGTACAGTTCCGACCTGAAGGCTCGATCGATAAGTACCTGCCACAGCTACGTATATCGGGATGCTACTTACAGTGTTTCGGCTGCTTTCCTTCTCCGGACAGCACAGTCTGACGGACCTGGGCCACGCACGAACCGTATGTTTTCCGTGTTTTTCTGCCTTTGCCAGTAACAGACGTTCTCGATAAGAATGCCCAACTCGAGCGTCGTCTCTCACTAATGAGAAGCAATTCATTCTGACTACGACTGAAGTTACACTCATCTGGATCATACAATATTCGCAGGAACGCAGACTCGGATGTATCACGTCCTCGAGTCAGCCCATAGCAGCCTCGCGCTGGCCACGCTGCCAGGAAATTGCGATTAAAAGTCGTGCATTCCTGCTCTCCCGTCTAGTTTCACCCCTCCATCTCTGAGAATAGCTATGTCCTATTCCGTCCAAACCACCCTCAACGACACCCACAAGGGTACGATCAATGTCTTAGACTTCTCCCCTGACGGGCGTTACCTCGCAACTGGATGTGAAGATGGGATTGCTCGCGTTTTCCAAACCTCCGGCGGCGGTACTCGCAGCAGCTATGAAGCAGAACCTACGGCCATCGATGCTCTGATTTGGAACCCGCGTACCTCAACTTCATTGTGCCTCTATGTGGGAACTAGAGCAGGAATTGTTTACTGCTTTCGAAAACCAGAACATAAGGTGCGTTCATTCGATGCAGATATCCCTGATTTGGTCTGCACACACATCTGCCAGACGCATAACAATACTTCCAAAAAACACCTGCTTAGCCTGGAGGGCCCTATTCGGTGTTTCGCTTTCGATTGGAACGGTTGTTTGATAGTGGGCCACGGGAAGAATGTCACAGTCCTAAAAGAAGGTCAGCGACTCTTCATCACACATCTCCGCAC